>OV277866.1:17930745-19180745 GCA_922989275.2 Gari tellinella
CCTAGCCAGGTGTCTGTTGTTGCCCGGGCCGTCCGTTAATAGGCCCTAAACACACATGTGACATGTCTATTAGGGCGATGGTTCACTGGGTTTTTTGCCTATGTAAGTATGTAAACAGGCGGAGCCGAACACCGACAGACAGAGGCCAGGTACTGTTTTTGAGGTTTAAACTTGTTGTTAAAGTAGAACTAGATCTACAATGTTGAAAGAAAAATTGATGACAAACTTAAATTGACATAAGTCTGCAAAACAGTGCTGAATATTTGTTTGTTGGTTTGTTTTCAACAATTGATTTGAATTGAGACATTAATATACCCCACTAGGTATTAGGGTGTATATCGGAAACAATTTTTCTGTTGGTTTGACGGTTCATCCTATCTGTCTGCCTATTCGTCCATCCATTTGTCCATTTGTACTGAACATCTCTTTTCATATATTTCTGTACTATAAGTGTTGTTTCGATTGTCTCAAACTATCGAACACTAATCGGTTTGAGATAACTGATAGTGTAAAACATTCAAACTTTACTTTTTCATAATCAATAGTTTCTATAATTTCAAATAGAAATTTTACTGATAGAGTAAAACATTCGAACTTTACTTTTTCATAATCGATAGTTTCTATAATTTCAAATCAAATTTAAAAATATTTCTTTTGTTCTTGTCATAATAAAACTTTAACAAAAGCATTTATATCTGGCAAGCGTCCATCTACAAGAATACAAGTAATCTAGACGTTTGTTTGGAGCATTTTATGTTTGGTTATGGCGAATTCAGAGATGTTTATCATTTGCTTGATACTCACTCATCTATTATTTGTATATACTTTACATTAATAAGTGTATGTCAACATTCATGCTGTCCGGTTGTTAATTCCGTTTAGATTTATCGAATCTTTGAATGGTCATTTTAGAGGGTTGTAATATGCAATTTAATTTAAAGCTACAAGTTTCAATAGATTTGTTTCAAGATTCTAAATTAACCAGCAAAGGGTAAACTATTGGCATAAATGTGATGGTACTAAAGAAACAAATTGTACTGGTAACCTTATTTAAACCCGTTACATATTCGAATAAATCAATTATCAATCGGTGTAGTGTTTTTTGATTATTGATTGTGATTTCCCGTCCGCTTCCCAACACTAGTATTATGTCATGTAGGATAACCATATCTGGTATGTGGATACATATAGCACCCAGACCAGTTTGCGGATGCGAAAAGATTACAGTTTCATAAACAAGATTTTATAAATAATAAATTTTTTGTATCTTCATGGACTGCCTTCTGTAGGATCATGTCGCCTCAGAAGTCCTGTCTCAGTTAATTGCTAACATTGTATTGGAACTTTGCTTGTGAATATAAATAATATGTTGCCCATTTTGTTAAGATTTTGTGTTGCCCACGTTGCTAAGGGCTATGATGAACAATTGATATTATGTGTTGCCCACTTTGCTAAGGGCTTTGATGAACAATTGACATTATGTGTTTCCCACTTTGCTAAGGGCTTTGATGAAGCTATTTGTGCTTTTTGGGGTCTGCCATGTACTGTTGCGGCGACCCGGTTCATGTATGTAAATGAAAGCCGCAGCCAAATATTGGCCATATTCATCTAATTAAACATAAAAAATATTCATACAGGTTTTTGTTTGCTTTATGCATCCTTCGATAAACATATCTTAGCAGCTGGTAAGCAATCTGCTTCACTTTCAATCTGCTAAATGTGCTCATCTATTTTCAAAACTAGAAACTATGGGGTAATGGATTAATAACTATATTGTGAAATAATAATCGACATTTAGGTCCAAAAAGGTGCCTTTGTTGGTAAACAATCGGCGACGGTATGAAAAATGTCGGTTTTCGTATGATATTATGGACCAACATTTTCCAACGTATAATCAAAATCCATCGAAAACTGTAGTTGCAAGAGTGTAAACACTGTTAGATATTACATTTTCAATATATCAAGGGCAGATAACTCTTGACCCGTTGGTCCGATTTCATACATTTCGATCAAGTTTGAGAAAGATTGGGTACACATTGTGGCCTCTAGAGTGTAAATATTGTTAAATATGGCATTTTCAGCAAAACTCTTGACCTATTCATCTGATTTAAACTACAATAGAACTCATCTGAACTCTTATGGTAATATTCAATCAAAGCAAGTTTGAGAAATATTGGATAAAAATGTACAGTGTAAACACCATTTCAAGGGTAGATAGCTCTTGACCTATTTGTCTGATTTAAACCATAAATTAATGAAAATCATTAGAACTATTCGGTAATCTACAATCTGAAACAGTTTGAGAAAGATTGCGTAAAAATTATGGCCTCTAGAGTGTAAACACTACATTTGTTAACAAACGAACGCCCGACATTTAAGGATTGCTAAAGCTCACCTTGATCGAGCTAGCTCAAATGATTTCACAACTCATTCATTCTGATAAGAGATCTTAACCTCATTTATCATTTTTTGAATTGGTTCTTTGCAATGCTCATTTAAAACTTCATATGCTACTTGTACTGGGACTTAAATTACCCAATAGATTTCAATTATATTTAACCTGTATTATTTTAAAGTAGAATAATTACAAGTTGTTGTTCGACATTAATCTTAATACCGATAAATCCTTTTTTTCTAGAGAAACTTTTTGACATAAGTTCAAATTGGTGTTGTTTTTTAGATAGCAGGAGCCATTAGGATTTCAATATCATATTAGAGTCTAACACATACTTTTATAATATTTACAGCTAGTGACTACAGGAAGAGCAAGGCAATCGAGATAAGGGAGCTGTCGATCAAGCAACGAATGCTAAGAGCACCAATGAGAAGACGCCCTGGATTCTCTCTGATATGTATACACACGTGTTTGACCAAGCATATACTCTATCTCTACAAGGAACCCAGAAAAGCCCTATTCACGATATGTTTGGGAAGTCAACAATCAGTCAGATAGGAGAATTTTGTGAAACCAGTGCATTATTCAAACAGAACATTCAAGATATTTTCAAAAAGATTGCAAATGAACCAGTGAATATTTTGGCCACAGCAGATAGGGAGAATCTATTTAGAAAATTCCATGAACTCAGACTCAGTTCAGACATGAACATCCTTCAAACAGTTTTATCAGCAGACAATTGTCCTTGTCCAGATGATATAGACAATTTTCTGCAAATACATCTGTTGGAATTGACAAATGGAGTGCTTGTAGCATTAGCTCAGACAATGAAGACAAAGGAACAGCAGGATGCAAAGGAACTCAGGGCTCCAGATAAGTGGAAGTAAACTGAACAAATCCAACATTTTCTCACTCATTTTGCACCAAATCCTATAGTGTTACTGCTAAGAGACGATTCTAATGAGTAGTGACACCATAGGGTTTAATGCAGAAATAAAGAAATTTAAATTTTGAAATACTCCCCTTATCTGGAGCCCTGGGAACAATCAAACGATGAACATAAAGCAGATAGCTCCAAAGGGAGATTTCTGCTTTACTTCATATTGCTAAAAGTATAAACTACCATCTGGTAGGATATAGGAACCTTTTCTTATGGTGCATGTTTTATGTTTCGGGTTATATAATTCACGCCCTTAGGAAGAAGTACATGAAGAGAAAGGATGCGGAAGTCTATGTAGCTATTGTCGACACTCTGATATCGAACAAAAACGCTCCATTTCTGAAGGAGTATTCAACCATGCTGGAGATGGCAGATAGAGGTGGCCTTAAAAACCCAAGTGACAACATGTTATATTTAGTACGTGCCATGGAAAATGTTGCGAGGGCAAAGACAGCCATCAAACTGACTCAGGATTCTCGAAACAAGAGTAGGCTTACTGAATATATCATGGAGGACTTCATTGTTAAGCATTATACAAGGAAACTATTTAAGTGGGATAATGAGGAAGAGTTAAGTGAAGGAAAAAGTGTAGAGACTCTTTCTATCTATCTAGAGGACATAATTAATTTATTTCTCACAGTAAGGGGTTTTGCTGCTGTAAAACTCGAGAGGAAACGGATTGCGGCATCCAAGAATACCAGTAAGACAAGCACGGAAGGAAAAAAAGCTGGTCTCTGGAATAACACACGCTAAAGTGTACTAATCAGCTGAAATGCATCAATTTTACCGCATATAAAACTAAGATGTAGCTGCTTAGATATAAGCTGCTTTATTTGATACATAAAGTATCGTAAAATGTTGGTTTATTTATGAGAAATTAAATCGAGACTGTTCGCTGTTCATTGTAAACTAATTTGGGCGCCATTTTGTTTTTCTTGTTCGCGATGGCTCACTACCCTCTGATGCCGTTCACGCTACTGAAGGGATACAGGAACGCAGAGTAACATTTTTGTTACCTGCTGTAGACGGAGGTGAAATTTAGGGATTACTTTTCCGGCGTTTGTCTGTCTGCCCCTCGGTCACGCTTTTTCAAGCTTTTGTGTCACGCCTCAAAACTTCTGTTCTACTGAAGTTTTTAAGATGAAACTTCATTTATGCAAAGAGCTTGACAAGTAGATGAGTAATGCATAAGGGTCATAACTCTTGTATATATCAAAAGTGTGAGAGACTCTCAAATTGAGTTATTCCCCTTTTCAACATTTTCTGTTAATGCAGATCACCACCAACTCATGCAGATTTCTTGTTTTACTAAAGATTTTGGAATGAAATTTCTTTTATGGAAAGAGAATGTTATACTGATGCTTGCTGGCAGGTGATACATGTGTTCTGATCTATTTTGTAATTATTGCTAACACGTTGTTGAAAAGCAATGGAATTAGAATAAATAATTATCTTTATCAATGTGCACCGGATCCAATCTCGAAAATTACATAAATTGGATTTCGTAACGCTCTATTCCAGGAGAGCACAAAACACAAACACCTCGTACAAACAGGGCTCTGACATTGAGTTACACAGCCCATCATACCATAAGATAGTCTCCATACAGAAACATCACTTTCCAATATTTCTTTTCATTCGGATAGAATTCGACAACGGTACGGCTGACAGAAGTTCAGATGGGTGAGGCATTTATGATGCTTATTCAAGATCAAAGGCAAATACAGAGGTTGCCAGTCATTTTGATTTCCAAGTTTTCACTATAAACCGTCTTGCTAGACGTCAAATGCAAACTTTACGGGTAGTCAAACCAAAAACCTTTTACAGGGGGCGTTATAGATGTATGTTTAGGATCAGGATAAGCATTCCTCTTCTATCAGTACCGGTAGAAAGAATTCTTTAAACGTATGGGGCCATCCGGGGAGACAGATAAGTCTCCGAATGACCGATGACCGAATACACTTAAGGTAGCGTTTGTGTTTTAATAAGTACTGTTAGCGGATTTTTTCATGTTTATGAATTATTTCCCCATAATATAGCCAAATAGTTGACGGTTCAGCTTTGATGCATATGGGTTTCATTGAGTGCAATATTGTGGTCCCTTTTTTATCAGATATTAATATTGATGTCCCTGTTTTGGTTGTGCATGACACAGATTTAAATTTGGACTTTCCAATTATTATTGGATGGAAAAATTGGGGTTTACGGCACAATGACACAAAATGTCATACAGCGCCGATGATTGATGAGGGTGATGAGATGAAATGATGATTTCAGGAAGATGGTTTCGGCTAATCCCATTCGTTGAGGATTAAAACCACAGACCTGCCTTTCTTTTAGTTCTTGGTAGAGGGAATAATCTCGGTCTAATAAACAGAAAAAAATATTTTTGACAATTAACCCCCAGAACCACGACAAGTTTGGAAGGTGTTGTAATTTCCTAGTTATATGGAAATAAGTTATATATGGCAGAAATCGATCAACACTTACCTCAGGACCTTTGAGGAACACTCGTGGTGATATTTAGTTTCTGCTCTATATTGAGGCTTCTGTACTTGTTTATGCTTGGAATCGAACTGCCGGGACGCTGGCGGGGGTTACAGATTCAGGGTCAAAGAGTAGGCGGAGTCAATATTATGACGTCACGCAGTGACACCGGAATCTATTTATAGGTATGGAAAATTCCCCACACTCCTCCCCGTTTTATAAGCCCCCCTGGTCCATACTGGACATCAGAGTCTGATGCACGACTGGCTGGTTTTGGGTCCATTCTGAACACCAATAGCATCAGTTTAAGTACAGGCTGTAGGGATGCAACACTTCTCCTTGCCACTCTATCTGCCACTTCGCCATGGAAGCTAGGGATGTCGAATTCCTGGCGTGTTCCAATGGACAGGTATGGCGAGTTCATCTCAATAAGCAGTGGGTCTCATGGGCTAAATTAAATACATCAGTCTGTGTCCGGTTAATGCGTGCAGACAGTCACGTAAATCCAAAATGGCATCTTTGGAAAACACGGGTCCATGTGGACACCTAATGTCTATCACAAGTAAAACAGTGCACATTGATCTATAATTTGCTGTTCAGAGACATGTCTCTTCAGGAGTTCAAAATATTCTGTTCTGCCTTCTGGATAAAATCACAAATGTGCATCCAACACATGCCTAGGCTGACATAGAGGAAGCAACGTCTCTTATGTATCTAACTGACCAGGCTGGTCGGATTTTGTCACACTCTGGGCTTTACGGGAGAGTTTTGGTGGTTCTAGTCTTGCAGACCAAGTACCGTAACAATCTCCCTAAAGACGGGGGTCTATCAGACACTTCCCTATGCTGGTCTTCAAATGGCAGGTTAATAGGTGATCTCAAGGCCATCAGCCTCAACCTTTGGGGTGGTCTCAGACTGAGACACATCCTCCTCCGGGTTACCTGGCACTTCACTGAAGTTGGTCACTTGTTTTGACACATCCTCACCTTCCAAAGGGTCGAGACCTGTCTCCGCATCTTGAACTGCTTCTATTCGTTCAGATGCAACCCTCGACAACACAAAGGAATGTGTTCGCTCTGGGTCCTGTCTTGATTTGACTTGAACACCTGCAAGCGATTTCTTCACGTCACGGTTTCCAGTCTGAAGGCCACTTGAACGGCTCTCTTGGGTCGGTGACTGGCCTAATATCCCGACCCGTACTCGTTTAAATCTGGAAAACCTGTCGACTTCTCCTCGGTAGTGTCATTTTCTTCAACAAGGCACAGTTTCCTCACCACCTTCTGCTGGGTACAGTCTGATTTGAAATGACCCTCTTTACCACATCGGTAACACGCGCGCCTAGACTTGTCAGTCATGGGGGTCACCTTTGTCACTACAGGTGCAGGTGTAGATGGTGTCTGTTGAAGGGACTGAATCGTTTTCGTCATGGTCATTTTTGACTCTAATGATCTGCATATTTCTTCCATGCTTTTCATAGACTTTTTGAGCCCTTCCATTTCGTTCTGTAGCTTTTCTATTCTGTCTATCCCCTGGTCTTCAATGGGTTGACTTTTTGTTGAGGTATAGGTCCTTTGCGGACGCATATATCCTTCAATCCTTTCTGCATGGGCATATTTCCCCATCTCTTCTACTTGTCTCACTCCCTGGGTCCGGCCATATATTGCCATGGACGACTGTTTGTGTCTTTTTATTATGTCGACAGCCTCTTCCAGGGTCTGTGGCTTGGCATTAATGGCATGGAAGCCGGCTTCTTTATCTGAGCATCCCTGGCAGAAACGGAGGATTGTCTGTCTGCAAATTTGATCCTCAGACCAATCAGGGAAAGCATCTAACGACAGATTGGTGATTCTTTCACACCACTCCATCAAAGTCTCCTTTGGACCTTGTGCTGCAGCTTCAAACAGCATCTGTGTGGTCTCTGGTAGGTCTCGCATATCGAAACGCTTAGCCAGTTTTTGTACCACTTCAAAGTAGTCTAGTGAGGGGTTTCTCTTAATTACATTGGCAAAGAACTTGCTGGCTGGTCCCTCGAGCACCCAAGATAGGACATCACGCCTGGTTTTGGAATTCCATCCTTCTCTATCTGCGTAGGAGCCAAACTTATTTATGAAAGCCTGCCAATCCGACTTTCCGTCAAAGCTAATCCCTTTTGGAACGTTGACTTTCGGTTTCTCTGCCTTGCATTCTTCCCTCACATTATCTGGCTGGTTCGCAGGGTCCATGGACTCCCTTTTCACCCTGAATTGCTGTATAAGCGTCTGCGGTGGTTGATATTGTGTCCTGAGCCAATTTTGACTGGGATCTGTTGGAGAAACGGTAGCAGTCTCTGGCTGACGAATATACCCTTGACTGGGGTCCTTTGGACACACCATAGTAGGTATCTGCTTGTATCCGTAATATCGACTCGGGTCTAATTGAGACGCCATGACAGTCATAGGGGGATACCCATATCTTCTATCCTGTGCAGGAGCTCCCTGGTAAAATGAACTGGGACCGGGTCTCCATTGGCTAGCATATGGGTCAGGCTGACACCGGTATGGCGATTCAATGAGACCAGCGGGCCGAACTGGAGACCAGGGTTCGAAATCGATAGCTTCCATTGCTGCTGGCAGATTTCGTACTCCTATGGCGGCAAACTCTTCTGGTGTAATGTTGCCACTCGCATCTCTCAAGTTGCAGATTAGGTCCACGGTCTTCCTCCCTACACCAGGAATGGACTCTAAATCTCTTGCCGAGCAGAAGTTGATCTTGATTTTGGAAGACATTGCTTGTGCAGAACGACCAGACGAAATTTTGTGAAGTAGGGTGGCTGACAATACAAGAATGCCTAATCAATCAGCTTCGAACATTAATGGTCCACCACGGACACATGAACTGTTCTCTCTGCCTTTCTTCTTCGCTCAGCTGTTAAAAGGTCAAATGTCAATTGACACAATTAACTGTTTAGTATTCAATACCAATAGTGACACAGTAACAAATAGTCAAGGTCAAACTCACTGACACAATCAACTATTGTTAAAGTCAAAATCAGTAGATCTATTCTGTAAATAAAGTTGATTAGTAATAAATTATACAGTTATAACAAGTTCCGGATTGACAATGCAGGTGCAGCAAGGTTTAAAATAAATTTGAAAAACTGTCAAGCTATTAGCAGTAATGCTCAACTTAACTATTTTATTACCCTTTTTAATAGTTTATCACTCCGGAAATTATTATAAAGACAAGTTATAATAAAAGAATTTAGAAAAGTCACGCTTGGATCGCTTACATAGGAAGTGACAAAGTAGTTCACATAACTATTTCTTTTATTATTACTTGTTTAGAAAATAACTATTTCGTAGCCTAAGTGTTTTGAATTCAGTAAATTTTCAAAGTAATTTATAAGCAAATGCTCAACCGGATGTTGTCAATGTTGTCTGTTGCCGAAACGCTCACGTGAATTTCACGTGAGACGAAGCAATAAAATTGCGCCAAGATTCTACTGCGCACAATTTCTGCGCATGATGCCGGCTCAAATATGGCGTCTAACCAAATGTTTCAGAAAGTGGAAACTACGCGGAAAATTCGAAACTACGTTGTTTGAGCTCGAAGGTCGAAAAACTGAGTCTCAAACTGTTGCTTACAACCTTCCCAAATCGAATATACCTGAATCTTTTACCAGATTGTTTATTCGAAACGGAAAAGCCGCAGCGAAACTTTGAAGTGAGCCGACCCAAAAAGTACAGTTTGGTACATAAACTTATTGACCTCTTTTACGATTTGTTGCCGATTCTGCTGGCCGAACTCCGAGAACAGAAACGGGAACAAAATGCAAAAGATAAAGAAACACTATTGTAAAAACTATTGTAAACTTTAGAATGCTGAGTAACGGGTGGGCAAACTCCGACTTTCCGCTCACTCCCTATTCAAAAAGCTTCACCAATACGGGATTACAACAAAATTTCAAACAGGATTTCCCAACTTTGAGCGCACTAAAGGCCGTTTCAGACTTTAGCCGACAACGCCACTGTTGTAATTTCCTAGTTATATGGAAATAAGTTATATATGGCAGAAATCGATCAACACTTACCTCAGGACCTTTGAGGAACACTCGTGGTGATATTTAGTTTCTGCTCTATATTGAGGCTTCTGTACTTGTTTATGCTTGGAATCGAACTGCCGGGACGCTGGCGGGGGTTACAGATTCAGGGTCAAAGAGTAGGCGGAGTCAATATTATGACGTCACGCAGTGACACCGGAATCTATTTATAGGTATGGAAAATTCCCCACAAAGGTATCTGGGTAGCAGTAATTATTGGAACAAATATTATTAACATTTGTAAGGAGTCTGACAGTGATGTATATATTCCAGAGGAATGGAAGACTGTCGTGTGTTCTATTTTGTGTCAGTCTTTTCCAGTAAAATCTGAGAACAAAAACAAATCTGTATCCAGTCCAAGAAACTCCTCGTGCACTACGATATCACTGTCAACACTCAACATGTATCACAATCACCACTTGCTCACGATTGGACCGGTTCAGTCGTTTCGTCAGCCATTATTGTGAAGAAGCCATTTTCTCTTATGTTTTACGTCACCTAACGCAGGATGCCGAGCGCCATGATCTGGAGCATCTCGTTCTGTATGTCGCCACAAGTGTACTTCTGTTTCTTCTCAAGCCACTTCAAGATGGAAGCGTCGTTTCCCCCTTGTAACTTCAAAACCTGTATGAAGTTTAACTGGGCGTTGTCATTGCCACATAGTGGAAGACCTTGTCTAGCAAGAAACCTGATGATTCGAAGAATAGTGAGTAGTTGCTTTTGTTGTTACTCTTCTCTGCACTGTATGCGGCGGACAGTGTTTCACATATGTCGCATGTCTGTTTAGGTAGGTTGATGTGACGTTCTACTGCTTCTCTATGTGAATTTTCATGCTTGAAGAACTTTGTCGTGGCATCTTTCCAATTGCTGAAACCAGTTGATATCAAGCTCTTCTCTTCACCATGCATACGAAGCAGAAGGCAAGATCTTGGCTCTAAAAGCAAGAAACAAAATAGTTAGTTTTCTCTCTTGTTTAAATCATTGATCCCTGAAACCAAAAATGGGTATTCCAACAAAGTTCATGTGTATAGTACAATTATTGTTTATGGGTAGTTTTGCAATAAACTGCAAAGTGACAATCAGTACAGACCCTGTGCAGAGGACTCCTGTAAGCCTCTCTGATCTGGGCGTACATTTTCTGCTAACAGCTTAAGTGACAAACAGTGCAGACAACAACATGTCTCTAGTCGGATTAACACTGCTTGCATATGGCAAATGTAATTCCTTTAAAAAAGACTGTTTATAAATTAAGCATACAATCGTATTGTGAATCTTTCACATTAATGATCTGGTTTTCCTTCTTCAATCTTCAAATTGAGTGAAGAGAGGCAGGCAGACAGGCTGTTTTTTTATTACACATACCTCATCATAATGAAGCCACGAATGGGACTTGAACTGAACCACTGTGGGTTAAATGAACGTAGTTCAGGCGTTTTCTTCCTAAATGAGCGTTTCGGAAACTTAAAACTAGCTACAGACATATTGAAGAAACTCAAAAGAGGGAACGAAACAATATTTCTTACGTGTTTTCTTCATTTTTCTCGAGTTATAACAATTTTGACAGTTTTTAGTCTCATTAAAATATCACACAAACAGTTTAAGATCTAGCCGCTTAAATCGTTACCAATCAATTAGAACCAGCATTGATCACCCGCCTGTAACCAATCAATTAGAGCAAGCATTGACCATCCGTCTTCATAGGCCACTCGGCTATAGGGGATTAACAGTAATTATTGCCAATTAAAGATAACGATGCTATCGGCGATCGCACCTAACGTGTTTCAATACACGTGTCATAAAGTGGTTACATAACCGCTGAATCTGGCCTTCGCTGTGCCACTTTAACAGAAATATTTTGGTTTTAACAAATTTACGAGAGAAAAATATCGCCGTTGCTTGCCGAATTATTGGGGTGGCGGCCGCCCCAGGAACGGCGCCTCTGGTAAATGGTGACCACGTTCGCAAGAGCAGGACGCTACCTGCAAACGATGCACAATTTTCAGCATGAAAGAACTTACATAAACGTTTTAAAATGGGTTTGATATTGTATTAATTGAAACGTTCATATCTAACAAAAAACAATGAATATTTATAGGATTTGGAAAAATTATGGCAAAATGTCGTCTCAACTTGTCGATATACTTTTTACAAAAACAATCACAAAAAACATCAGCATTTAATATCAAAACAAATTAAACATGTTGATATAAATTCCTTCAATGCCTTTTCTAATAAACATATCTTCAATATCGTTTAAAAATATGGCAAGCAGAAACGGGGATGGAGATCTACCCTGCCTGACAGCAAAAGCACAGCTGTACTCATCACTAAGTTAAGTATTATGTTTCACTCTTGATTTGAAATAAAACTGCACAGATTTCAGTACATCTAACGTTATTAATTTGTACCACGAATTCTCACAAATAATATAGAAAAACGCTTTTGTGAAATCAATAAAACACAGTATAACTGTTTACCACTTTTTTAAAATGAGAGATAAGAACATGAAGAACAAACATGTTATCTACATTTCCCACTATATTTGTCCTAATCCGACCAATGCCTAATGTTTATCCCTTTATGGTCGTATTCGAATAATCGAGTTTGTTGTCAACGAAAGGTGGGCAGAGCAAATGCGCGAAAATTTACTGATGTCAACGATTTTGGCCCGACTCGAATAGAAATTGTAGTCGACGAAAAGAAATTGTACTTCCGGACCAATGGAAATGAATCAAACACCCGTTAAAACAGTCGTAACGCTCCCAATTTTTATATACGCATATAATGCCATGTGATCTGGATCCATTCGATTAATTGAGAGGGTATTTATGTTTGTTTATCTAGTGACACTAATCACACGGTCACGTGACTAAATCAACGCTCGATTTTAGGGTTTGACAACATTTTGTCAACGGAAAACATCAAGTGGGGATTCGAATAGAACTTGACAACTATTCCAACTAACGCAATAGTTGTCCTGATTCGAATACGACCATTGTTTCGCCCATTCAACCAATCCGTTATTCATAATTATAGGTAAATTTTGCCTGAAGTATGAATGAGTCTGGTTTTACGGCACTGCGACACAAAATAGGTCATATAGCGCCCATAAATTGTGAGGGATGGTAAGATGAAATAATGATGATGATTTTATAAAAGAATTTGGCTCATCCAATTCGTGCGAAGCAGCGCATGGGATCAAATCCACCGACCAGTCCTGTCTTCCTTTTAGTTCTTGGCAGAGGGGATAATCTCAGTCTAATAAACAGAAATAATACCCTATGACAGTTAAGCCCCCGAACTGCGGCAAAGTAGGAAGGTATCTGTGGTTGCCTGAAGTACTCAAAAGAACATCAGTCATCTGAAGTACCCAAAGGAACATCATTCGGGATTATGTAATTTTATTGATCACCATACCATCCGAAGCACCCCTTCCATTTTATGCTGCTTTCTTCGATTGGCTCTCCGACCAACCCCAGAGACCATCCTACTTTGTTGCAGCTCTGGGGCGCTATAATTGTCATTGGTCGTATTCGAATAAGGGCAACTATCGCGTTAGTTGTAATATTTGTCAACAAGTTCTATTCGAATCACGACTTGATGTTTTCCGTTGACAAAATGTTGTCAAACACTGAAATCGAGCGTTGATTTAGTCACGTGACCACGTTTATACCACGTGATTAGTGTCTCTAGATAAAACAAACATAAAGACCCTCTCAATTAATCGATTGGATCCAGATCACATGGCATTATGTGCGTATGTAAAAATTGGGAGCATTACGACGGGTGTTTGATTCATTTCCATTCGTCCGGAAGTACAAAGTTTTCGTTGACTACAATTTCTATTCGAGTCGGGCCAAAATCGTTGACATCAGTAAATCATCGCGCGTTTGCTCCGCCCACTTTTCGTTGACACACAAACTCGATGATTCGAATACGACCATTGTCACAGGGAATTGTTTCTGTTTGTATCTATAGACTGAGATAATTCCCTCTGCCAATGGTTAAAAGGAAGCCAGGTTGGTGTTTTTGATCACATGCGCTGCTGGTTAACGCATGACATTTAGCCAAATTCATCTTCCTGAAATCATCATCATCTCATCTCATCACCCCTTATCAATCATTGGCGCTGTATGACCTACTTTGTGTCGCTGTGCCCGTAAAACCCAACTCATATATTCATTTTCTACGACCAAACTGGAGTACAAAGTACATAGGAAAACTATGGTACACATGGATTTCCCACTATATTCTGTACAATGGTGTGTAATCACTTAGAGCCAATATGCAGTTTAAGGTAAAAACAATCCCAGCTAAAAGTAACCGTAAACAAAAAGTTCATACAGCCCCTTTGTTATACTGTCACATTGCTTTAAGCAGTCAACTGTCGTAAACGCCTAGGAATTAATACATTTAAGCGGTTGTGTTATACTGATTTCTCTTATTTGTCTGACAGTCAAACTCAAATGCAAAGGATATTTGTAGTGGATTTTCATCTCTAGGGTAGTCATTTGTTCTTTAAATGAATCTTGGAAACGTACCGTTGCCTTTAAAAATCTTTTGTTGATTGAAATTATTCAATGACACATTGCTACGTACCCTCAACGTCGTTATTCATTCGAACGATTTTCCGGTAAACACTACTACTAGACCGTCCAGTCAGTTGATATCCAGACACGTCTCTCCATCCAAATCCGACTGGCGGACTGGACGACCTCCTTCAGCTTTTCACATTTGGACTCCGTCGCCTATCGCTCAAGGACGCCGAATATTCCTGTAGCAAGAATCGCTTTCTGCTGTGTGTATGCTCCAGAGATCCCGGTGACGCAGGTATACTGTGGTAGAGATTCTGTGTCAAGTGAAAAACACGTCCTTCCACTGTTTCTCGCACATTTCCTTTAAACTGGCCAGCGTCTCAAGCAACTCCTGCAAAACAAGCCCAAGATGTATACTCACCAGGTTTGGTAATCTCAGGTAGAACCTCTACTACGACGGCCTTTACCCGCTTGTCACACATTGCTGCAAGTAGAAAAGAAACAACGATTATCATTTAATTAGGGTCAAACACCTTATTAAAACGGAAAATGTGCTTTTCAGTACATAGTAATTATGTCTCCCCCCCCCTTTAGGGGAGGGAGACATATTGGTGTTGTGCTTTCTGTCTGTCCGTCCGTCTGTCTGTCTGTTAAAATTCTTGTGCAGCTAATGTGGTTAGGAATTTTGGCTGCAACAATTTTAACAGAAGTTATGGCCCTTTGTATTTTTTCCTAATATAGAGTATATAGCGAAAATTTCTTGTGCAGCTAACTCTTCCTACACTATGGGAGGGATTTACTTCAAACTTTTACACATGAACCAGCTATATGTGGGGATGGTCATGTGGTTTGGATTATTGGCTGTAACAATTTTGACAGAAGTTATGGCCCTTTGTAGTTTTTGCTTATATAGAGTATATAGCGAAATATCCTTGTGCAGCTAACTCCTCCTACACTATTTGAGGGATTTACTTCAAACTTTTACTCATGTACCAACTATAGGTGAGGATGGTCATGTGGTTTGGAATTTTGACTCCAACAATTTTGACAGAAGTTATGGCCCTTTGGAGTTTTTCATTATATAGATTATATAGCGAAAAAGTCTTGTGCAGCTAACTCCTCCTATACTATGTAAGAGTTTTCATTCAAACTTTTACATATGAACCAGCTATATGTGAGGATGGTCATGTAGATAGGCACATGGGCTGGAACAATTATGACAGAAGTCACACAGTAAGTATACACGCAATTTTAATCTGAAAATAAATTGCTTACAATTTCAGTATTTTTACATATGGATTTATTCCTCTTATAGGTGCCAGGGTGGAGGTTTCCAGGGGGTGAATTTATTCCTCTTATGGGTGTTGGGGCGGGGGTACCGGGGGGAGACATGTGTTTTTCACAAAAACAAGCTCTAGTATTTGTATTATCTTTATTATTCCCCAGAGACCTTCCTACTATGCCGCAGTTCTGGGGCTCAATTGTCAAAGGGAATTGTTTCTGTTTATTAGACCGATATTGTCCCCTCTGCCAAGAACTAAAAGGAAGGCAGGTCTCGGTGGTTTTGATCTCATGCGTTGTTTTGCAACGAATGAGATTAGCCGAAATCATCCCCATCTCATCTATTATCCCTCATCAATTATCGTCGCTATATGACCTATTTTGTGTCGAAGTGCTGTAAAACCCAACTCATCATCATCTTTAATATTATATGATAACTCCTGTTGTTTTTAAACTTCATATTTTGTTTTCTTTATATTTATGATATATCAATTTTCAGAAAGTTATATAACCGTCATCTTATAACTTACCTGGTCTGAAATCCAGCAAACCCTTATTTAACTCAGGATCACCGAATTCCTGGACCAATCATCGCAAGATCTTATATTAGATAAACATTTAATAGCGTTAAATACATTTTGCAACTATACGTAAGTTCATTTATGAGTAAACGGTAAAATTATATACATTTGCAGTTTACTGTACTTTGTCTGTGTAACATCTTGCTGCTTAGTGCCATCTTCACGTAGATCTGTTGGAGTATCTGTTTCACTGGTGGAACTTTACAATAAGAATGTGAATTTAAACAGCCCATTGATTTTTGTTTGCTTTGTTTTACTATTGCACATGTTGAAAATATAATAAACTATAAATAAATAGCCAATACATCGCAGTCCTTTGTATACAACATGGTGCAAGATTTTCAAGGAAAACATACACAAAGTACAAATAAATACGAAAGACTCAAGCAGGAAACGTAACACAAACAATACACCCACCTCTCAAGCAGAACACACACACACAGTCATACCACAACAAACACACACACACACGCAATACCATTCCTTCATCTACACACTAAATAGAAAACAACACGAAAGACAAACATAAAGCTAAGTGAATATAGGAGCCCGCCTTGGTACGGTCAGTAGCAATCAATAATTAATTATAAATTAATTAACCATTAACAACCACTGGGGGGTTAAACCTGGGTTTAGGGGCGCCCAACCTCACTCTTATCTCCTATATTCACCTATAAAGACAAACAGTGTACATAAAATATAAACCCTGTTCCAAAACCTTACAATAAAAAAAGACCGCCAACACAGTAAGTAAATACATGTAAAACATCTAACAAAAATCTATGACAAGATTATTAGTAACACGGGAAAGAATTTAACATTCAAACCCGTGCTAAAAATAACCCACTGTGGTAGGTCAAATTGTACTCAAGCGACTAGTCTGTAGTCACGAGTAACTGTAAGACATGGACAACCCTACTCATATTGTTACAGCATATATATTAAAAAAAACATAAATAATTTTACCTTCCGACTAAAAATGTGACTACACTGACACTTGTAAACAATGTGCACCAAGATATAACGGATAGTAACTTGGCATCCAACCAGAGTTCATCATGTGTGACAGTTGTGCGCAATACCAGGCCCGAGGTTATAAAACTTAAAACGAACTCTGTGCTCAAAACTCAGAATTTTTCTCAGCCCATAACACTTCGGCAAACATTTTATTTCATTACTAGTATTTTCATACATAATTATACTGTAATAATGTATCCAAATGAGGTTACAAAAATGAAATAAAACGGGTTTTGTAAAATCTAGAGCCTGTTATCGAAACTGAGTTTTAAGTTTTATAACCTCGGGGCCTGTATATCTATAATTTTGTCTAACCTGAAAATATGCCAGTGTGTATGCATACATCTAATACAGTATTCCTGGTACTAGTATTTAAATAAATACCAGAAACTTGTAAGTTGTAAGGGTTGTGTCACTTGTAAATTCACAAAAGAGTAGCCGGATCTTGATTACTATATTAAGCCACCTTATTAATTTCCTCTGCCACCTTCTTCTTTAATCATCTATTGGTCTGACTGGTAATTCCTTAACTGAAGTACAGCGAAACCTCTGTATTATGACCACTAAAAGAAGGCTAATTGATTGTATAGTATTCAGGTGACAGCTTAAAGCAAGGTGAGCGTAAAACAGAAAGCTCCTAAATGAGCTTTCTGTTTGACTGTCACACTGCTTTAAGCAATCACCTGTCTTAAACACCCAATAATTCACACCATTTAGTGGTCGTAATAGAGCTGTTTTTACTGTATTACAAACATTTGATAATTCTTCAGTCGGAGAGAATTGGGGAATATTCAATGCAGATATCTATTTAATGGAGAACACATAAGTTTCCTTCATCCTATGTTATACTCCAGATACCTCCCTACTTTGCCGCGGTTCTGGAGTTAAATTGTCATAGGGGATCTTTTCTGTTTAATAGAACAAGATTATTCCCTCTGCCAAGAACTATAAGAAAGGCAGGTCGGTGGTTTTGATCCCATGTGCTGCTTCGCAGGACTGGGATTAGCCAAAATCATCTTCCTGAAAGCATCATCTCTCATCATTCATCTGTGCTATATGACCTATTTTGTGTCTCAGGGCCGTAAAACCCAACTCATCAGTTCTATGTTATAATAGTATATCAAGCAGCACATTCTATCAAATGACACACAGTAGATAACCTATTCCAAATGTTATTTATCCATTTTTCTCTTTAAATCATGTTCAATTAAGCATACAGATAGACTGTGTATATTATAGACTTGTGTCAATTGTTGGCGACAGCTCTCGTAAATAGCGGACTCCGACTAAACGTCGGCGATGTTCTAAAAAACACACTACAAATAATTACAACAAACACCGTTTTACGGTGTTCAGTATACTCTTAATCAGCTTAGATCCAGAAAGCGCCAATAGGTTTTGGATTTGTCTACAATGTATAAATCTATTTACAATTTATACTCCGTAAATAGTGTTCTCTAAGTTGAAGTTATTCAAATAGTATTATTGAAATTAGCAGACGGCAATTGCAGGTTGCATGCAAAGCGAATAAAATATGACAATATGATACCATGTCGACTCAGTAAAAACATCCGAATCTGAAGAGTCAGGGATAACTCCAAGTTGCCGTACCAGTTTGGGTAATGTGTCTGATAATGCGGTTTTAGCCCAGTTGATCGTTTTTATAGTGTCAGCAAGTGACCGTGTTTGCTGTCTTCCGGTACGTGCATAATACTGCGGTCGTTGATCTAGGTGACCCTGGAGCTGTGCTTCCTGTGTATTAGGAGCTGGCTCATCAGACATTCTAGCAGCGACGTTGTCATTAACACATGCTGTCAGTGAAGCTACTACTGCAGATAAAACTGCTACTACAGGATGGGGGCTGCTACTGCAGTTGGAATTGCTACAGCCTCTGCAATAGGCTGTGGAACTGGTCTGATTGGCAGTCTACCTTCAAGGTCCTTAACGTGTTGAATTGCTGTAAATTAAAGACAGTATAGGTGTAGTACATATGTAACACTGAAATAAACTTGTTTGTTTAATATAAAAAAGTATGCACATGACAATTTCAAAGTAGTAAAGGTTAAATTGGTTTAGATTAAAGTCTGTATTGGTATTTCATCAAACTCAAGAATTATAATCAACTTTTTTTTCTCGTTGGGGAAATCATTAAACTAAACGCATCAGTAGTTTATTCAAAATAGTTTATTTCAGTTCTGGTTGACAAAACGGAAACATAATGGTTGGACGGAATTATAACATGCCTAATAAATAACGCTATATGCACCCCTTCAAATAAATAATTTCATTATGAAGTAATTTTGTTGAGTTAAACAATATAATTCATAATGAAATTCAGTGCAGACCCTGATCAAAGAACTCGAGAAGGGGCCATCTGACCAGTTTCTGCACATTTCACTTGAAAAGAAAGGACAGGTGAAATGTTATATAGTCAGGTGACAGCCAGCTTTCTGTTTGACTGTCATATTGCATTTTAAAAGCAGTCGTTGTAAACACCTAACAATTAACACTATTTAAAGTAGAGGTCGTAATAGAGAGGTTTTACTACATTTTGAACATACTGCCAGTTGACTATATAAAGGGCTATAGATAAGAGGGAGTAAACTGAATAAGTCAAGTATTTTCTCACTTTTTCAACACTAACTCCTATTGTGTTACTACTCATTAGAATCGTCTCGAATAGTGACACCATAGGGTTTAATGCAGAAATAAAGATTTTAGTTTTTGAAATACTTCCCTTATCTGGAGCCCTGTACATACAAGTGTTTTAGAGGACCACGGAACATCTCATCGGTCATCAAAGACGTCGTCGTCTTATCTGGTCCTCGGCAGTGTGTGGTATCGGCCCTATGCCCAAAAGCCGACTGGCTTCCATCAGTAGGTGGGATGTTGTGTAGTTATCCTCTTCCTCGTACCGGTCCCATAAACGAAACGGCTCTCCGTGGATTCTTTTGTACACCTTCCTTTGGACTCTGGTGAGTAAATTGTCTGAGACAAGCCTCGTCTGTATTTCGACGTCCTTTGCTTCTAGGTGTAGTAGTGGAATGAGAGCATACAATGGGAGGGTGCTACCGTGGACTCGATGGTTAAGTGCACGGTGCCAACCTGAACTGGAAATAAAGAAAACTAGAAATAGAAAATATGAATACCTTTAAACATGACAAGATGTGAGAGTTTTCTTATCAAAAAACTAAAATATTTAAAAACAACTATTGTTAATATTGAAAACAGTATATCCAGACCAAAGGGTTTGTTGGGGTGTCCTCTGATCAGGGTTCCAGTGTTTGTCTATTTTAAATTTCGTGGTAAACAACCATTAACTGGTCTAAAAAACAAACTAAAAATAGTGAATTCGATCAGGTTTAATATTTAATTACTTTTACAAAAATAAAATGTAGTGCATTGTAAACAATGTAACTCGGATCAGACAGCTCTAGAATGAGCCCTCTAAACAGAGTCTGCACTGTTTGTCAAGAAAATGATTGTGAGAAAACATTTCTAATTAACATAATTGGTATCAAGAGCAAAATGGAAGAGATCATTAATTTATAAATTTCAGTTTTTTAAATGGTTAAAAACCGTATACTCACACCTAAGTATGCCTATATAGTTGTGTCTCACATATTTACACAGCCAGTCTCCTGTTGTTTGCTTTGGCCCACTTCTCTACAGCAATTCCAAAGTTCATGCTAAGTGGAGATGGCCCTTCCACTGACACCATCAGCAGAGAGTTGAGGTTTGTATAGTATTTAATAATTGTGTTTTATAACTGCTTGGGTTACTGTAATGTTAACTTATTTTTAACTGTAGATGGGTATAATAATAATTGAATGGTTCCCAAATGTTATGAAAACTACTTGCAGAAAATGATTTGTTTTTAGCTCGCCTGTTCGTAGAACAGCAGAGCTAATGTCATACCCTCGGCGTGAGTGAGCGTGAGCGTATCTAATGTTAAAGCTTTTTGGACGGGTTGTTTTAAAGCTTAATATTTGTGCAAGGGTTATAAAATTTTGTATGGAGGTTCATTAGGGGTTAAACATTGGTGTTATGAAGTTTGAATTTAAAAATAATTTTAATTTATGTCAATTTTTGACATGTTTTGGACTTAGGTTTTTCTACTACAAATCACCAGGTTAAAGTTTTTTTGGACGGGTTGTTTTAAAGCTTAATAATTTTGCTAGGGTGCTGAAATTTTGTATGGAGGTTCATTTGGGGTTAAACATTGATGTTATGAAGTTGGAGTTTAAAAATAATTTTAATTTATGTCAATTTTTGACATGTTTTGGACTTAGGTTTTTAGACTACAAACCACCAGGATAAAGATTTTTGGACAGGTTGTTCTAAACTTTAATACTTGTGCTAGGGTGCTTAAATTTTGTATGGAGGTTCATTAGGGGTCAAACATTGATGTTATGAAGTTGAAATTTAATTTTTTGTAAATACTTCACACGATTTGGACTTAGTTGTTTTGACTACAAATCACCAGGTTAAAGGTTACACGGGTTGTTTAAAGTTTAATATAACTAGACTAAGACTCAACATTAATTTAATAATAGTTCTAAACTGAAAATTGATTTTATTTTGATACAAGATGTTTTCTAGACTTAAACTTTAAACAGGCGAGCATCAGGTGGCTTTGACACCCATTTCTGGTTATAAAAACTAGTACATAAAATGCACACCAGCCTTCTGTGGAGTCTGGCACCAGCAACCCAACAGTGGCAATCCTTACCAGGGTTGGGTACGCAGTGGCAAATGTCCCTGCTGCCAACTCCATGACCAGGGGCCCGTTTCATAAACCTTCATACGACAATGTTGTAGTAAGTCAGATTATAAAAGTCTCAATTATTATTTATTTCTCCATATAATCCAGTCTTGTGACATCTCTTTGGAATCGTCTTGAGAAGACGATTCCAAAGAGGTGTCACAAGACAGGATTAGATAGAGAAATCAGATACAAAATGTATTTTTAAGGTTTGACTTACGACCGTTTTTTATAGTATGAAGTTTTATGAAACTGCTGTATGGAGCTTTCTTCAGCTGCCTCAATTCGGTAACAGTTGCGGTGTGATCGGGTATGGAGGCCTGAAACCTTTCCGACAGCATCTGAAATGAATGACAATAAAATATGACTACCCAGCCAGGGTTACATGAAAAGTTACAGAAAAAATATGAATTGCATTGAATGCAAACATACTCGGACCTTTTGGTATACTATTCACACCTGCAACTTACATGTATTAGGTTGAATTCAGCCTCGAATTTCTTGCAACATTTATCAACCCCCATGCACAAGTAGTAACTAAATACTGTAAATAGTAACAACCTCTATCTTCTGGTTACCATACACCTCAAACTCCTCCAGGTATTTTGGCCAGGTCTGGGGATGAACACCCTAGAGGCATCTAGCTCATTTATATCCGGACATCGCCGTTTGAGGTTCTCGACAACTGCATCGATGTACTTGAGGTAGACCTGCCATAAGAATGGAATTGACGTAAAAAATGAAAGAATGACGCTTAACTTTCAGAAATACTTAAATAAATAAAGCATGTTACAGTATAATTAATAAAATTTATTAGTGTGTGTTCAGTATGTTAACACAATGGAACGTGGTCTGGATCTACTCTGTTTGCTAATGTTTCAAAACTAAAATCCTTAATTGCTTATAAATGACTTGAAAACTTACATTCTTGTGAAATTCTCTTTCTGCCTCTTTGATGGGACATCAAATCTAAACGGCTGGTCCTGGCCACCTCTGACACACTACTACAGTAAACTTCACTTATAACGATATTCAAGGGACCGTGGAATAAGTATCGTTACATCCGAATATCGTTACAAGCAATTTTATGTATCTTCAAGAGAGTATCCGAATTGTATGCTATCCGAAACAATGGTTACTACATAAAGTTCGGCGCATTTTAAGACTGACGAAATTAGAACTAATCTGACCTGTCATAACATTTAATGGTTATCTTTTTCTTTGTTTCCACTGGCACAAGTAAACTAATTTTGCATAATGTTGGCCAGGCGTGGTCCTGAGTGCTCTGACAGAAGCAATGGTCCCAGCAACCAGACTGCCAAGTGTGCTGTATGTCCTATATTTGTCTGAACTATAATATTTATATATACAGGGCTCCCTCTCTACAACAACACCACTGGAAGACAACTATTATGTATGTTTTTCCGAGGAAGTTGTTTTAGGGGGGGGGCATAATTGTCTTGTTAAAACCACATTTGCAAGCATCGTTGTAAGGAGGAAATCACTGTAGTAATGGCTGTTGTAGGATGGGAGAACTGTACTCGACTTGTACATATGGCCAAACCATTTTACAAGCGTGGTGGCAAATTATTTCTTCATAATCTTTACATAAGGTCTGGATTCGGTACCACCCCAGAGACCTTCCTACTTTGCCGTAGTTCTGGGGCTTAATTGTCAAAGGGAATTGTTTCTGTTTATTAGACCGAGATCATTCCCTCTGCCAAGAACTAAAAGGAATGCATGTCGGTGGTTTTGATCCCATGCGCTGCTTGTCAACGAGTGGGATTAGCCGAAATCATCATCATTTCATCTCATCACCCCTCATCTATCATCGGCGCTATATGACCTATTTTGTGTCGCAGTGCCGTAAAACCCAACTCATTCATCATCCTGGATTCGGTACCAGCTCACAAAACATAGAACCCGGTAATATCCAGCCCTTGATTTTCTAACTTATGATTTTACAGTTTCAAAGTCGTGAAAGTTTCTCACCTGAAAGCATCGGGACAGCGCCGATAGAAATGAAAGTATGTCTGACATCATGCGGACAGCTGCAACAAATTCAAACTTCTGCATGAACAGTTTCAAAGTCGTGAAAGTTTCTCAACTGAAAGCATCGGGACAGCGCCGATAGAAATGGAAGTATGTCTGACATCATGTGGACAGCTGCAACAAATTCAAACTTCTGCATGAACTTAGACAGACCTGCAGCTTGTGCATTCACCTTCTCAGTTGCCTCATACTCTAGGCTGGTTATCAGCGCTGGGAGGCAGCGTCTGATAGATACGTATGGAACGCCGTAGCTGTCTCCTGTTGTCACATTTTATGTCATTACGTCGAATCATTATGTGAAGTTGTCTACAGAACGTCATAGTATGTTCAACGCCTATGTTATTTTGTTACAAAGAAGTTTTATCTTGCTAAAGAGCAATGAGAACTTGTCCATATAGTATGTAAGCATGTCAAATACGCGTGATGTTATGTCATTATACCTTGTTGACTTGTCCGAACTGTGTCTTATCATGTTCAACACCTATGTTATTATGTCACAAAACAGTGTCATCTTGTCAATACGTAGTGTGATCTTGTCCATTCGGCATGTTATCATGTTAAATGCACGTGTTATGTCTATATACAATGTTGACTTGTCCAAACTGTGTCATCATGTTCAACACCTATGTTATTATTTCACAAAACAGTGTCATCTTGTCAATACGTAGTGTGATCTTGTCCATACGGCATGTTATCATGTTAAATGCACGTGTTGTTATGTCTATATACAATGTTAACTTGTCCAAACTGTCTTATCATGTTCAACAACTATGTTATTTTGTCACAAAACAGTGTCATCTTATCAATATGCAGTGTGATCTTGTCCATACGGTATGTTATCATGTTAAATACACTGTTGTTATGTCTATATACCAAATTGAAATCGGACCAGTAGTTTCGGAGAAGATTTGTCTAGATTTTGTGCATGGTTGCCATGGCAGTCAGACAAATTACCCCACCCACAAACTTTTAACAACTTTTCATTGCACCACCCTGCTAATGCTTCTGATGAAGTTTGGTTACACTGGGGCTATTGATTTCGGAGAAGTCATTTGCAATTGTTGACAGACGGACGGACAGACGCCAGACAGCGTAGTCAATAAATGAAAGTGAAGCTCCGGCCCAACTTGTTCTCCCACAAGTGCTGCATGATGCGGGGTGCCAAATGAGGTCATTTGCAATGACGTTACCATAAACAATGTCAACTTTTTGTGGAAAGTACATACGGCGGAGAGACTTTCAAACTACGGTTCAGTTGACTTAATAGGTTTTTTAAAATACTTGATAGAATCTACATTTGAGCCCATTATTTATCATTTTTTATAAACTAGTTGACTAAAATAAATGTAACACTAGCCAAGGCTCGCATCATATCATTTTAGCCAATTTGGCCCTATATCCCTCACCTGGTACACCATGTAAAACTTGACCTATAGTGACCTAGATTTTGACCCGACATGATCCACATTCAACTGTGGCCAAGATTTCAATGAGGCAAACATATTTTCATTTCCAGATCAAATGAGATTTGCATCCTCTAGAGTATTTACAATGTCTGTCTATGGTTTTACCTAGTGACCTAGTTTTTGACCGGACATGAACCTCATTCGAACTTGATCTAGAAATCAATAAGGTAAACATTTTAACCAAGTTTCATGGAGATCTAATGAGATTTGTAGCCTCAAGAGTTTTAACAAAGTTTTTCTATGATTTTACCTAGTTTTTGACCCAACATGACCCAAATTCAAACTTGGTCTAGAAATCCATGATGCAAGCATTTTGACCAAGTTACATGAAGATCTTATTAGATGTGTAGCCTCTAGAGTGTAAACAAGGTTGTTTCTATTATTTGACCTACTGAACTAGTTTTTGACTGGACATTACCCACATTCGAACTTGACCTAGATTCCATCAAGACAACCATTGTCATCATCAAGTTTCATGAAGATCGAAGTGAATTAAATTTGTAGCCGGTAGAGTTAAGGAACAATTTTGAACAGACAGAGGATGGACATCCAGCGATCCTAATATCTCACGTTGGCATGTGTGCCAAAAGTTTAAAGTTAAGGGGAGTTAAAACGGATAATAAATGACCACTCATGTGAGACTCTCCATAGTGATGTGGAAGAAATAAATACAGAACAAAAATAAACATACATAGTATAATTTAATTTGATGAACTACCGGAATACATGTACTACATTTATACCATATTTCTATGGATCATCATCTGCTACAAAACGTCTGAATGTCTGTGTACAATAAATTCAGTATGATAATATAAGTGTTGTCTAATATGTACCAGACCGGAACCATTTGAACAATATTGGTAAAGTACCTCTAGAAGTACCAGCATACCAAATATCAAAGCTCTGAACATATTACTTTCAGAGAAAAAGAGGTTTGAAGATTTCACTATATAACTCTATGTAAATTTCAAATATTATTTGTGACCCCCCGGGCAGGGTCATTTTTTACCCCAGGGACATAAGTTGAACAATTTTCATAGAGGACCTGTAGATGATGCCATACTTTACGTAAAACGGTGAGCCCCCAAGGGCGAGGCCATTTTTGACCCCAGGGGTAAAATTTGAACAATCGTGATAGAGGACCTATAGATAATGCAATGTGCAAAATATCTAAGCTCTGGCCCTTATGGTTTTTGCGGTATAGAATTGACCCTATTGATAAGAACCTTGTGTACAAGTTTGTTACGGATGATTACATCAAGGTTGTAATGTTATGGGAATTCGCGGCGCTGCATTTATGGCTAATTTAGTTTAAATTACTGGTATTTGGTTAAAACTGAGTTATTTGGGTAATTTTAAGTGTTATTTTCAGCTAGAAAATTATTTATTCTTCTGATTTGCTCAAGGTAGCCTCCAGTTGCATTTGAATTTATTATCTATTTTGAACGTTTATGCGAAAACAGAATCATGAGAAAGCACATGTACGAACCTGCAACATTCGCCTTGCCTCCTCTCTCAAACGAATCCTGTCACCTATAGTGGTGACACCTACTCTAATTAAATCAGCGTCACTTAAGGTTTCAATTATATCAACTGATATTTTCTCACTTGTGAAGTTTTGCAATAAAGTGGGAAGCCCAATCTTATTCAATAAACCTTCCACTTCTTGGCCCGCCATTTTGTCGGTCTCCCGCAACTCGAACTGCGCATGCGTCAAAAAGTGAACAACACCATGGAATTTGAACAAGACAACATAACGTTTCAACAAGATAGCATGGTTTTCCGACAGCACAACACGTGTATTGGACATGATAAGACATTTTTTAAACAAGTCAACACTAATTTAGACATATCAACACAACATAATGGCATAACAACATGTGCATTTAACATGATAATATATCGTATGGACAAGATCACACTACATATTGACAAGATGACACTGTTTTGTAACATGATAACATACGTGTTTAAAATGATTAGACATAGTTCGGACAAGTCAACATTGTATATAGACATAACAACACGTATATTTAACACGATAACATACCGTATGGACAAGACAACACCACATATTGACAAGATGAAACTGCTTTGTAACATAATAACATAGGTGTTTAACATGATAAGATACAGTTCGGACAAGTCAACAAGGTATATAGACATAACAACACGTGCATTTACCATGATAACATACCATATGGACAAGATCACACTACTCCTTGACAAGATGAAACTGCTTTGTAACATAACAACATGGATGTTGGACATGATAAGACACATTTTGAACAAGTCAACATTGTATATAGACATAGCAACACTCGCATTTAAGGTCTTAGATGGGTAATGCTTGACTGCGCACAGGGGCCCCGTCACGATTGCTTTTTTTAGAGAGAAAAATCGTCAGAAGGTATATATATTTTTCTCTCAAAAAGCAATCGTGTCCGGGCCCTGTAAGAAATCGAGCCCTGGGTGGAAATTTTTGCAAATCGACGAGTGGCCGATGCGGAAATAAAAGTTTTCAATACCGATCGCGAGTTTATCGCTTTACAAAATTTAGAAGATCCCGGGTCAATTCGGTCCCTCGTCAAATCGACCCCGAATTGACTCGACCTCTAAACTATAGAATAATGCATGTACTGTTTATCTAGATAGAAGTTTAACGTTTTGTTATAGGCTGCCGCATATTCTTTTTACAAATCAAAAGTTTCATTGAAGGAAAATTGCTTGTTTTAAATTGGCAAAGGGGTCAATGAAAGCTGCCTATGTAGCTCAGAATTGGTGCAGAATTAGTACGTTGTTAACAGTTCAGCATTAGTACATTGTTATGAGTACATGATTAGTACATTGTTATAAGTACATAATTAGTACATTGTTAACAGTTCATGGTTGTAACATTGAAAGTATAGAATTGGTTCATTGTAAACAGTTCAGTATTAGTACTTTCTTAGTAGTACACAATTGGTTCATTGTTAGTTCTTTTTTAGTTCATTGTTGGAAGTTCATTATTAGTTTTTTGTTACTAGTACATTGTTAACCTCATTTGCATGTGATTTTACAACCAATTATGTATTAATAAAGAACTGTACAGAATTAGTTCATTGTTATAGTTATTTGTTACACTGTTTTTTTGTTTGGGAGGTGTTGAACATGATAAGACACTTTTTGGAACAAGTCAACATTGTATACTGACATAATAACACGTGTATTTACCATGATAACATACCGTATGGACAAGATCACACTACTCCTTGACAAGATGACACTGTTTTGTGACAAAATAACATAGACGTTCAACATGATAAGACACAGTTTGAACAAGTCAACACTGTATATTGACATAACAACATGTGTATTTCATATGATAACATATGGTATGGGCAAGATCACAATACAAATTGACAAGATGAAACTGCTTTTTAACATAATAACATAAGTGTTGAACATGATAAGACACAGATTGGACAAGTCAAAATTATACATTGACATAACAACATGTGCATTTAATATGATAACATATCAGATAGACAAGTTTACATAACTCTTTAACAAGATTAGACTTCTTTGTGACATAATAACACAGGTGTTGGACATGATGAGACACAATTTGGACAAGTCAACACTGTACATTGACATAACAACATGTGTACTTTACATGGACAGGATCACACTACGTATTGACAAGATAGAAATGCTTTGTAACATAATAACATAGGTGTTGAACATGATAAGACCCAGTTTGGGCAAGTCAACACTGTTTATTGACATAACAACACGCTCAATTGACATGATAACATACTATATAGACAAGTTCACATTGCTCTTTAACAAGATGATACTACTTTTTAACATAATAGCATATCTGTTTAACATAATAAAGCATTCTGTAGACAAGATCACATAGCGCTTAGACATAATGGCATGGCCTTTTGAGATGACAAGTCTATATTTGAACAAAACAGGAAGAAATTCGACAACAGGAGACAGCTACGGCGTTCCATAGATCCTTGTGTAGCCGTAGTCGTTCATAATGTACCGTGCTGCCTGTTTCTGAACTATTTCTGTTTTTATGAATAAGGTACTGCTGCCACGGGTTCCAACCTGTTGAGCAGTACTCTCTTATTTGGGCCTAATTTAGGTTTTGTAAGCCGTCGTCTTTACTTGCTTGTTAATTGTTCTGACGTTTCTCTTAATAAATCGCAAGGTGCTACTTGCTTTGGCCGTGGCATAATTTATGTGGTTTGTCCATGTTAATTAAGTCGTGATTAATAGTGACGCTCGAAGGATTCCGCTTTCTGGAAATCCTGAGGACTTGGCACTTAGCGGGGTTATACTTTCTGGTCCTTTGGAATCATTGATTTCAGCGCATTTACAGTTGAAAGTTGAATTCCGCTTAAGCTGGTGCTAGGGGGCGTGAGCACTGTTGCATATTTAAGTATTGCTCATGAACAGACTCAATTAAACCGAGTCTGCAATTTTCAGTATTTGCTTTGTTTTCTGTGCTTTCAAAGGATCTCCCCTTATTTAGATTGAAATCCATGGCCCACCCTTTCTCCCATAGGTCTTGTTGGAGCGTCTCTGCACAGGATTATGACTTTATTGTAAGTAGACAATAGTGTCGTCGGCAAAGAGACAGGGTCGACATTTAATACTGTCTGGCAGGTCATTTATATATATTAAGAATAGGAATGGACCTAGCACTAAACCTTTGGGTACCCCGGATAAGATTGGAAGACTATTTGAGGTATGGTTTTCAACCAGGACCTGCTGCGATTTCCCCATTATGATGATACTTGAAAGTCGATTCTTAAGTGTTTTGGTTTGTTGATAAGTTTATGATGGTCAACCTTGTAGAATGCTTTGCTAAAGTCCATATTTATGACGTCATTTGTTTGCCTTGTTCCAGGTTATCAGCAATTTCCCGAGTAAATCCTATTAGTTGGGACTCACAGCTGTGACGGGTCCTGAAGCCGTGCTGCTGGGGACTAAGTATGTTGCAGGTGTCAAAATAGGACATGATGTTTGAAACTAAGATATGTTCTAGAAGTCTTGATACTATACATGTTGACGATGTGGGTCTGTAATTGCTGGCTTTGGATTTTTGGTCTTTCTTATAAATCGGAGTAATCACAGCATGTCTTCAGTCATCTGGTTCAGTTCCTGTTTCAAATAATTCTTGAAAATCATGGAAAGGACAGGGACAAGTTCACTATGCAGCTCTTTTAGGACTTTTGGTGAAATTTCATCTGGGCTAGATGCTTTGTGTTGGTTTACTTTACTTAATAGTTTATCTACTCCTTCTGTGATAATGTTGATAGGGGGCTTAGGTTTTATTATGTGTTATGAAAAAATAGAATGTCTTCTTGTGACCTTCTTTGGAGCTATCTGAGAATACGACCGATTCTAAGTAGGACCAATATGCACTTCTGATCTGCTTCTGTATGCTAGCCCTCAGGGTTTTGAATTTGGCAATTACGTTAGGGTCTTTGTGGCTAGACTTTTTTTTATCTTTGCATACAGTCTGTCTCTTTTCCTGATTTGTTTAACTATATAGTATGTGATATCCAGGGTAGGTCCACTCTTGCTTTGCTCAGACGGCTTGGAATGTACAGTCCATGTCGGGCTAGATCTAGTTAAAATCCCCAAATATGGTTGTTTGGGGGATTTAAGATACAGATGCCCACAGTCCATGTAGTTCATGTAGTTGTAGAGACCAGATGCATTGGGTGTTGATGCATAAGCGATTTCTGCTTCTTAGGCCCATTTGTAATTCTTTACTTCGGTTGAATGTTTTCTTTTCCATTTTGATTTCTGTGAATTTTCACAGAATTTTCATTTTCATTAATAATTTATATAAAGCTTCCGATTACTTGATATGTTTAAAACTTTTTTCTATATACACAGCTCACATATTGTTCATTTCAGTTAATATTTATTTACAGGTGATAAAAACATATATCATTATTATTGTCTTCATTTTCCACAATAGGGGTGGTAGCACTTGGCATCAAATTTATTGGGCTTGTTATCGGGTCCCCAGTGACTATTTAATCTGGCTTTGAATGCATTGAGTATGGGTGCTTCTATAACACTATTTGGGAGGGAGTTCCATTGGTTCACAACCCTATGATTGAAAACTCCTTTCCTAAGCTCTGTCCTAGCTCTAGGCTTATATAAATTCCAGTTATTACCCCTTGTATTACTCTCACCACTTAATGTAAATAGACTGGTTGCAGTTTTGTCTAACCCATTTAATAGTTTATATACCTGAATTACCTCTGCCCTATTCCTCATGTATTCCAGGATAGGTACGTCAGGTTGCCATATTCTCTCATTGTAGCTATAACCTCTCATACTGTTTAACATTTTTGTAGCACGCCTCTGGACATTTTCTGTAGCTATATGGTATTTTATGTAATGGGGTGACCATATCACGGAAGCATATTCTAGGTGTGGCCTTCCTAATGCTTTGTATAGGTGGAGGAACATGTCAACTGTCATGCATGTAAAGGTTTTAGCTATTATACCTAAGATTCTGTTAGCTTTATTTATTTTAGCATATATATGTTTGTCAAATTTTAACCTATCGTCAAGTTCGACCCCTATGTCTTTTTCTGCATTAATTTGATTTATCTTCACTACCTCCTTATCTGAATTTCTCAAAGTATTCACTGGCATTGTCACCACCTACATGTATGTGCATTGTTTTACTTTTTTGTATTGAAAATCATTTGCCATTTATTTGACCAGTTGCATGCTTCAAATATGCTATTGTGTAAGCTCTCCTCGTCATTAGGTTCACTGTGAATGGAGTATAATTTAGTATTATCTGCAAATAGCTTAAAAGTACATTTTACAGCATCTGGAAGGTCGTCTATATTGTAGTAGCCCTCTTATCTGGGACTTTTACGTGTAGGGATAGGGTAACAAAGTTATACTACCCTTACTCGTCTTCGGGCTCATATAATCAACTCAAGACTATTTCAGGTTTACAAATACTAATCTTTATTTTATATTTTACAATATACGCCAAATTATTAAATGCTTGTGTCCAATATTAACTAAATAAAGCCTAACATAGGTAGATACATAGTCTTACGTTTGTGAAACCCAGATAGGGACTACTGTGTAAGACAAGAGTTGAAGGAGTTGCATCCCAGAGAGGGCATAGCTGTCTCCACTTGATATAGCCGATTCGCCTGTTTATATACTAAATATCTGGCCAAAAAGCATGGTACTTATGGTATTGCTGGTCATTGCATCCAGCAATACCATATCTACCCTACTTAGATTATGGTCATATACTTACCATAGTTTGGCCAGTATAAGTAAAGATGACCAGTACAGTATACATGGTATAATTTGTCATTTACATGTTAACCAGGGTTGGGGAAACGGAAAACTAATTCAGTCCACAGTGCCGGTTCATTTATTTGTAGTGCAGACATATACAAAGAAGACAGCCTGAAAAGGTTAAAACCAAATCTTAACATACAATTACAGTTGTTGCAATTAAGTATAAATTTGACGCGTACAAAGACAAGTTTCCGTAAGCATTAAATAGATATATATAGTTCGTAAAACATTCAATTGCTAAATATAAATCTTACCAGGCAATGGTGATAACTACTCCAAATGTTTGTAGTAATAAAGTAAGACAACTTATAGTCGATCGATCTACATCGATCGACGTCTAGTGCACGAGTGGCGGTGAATGTTAAGGATTTAGAGCCGTGCGGGACAGGGCTATTTTTAGTAACAAACAGGTGCTCTCACTCATTCAGAACTGGTTTTACGACTCTCACACAACCAATGGGAAGGATGAACGTAGTTGTTATTTATGGGTGGATGGATATGTAAATGAACTGATGACGACAAAAGGTCAGTTGTGGCAAGCATAAACATAAATGACCTGGCTGACATACAAATGCAGCCTGCTACAATATATATAAGAAACAATTAAGAGAGGTCCCAGCACATTTCCCTGAGGAACTCCACTGTTGGAAGCTTTCACCGCCCACGACTACTCTTTGGATCTGGCTTTAACAAGTTTTCTGAGCAACATATAGGCTTATGTCAGGTTTTAACTGGTTTATGACGCAGCTCCGCGATCTTATTTCTTATAGATCTTCAGTTGATGTTCAGGACTGCTGATAGAGAGTGTCCAGTCCCTGCAGTGCTTTGATCTTCTATTTGATGAGAGTAAATTTACCTTAACACCGTTTACAGGTGCACCCCGGAAAAATAAACAACATTGGAAACAGCGCAAAAGGGCGGACCAATAATCGGATTAAAGGTTGAATTACTGGTCGGAAACAATTAAGCTTAATAATTAGTTAAAAGCAATGTTATTTGTAGATATTCTTGTAAAGTATTGCTTCTGAATTTAAAGATGCTAACAGTTTGGATCCCAACTCAGAAACTGATTGACAGTGACACTCACCTCAACTTTTACACAGTCATGTCAAAATACGTTGAATGAAAGTAGACGTCAACTGGTTACCGATAAAGCTAAAAAAAATAGCGTTTGTGCAGTGAAGCTGTCATTGAATTCGGAATTGTCCAGTGGTCCGGGATTGATGTTCAACTACATATTTTATAAAGGGAAAGTCTCTCTTTCTCCCCCCCCCCCCCCCCCCCCCATATATAGGTCCATATTATTTGCAGGTGTGTTAACTTAAATAGAGGATTTTTATGATAGCTCATAATTTATTATGTACAGCATGTTTTTAATCTCATTCTAATTCTGCTTGATATTATTCTTCTTGACTGGAATACCAAATTAAGTGTGAACATGCATTGCTCCAGTTAGCTAATTTACCAATGCTGCATATGACTGCTACGGTGCTGGTGAATTCGCCTAGAGACGAACTCGCCTACAATTAGATATATAGTAACCGAAATGGTGAATTCGCCTATAAAGCAATTATGATAGTTATTGTATTTCACACCTTGTAGTACAGGTGTATCTACCGTTTACAAGTAGATAAGATAAAAAAAATTGTAGAGGATCCACTTATCTTGTTGTTTTCTTATCCAGATATTTTTTTAACAAAATGAAAGAACAGTGTAGCACCTAATCACTACACCCAGATTTGACAACCTGTTTGAAAGGGGGTGATGCCAACGTAGAATACATCATTTTACATATTGAAAGCAAAAATGCCGCTTGCACAGTGACAGGTCTACATAAAAAATCATTAACACCTGCATATGATGATGATCAGATCAGGGGCTACACTTATCACCCCATCTTAGTAAACACAACCTGAAAACAAGTTTTGTTATGTTATCAATACCCTAAGATAGGTGCGAAATTCAATCACTATATAATTGCTTTCTAGGCGAATTCACTATTTAGTTTACTATATATCTAATTGTAGGCGAGTTCGTCTCTAGGCGAATTCACCATAAACCACTGCTACTGCTAGTAGTAGACACCATTAACGCCATAATCAATTGTCTTATATCTACTTTCACTACTACAACTTCTACTAGTACTACCTGCTATATATCATTACTACTACATTGGAATTCGACTGCTGCCACAAGGATAGTCACCATCACCATTAGTAGAAGTAGTAATTAAGTAATAAGTAGTAGCATCATCATCGAGGGGAATAATTAATCTATATTGGCTTTGCCCTTTTTCTTTTATATTTATTGATTCAAATAAGTACGAAATATCATAATAAAACTGAGTTTTCCCCCCAAGATATCGTTTATACATGCTGAGTAGAACGCCCGAATAAAGTGGGCCGTTTTGGACCGGGTCATAAAGTGGGCCGTTATGGACTGGGCCGTTTTGACCCGTCACAGAGTCTGGTCCTGTCCACCTGGTCAAAACAAGCAAGGGGCTCCTCTCAGCACTCACAAAATGGACCAGGATAGCTCATGTCGGTCAATTAATCATTATAAAGTTGTGACCTTTGTAGTTTATTCAATTCAGTTCAAATTTTATTTAAAGTTGGTTTATATTTAACATTAGCTACGTAAAGCTATTTACCGACATAATGTAACATAACAAATAACATACAGATTAAGCATGATAAGGATAATGTATTATAATATATATTAGTACTAAAAATTAATATGGATCTTTAAAAGTCATACATGATTAAAAGCTGTGTGAAAGATGCTGATCTGGGTACCGTTTTACTAACATTGTGTAAGTTTGTACGTAGAAATTTGCATAACTTTACGCTTGTGACAATATTTATGCAAAATTCTTAAACTGTTTTACTAAAATTTCGTAAGTCATTGATTTTGCATACATTTTTAGCTCGCCTGTTCGAAGAACAGCAGAGCTAACGTCATACCCCCGGCGTGAGCGTGGCCAAGGTTAAATTTTTTTGGACGGGTTGTTTTAAAGCTTAATATTTGTGCTAGGGTTCTGACATTTTGTATGGAGGTTCATTAGGGGTTGAACATTGATGTTATGAAGTTGGAGTTTAAAAATGATTTTAATAATTGTCAATTTTCAACATATTTTGGACTTAGGTTTTTCGACTACAAATCACCAGGTTAAAGTTTTTTGGACGGGTTGTTTTAAAGCTTAATATTTGTGCTAGGCTGCTGGAATTTTGTATGGAGGTTCATTTGGGGATTAACATTGATGTTATGAAGTTTGAATTTAAAAATGATTTAAATTTATGTCAATTTTCAACATGTTTTGGACTTAGGTATTTCGACTACAAATCACCAGGTTAAAGTTTTTTGAACGGGTTGTTTTAAAGTTTAATACTTGGGCTAGGGGGCTGAAATTTTGTATGGAGGTTCATTTGGGGTTAAACATTGATGTTATGATGTTGGAATTTAAAAATAATTTTAATTTATATCAATTTTGGACATGTTTTGGACTTAAGTTTTTCGACTACAAATTTCTATGTTAAAGTTTTTTGGACGGGTTGTTTTAAAGTTTAATACTTGTGCTAGGGTGCTGAAATTTTATATGAAGCTTCGTTTGGGGACAAACATTGATGTTATGAAGTTGGAATTTAAAAACAATTTTAATATTTGTCAATTTTTAACATGTTTTGGACTTTCCTTTTTTACTGCAATCACCAGGTTAAAGATATTTGGACGGGTTGTTTTAAAGTAAAATACTTGTGCTAGGGTGCTGAAATTTTGTGTGAAGCTATATTCTGGATCAAACATTGATGTTATGGAGTTGGAATTTAAAAACAATTTTAATATTAGTCAATTTTTAACATGTTTTGGACTTAGCTTTTATACTGTAATCACCAGGTTAAAGTTTTTTGGACGAGTTGTTTTAAGGTTTAATACTTGTGCTTAGGGTGCTGAAATGTTGTATGGAGCTTCATTTGGGAACAAACATTGAGGCTATGAAGTTGTAATTAAAAATGATTTTAATTTATTTCATTTTTAGCTCGCCTGTTCGTAGAACAGCAGAGCTAATGTCATACCCCCGGCGTGAGTGAGTGTTTTGGACTTAGTTGTTTTGACCTCAAATCACCAGGTTAAAGTTTTTTGGACGGGCTGTTTTAAAGTTTTATATAACTAGATTAAGACTCATCATTCATTTAATAATCTTTCTAAACTGAAAATTGATTTCTTTTGGATACAAGATGTTTTTAGACTTAAATTTCAAGCAGGCGAGCGTCAGGTGGCTTTGACAACCATTTCTGGTTTAACGTAGCTCTTCAATCGGAGGTAGATCTAGTAACTTTGTTCACGAATGAATAAGCTGTTATTACTCCCTGCACTAGCTTTGTTAAACTAATTGGGGATGATCGATAGGTCCCTAAATAAATGCAAGAAGGCCCGTTTGAATGTAAAATGGTGTTCTGCTATACCTCGCTGTATTAACATATTGTATTTTTCCTTTGTTTTGAACTTACATTATGGATGATCATACTTTTAAATGTGTCGAAAACAGATTCTATTATGGCAATTATATCAATAGAAAAGATAGATCTATTACAATTATTTCAAACAAATATATTTATATAAAAGGAATTATATTTTTATAAATTGAAATAGATCTAACTGCAGAAAATATCATATGACAGAATATGTAGGATTCGTGGTGTAACCTCCGAAAAAAACGCATTACCTCTGAGTCTAAGAACACAATACATATTTTCCCCATCTCTACCCACTTGGCCAATCTCTTGAACAGAACGTAACTCTCAAAGCTTTTTTTTGGCTGGGGTCGAGCCTGCATGATAACTCTCTCTATTCCATTCCAATTTGGGACCCTTTTCTGAAAATATAAAATGTGTACCACCCTGATGAAGGCCTTTGTAAGGCCAAAACGTTGGTGAATAAAAAAAAAGTCAACACAATACTGCTTGATCGTGTCTTCTACTCCTTTGGTGTTTTATTATTTGAAAATATAAAATAAATATTTACCTTGATGTTTTCCTGTTAACTTTACTAACTAATTCAGTTAACCCATTACCCAATAACTTGTTTCTAGTTTTAAAGACAGATGACCACTTAAAACAGAATGTGCCTTAAAAGGCTCATTATGCTTCATTTTCAGCCACCTTTAAAGACTTTTCCTCAGTCCATTGAGGGACCACCAGCATTATTGTTCTGGAGGTGTCAATGTTCTGTAAAGCACGTGCAACACAATCTCAGTTTACCTGGTGAAGTCCAGATTATACTCATGCTCTAGTGATTTTCAATGGTTATTTCTAACCAAACTATCAAATATAAAGGTCCGGTCTCATATAAGTCGATTCAATGGTTCAATATGCACAAGACCCATGCTTTTTGCAAGGAAATTGACAATAAATAATTTGGCAAGGCGTTATGACCAAAAGGTCGTCAAGAGATGTCTTTAAGCTATCATCTGCATATACATAGCGATTAACTTGTTTGCGATGGCCAAGAAGGCCTAATACAGGGTCGCTATTTCAAGCTCCTTATGCACCAAATCAAATAAGTAGGTTCTAATTATATCTCTTAGAATGAGACTTGAAACCAATAGTTTCCATTGAATCTAGATCTACCTGGCAAGCGGCATCTCTAAAAACCAGTGGTTTTTTCAGCAGTTTGATTCCATAAATGACATATGTAGACCTATCCTTAAAGACATTGCTTGACCTAGCTTAGGTGGTACCACCTAACCCCCGTAGATAGTTTGAGTAAAAGCATGGAGAGCATGCAGTCTCTAAGCTAGCGTCTAGACAACTTATATATAGAATTATTCAGGCGTTTCATGTGAGGCCCACACCAAACTTTTGATAGTTTGGTTAGTAAAACCCATTGAAAAACACTTTGAGATCTAATAGTATGTAAGGGCTTCTATACAAAACTTCAGATGGCTGAGCCGTTGCTTTTACAATTTTCTCATGCTTCACAGTTACTTTCACACCTAGTGAGAAAAATAAGGGGGGGGGGGGTGCATCAATAAATAGACGGTGGTAATGTCTTTAATTGCAACTCCCCTCCCAAACTAAACTAACCTCTGCTGGGATGGGGCCATCGTTTCCCCCCTGATAAGTCAATGATCAATTCGATCTGACCAGATGGAGGGACGTAAAATCTTTATCCTGTTTGTAAATTAATCAAGCCAAACCTGACCTGAGGTTGATGCCCCATTTGTATGAACATTGCTCCATTTCTGTTTCTAATTTTGGAGTAAAGGGTAAAAAATATGTTTTGTCTAACAATTAATTGCTGAAGGTTTCGAGGTCCGTTTCTTGTTTTTTCCTGAACAAATAGGCATACATGTGATATTCTTTGTAAATATTTTGTTCTTTATGCATTTTTGTAAATACATAAAAATGTAATTGTACATTGTTTTGAGGGCCACATTAGGGAGATTAGTTTGCTGTCTATACTAATTGTGTTCTATACCCTCTTGAAATAAAGTCTTTATTATTATTATTATTATTATCATTATATTTTCTTGGTAGCAGGACATTTCAGGGGACAGGTAGCAGAATGGATTCCATCACGGGGATCAACCCTATGCAGTTTGTTCATGTTCTGGACATGGTTAGTAGAATTCGATGAACACTGAAACGCAAAACTTGCTATGTCAGCAGGGCTCCATTTAAGGGGAGTATTTCAAGAATTAAAATCTTTATATCTGCATAAAACCCTATGATGTCACTACTCATTAGAATTGTCTCTTCAAGACAATTCTAATGAGTAGTAACACCATAGGATTTGTTGGTGAAATGAGTGAAAAATGTTGGATTTGCCCAGTTCATTTGCTCTATATCTGGAGCCCTGGTCAGATCTATTAACACTAAAGCATGCTATTGATGAAACCATGATTATAATGCTAATAAACATTCGCAAATAGTTTGAATCCTGATGAGATATGGCATCTCATTAGGATCCCAACTGTTTGACACTCGATCTGACCCTTGTTTTGAAAAGTAAATTAACTCTTTGAACCCTAGTCCCGCATATAGGCATCCTTTCAAATACAGTACATGTGAAAAGTACACGTGCCTTATGCAAACAGTGAAGACCCAGATCAGAGGGCTCCTTTCGGAGCCCTCTGATCAGGGTCTTCACTGTTTGTCACAATGCCAAACATTGACAAAAACAACCATTAAAAGTCAGAAATGGACTAGACTAAAATGGAAACTGGAATTGTCCGTTTAAAGTTTCAGGGAGGAAAGGGTTAAAAAATTATATTTTTAGAATAGCAGTGGACGACAATTGTTGCAGATGACAAAATTATATCAAGCATGTAAAGATGAGTTAATGTTATTCACTTACAAGACTCTTGTCATTTTACTAGAAAATATTCAATATTCTTTTGAACTTTAAACATGAGCATGCATGTCAGGGCTGTCATTTCTCCGGATTTTTTTCTGGTACATGGTAGCTTAAAACAGGCTGAAAGTAAAGCAGAATTCGCCTTAAGCAGCCACCTGTCAACAAAACTAATAAACAGGCGATGGGGAAAAGGTACGATTCGGGAAATCACACTTGAAAAATGCAAATTTGGAAATCTTAGGATTTTTTGTCAACTTATGGCAGCCCTGGCATGTTAATACAGATTAAAAGACAGATTACAGCTTAAAGCAAGGTGACAGTAACACAGAAAGCTCCTTATGGAGCTTTCTGTTTTACTGTTACCTTGCTTTAAGCAGTCACCTGTCATAAACACCTGGGCCCCGTTTCATAAAACATCTTACGACAAATGTTGTCGTAAGTCAAAGCTTTAAAATACTTTTAATTTCTGATTTCTCTATCTAATCCTGTCTTGTGACATCTTTTTGGAATCCTCTTTTCAAGACGATTCCAAAAAGATGTCTAAAGACAGGATAAGATGGAGAAATAAATAATAATTAAGACTTTTATAATCTGACACAACAACTTTATCGTACAAAGTTTTATGAAACGGGCCCCTATTAATTAACACTATTTAGTGGTTGTAGTAGAGAGGTTTTACTGTACTCTTCTAACAACCATGATTTATGTTATAGTTAGAACATATTAAGTGAAATCTTAATGGTTAAGAAGGTCAAAGCGAAGTGTCAGCGAGCGTGACCCTTCTTAGCCATTAAGATTTTACTTAATATGTTCTAACCAACTTAGAATATAACCTATATTTTGATTGGCCCATTCCAAAGTTTCTAGTACGCAAACTTTGCTTATTCTGGTTGTGAGATTGCCAAATATAGCAGTGTTTACAACTAGTTGCTACAGATGGAGCTATCTATATCGCGGGCAGACTCCACGTGACGTCAAAAAAGAACAAAATTCTTATGATTAAGTGCTGTACTTAATGGGGTGCAAAAGTCAGTTTGATTGGTTAAAAATGTAGGTTATATAATTCTAAAACATTTCATACTTTGGTAATGACTACCAGTACTATTTTAGGTATAATTTTTCTATGTTAATTGGAAAATCAAACTATAGTTCATCCATTTCAGGTCTCCTTATAAGGGGAGTATTTCAAAAACTAAAATCTTTGTTTCTGCATTCAACCCAATGGTGTCACTACTCATTAGAATTGTCTCGAAGAGACGATTCTAATGAGTAGTAACACCATAGGATTTGGTTCTGAAATAAGTGAGAAAAAGTTGGATTTGTTTAGTTTACTAACTCTTATCTGGAGCTCTGCATTTGAAGTTTTAATGCATGAGTGCATTCTTACTTTGTATTTCAGAACAGCAATATCACGAGGGTGGAGGTTGGACCTCAGGCTTTTGTGTTGCAGTCTAATGAGAGACTTGTTGCAGGACCTTTGCCCTTGATTGTAGTACCACCAGCTCACTATTGTAGAATCAACAATCCTATGTCGTAAGTACATGTGTACCTGAGCCATTAGCACATTCAATGATTCAACCCTAGCGACGAGTATACTCGTCATTTACTAACAGTATACCTGTGAGAATTACACTTGTCCCATGCAAACAGTGTATACCCTGATCAGAGGGCTCCTTAAGGAGCCCTCTGATCAGGGTCTACACTGTTTGTCATTTTGAAATATATTGTTAAAATCAACCCTAAATAGTCAACATTAGACTAGACTTACCAGTATTTTGAAATTGGAATTATCCATTAAATGTTTCAGGGGTGAATGAGTTAATACTTTTTATTCTCCCAGCGTCTGTAGATGCAAGAGGTATTCAGTGAATTAATTATTGTTCTTGCATTCTATCCATAGATTCTGACAAACTTATTAGGTTTAAAATTTAAACCAGATTTTACTGTTTCCTCTAGCATCAACAATTCTTTAATGACCACTTCATATTAGGGCCTGGACGGGTAGTAAATTTGGACCCGGTGTAGCAGTCAATTCTTTCCCCCCTCAAAAGTTTCCCCGGGGAAAGAATTGGCTAGCCAAAACCTTCCCGGGAAAGAATTGGCTAGCCAATTCTTCCCCCCCCCTAGTCAAAAACTTCCCCGGGGAAAGAATTGGCTAGCCAATTCTTTCCTCCCCTATAATTTCGTAATAGGGATACTTTTAGTTAGCTAATTCTTTCCCCCCCCCTTAGTTGAAACTTTCCCCCCATATAATTTCGCACTGTAGGATTTCTTTCTCACTATCTGGCGGAATTGTATGCTTTGACTATCTTGGAGGGGGGAAAGTTTTGGCTAGCCAATTCTTTCCCCCCTATCTGACAGTCTGTGGACTTGTATGCTTTGACTATCTTGGAGGGGGGAAAGTTTTGGCTAGCCAATTCTTTCCCCCCTCTCTGACAGTGTGCGGAATTGTATGCATTGACTATCTCGGATGGGGAAAGTTTTGGCTAGCCAATTCTTTCCCCCCTATCTGACAGTCTGTGGAATTGTATGCTTTGACTATCTAAGAGGGGGGAAAGTTTTGGCTAGCCAATTCTTTCCCCCCCTATCTGACAGTCTGTGGAATTGTATGCTTTGACTACCTTGGAGGGGGGGACGTTTTGGCTAGCCAATTCTTTCCCCCCTCTCGGACAGTGTGCGGACGTGTATGCATTGACTATTTCGGAGGGGGAAAGTTTTGGCTAGCCAATTCTTTCCCCCCTATCTGACAGTCTGTGGAATTGTATGCTTTGACTATCTCAGAGGGGGAGGGGGGAAGTTTTGGATAGGCAATTCTTTCCCCCCTATCTGACAGTCTGTGGACTTATATGCTTTGACTATCTAAGAGGGGGGAAAGTTTTGGCTAGCCAATTCTTTCTTCCCTATCTGACAGTCTGTGGAATTGTATGCTTTGACTATCTTGGATGGGGGAATGTTTTGGCAAGCCAATTCTTTCCCCCCTATCTGACAATGTGCGGAATTGTATGCTTTGACTATCTCAGGGGGGGGGGGGGGAAGTTTTGGATAGGCAATTCTTTCCCCCCTTTCTGACAGTCTGTGGAATTGTATGCTTTGACTATCTCAGGGGGGGGGGGGGGGGGGGGGGAGTTTTGGCTAGCCAATTCTTTCCCCCCTATCTGACAGTCTGTGGAATTGTATGCTTTGACCATCTTGAGGGGGAAAGTTTTGGCTAGCCAATTCATTCCCCCCTCTTTGACAGTGTGCGGAATTGTATGCTTTGACTATCTCCGATTGGGGGGGGGAAGAATTGGCTAGCCAAAACTTTCCCCCCTCCAATATAGTCAAAAGATGCAATTCCGCAGACTGACAGAGAGGGGGGGAAAGAATTGGCTAGCCAAAACTTTCCCCCCTCCGAGATAGTCAAAGCATACAATCTGCACACTGTCAGATAGGGGGGAAAGAATTGGCTAGCCAAAACTTTCCCCCCTCCGAGATAGTCAAAGCATACAATCTGCACACTGTCAGATAGGGGGAAAGAATTGGCTAGCCAAAACTTTCCCCCCTCCAAGATAGTCAAAGTATTAAATTCTTCAGACTGAAAGAGAGGGGGGAAAGAATTGGCTAGCTAAAACTTTCCCCCCTCCAAGTTAGTCAAAGGATGCAATTCCAAAGACTGACAGATAGGGGGGAAAGAATTGGCTAGCCAAAACTTTCCCCCCTCCAAGAAAGTCAAGGTATTAAATTCCTCAGACTGAAAGAGAGGGGGGAAAGAATTGGCTAGCCAAAACTTTCCCCCCTTCAAGATAGTCAAAGGATGCAATTCCGCAGACTGACAGATAGGGGGGGGGGGGGGGGGGAAAGAATTGGCTAGCCTAAACTTTCCCCTCTCCGAGATAGTCAAAGGATGCAATTCCGCAGACTGACAGAGAGGGGGGGGGGGAAAGAATTGGCTAGCCAAAACTTTCCCCCCTCCGAGATAGTCAAAGCATACAATCTGCACACTGTCAGATAGGGGGGAAAGAATTGGCTAGCCAAAACTTTCCCCCCTCTGAGATAGTCAAAGCATACAATCTGCACACTGTCAGATAGAGGGGAAAGAATTGGCTAGCCAAAACTTTCCCCCCTCCGAGATAGTGAAAGCATACAATCTGCACACTGTCAGATAGGGGGGAAAGAATTGGCTAGCCAAAACTTTCCCCCCTCCGAGATAGTCAAAACATAAAATCTGCACACTGTCAGATAGGGGGGAAAGAATTGGCTTTCCCCCTCCAAGATAATCAAAGCATACAATTCCGCACACTGTCAGATAGAAGGGGGGGGGGGGGGAGAAGAATTGGCTAGCCAAAACTCCCCCCTCCCCCTCCGAGGTAGTCAAAGCATTTAATCTGCACACTGTCAGATAGGGGGGGGGGGGGGGGGGGGAAGAATTGGCTAGCCAAAACTTTCCCCCTCCCAGATGATCAACACATACAATTCTACAGACTGTAAGAGATGGGAGGAAAGAATTGGCTAGCCAAAACTTTCCCCCCTCCAAGATAAACAAAGTATACAATTCCACAGACTGACAGACAGGGGGGAAAGAATTGGCTAGCCAAAACTTTCCCCCCTCAGAGATAGTCCTAGCATACAATTCTACAGACTGTAAGAGATGGGGGAAAAGAATTGGCTAGCCAAACCTTCCCCCCCCCCCCCCCCCCCCCCCCCTCCAAGAAAATCAAAGCATCCAATTCTGCAGACTGTAAGAGAGGGGGGAAAGAATTGTCTAGCCAAAACTTTCCCCCCACCAAGATAGTCAAAGTATACAATTCCACAGACTGAAAGAGAGGGGGGGAAAGAATTGGCTAGCTAAAACTTCCCCCTCCAAGATAGTCAAATGATGCAATTCCGCAGACTGACAGATAGGGGGGAAAGAATTGGCTAGCCAAAACTTTCCCCCCTCCGAGATAGTCAAATCATTCAATCTGCATACTGTCAGATAGGGGGGAAAGAATTGGCTAGCCAAAACTTCCCCCCCTCCGAGATGATCAACGCATACAATTCTACAGACTGTAAGAGATGGGGGGGAAAGAATTGGCTAGCCAAAACTTCCCCCCCTTCAAGATAATCAAAGTATACAATACACAGACTGACAGATGGGGGAAAGAATTGGCTAGCCAAAACTTCCCCCCCTCAGAGATAGTCAAAGCATACAATTCTACAGACTGTAAGAGATGGGGGAAAAGAATTGGCTAGCCAAACCTTCCCCCCCCCCCCCTCCAAGAAAATCAAAGCATCCAATTCTGCAGACTGTAAGAGAGGGGGGGAAGAATTGTCTAGCCAAAACTTTCCCCCCACCAAGATAGTCAAAGTATACAATTCCACAGACTGAAAGAGAGGGGGGGGGGGAAAGAATTGGCTAGCTAAAACTTCCCCCTCCAAGATAGTCAAATGATGCAATTCCGCAGACTGACAGATAGGGGGGAAAGAATTGGCTAGCCAAAACTTTCCCCCCTCCGAGATAGTCAAATCATTCAATCTGCACACTGTCAGATAGGGGGGAAAGAATTGGCTAGCCAAAACTTCCCCCCCTCCGAGATGATCAACGCATACAATTCTACAGACTGTAAGAGATGGGGGGAAAGAATTGGCTAGCCAAAACTTCCCCCCCTTCAAGATAGTCAAAGCATACAATTCTACAGACTGTAAGAGATGGGGGAAAAGAATTGGCTAGCCAAAACTTCCCCCCCTCAGAGATAGTCAAAGCATACAATCTGCACACTGTCAGATAGGGGGGAATGAATTGGCTAGCCAAAACTTTCCCCTCTTCAAGATAGTCAAAAGTATACAATTCCACAAATTGAAACAGAGGGGGGGGGGGGGGGAAGAATTGGCTAGCCAAAACTTTCCCCCCTCCAAGTTAATCAAAGCATACAATTCCGCACACTGTCAGATAGGGGGGAAAGAATTGGCTAGCCAAAACTTTCCCCCCTCCAAGATAGTCAAAGCATACAATCTGCACACTGTCAGATAGGGGGGAAAGAATTGGCTAGCCAAAACTTTCCCCCCTCCAAAATAGTCCTAGCATACAATTCTACAGACTTTAAGAGATGGGGGGGGGGGGGGAAAGAATTGGCTAGCCAAAACTTTCCATCCTTCAAAATAATGAAAGGATGCAATTCCGCAGACTGACAGATAGGGGGTAAGAATTGGCTAGCCAAAACTTTCCCCCCTCCGAGATAGTCAAAGCATACAATCTGCACACTGTCAGATATAGGGGGAAATAATTGGCTTGCCAAAACTTCCCCCCCTCCAAGATAGTCAAAGGATGCAATTCCGCAGACTGACAGATAGGGGGGAAAGAATTGGCTAGCCAAAACTTTCCCCCCTTCAAGATAGTCAAAGTATTAAATTCCACAGACTGAAAGAGAAGGGGGAAAGAGTTGGCTAGGCAAAACTTTCCCCCCTCCAAGATAGTCGAAGGATGCAATTCCGCAGACTGACAGATAGGGGGGAAAGAATTGGCTAGCCAAAACTTTCCCCCCTCAGAGATAGTCCAAGCATACAATTCTACAGACTGTAAGAGATGGGGGGAAAGAATTGGCTAGCCAAAACTTTCCCCCCTCCGAGATAGTCCAAGCATACAATTCTACAGACTGTCAGAGATGGGGGGGGGAAAGAATTGGCTAGCCAAAACTTTTCCCCCTCCAAGATAATCAAAGTATACAATTCCACAGACTGACAGAGAGGGGGGAAAGAATTGGCTAGCCAAAACTTTCCCTCCTCCAAGAAAATCAAAGCATCCAATTCTGCAGACTGTAAGAGAGGGGGGAAAGAATTGGCTAGCCAAAACTTTCCCCCCTCCAAGATAGTCAAAGTATACAATTCCACAGACTGAAAGAGAGGGGGGGAAAAAATTGGCTAGCCAAAACTTTCCCCCCTCCAAGATAGTCAAATGATGTGATTCCGCAGATTGACTGAGAGGGGGGGAAAGAATTGGCTAGCCAAAACTTTCCCCCCTCTAAATTGCGAAAATATAGCGGGGGGGAAAGTATCAACTAGGGGGGGGAAAGAATTGGCTAGCTAAAAGTATTCTCAATTATGAGTTTTTAGGGGGGAATGAATTGGCTAGCCAATTATTCCCCGAGGAAACTTTTGACTAGGGGGGGAAAGAATTGGCTAGCCAATTCTTTCCCCGGGGAAACTTTTAGCAGGGGGGAAAGAATTGGCTGTTACACCGGGTACCCGGCCATGCATTACCTACGAGTACCCGGGTACTCGATCTAACGTATTTCTAACTCTAGACTAAGGTCTAAGAGAGCTATAATTGGTCGTCATAAGAGTTTAATAGAGCTACGAGTACGACGCGCTATAAATATCAACTTTTCAATGTCGCCGCGAAATTCTGAAGCATTTTTTTTATAGATTTTATATTCAAACAGTTGACAGTTTATCTTTAACTAATACTGGTATTGTAACCTTCTTGAGTAAAGTACTAACCCATCCGAAGACCATAAGAGAATTATTTGGTGTCGATCCACTTTCTATTTTGATGACAGAACCCGCGCATGCTTAATATGACTTCCGGTTAACATACGAGACTTTCATTCATAATTTGAAAACTTACTGTAATGTTGAAATAATGTTGAATTCGAGGATAGGTTTTAGGAAGGTATCTCTTTGTTAATTTCATTGTTAAATTAGCTCGTGTACCCGGGTACTAAAATTGGACCCGGGTACCCGCCAAAAAGGTACCCTATCCGCGGGTACTCGTCCAGGCCCTACTTTATATAATGTGGCAATGGGTTAATAAATAGTTAGCCACTGGCTTTAATATGTACATTTAGTACCAACTGATTATCAATCGAAAAAGGTGTTTAATTATTTTCGTTTGTTATTATGTGGTTTGATTTCGATCACTAATGCTTTGACTATTATTCTACTGGAAAACTATAGATTTTGTCTGCATCAGACAGACTCCATCAGTCAGACTGTCAGTCAGTTCATAACCAGGGGCCCGTTTCATAAAACTTCTTACGACAAATGTTGTCGTAAGTCAAAACTTTAAAATACATTTAATCTGTGATTTCTCTATCTAATCCTGTCCTGTGACATCTTTTTGGAATCGTCTTTTCAAGACGATTCCAAAAAGATGTCACAAGACAGGATTAGATGGAGAAATAAATAAAAATTCAGACTTTTATAATCCCACTTACGACAACATTTGTCGTAAGATGTTTTATGAAACGGGCCCCAGGGCTCCAGATAAGAGGGAATCAATTCAAGTTTTTTAACATTTTCTCCTTTGTGTCTGTACTAAACTCTATGGTGTGACTACTCATTAGAATTGTCTCTTTGAGACAATTCTAATGAGTAGTGACACCATAGGGTTTGGTGCAAACATAAAGATTCTAATTTTAGAAATTTGTAATGATACATCATTTGCTCATCATTTGTTGGCAGGGAGCGTGTATTAATTCAGCAGTACAATTTTTGTTTTTACAGAAAGTATATTCATGGCAAGATATGTGAACTGAAGCTTGGTCAAACAGCTGTAAAGTTCCATGGGGTAAGTGGTTTTAACACTAAACATACTGAAAACAGTTTGGATCCAGAACAGACGCTGTCTGTCTGCATAGTGTCTAATTAGGATGCACTGGGTTCCAGATAAGGGTGAGTATTCTAAACAAATCCAACATTTTCTCACTCATACTGAACCAATCCCTATGGTGTTACTACTCATTAGAATCGTCTCTTTGAGACGATTCTAATGAGTAGTGACACCACAGGGTTTAATGCAGAAATAACGATTTTAGTTTTTGAAATACTCCCCTTATCTGGATCCCTGATGCAAACAGTTTCCCATCTGAATTGAATTACTTCAAACAATGACAGCTATTATTTACTTCAAGATTTGAACACATGGCAATTTTGACTTGAAGGTGCATACATTTTCACAAGATTTATTGCTTTTTGCAAAACAGTTTCTGATTTCTTATATGGTTGTAGCAGAACTTCATAAAGGGCCCTCAGCTTATTTTCCCAGTGAAGAAAGTAGTTCCCACCTAGGAAGTCCTAATCATATATACACAGAAATGCAGAAGGCCTTTCCAGTATATTTCCAAGTAGAAACTTGAAGGAGATGCAAAGTAAAGTAGACTGCTCCTTTACAAGCATTTGCTTTACTTTCAGCCTGTTTGAACCCTGCCCTCCATAGCTTGTTTTCAGCATTGAAGGCAGATGATAGCTTTAAGCAACTTGCTTTAAGCTACCGTCTGCTAGGATATAGGAAATACTTCTTACGTTGCCTACTCTTGACTGTATTATTTAAAGTGGAACTGTTTTCTGTTGTTGAGGAATAAATTAAAGATGTAAAAAGGGGTATTTAGTTGGTATGTGGTAATTTCTCTTCAAAGCTTAACACAGACTATAGAGTAAAGGGTTTAAACCATTACATGACTGTACCTTACAGCCTGTTTCTAGTTTTGAAGACCATCTGCTTGGATATAGAACATATTTCTTATCGTACGAGTTCATGGTGCTATAAATTGAAACCATTTTTTTCTGCTCTTCAGTAGAGGAATAAATTGGCTGCGCTAATAGATGCTTCTATGGGAAAAAGGGTTGAATAAAAAAATTGATCTGAAATTTCAGGAGCCATTTTGTCTTTACCCTGGTGAAGTGCTTGTAGGAGCCGAGAAGTTTGGGAATGGCAGCACCGCCTACTCCACAGCCATTGTCAAACAGCCGGTGATTGCAGCCAACAATGCCATCAGACTCGTGGCTATACTCGACCATGAAGATGACGATGGGGACGTTCGTAGGGCCGGTGATCTGTGGCAATTAGAAGGACCTCTACTGTATTATCCCAGCCCTGCTGCTGTAAGTAGGGAGGAAGGAAGGGAAAAAAATATATGTAAGATTAACCCTTTCCCTTATAGAAGCGACTTTTAGCGCATTCATTTTATTCATCCGCCAAAGAAAATAGTTCCATTTTATACTGTCATAAATATGTACCATAAGAAATATTTTCTATATCCTAGCAGATAGTAACTAAAAGCAGGCTGAAAGTAAAGCAGAATGCGCCCTAGGGCGCATTTTGCTTTACTTTTAGCCTGCTTTAATAGGTCACATACTTTAAATACTATAAACAGGCTATGGGTTAAAGGGTTAACCCTTTTGAAAACATGTGACCACTTAAAGCTGGTTGAAAGTAAAGCAGAATGCACCTTAATGTGAATTCTGCTTTAAGCTACAATCTACTTGATTATAGAAAATATTTCTTAAGATACATATTTATGGCTGTATAATAGAGCTGTAAGGATTCACTGGTGCACCGGTGAAACGAAATCATGAACGGACGAATCAGCTGTATCGTATCGCGGACGAAAAAGACAATCCTTATCGGGATTCACTCTTATACATTACATGGTCACAGAAATGTTCTTAAACTCTATTTTATGTAATAAAATCGGACATTAATTAACTTCTTTCATAAGACATTCGATCTAGTAGTCTGCAAACATTACATGTACTAGACTGGACCAAAAAGTTCCTAGACTAAACAGAAACATCTAAATCTTAACACTGTCTTGTTGTTGTTACCACAGGAATTAGTATCCATTGTAAAGCCAACTGTGATAAAGGCAGGATCTGCCTTGAGACTGCGAGCAACCAGGGGCTTCACAGATAAAACTGGAAGGTAGGTCCAGACATTCACAGTATAATCATATGAATTACCAAACTGTTAGCTCTTTACTCCGTAGCCTGTTTCTAAGTTTTGAAGACAGTTTGTATGTGTGTAACTCATTTTGTCTGGAGTATTTCCACATTAGCTAGGGATATAAAATTTGTTGTGTGAGTACATCTTGGGATGGCAAAGTGTTGCGTGCTACTTTTACTTCACCTTGACCTTTGACCTCAATTTTTAAAAAAAGCTTGTCCGGATCATATTGTATGTATCCTATCAGCTAGGAATAGCAAATTTGGTGTGTGAGTACATTTAAGAAATGAATTGCGTACTTCCGGCATTCATGAGCTGATGGCACTTCCATGCTTTTACTAGCAAAGTGCATGAAGCCCGAAGGGCTTCTCGCTTAACTTTGCTAGTAAAAGCATGGAAGTGCCATCAGCTCATGAATAACGGAAGTACGCAATTTATTTCTTATATTTATATTCCATCGTGAGCTGAGAAATGAACCAGAAATGTACATAACCGTTCTAATAGACACTTTGCCCGTTGCTATCGTAGTAACGATCTCTATATATGGACTGAAACTAGTCCCAATCACATATTATATTTACTGGATAAATTTAGACTTTTAACCGTTAAACTTTCTCGTTATGTTTAAAATCCCTTTTGAGATATTTAAAAACACACAAATTTACGAAATACTTGTATGATAAGCATCTTAAATTTAGGTCGCGTTTTTTAAAACCGATTTACTCACACGCCATACTTGATTACTCCGCGTTAACCGCGCCTACCATACGGACTTCTCTGTATCGATTTGAAAGTGATCAGTATAGCTCCGCCCCTAAACAAGCCGGCTAGAACTGGATTTTAAGTGAGCATTCATTGAAATATGCAAGTCTCTTTTTAGAATAGTGTTATATAAGGACAATGCGGGGCGAATGTAAATATTATGGGATGGCGGAGTGTCGCATACTACTATGGCTCAATGATCAAGAATGTACAGTACGCTGAATACTCATTTGGGTTGAAAGGTGACTCTAACTTGGTACTTTACTTTAATTTTTTGTTGTGGGTAAATATCTAATTCCGTGTATTTATTATTTAGGACCAGAGTGACAGGGGAAGAGTGGTATGTCAATACACCTGGAGCCTATTTGCCAGGGGTCTATGAGGAGGTAAGTCGGGAAAACTACTATTTCCTATGTAACATTTTACTACATAGCCCTTTTCTAGTATTGAAGATAGCTGGTGACTACTTAAAACAGGTTGAAAGTAAAGCAGAATGTGCCTTAACCCTTTCCCCCCATAAATACACCTTTTTACGCCTTTAATTTATTCCTTCAGTTGAAGAAAATATTTTCACTTTGTACAGTTATGAAAATCTACCATAAAAAACACTTTCTTTATCCCAGTAGATGGTAGCTTAAAGCAAGCTAAAAGTAAAGCGAGTGACAAACAGCTTAATATCAAATCAGACGCTGCATTACGTGGCATCTGACCTGGATTCCAGCAGTTTGCAAATGTAAGTCAATATCCCTCCTTATAAAAACTCCCTCCAGGGTTATAGATAAGGCGCGTATTTGCGTAAATACGCAATTAAATACAGTAGAAAAGCAATTACTTTCAAATCCATGCGTACTGAAAATCAATTATTGAAAGGGTTTACGCAAAAGAATTCAAGCAGGCGCGTATCGTACGCAATTAGTCGCATTTCTCAAGTTTAATGACGGGATGTTTACTACGACACCGGGTAAATATTTTACCGATACACCGGTTAGACTGGTTATTTATTTCCAAGTAATAGCCTATAGGATTTATGCAGCACCGCTTTTTGTTAGCTCGTTTAATTAGTAAACCAGTCACATCGTCTGCCAGAATTTCTTCTGTCAAAATGGCATCACGCGGACAGAAAAAGCGCAACAAAAAACCCTACATTATTCAATTACGTTCAGCCTTCCGCGAACGAACCAGAAATAATTTGTAACAGTGTCGTGAATGAAATTTTGAATGATGCATGTAACAGCCAAAAAAGAGGTTGTTTAATGTTACCGACATAATCAACGATCTTTTGCCCTGAATCTGTAAGTCACCAAAGAAACACGACAGTGCTAAAGTTAGCAAAGTTACGGTAAAGGAATCCTGGAATGGCTTTTAAAGTTTCCGTGGCTGAAAATTAATGAATCCTAGTTTTCCTACACAAACATGAGCTGTTGCATTTGTGTTGAAATGAGATCGAAACTGAAATTATTGAGTGTGGGCATCAAACAATCAGCTTGTGTTTTGTATTAAGTGAGAAAAAAAAAATAGAGTAAAAAAGCAATTCATATCAAATTGATGGAGTAACGGTTTTTTGGATACTCAATTGAAATTCAGAAAACCCAATTCTTAGAAAATAGAGGGAGTAAATACCCAATTAATGCAAAACCTTATCTATAACCCTGCTCCCTCCAAACAACACATACAATCTTTGTCTCCGATTTGGCTGTCGTTGTAGAGAGGTATTACTCTATACAGTTAACCCTTTACCAGATAGCCCATTTCCGTGACTACTTAAAGCAGGTTGAAAGTAAAGCTGAAGGCACATTCTGCTTAACTTTCAGCCTGCTTTAAGCTATCATATGCATGAATATAGAAATATTCCCTATAATATATAATCATGAAATCATTAAATTGGAACTATTTTCTTCAGCGGAGGAATAAATAATATTCGCTAAAAGTCGCTTCTATGGGGTAAAGGGTTAAACTAGGTACCCAAATAACTGAGATTAAGCAGCCATTCAAAACAAAACAACTGCTAGTGTCAAATTTGTAGTTACATTTGCAAATAGTTTTGTTCCTGATGAGACAACAATTAACTCGTTCTCTCATCAGGATCCAAACTCTTTGTCACCCTGACCCTAGTTTAATTCTTTGCATGCAGGGTAATTATTTTTGTCTGCAACAATTTTCGTCTGCTACTGTTCTAAAAACATAATTTTCCAAATTCCTTTCCAAAACAAAGTCAGAGTGTCAAACAGTTTAGATGCCATGTAACGCGGCATCTCATCAGGATCCAAACTGTTTGCAAAGGTAATAATAATTCCACCACTAACCAGAAAAGAATGAAAAGGACTTTTTTCCAAAAATGTAAACTTAGAACAGAAGCAGACGACAATTATTGCAGACAAAAAATTACTTATTATTCAAAGTAGGGATGGCAACAGTTAACCGGTTAACCGTTCAAACGTCCGGTTATCGGTTAGAAAAATCTGTAACTGGTCAATTGAAAAACAAAATGAAAAAGTTCAAATTGGTAGTTTTACAGCTAAATTTCCATGAAAGTTTCTATATTTAACAAGGTATTTCGCTGGCAGACAGGCGGCGTTAATCTGTCAAGGTGTGAAGGAGATAGGCTTAGGGTGAGGGTGACAATAAACAATGTGATTTTAGCCATAAACAATCGGAACCTTACAGTTTGTTGTTATGTCTCCCCCTTTAGGGGAGGGAGACATATTGGTGTTGTGCTTTCTGTCTGTCCGTCCGTCCATCTGTCTGTCTGTCTGTTAAAATTCTTGTGCAGCTAACTCCTCCTACACTACTTGAGGGATTTACTTCAAACTTTTACACATGAACCAGCTATATGTGAGGAAGGTCATGTGGTTTGGAATTTTGGCTGCAACAATTTTGACAGAAGTTATGGCCCTTTGTAGTTTTTCCTTATATAGAGTATATAGCGAAAAATTCTTGTGCAGCTAACTCCTCCTGCACTATTTGAGGGAAATCTTCAAACATTTACACATGTACCAGCTATATGTGAGGATGGTCATGTGGTTTGGATTTTTGGCTGCAACAATTTTGACAGAAGTTATGGCCCTTTGTAGTTTTTCCTTATATAGAGTATATAGCGAAAAATTCTTGTGCAGCTAACTCCTCCTACACTATTTGAGGGATTTACTTCAAACTTTTACTCATGTACCAGCTATATGTGAGGATGGTCATGTGGTTTGGATTTTTTTGGCTGCAACAATTTTGACAGAAGTTATCGCCCTTTGGAGTTTTTCCTTACATAGATTATATATAGCGAAAAAGTCTTGTGCAGCTAACTCCTCCTATACTATGTAAGAGTTTTCATTCAAACTTTTACATATAAACCAGCTATATATGAGGATGGTCATGTAGATAGGCATATGGGCTGCAACATTATGACAGAAGTTACACAGAAGTATACACACAATTTTAATCTGAAAATAAATTGCTTGCAATTTACAATGTCAGTATTTTGACATATGACTTTATTCCTAATATAGGTGCCAGGGTGGAGGTTGCCAGGGGGTGAATTTATTCCTCTTATGGGTGAGGGGGCGGGGTACCGGGGGAGACATGTGTTTTTCTCAAAAACAAGCTCTAGTTTGTTTTGCTAATCCCCTAACCGTCCTTTCCCTCATTAACAGTACTAATTGAACTTTGAACTCTTCACGGCTGAAGAGTTAGTTGCGTGTCTATAAACCTTTATTACATAATGTCTCGGTGCTTGTAAAAAAATACACCACCTTCTTATTGAGTAAAAGTTGTTTGTACAAGGTGTTTGAATTACTTGATTGGATTATTCAGTCATGCGACTTTAATTACTGCGAAAGTGTAATGTTTTTATTGGTCAGTTAGATAGTTGATTGACAGCTGATCTATGCCCTTGATCTTCTATAAAAAATAAAAAAAAAGCAATCAAATTTAACAAGGTTAACCTTTCTCCCGCCAAGCGTGCTTGATTGACTTTTTCAAACAGTGTTGATCCAGATATGACGCCGAGTAACAGGGTGTCTTATCAGAAACAAAACTGTTTGGAACACTAACTGAAGTTTTTTCTACAGTTTAAGACCCGTACTTGAAGAAAAAGCAGTAGGCATTTTAATTATACAATGGCGGGATAAAGGTTAAAAAATGTGTTTATTTCTCATCTACAAGAATATACTATGCAGCATCGTGTTTCTGAATAAAAACAAGTTCCCCCTAAACGAATCTGACGAATAGATAATGCATTGTTGTGTCTTCATCAGTCAGTTTAGTGATAAGAAGTGTGATTGCTTAACCTTACTCCCGCCAAGCGTACTTGATTGACTTTTTCAAACAGTGTTGATCCAGACTATTTTTTTCATTTGTTAACGTTTCAAAAAGCTATGAAAATATGCCGCATACGATGATTCGAAGCTTTAGCATAGGTTGCATTTTGTGTATCAAAGAGTCCCGTATAAAGCGTAGTAAAAACAACGTCTGCCACTGTTAGGCATAAATAAAACAATACAACATAGATCTACGATAAAAATAAAGGTTACGGGAAATTGATATTTGGATCGAGTTATCCTATAATGGTTCAAATTAAAAAATCGAAGTTTGTTAAATACGGAGAAGATAACCTATAGAAGTAATCGGGAGTAAGTTATTCAACTTCTTAAACAAAAGCATCAATAAAAATGTCCCTAAAGTTTAAAAGTCACGGCTTAGTTTTACCGGTGTAAACGTAAATATGCTCAAGTTTTAACTGTTGTAACGGTGTCGAGGTAAATTGACCTTCTCTCGCAACTGCGGGTAAAACTCGAACGGTTAACTGTTCGGAAGAATAAACGGTTAACCGGTTAGTCAAATGACCGATTATTGCCATCCCTAATTCAAAGTGTTAATGCAGGACAACAGGAACCTTTTTTCAAAGTCTCAAATTTGTTTCAGATTGTCACCTTGGAACAGAAGACCACATTGACTGTAGACTCAGGACTGAAGCTGAGGGCCCTGCAGACTCATAAAGACCGCAGGGGCATCAAAAGGTACAACACTCATATCTGGATTTCGGACTGGTTTTCCTCTCTGAAGCCATCATTGCAATGACATCATCTGATTTAAACTATTGTTATGTGCTGTTATTGCCCAAATTAAAATTTATGTATATAGACTACAGTAATATCTTAATGACTGCAAACAGTCTAGATCCTGATCAGATGCCATCTTATGTGGTGTCTGATCAGGATCCAAACTTTTTGCAAATAGCCTTTGTACGGGGGTTACTAAAGGCAATGAAGGAGTTACAGTGGAGAATCTGTTATTCTTTCCCGTTTAAACGCAAACGTACGCAAACGCAAAACACTAAAACGTAGAAAAGAACAACTTTAGGACAATTCTGATAATTCTTGTTTATCTTGGTGGCAAACAGTTTGGAGTCTGATCAGACGCCGGGTTACCCGGCGTCTGATCTGGCTCCAAACTGTTTGCACTGCAAATAATAGTTTTAGCGTAAACACGTTTATTGGGAAAGAATAACAGATTCTCCACTGTAACAGTATATCTTAGCCCCATATTATGTAATAAATTGCCTCAAATTGAAATTTTTCTACAAAAACAACTACATTTTATCCATTCCTCCGTAGATAAAAAGGGGCTTACTTTCAACCTGCTTTAAGTGGTCATCTGTCTTCAAAACTAGAATTTCTATATGAGTGACCTCCCTTGCCCGCATCTTTCTATCAGTACCAACAACAACAGAATGACAATACAATACAAATTACGCTTATCATCCCAAGCTGATTACTACTCAGTCACATGACGAGCAAAACCAATGAAACACCCAAATACAACAGGTCAGATGTCAAAATAGACTAATCCATGACAAACACATGATATCCATTTCAACCATCAGACAGTTTAACATAGAAGGTACATGTAATTCTAAAAATAGAGTATACAAAACCAAGAGCCTTAACCCTTTCCTCCCTGAAACTTTAAATGGAAAATTCCAGTTTCCATTTTAGTCTAGTCCATTTCTGACTTTTAAGGGTTGTTTTTGTCAATGTTTAGCATTATGACAAACAGTGAAGACCCTGATTAGAGGGCTCCTTTCGGATCCCTCTGATCTGGGTCTTCACTGTTTGCACAGGACAAGTGTACTATTTACATGTACACTGTTTGAAAAGGACGCCTATAAGCGGGACTAGGGTTTAAAGAGTAAAACCGTCATTTGCTACACATACTTTGCTTTGTTTTCAGACTGGCAGGTGAAGAATGGCTTCTGACTGGAGAGCAGCAAGATGAGTATTATCCAGAGATTGGCGTGGTAGGTATTTTATTGTAGCCCTTTCTCTCGTAGAATGTGGTAGGTGTTTTATTGTAACCCTTTCTCTCGTAGAATGTGGTAGGTGTTTTTAGCTCACCTGAGCCATAGGCTCAGGATGAGCTATTGTGATCCCATTCCGTCCGGTGTCCGTCGTCCGTAGTACGTCGTACGTCGTCCGTCCACATTTTCAAACAACATCTCCTCTGAAACCACTAACCCGATTTCAACCAAACTTTATCAGAAGCATCAGTGACAAGGGGGAACGAAATCTTGTTCAAAGTTTTTGGCTAGAGTTATTCCCCTTGCTGTGGGACTAGATTTTCTAACATGACCTTATAGACAACTTTTAATGCATAAGAAAATCTTAAAAAATCTTCTTCTCAGAAACCCAAAGGCCCAGACCTTTGATATTTGGTATGTATCATTACCTAATGATCTTCTACCAAGATTGTTCAAAGTTTGACCCTGGGGTCAAAAATGGCCCCGCCCTGGGGCTTATCAGTTTTTCTTAGGAAAACCTTTAAAAATCTTCTCCTCAGAAACGGTATGGCCTAGATCATTAATATTTGACATGTAGCTTTGCCATATGGTCCTCGTCCAAGAATGTTCAAATTATGACCCCGGGTCAAAATTGGCCCCGCCCCGGGTCTTATCAGTTTTACATAGACTTATATAGGAAAACCTTTAAAAATCTTCTTCTCTGAAACTGTAAGGCCCAGATCTTTAATATTCGACATATAGCTTTGCCTTGTGGTCCTCTACGAAGATTGTTCAAATAATGACCCCCGGGCCAAAAATGGCCCCACCCTCGGGCTTATCAATTTTTCATAGGAAAACCTTTAAAAATCTTCTTCTCTGAAACTGTAAGGCCTAGATCACTTATATTTAACATGTAGCTTTGCCTTATAGACCTCTACCAAAATTGTTCAAATTATAACCCCTGGGTCAAAATTGGCCCCGCCCGGGGCTTATCTGTTTTACATAGACTTATATGGGAAACCCTTTAAAAATTGTCTTCTCTTAAACTGTATGGCCTAGATCTTTAATATTTGACATATAGCTTTGCCTTGTGGTCCTCTACCAAGACTGTTCAAATTATGACCCCCGGGCCAAAAATTGCCACGCCCTCGGGCGTATTAGTTTTTAATAGGAAAACCTTTAAAAATCTTCTTCTCTGAAACCGTAAGGCTAAGATCATTTATATTTGACATGTAGCTTTGCCCTATGGTACTCTACCAAGATTGTTCAAATTATGACCCCTTGATCAAATTTGGCCCCGCACTGGGGCTTATCAGTTTTACAAAGACATATATAGGAAAATCTTTGAGAATCTTCTACTCTGAAACTGTAAGGCCCAGATCTTTAATATTTGACATATAGCTTTGCCTTGTGGTTCCCTACCAAGTGTGTTCAAATTATGACACCTGGGTCAAAATTGGTCCCACCCAGGGGCTTATCAGTTTTTATAGGAAAACCTTAAAAAATCTTCTTCTCTTAAACCGTAAGGTCCAGATCATTAAAATCTGACATGTAGCTTTGCATTGTGGTCCTCTACCAAGATCAAATTATGGCACCTGGGTCATAGCTATATCAAAATGTTGTCTTGCCCAGTCAGATTCTATGGTACAATGTCCTCAGGTGAGCGAAATGTGACCCTCTGGGTCTCTTGTATTGTAATCCTTTCTCTCGTAGAATGTTGTAGGTGTTTTATTGTAACCCTTTCTGTAGTAGAAAGTGTACATGCCATTACCTATTCCTCATATGGATATAGTTTCATTCTTTTACTTTGTCTTGACAAATGAGTATTAAGGATCTTTTATTTTACGTTCGCCTTGCTTTAACCCATTATACCATAATTCTGCTTTACTTTCAACCTGCTCTAAGCTACCCCCAGCTAGAATAAAGAAAATATTCCTTATGATACATATTCATGACTACTTAAATTGGAACTTTTTTCCTCAGTGGAGGAATAATTAGAGGTATTAAAAGGCATATTTATGGGGTAATGGGTTAAGCAGTCAACTAAAAAATACCTTAAATGCCTAATAATTTAGAGGCCGTAATAGAGGGAATTTATTTCTTATTTTGTGAATGTACCTTTTCCAGGAGATTGTATCAAAAGAGAAAAAGATTACTGTGAAGCAAGGCCAGTACTGTGTGATACATGACCCAGTGGACAAAAACTTCAAACCCCAGCTGGGCAAGCTGGAGCTGAGAAAGGGCCTCTGCTCCTTCTTCCTACACCCAGGTATGTGACTGTACAGTGCTCCCTCTCTACAACGACACCCTGAGGGAGACAAAAATTGTGTGTGTTGTTGAGAGGGAGTCTTTATAGGGAGGGAAATTGGCTTACATAATTTACAAACAGCTTGAATTCAGATCAGATGCCGCGTAACGCGGCGTCTGATCTGGATTCAAACTGTTTGCCACTTTTCATTATGTTTCTTCTATCAACTTGTCCGATAGGTAACTTTGAGAAAAAAAGCAGAAGATAAATTTAAGCGGACAATATTGCAGCAGTAAAAGTGTTTTACATAATTGTCTTGTTTAGGGGACTGCAAAAGGCTTTGTTTTAAGGATGGAGTCGTTGTTGGGAGGGCGGTTGTAGGGAGGAATCACTGTAGTTGATATAGATCTCCTACACATATTAAAGGGCTCCTGCAGGAGTAGTCTGATCAGAGTCAATCTGCACGTTTTGTCATTGTTGATATCAACCCTATATAACAAAAATTGGACTAGACTTAATTGGAAGCTGGAATCGCCTATTAACAGTTCCAAGGCTGAATGAGTCAAGATTAACAATTTAAATGCTGAAGGGATGTTATCTGCTTCATAGTTGGTGACCTTGACCCCTAGGGTCAATGTTAGAATTTTGCTTTAAAGTCTGTTCCTTGCAGAAGGTTAGCATCGTAATAAGATAGATAAGATAAGATAAGATAAGATAAGATAATCTTTATTTATAGTCGGTTTCAGTCAAACATATTAACACTAGCTTTAAGCTATTGTCCGACATAACAAGATTATCCAGTAACAATTTAAACAAACAATCTGTAATAAAATATGCATTAAAATAGTTAAGAGACTTCTATAAGAGACTCCTATAAAAGCTTTCTATAAGGTGAGATCATAAGTATAATCATAGTTAAAAATATATTTTTATGCAATACTATGTTAAATAATAAAATTTAAAAGTTTTTGCATAGCTAGAGGATCCAGATCATAGATAGACCAGTAGCCCGAGACATATCGGTATGGCACTAAATCTGACCTGGACCCACTTGCTGGAGCTATCACATATGTTTTTGAAGACAACACTGAGCATACTTGAGGATCAATATAAAGTTGTGTAGATCCATATTTTTCCTACAGGCCAGCAGCCCATACAAAAGTTTTGGCTCCAACTACATATCAGACCTGGATCCACATGAGATTATGGCTAACTCAACATTTATAAATATGCCTCATAATAGCAGCCCAAAAAGTTATTTTATAGGGCAAGGGAGATAACCCAGTTTTCAAAGAGTATATAATGTTCCAAGAGTTACCTCCCTTCAGCTGTACAATATTTTACGAAACAATCTCTGAAATTGGCTGAAAAGTAAGGCCGAAAGATCATACATGCCCTTTCGGCCTATTTTCAACCCGCTTCAAGTGTTTAAACTGTTTCCACATTAGTATAAGGCTTACATTTAGTAGCTATTACATAGTAGATATATATAGAAAAAACACAAAGCAAGAATGTACAGGGATTGCAATACAATAACTGTAGCAAGGAAATTGGCTGAAAGTGAAGCAGAGATTATTCATTCTGTTTCAGTGACAGACTGAGAAAATATTATCAGTCAAACAGTATATAGATCTAAGTTAGTACTTTGACACTCTACGCTGGCCGAAAGCAAAGTAGAGTGCACCATAGGGTCCATATCCCTTTGCTTTCTACCTGCCTCAAGTGGTTACATGTACTTGTATTCAAACTAAAACGGGTGAAAATACAGTAACTGTTTCACAGTATACTACAATCAGGTAAAGGATTGACAAGACAAAAGCATGCAGATACAGAACTTAAAAAAACCCCAACAAAAGCAAAATGATAAAAACATAAAGCAAAATAATAAAGCAAAATAATAAAGCCATATAGTATTTTATCTGGCAGACAAAAAGCAGCAACGAACTGAAAAAACACACTAATGACACATAGAACATTTACATTTGAAACCACTCCAGGTATGAATCAGCCTCAGTAATATTTGATTACCCATTCTGGTGTTGCAAATGCACCCATATTATTTAACCCTTTTTGCAAGGTGGTGTCTGATCTGGATCCAAACTGTTTGGTTTCTTCACTAATATAATGTATAAATCTACATTTAATAAATTTACAGACAACAATTTCAAAGCATGCAACATTGCAGCAGAATAAGACTTAAAAGAAGGAAAATAAAGTGCTGAATAGAGGGATCTTGCAGGATCCCTCTGATCTGAGTCTAATTTGTTTGCAGGGAATGTGTATAAGTATGGTCTGCCAACCCAATAGACACACATATCTTCACTTTCAGGGGAGACAATCGACGGAGGAGTACAGAACAACTACTTGCTGGGAGAGGATGAGAGCATTGTCTTACAGGCGAAGCAGGCCTTCACAGTGATTGTAGGTAAAGGTACAGGTAAGATAACCAGACAATCATAAACCTTTTTGGATGCAAGGCTAATGCTTTAACACATTCAACCCTATTGACGAGTATACTCCTCATTTTCAAACAGTGTACCTGTGAGGATTACACTTGTCCCATGCAAATAGTGTAGACCCTGATCAGAGGGCTCCTTAAGTTGGCTTACCTGAGTTAGTTTACTCTTTGCATGCTAGTGGCGGATATATCTGCCACAGTGATTACCTTAGCAAACAGTTTGGATCCAAATGAGACGCCGCGTAATGCGGTGTCTCATCAGGATCCAAACTGTTTGACGCTCTGACCATGTTTTGAAAAGAAATTTAGAAAATTCTATTTTTAGTGCAATAGCAGAAGACTAATGTTGCAGACACCCAGTAACTCTGCGTCTCATCCAGCCCTGAAACTGTTCAATATTCAAATATTGCACGCAAATAGCAAGAGGGCAAATAAGTAATTATAGTCTGTATACTATATACGGCAGTTTATATAAAAGGTACATGTATATGCTATGCCTAGGTCGAGAAAACTTAATTCTTGCATTAACCCGTTACCCTATAAAAATGCCTTTCTAGGACTATGAATTATACCTCCACTGAAGAAAATAGTTCCAATTTATACAGTCATGATTATGCAGCACAAGAAATATTTTCTACATTCTAGGAGATGATAGCTTAAAGCAGGCTGAAAGAAAAGCAGAATGTGCCTTAAAGTGCTTTTGAATGCACAACTCTTGTGTGAAAAGAGCGCTTTATAAATCGGGTATAATACATATATAAGGCATATTCTGCTGTACTTTCAACCTGCTTTAAGTGTGCACCTATCTTCAAAACTAGAAACAGGCTATGGTGTAATTGGTTAAGTAGGTTAATATTCATTCAACAAATTTATTTGCAGAGAAAGAAAAGAAAATTACCAAAAAGTGTGGTGAGCGTTGGATGATCTGTGGTCCGATTGAGTATATCCCACCCATAGAAGTTGCAGTACTGCTACGAAGGTGAGATAATCCTGATAGAGTATAAGATTGCATAATAACAAGTCTTAACACTGTAACCCCTGACACTTTTAACGAACAATTCCAGTGTCCAATTATGTCTTGTCCATTTATGACTATTTAGGGGTGTGTTTTCTGTAATAAATTGCAAAATGAAAAACCGTGTAGACCCTGATATTGGGGGTGTACTCTAAAATTAATTAACATTTGTTTATTACTTCAGCACAATGAATAATACTGCACTAAATATTCAGACAAATCTCACATCATATTAATTTGTCCAATGCTTATCCTTTTTCTGCATATGGACAAAATATAAGGTGATCCGATTGCAGTGTAAAATAACTAACCAGGTTTTATTATTTCGTTGTTTTTGATTGGATGCCTAAGAATAAGCTTGAAATGGACAAATGAAAAAAGGGTAAAATAATTTTGGTGTTACAGAACAAAAGTTTGAAGATGTATTTTAGATCTGAGACACGGACCCCTCGATATGTTGCTGAAGTGAATTTTGTCAAATTTTTAAACAAGTTACAAATTAGGACAGCTTTTTTTTTTTTTAAAAATGGCATTTATGGGCAAGTTTGAGTTATTTAAACCCCTTAGCTATGAAATGGGGAACATATTTAAATCATGAAAATAAATTAGAAAAGTCCGCTTGCAGTATTAAACCACCAACGGTACCATAAAATGCAGTTTCATGTTTTGGGCTCTGTGAACACTCACATTTATAAAAATTAGTAAACATACAACCCTAATAACATTCTGACAGGTGGATTCTCTAACCCATTATCCCATAAATACGCCTTTTTACGCCTTTAATTTATTCCCCAACTGAAGAAAATAGATCCACTTTATACTGTCATGAATATGTTGCATAAGAAGTATTTCCTATAGCATAGTAAAGTAAAGCTTAAAGCAGGCTGAAAGTAAAGCAGAATGTGCCTTCAGGCACATTCTGCTTTACTTTCAACCTGCTTAAAGTAGTCTCTTGTCTTTAAAACTATAAACAGGTTATGGGGTGATGGGTTAAGCAACTATCTTTCTTAAACATTGCAAACAAGCTTATGAGGAAAAGTTTGAGCCAGAACTTTTTTTTCTGTTTCAGACGTCAGATACCACTGAGTAAAAATGAAGGAATTTATGTACAAGATGTTGAATCTGGAAAGGTTAGTAGGAACAGAAGTCAGGTTCTGGTTAAGCCATTACCCCATAGCCTGTTTCTAGTTTTGAAAGTAGGTGACTACTTAAAGCAGGCTGAAAGTAAAGCAGAATGCGCCTTAAGCCATACTGAATCATATTGACGCATTGCGCAATATTCTGATACTGACTCATTTTGACACACTTTAATACACTAGCTTGTATTGAGATAAGCATTGATAAGTGTTTATCGCTTATGAGTTAATGGGTTAAGGCACATTCTGCGTTACTTTCAACCTGCTGTTAGTAGTCACCTATTTTCAAAACTAGAAACAGGCTATGGGGTAAAGGGTTAACTTAGTATAGAAATAATAAAAGGAGTAAAAAAAGACAAATGAGTTAAAACCAAATGTTAAAAATGTATTTAGTGTGTCATTGTAGTGAGGTTTTCCTGTACATGTTTTGATAGATCTTGTTAACCCTCTTTCACTGCCATGACAACATCAATTTTAAACAACTTTTATCTGCTCTTATTTCTCAAATTTGAATTTTAGTGGTTTTTTTGCTCAAGAAATGTTGAAATGAGTGTCAAACAGTTTGGACCCTGATCAGACACCACATTATGTGGTGTCTGATCAGGATCCAAACTGTTTGCAAATAACTATTGTACTCAGGGTAAGGCAGTGCAGGGGTAAAAAATGATAGATTCAGGGCTCCATATAAGGGGAGTATTTAAAAAAAACTAAAATGTTTATTTCTGCATTAAACCCCATGGTGTCAAACTTATTAGAATCATCTCGAAGAGACGGTTCTAATGAGTCGTAACACTAAAGGATTTGGTGTCGTATAAGTGAGAATATGTTAGGTTTTATCAGAATACTCCCCCTTATCTGGAACCCTGAGATATGGAACATTATTGGTTCACTTCTAGGTGAGGGCAGAGATGGGACAGCAGTCATACATGCTTAAGGCCAATGAGCAGCTCTGGGAGAAAGAGTTATCTCCCATGGTAGAAGAAATGCTCCGGTGAGTTGTCATGAATATTTCTCATAAATGTGATTTTGTATTAACTCGCGACATCATGATTTCGCGATGGCGTCCATCTCGCTGTTTTAACCTACTGAATACAGAAGCATTTAGAAGGCTGCCTAAATTGATGTCGACTTAAGTCTTTCCTCCCTGAAACTTAAAATGGACAATTCCAGTTCCAAATTTAGTCAAATCCATTTTAACTATTTAGGGTTGTTTTAGACAATTTATTGTAATATGACAAAAAGTGAAGATCCAGATCAGAGGGCTCCCCTCTGATCTGGTTCTTCACTGTTTGTATAGGACATGTGTACTCTTCTCAGGTACACTGTTTGCAAATGATGCATATATGCGTGACTAGGGTTCAAAGGGTTAAGTAGATTGGGGGGGTGGGGGGTTGAATGAATTTCAGTTTTGGCTGAACCTCCCAAATCCAAAAACCTCTGTACACAGAATTTTATGCTCTGTGCTGAAGGATTTACCCTTTACTCCATATATACACATTTTAACGCCTTTAGCTTATTCTTCCACAGAGAAATCCACTGAGCAAAATAGTTCCAATTTATAGTTTTGAATGTAGACCAAGAGAATTATAATTATGAATGTGCTCCAAGAGAAATATATTCGATATTCTAGAAGATATGGTAGCTTAACCCATTACCCCATAGCCTGTTTCTAGTTTTAAAGATAGATGACCACTTAAAGCAGGTTAAAAGTAAAGCAGAATACACATAAAGGCACATCCTGCTTTACTTTTAGCCTGCTTTAAGCTACTATCTGCTAGAATATATAAACTATTTCTTATGACACATATATTTGACTGTATAAATCAGACTATTTTCTTCGCTGGATGAATAAATAAGAGGCGTAAAAAGGAATGGTCACCTGTCTTCAAACCAGAAACAGGCTATGGTGTTTAGGGCTAATGAATGCCTTTACTGTAGGCAATGTTCTAAAGCATGATGTTCTTACTGTTACACAGAAATGGAGGCGGCACAGGCTCAGGGGATATCAGAAAGATGGCGTATTTTGAGCAGTCCATAGACCCATCTATTCTGAAGGTGAGTCACATTTGCAGTCAGGTTTTATAAGGGGGGATTCTACAGTTAATCAGCTTACTTTTATTTATAACACTTTTTGTAAAGCTTTGGATGATGGTAAAGAAATTAGATCTGTTTTCTTTGACATTAGCAAAGCTTTCGACCGTGTTTGGCACAAAGGACTCTTAGTAAAACTTAGAAATGCAGGTATCGACGGCTCTCTCTTAAAATGGTTTGCTGAGTACCTGTCAAATAGGAAACAAAGGGTAATTCTTCCAGGTACAACCTCCAATTGGTCAACTTTTAATGCAGGTGTACCTCAAGGTTCTATTCTCGGTCCTCTCTTATTTCTAATATATATTAATGACATTGTCTCAGACATCCAATCTAACATTCGTCTTTTGCTGACGATACTAGTCTTTACATTATCGTTGAGCATGCCAACACCTCTGCTGCTATTCTTAACTCTGACATCTCTGTTATCTCAAACTGGGCTAAACGTTGGCTTGTTTCTTTTAATCCCTCCAAAACTGAATCATTAATAATTTCTCGAAAACTAATAAACCTATCCATCCTACATTATACATGTCAAATGAAGATATATCTGAGGTTCAATCTCATAAACATTTAGGCGTTCACTTATCAAATGACGGTAAATGGCACCAACACATTGAGAATATAAAACTAAAAGCTTGGAATAGAATAAATATAATGCGCAGATTAAAATTTATGCTTGATAGAAAATCACTAGAGACAATTTACTTTAGCTTTGTAAGACCTATTCTTGAATATGCAGACGTTGTATGGGGAAACTGTACAAATGAAGAGAAAGACGAACTTGATAGTATTCAAAATGAAGCTGCAAGAATCGTAACAGGTGCCACTAAACTTGTATCTATACATAACCTTTATATTGAAACTGGATGGGAAAGCCTAGCAAAAAGAAGGGACAATCACAAACTCGTTATGCTCTATAAAATGGTCAATAATATAACCCCTTCATACCTCTCCTCTTTAGTACCCCCTTTGGTCAGCAATACCTCCGCCTATAGCTTAAGAAACGAAAACAATATCCAGATTCCATTCTGCCGCACACAACTGTACTCAAATTCTTTTCTTCCTTCCGCTGCCAATTTGTGGAATTCTCTCTCACCTGAAACTTGTAACTCCACTTCTGTATCTTCTTTCAAGCACTCGCTAAGCACCGGAACATCGAATATACCGCCTTATTACTACACTGGGCATAGACATGCGCAAATCCTCCATACCCGACTCAGAACTAACTGTAGTTCTCTCAATCTTCCTCTTTTTCATAAGGATATAGTAGATTCACCACTTTGTCACTGTGGTAATATAGAGAGTACTGAGCACTTCTTCATGTTCTGTCTCACATACAACGAGTTCCGCTTGGCACTCTTACACACAGTTAATCCAATATGTACAGCTACTACAAAACTTTTTCTTTACGGCGATAACAGTCTAACTGCGGAACAAAATACTACCATTTTTAACGCTGTACAAACCTATATTACCAAAACAAAGCGCTTTGCGTAATAAACAATTTCGCTATTAAACCTAATGGACACACAGCGTTGTGCCAACGGTGTTACGACGTTGATTCAAACCTTGCAACGTTGTTTTATCGTTGGGGCAACGTTGTTTGCCCTCTGGGCTATTTTATATACGGCCGTTATATCGCTTCGGTTTCCGTTTTCAAAGTGAACAACCTCATACTTTAAAGCAACAACCCTCAATAATACCTATCCCATAATTTCCGTCAAAGAGTACCATTCTAGTCTACCTCAACCTCTCCATCATCTTTGATGCTATATGCATCGCCAATATCATGCCAAAAAATTCAAACTCTAACCTTACAGTGTACAGTTGATCTTGAATCAAGCGACTCCTTAGTGTATAAGTGTATATACATGTACTAGCATATGCCATAGGTCTGTGTGGTATAATCCATTGTATAAATATCCACTGCAGAATCTGTCTATCTTTTGCGTGTCATGCATCTCATAACAATAAGTATGTATTCTATATAATGTTGCACATAAACCCTCTATTGAATTGTCGCTTGGCACAGGGTTGACTGTATACTGACATATTGTTACGTTCACCAAACATATTCCTTTATTCCAAATGTTTATTTGTTAATCGTGATTGTTTTCAGCCACCAACTAGGAGAAGAATTTAATAAGCAAACATTGCTTTCGTTCTCATCCTAAAGTATATTTATGTATGATTATAAAATATGTACTATGTTTGAAATAAAATATGTTTAAACTAAGGTGAGTTGAGTTCTCCCTTTAATCCTTTCCCTGATAGAAGCACGTTTTAGCACATTTAATTTATTCCTCCACTAAAGAGAATAGTTCCAATTTATACAGTCATAAACATGTACCATAAGAAATAGATTCTATAACCTAGCATATTATATGCATAACACATTGTCAGATAAGGATCCAAACCGTTTCACACTCATTTCAATATTTCTTAGGTCAAGAAACCTTAAATTTAATTCAAACTGTCTACAAATAACTCTTGATTTCAGGGTAAGGCAGTTAAGGGAAAATATTTCCCAATGTCTTGTTGTAAGTGGCTTAAAATTTTACTTAGAAGTCATGATGTATACTTCAGGGACGGGATAAGACACGACTTGTCACATATCGTTGCCCTGGTAACACAGCTGTACAGATAGATAACTACATGGATAAGACAGCCAGAGTCGTGTTTGGTCCAGACCTGGTTATTCTCGGTCCTCATGAAAACTTCAACATTCTTAGCCTCAGTGGTGAGTTCATGAATTAACCCATTCACCCCTGAAACTTTTAATGAACAATTCCAATTTCAAAATAAGTCTAGTCCATTTTTGACCATTTAGGTTGATTTTAACGATACATTTGAAAATGACAAACAGTGTTGATCCTGATCAGAGGGCTCCTTAAGAAGCCCTCTGATCAGGGTCTACACTGTTTGCATATGACAAGTGTAATACTCACAGATACAATGTTTGTAAATGACGAGTATACTCGTCGCTAGGGTTGAATATGTTAACCCTTTACTCCATAGATACACAATTTAACACCTTTGATATATACATCCACTGAAGAAAATAGTTCCAATTCATATAGTAGTGAATATGAATATAAGAAATATTTTCTATATTCTAGCAGCTGTTGGCTTAAAGCAGGCCGAAAGTAAAGCAGAATGTGCCTTAAGGCGCATTCTGCTTTTACTTTCAACCTGCTTTATGTGGTCACATGTCTTCAATACCAGAAAACGGGCTATGAAGGAAATGGTTAATGTCTCAATTAATAAGCATTGTTCAGAGATGCTGCCAGCCTGCCGGATTGCGTGACTTGTCTTTACTTTCCTGCAACTTGAAGATTTATTTCCTCTCTCATATGTACTCAAAAATAAAATTTAACATGTTTAATACTATCTACTTGCAAGTTTCCACTTTGAAAGCAGTGATTAGAAGCTGCATGTAATTGAGTTGTATTTTTTTCCAGGTGATGGATATAGGGCAGCATAGCCCCTAAGTCTGGTTAGTGAATGTAATAATTCAGATGACAGATGCTCATAATGAGCAGGGCATCATATATGAATATTCATGAGATATAATAGTGAGGTTTTACTATTCTACTATATACTATTATACTTTACAGTAAAACCTCTCTATAACGACCACTATAACAAAGGCTAATTGATTGTATTAAAGGCAGATGAGAAGCTTAAAGGGACTCGCAACCGGATGGTGTACTTGTCAAAATAAAATAAAATACTCAAATAAAAGCAAATTTGTGGCATTATTTGGCTTCTGACATTAAAAAAATATGATCAGTCCAAAAAAGGTCTCAAGAATCGTCACCGAATCATAGATTTTTAGATATTTTCCATCGTTTTTCTATACCGACTAGTAGACGGTATAGTTGTTGTTGTTGCTTCTCTACACGGGCTCAGACATAAACACGAGCCGAATTACGAAGTTGTATGCACTTTCGATCGCTACACATTGAAATACGTTAAATCGATCGAGATAAAACGGATAGTTCCGTGGTCCATTGGTCTAAGCGGTTTCCCCTATTTTGCCTTCTGTCCGCCAATGCCGGGCCCCGGGTTAGAATCCCACCAGAGACCAATATTTTTTTGTATTGAAATACATTTCTTTAAACAGAATTTCTTATCTTAAACTAATTCTTTACCATTTATATAAGCGTTTGACACATATTTACAAATTACTATTTTTAATGCACCATCTGGTTGCGAGTCGCTTTAAAGTAAGGTGACAGTAAGACAGAAAGCTCCTAAAGGAGCTTTTTGGTTTACTGCCATCATCCTTTAAGAAGTCACCTACCTTAACCATCTGATAATTAACACATTTAAGTGGTTTTAATAGAGAGGTTTTCCTATATTACTACAGCGTTCCCTCCCTACAACAACTCCCTTCTTACAACGACCTTTGCCGCAGTTCCCTAAAAAAGACAAGTGAACATTATCGTCTGCTTAAAATTGTCCTCTGCTGTTTTTCTCAAGTTACATAATGGATAGTGGCAAACAGCTTGAACCCAGATCAGACACTGCTTGACGCGGCATCTGATCTGGATTCAAGCTGTTTGCAAATGTTGCTAGTTTCCCTCCCTATAACGACTCCCTCCATACAATGCACACAATATTTGTTCCCCCTTGGGTGTCTTTGTAGAGAGGGAACACTGTATGATCATGACTGTTTTTTCAGCTGGTAAGCCTAAAGTGTCCAATGCAATGAAGTCCTTGTGTTTGATGCTGGGACCGGACTTTATCACTGACATCATGGAGGTAAGTCTTGAAATAAATGGGGGCCTCAATGGCCGAAATGTCAGTCTGACAGACACAATCACTTGAACCCATTACCACATAGCCTGTTTCTAGTTTTGAAAAAAGGTGACTACTTAAAGCAGGTTGACTTTCGACCAGCTTTATTTGGTCACCTATCTTCAAAACTATTAACAGGCTATGGGGTAATGGATTAACTCATTAACCCCAAAAACTTTTAATGGGCACTTTCCAATTAAGTCCAGTTCATTTGTGACTATTATTGGGTGTTTTAACAATATAATCATAAACTGACAAAGAGTGCAAACCCTGTTCAGAGGGCTCCTGCAGGAGCCCTTTGATCAGGGTCTACACTATTTGCATAGGACAAGTGTGCACATTACTTGTTAATGGTGAGTATACTCGTTGCTAGAGTTGAATGCATTATTTCTTTTAACTCTTTTGCTGCCAAATTAATCCTGAGATTTTTACCCCATCACCGTTTCATTTTCGTCTGCTTCAATTTTGTTTTTGCAAGATTGTTTCAAAGTAAGATTCAATATAGTATGACTTAAAACATATCAATATGAGTATCAAACAGTTTGGATCCCGATTAGACGCTGAGTTAGGCGGCGGCTGATCAGGATCCGAATTGTTTGCAAAGTGGCCTTTTGGTGCCATTAGTTAAATGGTGAATGTTGAAATATCTCTGAGTTCAATATATTTTATGTGGCTAGTATGTTAATAGTAGGATATTATTTGTATGTTTACAGGTTGAAACATCTGACCATGCCAGGCTTAGACTGCAAATCGCTTTCAACAATCATTTTGAGGTATGATGCACACCCAATACTATTTGTTTGGCATATCATAATAATTTGGGACACACTATAACATGCTGTAACTATTTTAAGATTGGAACTTATTGCTTTTATCACACGATAATTTGCCAAAAAGGTGCAAACTGAATGGCAAACAGTAGAGACCCTGACCATACCCTACACTTATTGCTCAGACCTGTCTGTCCCAATACTTAGAGTTTAATCACTGTTTGCAGTGGACAAGTGTACCTTTCAAAGGTACATTTGTTTTACAGAACGGGTATACTAAAAATGTCCTTGTTGAATGTGTTACCTGTTCAATGACATATGTGTATTGATTTTTTGAGGATTTCTTTGTATGTCTTCTTATGTTTTAGTATTTGTTTTATGGAAAGTGTTCTACAACAATTGTATTGAATTATTTACCTGCTTGTTTTTTAGTATGAGAGAGGGAACCATGAAAGTGAGACTAAGTTGTTCTCTGTCCCAGACTTCATAGGGTTTGCTTGTAGGCAAATTGGTAAGTCTCTACACTTGTAGTAAAGGAACCTGTGTAGCTTAGCTGTTAACCGATTACTCCATAGCCTGTTTCTAGTTTTGAAGACGTGGCCTAGTGGTATAGTCACTGTGACTGACATCACTAAGCTCCTCACCGCTGTGAGTTCAAATCCCAGTCGGGTCCTTCGGATTTTTCATGTGGGGAAGCCTTCCAGCTGGCTTGCGGAAGGTCGGTGGTTCTACCCAGTTGCCGATTTATGTCTGAAACAGCGCATAAAGGGCTTCTGGGGTCTTCCTCCACCTGTAATAAGCTGGAAGTCGCGATATGACTGAAATACTGTTAAAAGCGACATAGATACATAACAAATCAAATCAAATCTAGTTTTGAAGACAGGTCAGTACTTAAAGCAGGTTTAAAGTAAAGCAGAATGCGCCTGAAGGCACATTCTGCTTTACTTTCAGCCTGCTTTAAGATACCATCTTCTAGGGTATAGAAACTATTTTTTATGGTACATATTCATGACTGTATAAATTGAAACTAGTATAGTAATTTTCTTCAGTGGAGAAATAAATTGAATGTGCTAATGACACAAATCCTTCTGCCAGCAGCTTAACAGTTAAACTGCACAGGCTCAGGTCTCAGGTTCTTGGATTGTGTGTCTTACTCATTAGACTATTATTTATGAAACTTTAGATGCTGTGGAAAGTATGTTTGTCTTTCTGAATAATGTGTTTATGCTAAAAACTTTATACTCATTGCAAACTGTTAGCAGCAAGATCAGACACATTGAGCAAGCTTATTAGGGTAAACTATAGTAACTAGAGTGGCAAATAAACGTGCAGGGTTTCTTCCCTAGCTACTCTTCACCGCTACTCTAGTTCAACCAAGCCCGACATGAGTGTAGATGCAAAAACAAGACAGCAGCGGGAAAACAAAATGGTGGATGAGAGTGACAGCTTGTAACATTCAGACATAAATATGCAGCTATATTTTCTATATCCTAGAAAATGGTAGTGTAAATCAGGCTGAAAGTAACACAAAATGTGATTTAGGGAACATTCTGCTTAACTTTCAACCTGCTTTAAGTAGTCACCTGTTTAAAAACTAGAAACGGGCTACTAGGTAGTGGGTTAAAGAATATTGTTTTGTTTAACCCAGGGAGCAAGATTCGTGCCGCAGTTGCCCTGACAACATTTGATGATTTCCACAAGCATTCCGCTCAAGTGATACAGTATGCTGTCTTCCTGAACAACAAAACAGGCAAGCAGGAACCCACGCTCAAGTTCTCTGTCAATAATCTGGTACGTTAGATTTAGTTTCATAAGAATCAGGGCTCCAGATAAGGGGAGTATTTCAAAAAGTTCAATCTTTATTTCTTTATTAAAACCTATGGTGTTACTACTCATTAGAATCATCTCGAAGAGACAATTCAAATAAGTAGTAACACCATAGGATTTGGTGCTAAAATAAGTGAGAAAATGTTGGCTTCGTTCAGTTCACTCCCTCTTATCTGGAGCCTTGAGAATTATTTGAGAAGTCATACATAAGATAGATAGATATGCCTTTTTGCACATCTATTTAATTCCTCCACTGATGAAAACAGTTCCATTTTGTACAGATATGAATGATCAACATAAGAAATATTTCCTATATCCTTGCAGATGTTAGTTTAAAGTCGGCTGAAAAAAATAGCAGAATGTGCTTTAATGTGCATTCTGCTTTATTTTCACCTGCTTTAATTGGTCACCTATCTTCAAACAAAAAACAGGCTATGGAGTAAAGGGTTAGATAGTCAAATATAGTGGGGGGGGGGGGGGGGGGGATGAAATGTTAATACATCAAGTTTTCACACTTTCCTTCAAATCCTGTTTTCAATGTTCAACAATTGTTTCAGCTTAACCCATTATCCCATAGTATGTTTCTAGTGTTGAAGGCTGGTGACCACTTAAAGCAGGTTGAAAGAAAAGCAGAATGTGCCTTAAGGCACATTCTGCTTTACTTTCAGCCTGCTTTAAGCTTCCATTTTCTAGGATATAGAAAGTATTTCTTATGGTGCATACTCATGGCTTTATAAAATGGAGCTTTTTTTTTTTTCTTTAGAGGGAGAGTAAATTAAAGGCGTAAAAAGGTGTATTTATGGGGTAATCGGTTAAACCTGGCTGAAAGTAAGGCAGAAGTCTTCTAGCTTTAATCAATGACCAGTCAGGATGTAGGCAAAAGGTCTCTAAATTGATGCAATTGAAAAAATGCAGACATTGAACTTGGCAGGATTATATAGTGGTATTCTAGATATTGATTAATATTTCTGAATGCTGTAGAGAATTTTGTCTTTCAGGTGATAACGTCTATTGATATACAAAGCATTGAGCCAGTGGACAAGAAAATGAATGACAGTCTGTCCAAGTCTATACAGCAGGCTATAGAAATAGCCACAAGGTTGGTGGATAATCTGTGTACACAATAACAGCGCTCCCTCTCTACAATGGCCATCCAAATAAAGACTCCCTACTTACAATGACCCTTGCTGCTGTTCCTCAAACATGACAATTATATATCTAATACTTTCACTTCTGTAATATCCTCTGCTTAAACTATCGTCTGCTGTTTTTCCCAAATTCAATTATTAGACATTTTGACAGAAAAAATCATGACAAGTGACAAACAGCTTGAATCAAGGTCAGACGCCGCGTTATTCGGTGTCTTATCTGGATTCAAGCTGTTTGCAGTTGTAAGCCAATATCCCTCCCTATAACGACTCCCTCCGAACAAGGCACACACTTTTTGTCTGCAATTTGGTGTCGTTGTAGAGAGGGAGTGCTGTAAAACTAAAATACCCTGAGAGAAAGACTCAGAGTGTTCAAAACTCGGAAGAGTTATAAAGTAGACTACCACTAAAAGGAAGGCTAATTAATTATAAAAAAGACAGGTAAGTGCTTAAAGCAAAGTGTGATTTTGCTTTAAGTAGCCTCCAGTTTTAAACACCTAAAGCAGATTGAAAGTAAAGCAGAATTTTGCCTTAAGGCACATTCTGCTTTACCGTCGGCCTGCTTAGATTTAAGCTAGAAAATATTTCTTAAGATTCATATCCATGACTGTATAAATTGGAGCTATTTTCTGCAATGTACAATAAACATAATGCGTAAAAATGCATATTTATGGAGTAATGGGTGATTATTTTAGTTCCATTGAGGCAGCTGCGAAGCATGAGGCTATAAGGACGGAGCAGGTGGCCAGAGGTCACCTGGAGCGACAGAAGTTGGATAATGAGAAGCAATCGGAGAGAGAGAGATGTAAGCTGATGGAGCTGAGATCTGTTACAGCGGCTGTGGAGTCGACAGGCCAGGCTAAGGCAGAAGCTCAGGCCCAGGCAGAGAAGATCCTCATAGAGTGTGAAAGCGAGATAGAAGGTAAGGCTTTGACACTAAATAGTTTTGCCAGCTTCTAACCTTTTACTCCATAGATACTCATTATTGCCGTAACCCATTAACCCATAAATATGCCCTTTTAGGCCTCTTATTCATTTCTCAACAGAAGAAAATATTTACAATTTATTAAGTTTTGATTGTGTACTGTTAGAATTTTTTTTTCTTTATCCTATCAAATAATAGCTTAAAGCAGACTGAAAGAAAAACAGAATGCGCCTTAACCCTTTCCCTCATTGAAGCGCCTTTTAGCGCATTTAATTTATTCATCCACTGGTTAAAATAGATCCAATTTATACAGTCATGATAATTTATCATAAGAAATATTTTCTATAATCTAGCAGATTATAGCTTAAAGCAGGCTGAATTTAAAGCATAATGCGCCTTAAGGCGCATTTTGCTTTACTTTCAACCTGCTTTAAGTGGACACCTATATTCAATACTAGAAATAGGCTATCAGGTAAAGGGTTAAGGCGCATTCTGCTTTACTTTCAACCTGCTTTAAGTGGTCACCTGTTTTCAAAACTAGAAATAGGATATTGGGTAATGGGTTAAGGCTCATTCTGCTTTACAGTCAGCCTGCTTTGATTTTAGCTACCATCTGTTAGAATATAGAAAATATTTCTTAAGATGCAGGCACAGGCAGAGAAGATCCTCATAAAGTGTGAAAGCGAGATAGAGGTAAGGCTTTGACACTAACCATTTTTGCCTAAAACAATGCTAGACCAGGGCTCCAGATGAGGGGGGGGGCTTATTTCAAAAAGTAAAATCTTTATTTCTGCTTTAAACACTATGGTGTCACTACTTATTAGATCTTCTCGAAGAGAGTCACAATCTCACGCACATCTGGGACAACACCTTAACATCGCTCACCAACCAGAGCAGTGTTAGTGGTCAGTAAGTGACAGACCGTCACAAAGCTGATGAAGCCTGAAGTAGTCAGGTGAAAGCTCCTAGGTAATAGTTTTTCGATAATTATTTGAGTGTGAATTTGAACAGTTAAAACATTTCAATAAATAGACATTTGTATACTTATCAGCCCATCTCTGTATCAAATGTGGTGGTGGGGGATATAAATCACCTTTAGTGGTAGTTCTAGTTTCCCAACCCAAGATGAAAGTAAATTTGAGCGAATAAGTCCTAGTACTTTGATTATTATCCTGCAGCTAGGTAGATTTATCATGTGGGGAAGCCTTCCAGCTGGCTTGCAGAAGGTCGGTGGTTCTACCCAGTTGCCGATTTGTGTCTGAAACAGTGCGTAGATGGCTTCTGGGGTCTTCCCCCACCTGAAATAAGCTGGACGTCGCAATATGACTGAAATACTGTTAAAAGCGACGTAAAATCATAACAAATCAAATCAAATCATGTGAATAGCTAATTTATGATTGGTTGCAAAACTGTTTGCCAATGTTAGCGTTGTCAAGCTAGATATTGTAGAGGCTTTACTATATGTGATATGGAGTTTTTTCATGTGTATCTTTAAAACCCATTACACCATAACCTGTTCCTAATTTTGAAAACAGGTATCCACTTAAAGCAGGTTTAAAGTAAAGCAGAATGTGCCTTAAGGCGCATTCTGCTTTACTTTCAGCCTGCTTTAAGCTTCCATCTGCTAGAATATGGAAAAAAAATCTTTGGATAGATATTCATAAATGTATAAATTGGAACTATTTTTTACAGTTGAAGAATAAGTTACAGGTGTAACAAGGCATATTTATGGGGTATGGGTTAACGATAAGATACAAGAGTTTGTATCTTACACCTTGTACTTTACTGTTTGTATTTTACTCTGACATTGTTTTCGATAAAAGTGACGTCATGTACATGAAAATGTACAAATTCCTCATTATTCTTTGTTGAATAGAAGAGTTCCTGTTCTGCTTCAAATATCAAATGTTTCGGATATAATAATAAAATGATTTAACCCATTACCCCATAAATACACCTTTTTATGCCTTTAATTTATACCTCCGCTGAAGAAATTAGTTCCATTTTATACAATCATGAATATGCTGCATAAGAAATATTTTTTGTATCCAAGCAGATGGTAGCTTAAAGCAGGCTGAAAGTAAAGCAGAATGTGCCTTAAGGCACATTCTGCTTTACTTTCAACCTGCTTTAAGTGGTCACATGTGGGGTAAGCTATGGGGTAATAGACTTAACAACTATCTAGTTGTTGATGGTGTATATTGAAGGCATATAGTAAACACATCACCAGTAGGGGGTGCGCAACAGGGCGTTGTATTCAGCTCTCAACATTCTTGGCCGGAACAGTTCAAAGGCGCCATAGTTTGGAGCCAGATCTGATGAGGATTAAATTTGAATCTGAACCTGGTCTAAACTGTTTGCAAATGTCAGCAGGACGAGGGTTAAGAATCGGGAAGTAACTGTTTGTTTTAGTTGAGTGGATATGGACACAAGTGTTCTGAATACAAGATTAAGACATTTCAGTGCAATCAATCTCATAAAAACCCTTTCCCCAAATAGCTTGTTTTCGGTATTTGTTGATGACAGATGATTGCTTAACCCTTTACCCCTTAGCGTGTTTCTAATATTGAAGACAGGTATCCACTTAAAGCAGGGTGAAAGTAAAGCAGAATGCGCCTTAAGGCACATTCTGCTTTGTTTTCAGCCTGCTTTAAGCTACAAACTACTAGAATATAGAAAATAATTATTATCATACATATTCATAACTGTATAAACTGGAACTATTTTCCTCAGTTGAGAAATAAATAAAAGGAGTAAAAAAGTGTATTTATTGGGTAATGGGTTAACCAACTTTCCACATAATTACACCTTTTTACACCTTAGATTTTTTTATTTCACTGAAGAAAATAGTTTAACTTTATACAGTAGCGAATATGTATAATAGAAAATATTTACTATATTCCAGCAGATGGTAGAATGTTTTCTGCTTTACTTTCAACCTTCTTTAAATGGTCACATGTCTTCAAACTAGAAAAAGGCTGTTGGGTTTAGGGTTAAAGCAGGTTGAAGTAGAATGGGTGAGAAATATTGAAGACTCCGGTTTTCTTTTGCACTGTTTGCAAATGGCTATTTATGGTTCGTGTACAATTAAGGGTAACTTTTATACATTTATAAATAATCTTATCCTAGCCAAGTTGTGTTCCTGTTTGCCTATGCAAATTGGCTTCTTGTCCCAATGAGCTGAATGTTTGTTCACCCTTTTGATGTTGAATACAGTGAAACCCCTCTAAACCAGAAATTTGTGGGGGCAACATATAGGTTGAAATTGAAAGTATTTAGTGCTGTGAAATGATAAAATAATGATTGAAAAGTGAATTACCAACATATATAGTAACCTCATTTAAGGATATAAAGTCTAAAGTGTATTATGGAATTGCCTTGATCAAGTGTAGGACTTTAACATGCCAGAGCACTTTTCATCAGTAATTTCTAGGGATGTAAACGGTTACAGATATTGTAACCGGTTAATCGCAAGCAAAAACCGGTTTACCGACCGGTTAACCTGACATTAAATTAAACCATTGTATTGCCGAGAAAAAAAATATGTCTACTACCTACTGTTAGTTCTAAATGTTAATGAAAGCCATCCATTCTTTGAAGAATCCTATTGACAAATGTTGAATAGTCTTTCCTACCAGACGCCGAGTGAAACTGTGTCCGATCTAGATCCAGACTGCTTTCAAAATCATTATTAATCTCCGACTTTACATGTGTGTATGATTTTATTCGGCGATGTTCTATTAGGCTTTAGATCCAATTCGAAACTGAATTTCAAAGAGTATGTTCCAGTTCTGAAGTGCTACATGTTTCATCTGCACGCTAAATTTGTGTTTGATACAAAGAATATACATGCACTGGTAAGCATCCTATCTGGATATTGAGTCATTCATTGTTACACTCGATGGGGGCGTTAAACCCTTACTATGGCATTTTGAACCGAATAAAGCCAAACAGAAGTAGTTAAACATACTTGTTAGTAGCAGAAATTTTCAGCAGGTTACATTTTTGCCACTCCTACGAAAAGTAGCAGACGGCAATGCGGAGCATAAGTTACGTAACCTGTTTGTGAATGGTACAGTACGAAAATTAATCAACTTGACAATCGAATCGGAAACGCACCGGAATACACTTTTTTACTTTTTTCCAAGTGATTCTGAATAATAAAATACGCCGAGTTAACCCTTAGCCCGCCAAATAAATTGTCGTCTGCTATATTTCTCGTCTGCTTCAAGTTTCAAAGTGCTTCAAAGTTGCTCAAAATTGCTGAAAATGTTGTCCGAGTGTCAAACAGCTTGAATCCGGATGAGACGCCGAGTTACTCGGCGTCTCATCCGGATCCAAGCTGTTTGCAAATGGAGCTATAGTCGTGACTGGCAGGCTAAGGGTTAATAGGTGTCTCATCTAGATCCAAACCGCTTGGCTGCTGAATGGATAAACATGTCATTTTCAGCTCGGAGCAGTTATGTGTAGATCTATTTTTTCCGAAATTTCAAGTACTGTTATTTATTGCTGGATTTATATGATCCATATGATATTGGATTCAGTTTAAACGTTTTCTACACATTTCTTAATAATAAGACACTTATCTTAATCTAGTAAAATCACAACAATAATGTCAGTTAATTGGTGACCTGTCAATTGTCTCATCACACTGGTTTTATTATTATATCTGGGTTACCTGGCAACCTCTGTAGACGGGGTAGTACACGCCCGCGGTGTGTTATTTGACAAGGTGTCAAGGTATTTGAAAAGAGCAAAGGAGGTGTCGTCCGCTTGTTACGTGCAGCAGATTTTATGATCCAACTTCCAAATTTTTGTTTTTCAGGTTAACCTTTTGAAGGAAAAGTGTAACCGATTAACCGCGCTTCTAAAGGTTAACCGATTAACCGTTAACATCCCGAGTAATTTCACAATCTTCTAAAAATTCTTAGATTTGATTTATTTTCCATTTTTCTCAAAATGATTCTTATGTGTGTCTAACAACTTGGGTCTGAATGAGATACCAAATTCTTTTGGTATTTTATCTGATCCGAGAGGTTTGCACAGAGATTATGAATTAGGTTATCACATGCTAAAGTTGAATCAATGTCTATTGTTCTACTTGTATTTGTTATATAATTTCCTGTAAAGGTTGCTAAATGTTCCTGTCAAACTTTGACCTTGAACATGTTGAATTATACCAGTATTCAGCTTTAATCCTTTAGCCAGTAACATGTTTTCAGTATTAATGACAGGTGCTTGCTTAATGCTGGCTGAAAGTAAAACAGAATGCTCCATAAAGGAGCAATATGCTATGCTTTTAGCCTGCTTTAACCCATAACCCCATAGCCTGTTTCTAGATTTGAAAATAGGTGACCACTTTAAGTCACTGTAAATCAGTCTGTAGAAGTTTATATACTGTATACGTTCTAGCAGATTGAACATTACAAGATTAGCCATTACAATGAACAACCAGGAAGTGGTTTTAAAGCCAAATGTGGGAAACTACAGTCAATCTCACATTAAATGACCACTCGAAAGAAGATCTATTGGTAGCTATTGGTAGTTGCTATACAGAATATGTTGCCACTTAATGCAGGACAAAACATTGTAGGAAGCTCCTATAGGAGCTCTCTGAATTATCTTATTTTTCATTAAGCAGTCAACTGTCTTTAGAAATAATCACTATTCTTCAATTAGTAGTTGCTTGGTAAAAACCTGCTATACCTTTAACCACCCTTTACCCCATAGCCTGTTTCTTATTTTTAAGACAGGTGGCCACAGAAAGCAGGTTGAAAGTAAAGCAGAATGTGCCTAATTGAAGGCGCATTCTACTTTACTTTCAGTCTACTTTAAGCTACTACCTGCTAGAATATTTAAAGTATCTCTTATACATATTCATGACTGTATAAAGTGGAACTATTTTCCTCAGTGGAAGAATGAAACAACTGTGTAAAAAGGCATATCTATAATGGAGTGATTGGTTAAGCATGTAGATGGTTTTTTTCAAAGTGATTATTGTGTGCTAACATAATGTAGTTAGTGTATTTGTCATTTCTAAAATACAATAGAATAATGATAATAATACAGATATAGATGCAGACTTAGCTCACCTGGTGTATGGTGATACTGTACTGTGGACTATGTGTATCTTTTGCATATTGCATTTTGACATTATGCAGTAAATCTTATCACAGTGATATGATAATTGTGAGTGAGGTATAGACATTTAATTGATGTGACATGGGATTGGAGAGTTACTATCCAATTAAGATTGGAGTTTATGGATTTATACAGAAAAAAGGACTTTGATGTACTCATATTCTTTCTGAAATTGAGGTGGACTAATAAGACTTGTTTAACCTATTACCCAATAGCCTGTTTCTAATATTGAAGATAGGTGCTCACTCGAAGCAGATTGAAAGTAAAGCAGAATGTGCCTTAAGGCACATTCTGCTTTACTTTCAGCCTGCTTTAAGCTTTTATCTACTAGGATATATAAACTATTTCTTATGCTGAATATTCACCGGTGTATAACTTGGAACTATTTTTTTCAGTGGAAGAATAATTAAGAGGTGTAAAAAGGAGTATATAATTATGGGGTATTTGGTTAAATCCTGTAGTGTGCAATGAAAAATGCATTTGATATGCTTGACCCTTTACTCAATTATCCTGTGTTTAGTGTTGGAGACAGGTTTACCAGCATTCTGTTTTACTTTCTACCTGGTTTTATCCCATTACCCCATATCCTGTTTCTAGTTTTGAAGATAGGTGACCACTTAAAGCAAGTTGAAAGTAAAGCAGAATGCACCTTAAGAGCGCATTCTGCTTTACTATTAGCCTGCTTTAAGATATTATCTGCTAGAGTATAGAAAATATTTCTTATGATTCTTATTTGTAACAGTATAAATTGGAACTATTTTCTTCAGTAGAGGAATAAATAAAGGCGTAAAAAGGTGTATTTATGGGGTAATGGGTTATGCTACCATCTACTAGAATACAATTTTTTCTTAGGGTACATCAATCATGATGATGGTATAAATTGGAACTTTTTTCTATATTGGAGAAATAAAATGAAGGTGTAAAAAGGCGTGTTTATAGGTTAAACCTTTAAATGCTAAAACTTTCAAATGGATTAACCATTTGAACCCTAGTCCCGTATATAGGCGTCCTTTTCAAACAGTGTACATGTGACACGTACACTTGTCCTATGCAAACGGTGAAGACCCAGATCAGAGGGCTCCTTTCGGAGCCCTCTGATCAGGGTCTTCACTGTTTGTCATAATGCCAAACATTGACAAAAACAACCCTTAAAAGTCAGAAATGGACTAGACTATAATGGAAACTGGAATTGTCCATTTAAAGTTTTAGGGAGGAAAGAGTTAATCAACTAATGCAGTCTACCTGTTAATGATATTAGGTCTGTTTTAACCCTTTACCTCATAACCTGCTTCTAGCTTTGCAGATAGGTAACCACTTACAGCAGGTTGAAAGGAAACCATAATGCTAGAGCATTCTGCTTTTCTTTTAGCCTGCTTTATTCTACCTTCTGTAAAGATACAGGAAATGCTGTCTGCTATTATTTTCTAGACTACCAAGGTGAGGCCTACCTTCCTTAGTGTAGAAAATAACTAGAAGTTTAAAAATGCATATTTATGTAATTATGGGTTAAAATGGTATCTTAAATGAAACAGAAGTGCGGATTGATCCTGATCAGAGGTTAGAGAGTCCTTCAAGAGCTATCTGATTTGGGTCTGCATTATTTTCAAAAATAATTGAAACCCAACTCAGTAATGATATTCAACATTGCACTAGAGAAACCCAACTCAGTAATGATATTCAACATTGCACTAGACTGAATTGGAAACTGTAATTGTCCATTTGAAGTTTCAGAGTGGAAAAGGTTATTTAATTAACCCTTTCCTCCATAGAAGCACCTTTTAGCACATTTACTTTATTCATCCACTGAAGAAAATAGTTCCAATTTATACAGCCATAAATAATGTCATGTACCATAAGTAATATATTATATCTCCTAGCAGATAGTAGCTTAAAGCAGGTTGAAATTAAAGCAGAATGCACCTTAGACACATTTTGCTTTACTTTCAACCTGCTTTAAGTTATTACCTGTCTTCAGAATTAGAAATAGACTATGGGGTAGTGGGTTAAAGTGACAGCTGTATAAAGGATTTACTATATATCTACAGTAAAACCTCTCTTTTACTACCACTAAATTGTGCTAAATATGTTTAGGTCAGGTGACTGCTTAAAGCAAGGTGAACGTAAAACCAGAAAGCTCCTTTAGGAGCTTTCTGCTTTACGTTCACCTTACTTGAAGCTGCCACCTGTATTTTATTATATAAATTACCCTTGTTCTAGTGGTCTTAATAGAGAGGCTTTACTGTACAATTATAAAAGGAGAAATAGAAGTGACAAATGACTTCTACAATGGATGCCATAGACAACTGTGACGAGCATACAAAAGACAAAGTGGAATACTTCTGTCCGTGCCATCGACATTTAGCATGTAAAAAGTGCTTAAAATCAGCTCATAGTTCTTGTAAGAAGATTGAAAAGATTTCCAAAGTGTCAAAGAATATAAACAAAAGTGAAGAGGCTTCCTTTTGGATATCAAATGTAACTCAACTTGAAACCACATCGGAGACTCTACTAAAGGGCCTTCATAGCAAGCAATTAGAACTGAATAAGTGCTGCATTGATGCAATTATGGCAGTAAATAAACTGAAACATGATATGAATGTGGTGCTTGATAACCATGTGGATGACATAATGAAGCAGGCTGAAGTTATTGAAAGAGATGATTCTGACAAGTTAAAAACTCTCGCAGAGCAGTGTCAAGGAGTTCTGAAAGAGACAAAAACATTGAGGGAAAACTTTAAAAGTTTTGAGAAAAACAGGATATTCATAATGATGCAAAAAAGCAAGGTGAGGTTAAGATCTATGGCGAGAATGCTGTCAGCCATTGAGAACAATAACAGGGTAAGATACTATACATACAGAAGTGACTTTCCGCTGGTACAGTTTGAGCAGGATTCTGATAAACTTGGCAGGCTGTGTGAAGAGGGTGCTGAACAGAAACCCTCTAGCCGTCAGTATGTTCAGATGGATCTGCAAGCACACAGTGCAGGAAGAACTGACACTGCTGCAGAAGTAGGTCAAACAGCGGCTTCAGTTGGGGAGAGATTTATGAAACAAGAGCATCCACTTTCTGGTCAGCAATATATTGAGATGGATCTGCAAGCACATAATGCGAGGAGTTTAGAGACTGCTGCAGGAGTGGGTCTTACAGTGGCTTCAGTTGGGGAGAGATTTATGAAACAAGAGCATCCACTTTCTGGTCAGCAATATATCGAGATGGATCTGCAAGGACATAATGCGAGGAGTTTAGAGACTGCTGCAGGCGTGGGTCTTACAGCGGCTTCAGGCAGGGAGAGAAATATGAAAGAAAACCATTACACAGATCTCCTGAAAACCACTGATAAATCAGATTATCTTAAAATCAATCTAGCAGGCAGTCCTGATAATTATTTGACAGTTATGGACAAGATTCCAGTGCAGTCTCCTGTAGAGGAAGACACAAGTGGATATATGGTACCTGTTGAAAAAAGATCAGAGAAAACTAATGATGACTTTAGTAATGTATCAACACCAAACAGTGGCACAATGAACAATGAAGTTCTATCAGATAAAGATTATGTAAGTGATAATGAAGAGTTTGCCAAAGTAGATAAAGGTTATTATTCTGGGAGCATTCAGAAGTTTGTAGATGAAACAGACTCATATACCTTGGATGGGACAACTGGTAGAAGCACTGCAATAGATTCATCTCTTAAGATAGTGAAGGACAAAGAACCTGAAAAAGTTAAAAAAACTCAATATGTAGAAGATTTAAGCATGATTTCTGCCTTTGACACAACTCATTGCTGGGTTACAGGAATTACAGATATTGAAGAAGACATTGTTGTTATAGATTATAACAACAACAGCATAAAACTTATAAATACCACTGACCATGGTATGAAGTCAGTGTATCAGTTTTCTACGGGTCCTTGGGATGTTACAAAAACAGACAATGATAGTTTAGCTGTTACCCTACCTTCAGAACAAAAGATAGTGTTTCTAAAGCTCAGTAATAATACATTAAGTAAAGATCGAGAAGTGAATGTGAGTGGAAAATGCCATGGAATAACTTGTGCCAAGAACATGCTCATAGTCTCTTATGTAAATCCAATAAAACTAGAGGTCATGAATATTCATGGATGGGCAGTCCTTCAAGTCATTGACAAAGACCCCAATGGGGAAAAACTGTTTCACTACCCACGCTATGTAGCAGTTAGCAAAGACAGTCAAACTGTTTACGTTACAGATTCTATTCAGAATACAGTAATCAGTTTGTCATTTACTGGAGAATCTATTGGTTCTTATAGAAGTGAGAAGCTTCAAGATCCCGGCAAACTGTTAGTCATGGAGGATGGGAGTGTTCTTGTATGTGGGAAGATGTCCAACAATATTCACAGACTTTCTCCAAGAGATGGCCACTGGTCAGTGTGGTTGACTAGTATGGAGAGATTGAGATTGCCAATCAGTATGTGTGTGAACCCAGGGACCCAGAGACTGTTTGTAGGAATGGAGAATAGCAACAAGCTTAAAGTCTATCAGCTCTTGTAGGAATGGTGAATAGCAACACACTAAAAGTCTATCAGCTCTTCTAGGAATGGAGAATAGCAACAAACTTAAAGTCTATCAGCTCTTCTAGGAATGGAGAATAGCAACAAACTTAAAGTCTATCAGCTCTTCTAGGAATGGAGAATAGCAACAAACTTAAAGTCTATCAGCTCTTGTAGGAATGGAGAATAGCAACAAACTTAAAGTCTATCAGCTCTTCTAGGAATGGAGAATAGCAACAAACTTAAAGTCTATCAGCTCTTGTAGGAATGGAGAATAGCAACAAACTTAAAGTCTATCAGCTCTTGTAGGAATGGAGAATAGCAACAAACTTAAAGTCTATCAGCTCTTGTAGGAATGGAGAATAGCAACAAACTTAAAGTCTATCAGCTCTTCTAGGAATGGAGAATAGCAACAAACTTAAAGTCTATCAGCTCTTGTAGGAATGGAGAATAGCAACAAACTTAAAGTCTATCAGCTCTTCTAGGAATGGAGAATAGCAACAAACTTAAAGTCTATCAGCTCTTATGAAGTTCAATTCAGGGACCTGTTTCATAAAACTTTGTATGACAAATGTTGTCGTAAGTCAGATTATAAAAATCTCAATTATTACTCCATCTAATCCTGTCTTGTGATATCTCTTTGGAATCGTCTTGAAAAGACGATTCCATAGAGATGTCACAAGGCAGGATTAGATGGAGAAATAAAAAATTAAATGTATTTTAAACTTTTGCCTTACGACCCTTTTAGTTGTACTAAGTTTTATGAAACGGGCCCCAGGGCTGCAGATAAGAGAGAATCAACTAAGGTTTTTCAAATGTCTTTCCTTTATGTCTTTATAAAAATCTGTTGTTGTTTTTGTTTCAAAGATAGATTTACGGTCACTCAAAGCCATGTAATGATGCATCGATCATCTTATTCCTTGCAGCTTTCTGCTTCACTTTCAACTTGCTTATATAGGATCTGTCATGATATATGGTCAGCATCAACCTTTTGTTGAGGAGACATCTTACAAAAATTCCTATAGTGTAACTACTCATTAGAATCCTCTCAAAGAGGGGATTCAAATGAGCAGTCAAACCGTAGGGGAAAATTTTCCTTACTTTATTAGCCATTGTGGCAGTTCAGATGAGAACATTTTGAGTAATGCTCCAGATTATATAGGGAAGAATTTACAAAACTAAAATAATGTTGTCTGCACCATACCCTCTTAACTTAAAGGTGACTCAAGCTGTTTTATTGTGGGAAACTAATTGTTAACCTTAAAAGTTCCCTGTAGCTTGTTTGTGACAGATGGTTGTTCAAAGCAGGCTGAAAGTAAATTACTATGCTCCTTTAGGAACATTCAGCAATAAGTGGTCAACTGCACATGTCTTAAATTGTCCAGAACTAGTATTTACTGGATATGGTTGTAAAGGGTTAACCCATAACCCCATCGCTTAGTGTTTCTAGTTTTGAAGACAGATAACTACTTAAAGCAGGTTGAAAGTAAGCAGAATGTGCCTTGAGCTTTAAGCCATCTTTTGCTATGATATAGAAAATATTTCTTGTAATACTTATTCATTACTGTATAAAGTAGAACTATTTTCTTCAGAGAAATAATAAATTAAAGGCATAAAAAGGTGTATTTATGGGGTAATTGGTTAAGGAACTTTTATAACAATCTGACAGGTGGATGCTTAACCCATTACCCAATAAATACGCATTTTACGCCTTTATATTATTCATCCACTGAAGAATATAGTTGCAATTTATTACATGAATATGTATTACATGTATAAGAAAAAAAATCTATATTCTAGCAGATGGTAGCTTAAAGCAGGCTGAAAGTAAAGCAGAATGTGCCCTAAGGCACATTCTGCTTTACTTTCACCCTGCTCTAAGTTAATGGTCACCTCTTCAATACTTAAGAAACAGGCTATGGGGTAATGAGTTAACTCTTTCCTCCCTGAAACTTTAAATGGACAATTCCAGTTTCCATTTAAGTCTAGTCCATTTATGACTTTTAAGGGTTGTTTTTTGTCAATGTTTTGCATGATGACAAACAGTGAAGACCCTGATCAGAGGGCTCCCTCTGATCTGGGTCTTCACTGCTTGCATAGGACAAGTGTACTACTCACATGTACATTGTTTGAAAAGGACGCCTATATGCGGGACTAGGGCTCAAAGGGTTAAACCTTTTCCTGCTGAATATTTATACGTACAACATTGCCTATTATCAACATTGATCATCTGAACTATTGTAATGACTAATAAAATAAGGAACTTTTATAACAATCTGACAGGTGGATGCTTAATTCTTTTTCCACTGAATATTAACAATGATCATCATTCTGAACTATTGTAATGACTAATAAAATAAGGAAACTACCATTTCATGACAATTGAAAAATTTGCATCAACTTGAAGCAGTAAATTGAAAATGTGGTCATACTGTCTGTCTGTTTTGTTTGTTTACTGTTCATAACTCCCTGTCACCAGTTAATGCTTAGCAGTCACAGAATCCATGACTACCTTTGCTGACAGCTTGGATCCTGCATTATTTCAGGATTCAAAATGTTTGACAAGAGATCTGACCCATTTTCAAAAATAAAATTTGCAAATTTTATTTTTAAAACAATAGAAGAGGATAATTGTTGCCCAACAAAAAAGTACACAGCATGCAAAGAGTTAACAGGAAACAAATACTGTGAAAAGCTTATACCTAGCTCATGCAGTGATGTTATCTGCCTTGAATCTGTCGTCAGCAAGCTCTGTCAAATTAAGGTATATGCCTGTGGGCTCCAGATAATTAAGAGGGAGTAAAAAGAACAAATCCAACATTTTCTCACTCATATCAGCACCAAATCCTATGGTGTTACTACTCATCAGAATTGTCTGAAAGAGACAATTCTAATGATTAGTGACACAACAGGGTTTAACACATAAATTAAGATTTTAGTTTTTAGCTCACCTGGCACAAAGTGCCGAGGTGAGCTTTTAGGATCACTGAATGTCTGTCGTCCGTCGTCCGTCCGTCCGTCTGTCCGTCTGTCCGTCTGTCCGTCCGTCCGTCCGTTCACAATTGTTCGTTAACACTCTAGCGCCTACAAATTTCATCCGATCTTCATGAAACTTCATGACAATGTTTGTCTTGATGAAATCCAGGTCAAGTTCGAATGTGGGTCATGTCCGGTCAAAAACTAGGTCACTAGGTCAAATCATAGAAAAACCTTGTTAACACTTTAGAAGCTACAAATCTCAATGGATCTTAATGAAACTTGGTCATTGGTCAGAATGTTTGCCTCATTGATATCTAGGTCAAGTTCGAATGTGGGTCATGTCCGGTCAAAAACTAGGTCACTAGGTCAAATCATAGAAAAACCTTGTTAACACTCTAGAAGCTACAAATCTCAATGGATCTTAATGAAACTTGGTCAGAATGTTTGCCTTATCGATATCTAGGTCAAGTTTGAATGTGGGTCATGTCCGGTCAAAAACTAGGTCACTAGGTCAAATCATAGAAAAACCTTGTTAACACCCTAGAAGCTACAAATCTCAATGGATCTTAATGAAACTTGGTCAGAATGTTTGCCTCATTGATATCTAGGTCAAGTTTGAATGTGGGTCATGTCCGGCCAAAAACTAGGTCACTAGATCAAATCATAGACAAACCTTGTTAACACTCTGGAGGCTACAAATCTCAATGGATCTTAATGAAACTTGGTCAGAATGTTTGCCTCATTGATATCTAGGTCAAGTTCAAATGTGGGTCATGTCCGATCAAAAACTAGGTCACTAGGTCAAATCATAGAAAAACCTTGTTAACACTCTAGAAGCTACAAATCTCAATGGATCTTAATGAAACTTGGTCAGAATGTTTGCCTCATTGATATCTAGGTCAAGTTCAAATGTGGGTCATGTCCGGTCAAAAACTAGGTCACAAGGTCAAATCATAGAAAAACCTTGTTAACACTCTTGAGGCTACAAATCTCAATGGATCTTAATGAAACTTTGTCAGAATGTTTGCCTCATTGATATCTAGGTCATGTTCGAATGTGGGTCATGTCCTAGTCAAAAACTAGGTCACTAGGTCAAATCATAGGAAAATCTTGTTTACACTCTAAAGGTTGATTGTGGGTCATGTCCAGTCATAATCTAGGTCACTATAGGTCAAGTTTGCCATGGTGTACCAGGTGAGCGATTTAGGGCCATAGTGGCCCTTGTTGTTAAACTCCCCTTATCTTATAGAGCTCTGGTATATACACTTTATATTTAAAGAATCCTAAACAGTTTTTCTTAACTGACTTTAGTATAATTACAATGAGTGTCAAACAGTGTGGATCTTGATCAGATGCTGGTGTTTGTCCAAAATGTTTGCAAATAACCGTTGTACTGACAGGGTATATAAGGAAGGGAAGGAGTTGGTTGGTTCATGAAATATGGTCATTTAATTTCATTGTATTAACAATAATTTCCTTATGATTGTTTTAATCATTCAATTGTTTACTTAGTACAAAAGCTTTGTTAAGAAGACAAATGGTGTAAAAATATTAAATTTGGGTGAAGTTTTACTTATCAATCAGCAACATTTTTCAAGACAATATAAATAAAAGACTATTATAAAATACATTTTGAATATGAATATTACAATGTATTATAATTTCATCAATGCAGCTGAATGTTGTCAACGGTAACTTGACTGTTTTGAACTTGCATTTCTTCAGCTAGAAGTCAATACCTCAAACTCATTTAATTCAAGCTTACCATAGTTTTTAACCCTTTCCCCCCAGAGAAGAGCTTCTGGCGCATTTAATTTATAGTCCCCCAATGAAGAATATTTTCAATTTGTTCAGTCATATAAACATGTACCAAAATAAATATTTCCTATATGGTTGCGTAAAAATTTAGGTCTGAAAGTAAAACAGAATGTGTCTTAATGCGTATGATACTTTACTTTCAACCTGCTCTAAACTAGTACTCGTGTGATGTGGTGACCTGTCTTCAAAACTAGAAACAAGCTATGGGATAAAGGGTTAAATTAAAATGTAGCTAAGCTCTGTTTTCACTTAGAAGTACAGGTAGGTTTAATATTTATAAGCAAGTTAAAGTTAAGTACATGCATACCTGTATTTATCTGTATCTTAACCCATTAACCCATATTTAATACACCTTCTTACACCTTTATTGAATACCTCTACTGAAGAACAGTTCCAATTTTTGCTGTCACAAATAAAACATAAGAAATATTTTCTGTATTCTAGCAGATAATAGCTTAAAGCAGGCTGAAAGTAAAGCATGCTAAGAATGCGCCTTAAGGCGCATTCTGCTTTACTTTTAACCTGTTTTAAGTGATCACTTGTCTACAAAACAAAAAACAGGCTATGGGGTAATGGATTTATCTGATTACAGGTATCTTTGTTGATGTCAATTTTGAACAAACGTTTGATTACACCAATTAAACTCCTATCTTTAAATTTTCCTTTGGCAGTTGGTGATATAAGGGTATAAACGAATGAAATATCACACTCAAGCCTTATGTGGAAATGTAAATAAATCACATAACTGCTGCTTTTGTTATTCTTGCTGAAGAAGAACCCTTAGAATGAATCTCAGGGCTCCAGATAAGAGGGAGTAAACTGAACAAATGCAACATTTTCTCACTCAATTCAGCGCCAAATCCTATGGTGTTACTACCCATTAGAATCGTCTCGAAGAGACGGTTCTAATGAGTAGTGACACCATAGGGTTAAAATTAATGTTGAAATAAGATTTTAGTTTTTGAATTACTCCCCTTATCTGGAGCTATGAATGATACAGTTGGTGCATTTCAATTCATTTCCCACACACAGCTATGCTGAATATTCATGTGTAAATGTCTGCCCACTATAAAGTTTAAACTATCATCTGAACCAGCTATTATATTGGCTACAAAATATGGATTTTTCTTCAGGAAAGATTGCAGACATATGTAAGACAGATCCTTTATAGATAATGCAGACCCTGATCTGTGAGGAGCTATATGATCTGGGTCTACAGTAATACCGTTTTCCAAAATAATTGCAGCATGTGAAGGGTAACCGTTGATCATTTGCGTGTCAATTGCAACTTGACTGCAACTTCAATGAAGGAAGAGATTAACTGACAGTACCCCATAAATACGCCTTTTTATGCCTTAATTTATTCCTTCCCTGAAGAAAATAGTTCCAATTTATTCAGTCATAAATATTTATCATAAGAAACACTTTCTCCATTCTGGCAGATGGTAGCTTAAATTAAAGCAGATTGAAAGTAAAGCAGAATGCGCCTCAAGGCGCATTCTGCTTTACTTTCAACCTGCTTTAAGTTGTCATCTATCTTTAAAACTTGAAACAGGCAATGGGGTATTGAAGGTCTTCAAAGCTAGAAGCAGTGGTTAATAATGAGGTAATGACTGAATTAAGCAGGGTTAAAGAGCCTTTCAACTTTCAAATGATGTACAGTAGTATATTATTCATTTATGAGTGGTTTATTTAGGAAGAGGAAGTTGAAAAGATCATGTTGCTGTGAAGCTAAATTTGTTCTGCAGTAGGGAAGTTGAGTGATTGTGGAATCCCAAACCAAAATTGCACACTTAATTAAGCATGCAGGAAGATTGCAATAAGATTGCAGTCGCAATCTAAGTAAGCGCGCACTACCTTAATTTTAAGACTATACGTGCTTGTTTTGCACGCTTGTAAGTGAGCGACTAAAAGAATCGCAACCTTGATTATTTATTTTTAAGAATGTTCAGCCTTAATAAGCGAGCATTCTTACTAGTGCGCTAGTGTGCAAGCGTGCAATTGGAACAATCGCAATCTTATTAAGTGTGCTGCACGCTTGAATTAAGCGTGCATACAGGCCTCCGCATGCTTAAATTAAGCTTGCATGCGTGCAGGCGCGTGCTTATATTAAGCATGCAGCCACGCGCTTAAATTCTTGCAAGAATGCGGTCGCACGCTTAAATTAAATGTGCATACAGGCGACCACACGCTTATTTGTGGGCATGCACGCTTAAATTAATCTGATTTTTGGAAAAATTACAATTGTTTAAACCATCCTCCATATTGGATTGTTACATCAAAAAATGATTTTGACAGTTTAATAAACAACAACATTAAACAAATAGCATTTCATTCATTTCAAATAAAAGAGTATAGAGTAATATTGGAAGAATAATTGTTTAATCTATTTATGCATCACCATTTGGTCAGCTGCATGAATTTGAATACAAACAACTTGCATCATTATATACATGCAATTTGTTTACATCAGTCTGATTTTGAAGCAAATCAACTGAAAATATCTGTAACATTCTTTTAAAAGTTATTAACTAGCTATAGCTGTCTGCTTCAGAATATAATGAAAACATACCTGTTTATTGTCTATCCTGATATTCTTAATTGTATGACTAAAACTTGCAATTTGTGGAGAAATTGTCCCAAAACTCTGTAAACACACTTCTACTATCTGTGTTTGAAGATATGAATTTGGAGCCAAAACAGTCCAAATCAGAATAACGTTTACTTCTTCAGTGAGCCAATGAAATGACTTCTATCAAACACTCAGACATTATATTAAGCTTGCAGAGTCATCTTATGGCGCAAAATTGCGCGCTTGTTGCAACCTTAAACAAAACTTAAGCCTGCGGTGGAAATCCTCATGGCGCGCTTATTTTGCTTTTATGGCGCTAAATTACGCGCTTGTTGCAATCTTAAACAAAACTTAAGCCTGCGGAAGCATGAATTGAAAATCCTCACCGCACACTTAATTTTCTTGCGCGCTTCTGCACACTTATTTATTAGGACTGCATTCGTATTAAGACTGTAATAAGCGTGCGCATGCTTGTTGCATGCTTGTCACGATCTTCCCACGTGCTAGTATTTTGGTTTGGGATTGTAATAGAGAAGTCTTGACCTTGGCAAACAGTTTAATAATAATAATAATAATAATAAAGACTTTATTTCAAGAGGGTAACACAATTAGTATAGACAGCAAACTAATCTACCTTGTGGCCTTGTGAATTCATGATGCAGATATAGGATGCTGAGTATATTACTCTTACTATAACCTGAGGTTTTCAAATGAACATCTAATTTTGAAAATGACCAGTTTATTTCGATTTTTATAATAATTGCGAATTATTAAATTTATACCAGTGTTTTATCATGCAATAAAATGAGATGTGTAATAATTAAATCACAAGGCCAAAGGTCGAGTGATTTAATTACCAGCATCTCAACGACTGCCCATGTTTTATTGAATGATAAAACACTGGTCTTAACTTATTATTTTGATTCTAACCCTTCATTTTAACCACGATTTGCACTGACGCAACTGCGCTATATATTTTGGCGTACACATTTTCGAAGGCATATTCCCTCATGTTTAGCCATTACAGCGTGTGCATTTTTTATTGAGAATTTAAACACAGATGCTTTCCTTCTTTAGTGCAGACTCATGTCAGACCGAGTCTGTAAGACAATAGTGAAGTCCTGCAGGAGCTGTCTGATCTGGGTTAACAAAAAGTGTCAAAACCTCTCTATTATGACCACTAAATGTGTTAATTAATATTCAGTGTTTACAATAGATGACTGCTTAACTCTTTCCTCCCTGAAACTTTAAGTGGACAATTACAGTTTAGATTTTAGTCTAGTCTATTTCTGGCTTTTAAAGGTTGTTTTTGTCCATTGTTGGCATTATGACAAACAGTGAAAACCCTGATCAGAGGGCTCCTTTCGGAGCCCTCTGATCTGGGTCTTCACTGTTTGCATAGGACAAGTGCAAAACAGGTAAAACAGTTTTACTGTCACCTTGATTTTACCTGTCACCTGTCTTTTATACAATGAATTTAAGCCTTCATTTCAGTGGCCGTAATAGAGAGGTTTTACTGTACATGTATTGTGCGACAATATTGACCTTACGTTGAACTTTATGCATGAATAAATCATTGTAAGATGACGCTGTATAAATCATTAATTGATAGCGGATCGTACAGTGTCTGGTTGTTTCGGCTGATTACGTGAATTTTGTTACAGTTGTGATCCTCAATGGATTAACACTTCACATTGAGCAAGTTAAAAAAGTTGTTGTTGATAAACTATTATTCTCGAGTCTCCTAGTATAATCGTATCTACTAAAACGCATCATGTTGCGCTTTCGAGTGGGTTTTAATTCAGGTAAGATCATCGATGTCCTCACCTGCGACTCTTGGCATTTTATACCTAATTTACACCTCTCAGATGTAACTCATCTGCATTAGGTCACAGTGTGGGTAGAGCAAGGGATTAGTAACATCGAGGTTCCGGGTTCGAATCCCGATAGAGAGGAAATATTTTTATTTTATAAAATGTTATTTTATAGACCAAACAGACGCTATGACATGTATTTTTTAGCTCACCTGGCACAAAGTGCCAAGGTGAGCTATTTTGATCGTGCTGTGTCCGTCGTTCGTCCGTCTGTTCGTTCGTCGTCCGTCGTCAACAATTTCTTAAAATGACATCTGCTCCAAAACTACTGGATGGATTTTAACCAAACTTGGCAGAAATGATCCTTATATGGTCCTCTTTGAAAGTTGGTCAAATGTTTCCGGTCCGTTGCATATCTAGGTCACAGGAGCTAAAAATAGATTGTTTCAATAAAAACTTAAAAAATCTTCTTCTCTGAAACCACAGTACCCTGAGCTTAGATATTTGGCACAAAGCATCATCTATAGGTCCTCTATCAAGATTGTTCAAATTATGTCCCTGGGGTCAAAAATGGCCCCGCCCTGGGGGTCACAAATTTACATAGAGTTATATAGTGGAATCTTCAAACCTCTTCTTCTCTGAAACTAATATAGCTAGAGCTTTGATATTTGGCATGATGTAACTTCTAGAGGTACTTTTTCCAATTTTGTTCAAATGTTTCCGGTCTGTTGCATATCTAGGTCACAGGAGCTAAAAATAGATCGTTTCACTAAAAACTTAAAAAATCTTCTTCTCTGAAACAACAGTACCCTGAGCTTAGATATTTGGCACAAAGCATCATCTATAGGTCCTCTATCAAGATTGTTCAAATTATGTCCCTGGGGTCAAAAATGTCTTTTCCTGTCTTTGTACTTCTACAAGTGTGAGAAATTATCCTTAATGTTTAATTGCCTCTCAGAAATTTCATTCATAATCGTTAAGTGGCTTCTATTCATTGATGGTGATAAACCTTTCCTATTAGAGAAACGCTTAATCATGCTTTTATCTCTACACACAAAAGAAAATCACACACCGAATTAAGCATGCAGGAAGGTTGCGATAAGATTACAGTCGCAGCCACGTGCTTAAATTAAGCGACCTAAAAGCTTAAAGCAGGCTGAAAGTAAAGCAGAATGCACCATATTAAAGGTGCATTTTGCTTTACTAACTTCAACCTGCTTGAAATGGTCACCTATCTTAAATACTTAGAAGCAGGCTATGGAGTAAACTTGATATATCAGAATGTATGAAAAGCATCCTTTTACTCTGTATAAGGACAGACTTTTAAGTTTCTATGAGGTAAATGTTCAAAAAGGCAGTTCTATAAAGAGAAGGGTTAATGGCTATCTAAGGGAGCTAATCATCAAGCCTGGTTCTGTGAAACACATCCTCTGTACAAGGTTACATATAATGCTGATTCAAAATCAAAACAGATTTAATGCCATTGCATGATCGTTACTTATTCAAACTTAGGTACTAATTAATGGTAACCTCCATAGTCAAAAGGGCAAAACACTATATTATTTATCCAACTGTGTCAAATTAATGCAGAATTATATAATAAGTACTGCTTAAAGCAAGATGAAATTAAAGCAGAAAGCTGCTGTAGGAGTAAAAAGGATTTTATTTTTCTGTACTATTATAGAAGGTAATTTTCAAACTTTTATTAAGATTAAGTTTGTACCCAGTACAGAAATTGCTGTTTATCTATTTTAGGGGCCAAACTGCGGGCTGAGGCAGCTGAGATTGAGCACAGCGCACAGCTGGAAACACAGAACATGATGAGGTTTGGGGAACTAGACTATCTCAGGAAAAATAACAACATAGAGATAGATAAAGAGAGGAGCGCAGCCAATATAGAAGTGCAGAAGTTTGCCAAAATGGTGAATGCCATAGGCCGAGACACGCTGAAAGCAATATCATTGGCTGGACCACAGAAACAGGTAATCATTATGATAAGATTTATTTTCAAGCCCACTAATTTCATGTAATCTTAGCATTTGAAATGTTGAACTCTCAAATTGATTCTTCTGTTTTTGGAAAACGGATCAAGTCTCAGAGTTTGCCTCAGAATGTTAAAATGAACAATAATACAGTGCTCCAGATAAGAGGGAGTAAACTGAACAAATCCAATATTTTCTCTGTCTCATTTCAACACAAAATCCTATGGTGTCACTACTCATTAGAATTGTTTCGAAGACTTAAGTTTGTTTTAGGGTTGTGGACCTCTAATCAGATTAGGCCAGTGTTGGTCAGACTCAATATCGGTACTCTATGGAGAGCAATTTGCCATTCTCGTCAACTGACGGAGAGTTCCGAACCATGCTTAAGGATCGTTCGGAACAAGCCGTCAGTTGACAAAAATGGCAAATCCCAGTAAGTATACAATTTTGGTCTCATTAGGGGTCCTCAACCGAAACTGTTGTACAGTGGAGAATCTGTTATTCTTTCCCAATAAACGCGTTTACGCTAAAACTATTATTTGCAGTGCAGACAGTTTGAAGCCAGATCAGACGCCGGGTAACCCGGCGTCTGATCAGGCTTCAAACTGTTTGCCACCAAGATAAAGAAGAATTATCAGAATTGTCCAAAAGTTGTTCTTTTCTACGTTTTAGTGCTTTGTGTTTGCGTACGTTTGCGTTTAAACGGGAAAGAATAACAGATTCTCCACATGTACTATTACACAATGGATCAGTCGGGGCTCCAGGTAAGAGGGAGTTAATTTAACTGAACAGCAAATCCAACATTTTCTCACCCATTTCAGCACTAAATCCCATGGTGTTACTACTTGTTAGAATTGTCTCGAAGAGACGAGTCTAATAAGTAGTGAAACCATAGGGTTAAATTTAATTCAGAAATAAAGATTTTAATTTCTGAAATACTCCCCTTATCTGGAACTCTGATCAGCATCTGATATTTGATGTCTTTCTTACAGCTGGAGCTCCTATCTAGTCTTGGAATAAAGTCTACATTGTTCACCGATGGCAACAGCCCCATCAACTTGTTCACAACAGCACAAGGGCTTGTGTCCACAACACCCCAAGATAGCGCCTAGATGACATGACATCAACAGTATAGAATCACACAATGCAGCCTTGAGGAACGTTTAATGTACAGCCTAAACCTTAATAACTAGAGCTCATTAAACCTTTCTTAAAATTTTACCCATAACCTCATAGCCTGTTTCTAGTTTTAAAAATAGGTGACCACTTAAAGCAGGTTGTCAGTAAAGCAGAATGCACCTTAACCCATTACCCCATAGCCAGTTTCTAAGTATTGAAAATAAGTGATCACTTAAAGCAGGTTGAAAGTAAAGCAGAATGTGCCTTAAGGCACATTCTGCTTTATTTTCAGCCTGCTTTAAGCTACAATCTAGTAGAATATAGAAAATATTTCTTATGATAAATTTTTATAATTGTATAATTTGGAACTATTTTCTTGAGTGGAAGAATAATTTAAAGGCTGGAAAGGGTGTATTTATGGGGTAATGGGTTAAAAGTGCAGCCCAAACCTTAAGAACTAGAGCACATTAATTTTAACCCTTTTTTAAATACAAATGTATGTTGTTATGACAAGACAGGTGGTTGCTTAAAGCAGGCTAAAAGTAAAGCAGATGGCTACATAAAGAGCATTCTGCTTTACTTTCACTCAGCTTCAGCTTCACCTGCTTGAACCAATCCACCTGTCAGCACAGAGGAAATTTTTCTTTTTACAGGTTTTTTTTATTGTAAATGCATTTTCTGTTTACTCAATGTTGACTCAGTAAAAAAAATAATTTTGAAAACAAAGTAGATGAATCACTCTTTGTATTATTCTTAATGCATGTTTGTTATATGTTAATATTTTTTGTAAAAGATAAATTTATATTTTGATATTGTTACATGAAGTAGTTAATTATACATGTATATATCTATAGACTGCTCTTGGGAATTATTTGAAATACATTGGTACTAAGAAACTCATGCCATAACTCATTCACCTTTGAAACTTTTAATGGACAATTTCTGTTTCCAATACTATAAAGTCTGGTCCATTTTTGACTATTGAGGTTTGATTTTTACAATAAATTTTAAAGTGACAAACAGTGAATACCCTGATCAGAGGGCTCCTTATGGAGCCCTCTGATCAGGGTAGACACTATTTCCACAGAACAAGTGAGTAATGATTGCATGCACTTGTCAAAAGGGTCCAGTGAGTTAAAAACAATTTCTACTGTAATTGAGCTGTGCCATGACAAAACCAGCCTTATTGCATTGCAACATTGTACAGACAAAGCACCATTGTCATCCCAGGCTCTGTTTCTGAGCTTGGTCTACACTGCGTTATTCTGTATATGATACAGCTACATAAAATTCTTAAGATGCATGTGGGTATCAAACAGTGTAGATCAAGAGCCCCGTCTTTGACACGGCCGCTGGCCTTGATATACAGTTTGTAATGCAATAAGGCAGGTTTTGTCATGGCACGGCTCAATTGTTTCTTTGAGATAATTCTTATCAATGGCCATGCTTTTGACACAAGCCATTATTGTTTGAAATTTATATTAGCAGTTATCTAACTTTGAATTTTTGGATGAACTTACTTTACTTATTTACTGTGATAACCATTTACCCCATAAATACACCTTTTTGTATATCTGAAATATTCCTACACTAAGAAATGTAGTCCCCAGCTTGTAAGTCTTAAACTTAAAATATAGACAGCAGTTTTAGCTCTTTTTGGAGATGTGGGCTTATAGCAGGCTTAAAGTAAGCTTAAAGTAAAGCAGAATGCTCCTTTTGGAGATTTCTGCTTTACTTTCAACCTGCTTTATGTTACTAAGCATCCTGTTTTTTAAACTTGAAATAGGCTGTGGGGTGACGGATGAAGTATACATGTACTTACCAGTTACCTTCCTTTGCTGTTTTGGATAGACTTACTTTACATACTGTGATAAAGAGCTCTAGTGCTGTATATGCATTTTCTTGTTTACTCTTTGTTAAACCTTTTTTTATAGCGAATAGTGTAAATAATCTGTATACAACTATTTAAGGCATGATTCAGCTTATAGCAAGATGAAAGAAAGCAGAAAGCTCCTTAGGAGCTTTCTGCTTAACTTTCATATTGCTTTATGCTGCCATATGTATTCAACACCATAAATGAATATTCATTTTGGCACTCATTTGGAGAAGTATGAAAGGTGCTGTAAGGCGAAAGGATTAAATCTTTTTGTTAGTAGATCTTGTGGTAAGGTGCTGAGTGCATGTTTGTGAGATTTTGATATATTTTGTTACAATTTAATATATATTGTTATATTGACTTTACATTGCATGTCGTAAATACTAAATTTCAATCAATTCTATGTGAACACCCCCAAACCCCCCAAAACACACACTCTGTTCACTTTGAACATCCATCATTTGAATGATAACACTGGCTGATGAAATAAGGTAGGAAATCCACACGAAAGAGTGCATACTCATTTTAGATCGATCCTTATAAAGAGCTAATTTTGGTCTACACTGTTTAAAAAGTGCTATTGAAGTTCACGTGTAGAAATATTGGTCAGTTAGAGATATGTGAGTAAGAGATGTTCAAGTTTGACTGTACATAATAATTACTTGTACGTGATTTACCTGTAATAACGTGTAATGAAATTGCTTATTAAGTTAATTTTTGTTAATGGTTTACTTCAAAGTATAATACTCTTGTTTATTCATACAGATTTTGTATGTACAAACTGAGTATATTCTTTCTTAAATAATATCTGAAATACTGTAAAAATCATTAATATTGGGACACTGAATAGCGGCTGTATTTATCTTAAAAAGTGAACTAATTGCTCTTAATCACACAGTATTTTGTCCAAAAAGTGCAAACAGTGAATACCCTGATCAGAATGCTCCTTTGGGAGCATTCTGATCAGGATCTACACTATTTTCGCAGGCCTGTCTGTCTGTACCAATACTCAGGATCATTACAGTTGTAAAATGAACTACTTTCTCTCAGGGGTAATGCACTAGTGTTTCTATGGCAACATGTGCCTTTGTTTTGTATAATGCACTAATCTATGAGCATATCAAACATTTTGATTTTTTGTATTAAAAAAACTGGCAATAGACACAATGTATGTTTTTTTTTTATAAATGTTTACCTATTACTTAATAATTATATATCTGTTAACCTATTCATGATCAAATTTGTTGAGAGTTTTTATTTACCCCTTCACCGCCACAGTGTCGTCTGCTTCAATATTGTTGGCTGCAATATCGTTTCAAAGTTAGAGTTAAGGCAATATGCCAGACAAAATTTCGAAACAAGTGTCAAACAGTTTGTGTCCTAATCAGACGCCGCATTACGCGGCGTCTGATCAGGACCAAAACTGTTTGCAAACGCTCTTTGTGGCATCATTAAGAGTGAAAGGGTTAGTGTGTCTAATTCTTTCTACTCTAAGAAAAGTAGTATCCATCTAGGAAGTCTAGAACATAAAACAAGACATTTTCAGTGATAATTGGTTTCTTTTCATCTGAGTCGCAAACAGTTTAGATACTGATAAGATACCAATTTGTTTGCAATGGAAATAAATTTGTTTTGCATAATTATATACACGTTTATAGGGAAAGAATGATATTTTCTCCAATAAAATAGAGCTAGTATAGATTTTGAAACAAGACTGTCACGAAGAAAAGGTAATGTTTCCACGAATGAATAACAAATGACGTCATTTATGGTTACGTTACTATAAACGATGTCAAGTTTTGGCGGAAAATGTACACAAAATGCAAGTATTTGGTTATATGTATAATGTTTTAATGATTTAAATGGGAGGGGAAAATCTCCCATTCGTTTTGTTGATGTAGGATAGGAATTGCTCCCCCTCTGGTTTTTTCTTCGTTTTGTTGTATTATTGTATTGCCTTTCGTTTGCGTTTAAACGGGAAGGAATAACGTTTTCTCTACTGTATGTACAGTGGAGACTCTGTTATTCTTTCCCAATAAACGCGTTTACGCTAAAACTATTATTTGCAGTGCAAACAGTTTGAAGCCAGATCAGACGCCGGGTAACCCGGCGTCTGATCAAGCTCCAAACTGCTTGCCACCAAGATAAACAAAAATTATCAGAATTGTCCAAAAGTTGTTCTTTTCTACGTTTTAGTGCTTTACGTTTGCGTTTGGAAAGAATAACAGATTCTCCACTGTACTAGGCGCATTCTGCTTTACTTTCAACCTGTTTTAAGAAGTTATGTGTCTTCCAAACAAGAAACAGCCAATGGAGTAAAGGTACGATTAGTAAAATTGCGTCTGAAAAAGTGAAAATTTGCAATATTAGAATTTTTATTATCAATTTATGGCAGCCCTGCGAATACATGCTTGTCCCACTCCTGACTAATTAAGTCCAGATAATAACATAGCAGTTGATAGACAGAAGGTTGCGATTTTCAGGATAATGGATTTGACAAATGCTGAATTTTACCCTTTCGGGGCCAACAAAATCGTGAGGATTTTACACCATCACCGCTTTATTGTCGCCTGCTTCAATCTTGTTGTTTGGACGATCATGACTAAAAAAATATCAAGACGAGTGTCAAACAGTTAGGATCCTGATCAGACGCCGCGTTTGAAAATTTACTTTTACACTTCCACTTTCCAATTTCGTGGCAATTTGTGACAAAGTTAAATAAAGATAGAGTTTTAATTAAATGGAATATGTTACATGTTTTGAACTATACTAAAGGAATTTAGAAACGCAACTCGAACTTTGGATATATATATTGCATTTGTTTATATAGTTTGGTTATAAAAGTTATATATCATTTTCAACGTTAAACATTTATCAACATTTTGCATCCTAAGAAATGTTGCATACTTAAAAAGTGTGATGGAGAGATGACGTTGAGCAAGTCGCGCCAGTGTAAAGTCCTAACGATATGGTCAATATCTGGTATGACCCTCATGTGCCGCCATGGCAGCGCGGATAAGCCTATGCAGATAGTAGATGAGTCCTTTAATTTGACAAATTGGGATGTTTTCCTACTCCTCTTGCAATGCACGGCTCAATTTGCCATGCGTCGTCGGTGTTGGATGACGTCTCAAAACAAGCCCGTGCAAGACGTTCCATAGATGTTCAAGGGGCGAAAGATCGGGGCTGTATTTGTCAATGAACAACACACTCCTCCATCGATGTATGAACATCAACTCTAGACGATGTACCTGCAGCCAATTCATACGACGTTGACGTCGAGGCCTTGTTAACGGCAATCTTACGTATGGTTTTCTTGCTCTGATTCCGCCGATCCGGAGCCTGTTTGACACAATTCGTGCGCTTGGTCTGGTGTTATTAGGACCTCTAAAATTTCTGGCGGTTTCTTCGGGTGTCTGGAACCTGTGACGTAAGTGTGTCAGCCTTATAAAAACGTAATCACGACGTGACGTTACTCGGGGTAGGCCAGGTCGAAGACGGTCGTTCGTTGTACCAATGGTACGCAGACGATCATACAGCCTGGAAATAGTGCTTTTTTGCACAGTAAGATGATTTACAACGTTACTCTGAGAACTTCCGTTCATCAGCACCCGAACGGCTGCTTAACATTGATCATTGCGTAAGCGCGGCATTGCCATCTTTGATCAGATTAGATTTTTTTCTTTTAAAATTACTAACTTGGTCTAACTGACGAGTTTTGTAATGTAACCGAACAGGTTTACTCTATACAATTACCTGTAGTCACGTGACCTTTAGTTTACGCTAAGCCCGTGCTACTCGTGATATCGATGGGCGTTCGACGACGTTTTACCATCACTGGGTAAGAGTGTCTCGCTGCACACACGGAAAAGTCGTGCAAAATATTGAGAACATATTTGTACATGAATATCTTACGTTTAAAAAAGTTGCGTTTCTAATTTCTTTCAGTATATTTCAGGACTATCGAATTGGTACTAATCTAAATCTTTAATTAAAACTAAAACAAATGGTTGTAAAAAAATTCTTTTTGAGGCCGTTAACTAGTACGCGTTGATGCATTGTAAAAATGGGGAGTGTTATGAACTAAACGGATACAGTACACCGTCAAATCAATGAAATGCAGAAATTGTACATTTATTTGAGAGAGAAAAAACAAAAACAAAATAGCTGTTGGCGATTTTATTTAAATTAAGTCACACTATATAGCCTGGTTAGATAGGGCTGCCAGGGCTACAAATTGTTTGAAATGGACATCATTCAGGGCTGCCATAAGTTGGCATGAAAAATCCTAAGATTTCCAAATTTGCATTTTTCAAGTGCGATTTTACGAATCGATCGTACCTTTACCACATAGCCTGTTTCTAGTTTTGTTGACATGCGACTACTTAAATCAGGATGGATGTAAAGCAGAATGCGCCTTAAGGCGCATTCTACTTTACTTCAAGCCTGCTTTAAGCTAACAGGTACTAGAAATAAATCCGAAGATTTAGGAAAAATCTGGAGAAATGGCAGCCCTGCATCACTGTTTTAGCATAAAAGCGTTTATTAGAATAAAGATAACATCTTCACGATTGCTGTTTACGTAGAAACAATAGTTGTAATGTATTTTCATTTTAAAGAGTGTCCTAGCATAAAAATTATAACGCATACGGCAACAATACAACAACTCACTCCTGGCACGTAGAACGATAAGTTATAATCCCCGGAGACATCATATATCCAGCCTGTAAGATAAGACAAAAAAAACCGAATACGGTAAAAATATCATTATTTGAACCCCTTCATTTCTATGATGCCATCTGCTTTAATTTCTCAACGTTATAGGGTAATGGGTGGCAAAAGTGTGGATATTGATCATGGCGCATGATCAGGATCCACTTTTTACACCCATAACGACTCCTATTTTGCACCCCATTACGATCTCCAGTTTTGACACCCTTCAGGATCAAAACTATTTGCAAATGACCATTGTACTCCAAAAGGATAAATATGAGATTGGAGGGGTTATACTCTGAAGAGTGACATGTAAACAGTACAAGAGGCGGAAAGGGACATCAGTTTGTACGTATAATTATTTTGTGTATTTTGTTTTGCAAACAGTGATTATCCTGATCAGAGGGATCCTTAAGGAGTCATCTTATCAGTATCGGTTTTAGTTATAGAAAGCCAATAATAAGAATAGCCCGTTATGTTTTCCAAATGAAATAATCTGTAGTATCCTTTAAAATCGACTAAACTGCTAGTTATTCAAATGTTGAAAAGTCCATATAAATTTGACCCCCAAAAAGGATTAGCGATTAACCTTATTCTGCCGATCACAAACAGTTTCAACAGAGGTCTGATCTGAATCCAACAGCTCGACATCCGTCCGATAATATTTAAACCATTCATTATCAACGACGCCTAAATGCGCATTTGCAAACAGCTTATAGACCCTTATCAGACGCCGCGTTACGAAATTACGTCAGTGATATTGCCTTAAATCAAACTTTAAAAATATATTGCAGACACCAATATAATATTTAAGCAGACGAGCATTAGACGATGAGGGGTAAAAACTTACTATAAATGTTACCATAAAACTGTTAAAGAGTGTATACCTGCTAGTGGTGCAGCAAATAGTGATGCTATACCAACAGTAAACATAATAATCCCATAGGATTTGCCAATCATTCCTGGACCAAATTCATCAGCAAGGATTACGGGAAATAACACAATAAAGCCACCTGTTAAAATAAAATTAAGGATTATCAATCATACCTCTACATACAGTGGAGAAAACGTTATTCTTTCCCGTTTAAACGCAAACGTACGCAAACGCAAAGCACTAAAACGTAGAAAAACTTTTGGACAATTCTGATAATTCATGTTTATCTTGGTGGCAAACAGTTTGGAGCCTGATCAGACGCCGGGTTACCCGGCGTCTGATCTTGCTTCAAACTGTTTGCACTGCAAATAACAGTTTTAGTGTAAACGCGTTTATTGGAAAAGAATACCGTTTTCTCCACTGTAAGATTTCAATCTTATTTCGACCTCTACTGAACACCGATCTTTATACGAGGTGGATGGGTGAGCGTGACATTACAATGTATATACTTTTCAAATAAACGCCATGATGTGACGATATCATTTACATAGTTGTGTCAAATGCAAATATTTGTGAACCAGATAAGTCGACGACGAGTAATTTGGATCTGCTCATAATGGGATAAACTGTCCAACTTTTTAAGAAATTGTCTTTACTTATGATACGTTTAATTGCATTGCCTTTGTGATAGATTCAATTCAGAGGTGGACGAATACTTGTCATATTTAATTCATATCATTAGTAAACTCCTTCTATTGAAATGATTGTGTTCGGTTATTATTTAAATAGCTAATTTTTTTTTATCATTTACAACGGATATTACATGTGTTCTATGCAAATAGTGTACTATAGGAATAAACAACATCTTTTTGACGTTCATGACGGTATGAATACATAAGCTTCGCAGGGGGTAAGTTTCGTAAACGCCCGAAGGGCGTTTACGATAAACTTATCCTGCGAAGCTTATATGTGTTCTTACCGCGTGAACGGCAAATATATGTTGTTTATTCCTTATATTTATATTCTTATTTTCTGTATTGTCCATTTAATGTGCATTGTAACCATATTTGTGTTTATGTATATGAATTTATCATATACCGGCCAAATAGGTTTGATAGATGTAATCCTGGATATAACAGCCATTCGATCTCTATAATATACGGCATGAAAAGTAGTCCAAAATACATGTTTCGGAGTTGATTACAAAGTCAAGCTTTTACCCAGTAAACTGTCTTTTTGTACTTAACGAACACTTATAATACATTAAAAATAAACAATGCAACTTAAATATCTGTTATTAAAGCATATTTTATAAAATAATGTCGCGCATGTTTATTTCAGCCTAATTACACGCCATAGCAACCATTACCTGGTCGCTAGGTCGGTATCTCTCTGGCGGAGACTCTGCCCTCTTTCTATAACTGGCTGGAACCAGTTTCGATGTGTAGGTTCATTGAGAAATGGCCTGCATATTTTTAAACGATTACATAAAGACTTTACAGGGTGAATGTAAATATATCATGATGAGAAGGCGCCAATAGGGTCCCTCTGATCAGGGTATACACTGTTTGTCATTTGCAACATATTGTTGCAATCAACCTTTAATAGTAAAACAACATGGATTAAACTTGGAAGTATCTATTAAAAGTTATGTAGTGAATGAGTAAATGAATTGAACAAATGTAAATTACCGCAAATATTGACTAACTGACTGTTGAAAAACTGTTCGTTATAGCCAACAGATGTCTCGTCGGCGTTCAAGCGAAATAAACGATAATTTTCTGTCATTTATTTCGCTTAAACGCCGAAAAAAAATGTTCATTTCTTATATTTATAATATATTAGCTGTAACTTCTAATATTAATTTAACATTGTTAGTTCGCATACATGTATGTTTAATCCATATAAGAGGTTGACAACACGAATAATGTGTACAGTGGAGAATCTGTTATTCTTTCCCGTTTAAACGCAAACGTACGCAAAAGCAAAGCGCTAAAACGTAGAAAAGAACAACTTTTGGACAATTCTGATATTTCATGTTTATCTTGGTTGCAAACAGTTTGGAGCCTGATCAGACGCCGGGTGACCCGGCGTCTGATCTGGCTCCAAACTGTTTGCAATGGAAATAACAGTTTTAGCGTAAACGCGTTTATGTGGGAAAGAATAACACATTCTCCACTGTACCCTATAAGGAACAGCCATGACTGCATTACTGAAGCTGTGTACATGCGAAAGCAAAAAAAAAAAAAGTTCCCTTGTTTACAACTTACGTCATAAACTTGACAGTTTGGCGCGAAAATGCCGATTCAACGGCACTTGGAAATGACGTCTTTTCTAAAGTAGGATAAATATATCGATTTTTTGTCAGAAAGAAATGCAGACAGCTACTGTTTATATGATCTATTAAGTTATCTCATTAATAAATAGAATTTTGGTCGGTAATCATGGTTTCCGCTAACAGGAGGCATGTATCGGTTAAGAACAAACTTTTGAAAAATGCGCCAAATGTTTGCTGTCCGAGTTTCAAAGATTATTTCGCGAATGAAAAATGCACATGTTCCGCCACCTCTGCGGAACTTATCTACAGATCCCGCACCATTGAGCAATTGCATATATACGAATTAAAATGTATACATACTTTCCAATTGAATTGAATGGGGAGAGTATAAATATATGTATTTGAAGCACAAATCTTAAACTATAAAGTTAATTGGTATTCACTTACTCACCGGACGATAAACCAAACAAAGATGTCATGGTTAGTTTGGTATGAAACGTTGGCAATACTGGCAATATGGCCAACGAAATTCCCAGCGAGAATAGCATGCATTGTAGCATAGCTTTTCTATGAGGAGCTAGCTTATCGCCAATCCATCCAAAACAAATCCTTCCAATTATGCTCGATATTCCTAAGAAATGTTAGAAAGTAGCAACTTAATTTAAACAAACAATCAATTCGTTTCGATGTCAGACGAATAGTGAACTACGAGTATATACTTTTACGCAATAATAGGTAAAAAGTTTCAAATAAGAGATTTCCGGATTAGAGAGATTTAGCGCAAATAGGCAGATGAAGTGATAGTCATTTGATACAAGCGGCCTAGCGGTAGCTTTATGCAGTACAGTGTTTCCTCTCTACAACGGTCATCACAACAACGACTCCCTCTCTACAACGACCTTTGTCGCAGTTTCTTAATCAAGACATTTATATCTAACGCTTTTTACTGCTGAAATGTCTGCTTCAAGTTGTCGTCTGATGTTTTTTCTCAATGGTACATTTTGATGGAATAAATATTATGACGAGTGACAAACAGCTTGAATCCAGATCAGACGCCGCGTAACGCGGCGTCTGATCTGGATTCAAGCTGTTTGCAAATGTAAGCCAGTTTGCCTCTCTATAACGACTCCCTTCGAGCAACGCACACTATTTTTTGTCTCCCTTTGTGTGTCGTTGTAGAGAGGGGGCGCTGTATAACTCGGCATGGTACATGTAACGTTCAGTTGCAAATACGACAAGTGCCCATGCCTGACCCTCATTGATGTCTATTTTTCACAACAAAGAGAAGTATTGTTGCCAAAGTATTATACACCACTGATACGCAAGTAAAACGCATCGATATCACACATTGTAATCGTACAGTGGAGAATCTGTTATTCTTTCCCAATAAACGCGTTTACGCTAAAACTATTAGTTTCACTGCAAACAGTCTGATCAGGCTCCAAACTGTTTGCGACCAAGATAAACATGAAATATCAGAATTGTCCAAAAGTTACTCTTTTCTACGTTTTAGCGTTTTGCGTTTGTGTTTAAAAGGGAAAGAATAACAGATTCTCTACTGTACGACAAGTGCCCATGCCTGACCCTCATTGATGTCTATTTTTCACAACAAAGAGAAGTATAATACACCACTGATACGCAAGTAAAACGCATCGACATCACACATTGTAATCGTACGTGTAGATTCAAAGAAAACGACCAAATAACATAACTTTTTAAAAGACCCTCGAAAGAGACAGTGTTTGTTTCTCAGTAAAAGTAGTGTTAAGCGGTCCCACTTTGAAGAAGGACATGTGTCTTTATACACAGGTAAGTGCTTAGTACAAACAAAATGTGCTTTCAGCTTTAAGTTCATCTTGCACTCAGTCAATATAGCGCTCACAGGAGTTGCACGTTCAAAAGTGCTACATTTAATCATCCATTTTAAAAGCAGAGCTAAATGCATAACGTCCCGTATACATGTAATATGTTTTTCTTTACGCTTACGTTGGGTTAAGTAACCCCGTGCTTTTGGAATACATGCTCTCGTTACAATTTCCAAAACGTGCATTGTCCCATCAAATGTGGACAGAATGAAATACCTGAAATACGGTACAATAAACGACTTTTTCAATGAATGTTCCCGTTTCCTATTAAGCCTTAGCTATTTGTTTAACTATTTATAGGGTTGCTTTCTTTCATATATTGCAAAATGACAAACAATACAGACCCTAATCAGAGAGCTCCATTAGAAATCCTCTCTATTAGATATACCATGTTTGCATAGAATACATGTACAGTGGAGAAAACGTTATTCTTTCCCAATAAACGCGTTTACGCTTAAACTTTTATTTTCACTGCAAACAGTTTGGAGCCAGATCAGACGCCGGGTAACCCGGCGTCTGATCAGGCTCCAAACTGTTTGCCACCAAGATGAAGATGAATTATCAGAATTGTCAAAAAGTTGTTCTTTTCTACGTTTTAGTGTTTTGCGTTTGCGTACGTTTTGCGTTTAAACGGGAAAGAATAACAGATTCTCCACTGTATTTGTTACAGTCACATTATTAAATAAATGTGGAGTCTATTCTTCAGGAGCATTCAATATGTTAACTCATTGAGCCCTAGTGACGCATGAATGCGTCTTTTACCAAATGTGTTCATATGAAGAGTACACTTGTCCTATGCAAACAGTGAAGTCCCTGATCAGAGGGCTGCTGCAGGGACTTCACTGTTTGTCACTGTTTGTCATTTTACAATTTCTTACAAAAAACAACCCTAAATAGTCTAAAATGGACCAGTCTTTTTTGGCAAACTGGACGTGTCCATTGGAATTTTCAGGGGATAATGAGTTAAAACACTTACCGATCGACGAAACTAGCCAAGTTGCGGAAGATTTTCCCATACCACTTTGAAGAACTGCATCTGGTAACAGACCGAATGGTACAGGTATTGCTAAGGCAGCAAAGAATGTAGACACCAGGACCATAATACAGGTTTTGTTTTTAACTATACTCATTATTTCTGTTGCCATTCGTTTCAAACCATAAAGAATAGATATGAATGTGTTACCACAACTCTGTGTGTCATTTGTAATGTTGCTCTCTGGTGCTAGATGAATTTCTTCCTTCGTCAGATATTCTGTCCTCGAAGATACAAGCAAAATACCACATGGAAGTCCATTTAATAAAATTCCTGATGTCAAAAGCAAGGCTTTTCTCCATCCAAACTCGCCAATTAGATAGTTGATTAAAGTATTGAAGACGAATATCCCGATTCCTGCAATACATGTATATAGATATAGAGGAAAATCAATTCCTTTGGATTAATATGAAAATTTATCGGCAAATACCATGATTCGCGCTTGTCAGCACATGACCATTTCGAAAGGAAGTAGAGTAGTCTTTTAACAGTACGTGTCAATGAAGCGGTGAAGGGGTAAAATCTCCCGAATGATTTGATCATGAAAGGGTTAAAACAGTCAAAACTTGATAGCTCAAAATAGCTTAAGTACATTAAGGGACTCGCAACCGGATGGTGTACTTGTCAAAATAAAATAAAATACTCAAATAAAAGCAAATTTGTGGCATTATTTGGCTTCTGACATTAAAAAAATATGATCAGTCCAAAAACAGTCTCAAGAATCGTCACCGAATCTTAGATTTTTAGATATTTTCCATCGTTTTTCTATACCGACTAGTAGACGGTATAGTTGTTGTTGTTGCTTCTCTACACGGGCTCAGACATAAACACGAGCCGAATTACGAAGTTGTATGCACTTTAGATGGCTACACATTGAAATACGTTAAATCGATCCGAGATAAACGGATAGTTTCCGTGGTCCATTGGTCTAAGCGGTTTCCCCTATTTTGCCTTCTGTCCGCCAATGCCGGGCCCCGGGTTCGAAACCCACCAGAGACCAATATTTTTTTTTATTGAAATACATTTTTTTAAACAGAATTTCTTATCATAAACTAATTCTTTACCTTTTATATAAGTGTTTGACACATATTTACAAATTACTATTTTTAATGCACCATCTGGTTGCGAGTCGCTTTAAAGGTAGTTTAAGTATTGAACTTCGATAATTCAAACTCGCCCAAGTCATACATGCCCGTAATTTACGATTAGTTTTATTATTATACCCGATTTATACAAAAGTACTCTTTTCACACAGGAGTAGTGCGTTCAAAAACGCTTCACATAAACTTACATGTATATAAATGTACCTACAATGTCAGAAAAGGCAAATAACTACATTTACAATAAACATGATACTTTATGGATTTACACGAAAAAAATCGAACACCGGAGGTTATTCAATATTTATTTAATAACTACGCATCTCAACTACTACCCGTGTTTTATTGCCACGATAAAACACTGGTATGAATTTATTATTTCTTAACTAAAGAACGATCGAAGTTTAAATTTTGCAAGACATTACCAGATCCACAATTTGCTATTCCACAGGCTGTTGCACGACTTTTGTTGAAGTGCTTAATCACACACGCATTAGCCGGTAAAATCATAAGACCAAGCCCAGTGCCTGAAAATATAGAATGTAATTGTGATTTGTATTTTTACCATATGCTTTAGGTTGAGGATTCTTAATTAGATCGGACCAAATGTTGGTAAATATCGGAAAGTCTACGGAGATCGCTCGGTCATTATCGTCAACTACAGTGGAGAATCTGTTATTCTTTCCCAATAAACGCGTTTACGCTAAAACTATTATTTTCACTGCAAACAGTTTGGAGCCAGATCAGACGCCGGGTAACCCGGCGTCCGATCAGGCTCCAAACTGTTTGCCACCAAGATAAGCATGAAATATCAGAATTGTCCAAAAGTTGTTCTTTTCTACGTTTTAGTGCTTTGCGTTTGCGTACGTTTGCGTTTAAACGGGAAAGAATAACAGATTCTCCACTGACTATATCGTCAACTTTAATATGTTGTTAAAATGCGTACACGTTTTATAAAAACGGTTTGCCAAATAATGGTGACAATAACCGTATTCACAACCCAACCGACGATTAAACCGTCAATTTGAGACAGTGTACAGTATAAGAGTATACTTGGCATATGCAAACAGTGAATACCATAAGCAGATGGCTCCTTCAGGAACCCTCTGATCAGGGTCTCCACTATTTGTAATTTTGAAATATATTGCATAAAACAGACCTAAATAGCCAGTAACTGAAACATTTCCATTGTAGGGGTTGTGTAAGGAACGTTAACAAACAAACTATTCAAGGATTCAAGGGTGATGAATGAAGTAATATCCAATTATGCAGCTATTTCTTGAAAATGTCGCTTTTGACTCGATTCAAATATTTGATATTTCGGTAAAGAGGATAATCTGAACGTATTTATTAAACTTGTAAACGATCAACCGGAAAATAGCAGGCTCTTACCACCAAGGACACCATACGTGAGACACATGACGGATAACGTGTTAACATAAGAACTGGCGAAGAATCCAGCAAAGCTAACGAAGCAGCCAATGACTACCAACAGTCTACTCCCAAACCTATCAACCAGAGATCCCGAAATAGGTCCTGAAATAAGAATACCTAAATACATGTATGTTTAATATGTTTAATAGAAGATGTGATAATTGAGAAAAGAACAGAACGGAGCAGAACTTTTATTTCTCGAAGTCTACATAACATAGAATATATGAGGCACAACAAAAGAATATAAGTAATTACTGTCTCGTGTTTTATAACTTGTATCTAATATGTTAGAGGGGGTGGGTGGGGAGGGGTTGTGCCCGGCAATAAACTCTTTCAGATATCGGTATTCGTAAGGTGCGAACCATAGAAGGCTCCCATCTCCCGACGTACGATATCTGTTCAGCGTAATTAATGCGTGTTTATGTATAATTGTATGCTTTCATACAGCGACATTGTCGTCTTTTCTTAAAGTTTATAATCAAATTTAGATATGGCTATGCCTTTAAAAAATCATCTTTGAGATATGTTAAAGAGATATATATAGAGACAAGTTTTTTCCACTGTTGAGAAACTGTAATTCCTACTTCTATACCTACCTGGAACCAGGATCGTCTCGCTTATAAAAAAAACAAGGAGCCCGATCCTGTTCCAGATTGTTTTTGTAAATGTTATTAGAAATCTAGATATATCATATTTTAAGATTAATTTTAGAAATTCGAACAAGTCAACTATTGTTTTTCCAATACAGGAAACGTTTATATCCTAGAACTGCATGGATCTAAGATCGAGCCTCTTTCGAGGAGCCCGAGCTTAGTCCAGACAGCTGACATTTACGGGTGATTGCAATGAAATAGACTATAAATTGTTCTTTCCACATTTAAACGAAACAACGTGGACGCGGTCCTTCTAAAGACCCAAAACCTCCACAAACCACTCCAAACCTCTCCAAACCTGCCTAAAGCACTTAAAAACAATACAAACCACTTAAATTCCTTAATATCTAATAAAAAAGAGCTTATAAATGGCAAATTTAAGCTAAAACAATGAAAAAATGTTAATTTAAAATTAAATATTCGATGTTTTTCTTTTCAAGGGGAACAACTCGAACAAAACTTAAGGTAGCTTGATAGTTTCGATACTGCAAGCGGATTTTTCTTATTTATCATCATGATTAATAATTTATTCCCCCATTTTATAGCTGAATGGTTTAAGTGGTACACATGTCGCCACAAAATGTCTTTTTTAAAAAAAATATTTTATTTTTTTACGAATTATAAGACAAATTTAAAAAAAAAATCAAACAGCGATTTCAAAGCCGTCTTAATTTGTAACGCCTTTAAAATTGCCCATAATACACTTCAGTAACATATCTAGGGATCCGTGTCTCAGATTTTTAAAATTCCCCTTCCAACTATTATTATGTAACATCAAAGTTATTTTACCGTTTAAAGTCGATTTCTATTACGTAATGCTTTTGCTGTAAACAGCTGGAGAACCTCATCAACATTCTGAGACACGGTTCACTAGAGAAGATAATACCCTTTCATCTGCTTTAACCCGCATGAAAATCGGACCCCTACCGCAAACACAATCGTTGTCCAAATATGCCGCGTGTTTGAAAATAAGGAGGTGCCGAAAACGTCAATTAACTGATAAGCGTGTCATTTTGACTGTCTGACACAGTGCGAATACCCCCGTTGTTCAACTATGTCCTTTTTGTTTCAACCAATAAGAAGACACATATTTCATAAGCGATTTTCCTTAGCTCCACCCTTAATAAAATATACCAATCATAATTCAATAATGATTTTAACATGCGAAACCCATAAATCACGCAACAGCAGCTGGAGAACGCCTCTAGGTGGTCACGTGGCTGGACTACGGAGTGCTTAATGAGGTGTGATTTATTGATCAGATAGCCGTGTAATGCGTTTGGTTTGGTTTTGGAGATTTTGGTAAAATGTAGAACAGAATGTCGGCTATCAAAATCGGAAAAAAGGTTAAAAACACAATTTTTGCAGTTTTAAAGCTCTAATACACCTTAAGATCACTTTACACAGTTATCTAAATATTAACTCACTATCCTAATAGCCTGTTCCTGGTTTTGAAGACAAGTATTATCTTCAAGCAGGTTGAAAGTAAAGCAGAATGCGCCTTAAGGCGCATTCTTAAGGCGCATTCTGCTTTACTTTCAGCCTGATTTAAGCTACAATCTGCTAGAATTATAAAAACTTGCTTTTAAAAGTGGTTTTGGGAGGTTTGGATACGTTTGGGGAGGTTTGGGGTCTTTAGACGGACCGACGTGGACGCAATGCAATAATATGCACAAAATAACTTACTTTTTTATATAAATGTTGATTTGATTTCTATTTGTTTTAATTTGAGTGATAAATGGTTTGTGTTTAATCTGACTTCAAACTGTTTGCAATGGCAAAGACTGTTTGAGCGCAAACGCGTTTATGTTGGGGATATATTTAGGTCACAGTTAGTAAGTGTACTTAGTAGCAGTAAAGAGTGATAAAATGCACAAAACTATGTCATGCATCGCGCCCAGTAGACCTTTAAATTATCTAGGCATAGTTTAGCGTACAAACACTACATATAAAACACACTAAAATAACACTACATATGAAAGAGTTCATGAGAAAAAACAAAGTATGAAAACATAAGTCTAAAGTAAATTTTAATAACATCCTTTCCTGTTTCTATGTAGTATTTAGATAAAGGACTTCTTGTGTTTAGTACACATTCATATCACATATTGGTTTAATGTTAACCTGTAAATGTTTGTTTTATGCAAACAGTGTATACAATGATCAGAGGTCTCCCAAAGAAGTCATCTAATCAGGATCAGCACTGTTTGTCATTTTACTTTATACTGTCAAAATTGCTCCCACGTATATGGTCGAAAATGGTTAGGCTTACTCTTATCGAGCGAAGCGCGACTTGGCTAATATTTGCAAACCGGTTGGATCCAGAAAGGACACCGTGTAACGCGGTGTGTGATCTGGACCCAAGCTTTGTGTCACTCGTATAATTTTTTTCTTCAACATTTTTAATTGTCCCTTTTTTCGCAGACGATATATTTTCAGTACACGACAATTCAGCATGATAAAGTTAAATTGGAAACGTAAATTATCTTTCTGATTTTTCAGGTTGAGTGAGTCAACAAAAAATGTCCATATTACATGTAGGAGAGGACCTAATTTAATAGCCCCTTCACACCACCCTGATGGCATGAGGAAACAAAGGGTGAAAATCAATAAGAATACGGTCGAACTTCGATATCTCGAACTCGCTTAACTCGAACTATCCGATATTTCGAAACATGAAATGCATTATTTTAAGTTAAGGGTGAAAAATCAATTAGAATACTTACCCATAAGAAAATTGAAACTTATTGCAACTGACCCAATGAATGCTGTGGAACCTCTGTCTTCTCCTAGTCCATCAAGGAACGCGACAAGAAATAAACCAAAAGAATTCAATACTCCGTCGACAATCATACCAACGAAAAACGCTGCAACAACCACCATCCAACTGTCTCGCCATTCTGAGACCATTGTTTTAAATGCAGTCGAATACTCTACGGATAGGCTATTCCTCCTTAGAAACACGGTGTAAATACAAGTGTACAGAAGAAAATCGATATCTCGTCGACTTGTTTAACTCGAACTATCCGATCTTTCGTCACATGATTTTTTTCACGATCGGTTAAATCAAACTACCAATATTTTAAAATTAAAACATCGCTTAGCTTGGTGACTGGTGAGTTTCTTAGCCACGTTTTAACTTTGAAATACGGATAATAAATGCGTCTGCACATTACAAAGTGTGCACATAAATTGCACCAAAGTATACGTCATGTACTTAAATGATGTGTGACGTGTATTTGGCTGAATGAGACACGCCGACACGCCGTTTTCATTAGTCCCGTGCCTTTAACTCCGTCGACGAAACTCCCTTTAACCTATTTGCGACCACTAATTTTTCCCATGCTTATATATTGCATTATTCCATATTTTATCTAAGGGGCGCTTGGGCTAAATTGTCATTATCATTATCAGTAGACAGTGTAGACTGCGATCTCACGCCACATTATGGCCATATCCCATATATATGATCGTTGGGAGCCCAGTGGATTCTTCCATGTTTATATATTGGATTAGTCCATTTTTTATCAAAGGGGAGCCTGGTCAAAATTTTCATTTTCCTTCAGTTTTATATTGAAATTCCTATCAGCAATCACTGTCGACTCTGATCAGACGCCGCATTATGCGGCGTCTGATCAGAGTCTACACTGTTTGCCTATGTCCCATATATGGGATCGTGGGCACAAATTGGTATCGCCGTTTCAGTTTGTAGATCAAGTAGCCTACGCTATTAGATTCTATCGCGTTGAGAAGACGTGTTCTCTTATCTGATATAAAAGTACACTAAACCCTTACCCAATGTCGGTGCATTTTTTCCTTGTTATAGAGGCACAGAAAGCTGTTATAGATCCTGAAAAGTGCATGCTTAAAATACTGAAAGCAAAGCAGACAGCTTTTATATGAGCTATCTGGTTTACCTTTAGCATGCTTTAAGCAACATTAGGTCCTAAATTTATAAAAAGATATTGTGACAAGGGTTAAGTCAATTTTTAAGAGCTGTAAAGTATATTGAAATGAGAATTGGAGAAGGTTTATTTCAGTGAACTGAACTAAAAATATTTTATTATTTTGAGTTGTTGAACTAGAAATCTAGTTGTATTATGTTACAAGGCGACCAGGTAGTGCATCAACACATACCATCTCACACTCAAACGAATTCACCTCTCACATGAACATAATTTTTTTTTATACACGTATACGAAAATACAAAGACAATAAAACCTCTTTTTTATAACCACTTACGTAATTGTGTAAATTGATAGGTGTTTAAGACAGGTGAATGCTTAAAGCAAAGTGAACTTTAAGCTGTCATCTGACTTTTATGCAGTCAATAAGCTTTCTTTGTAGTTGTCAGGTTTTACAAATACTGTAAATGCACCACACAAGGGGTACCGTAAATAGAAACTGGTCGCCTCTCAACGCTACGGAAACTAATGGCATAGGTCTGAAACGTGCAGTATACAGTGGAGAATGTGTTATTCTTTCCCAATAAACGCGTTTACGCTAAAACTATTATTTGCAGTGCAAACAGTTTGGAGCCAGATCAGACGCCGGGTAACCCGGCGTCTGATCAGGCTCCAAAATGTTTACCACCAAGATAAACATGAAATATCAGAATTGACCAAACGTTGTTCTTTTCTTCGTTTTAGCGCTTTGCGTTTGCGTACGTTTGCGTTTAAACGGGAAAGAATAACAGATCCTCCACTGTACTAAATACGGTTCGTGAGGGATACTGTTAACCCGCGGGTCCTGATGGCAGGGATTACCCGGTCTCTTTGAAACGAGCTAGCTGCTGGTCTGTAGTATAACTCTTGAACAGCTTCTTTATAAGGGTGTATTTCAGTCTTGAATTATGCAGGTCGGTGTGTGAATAGGCGTGTGGTTGGGTATGAGAATGCATTTCATGACTTACTTGTTCTTGAGAATGTTATGCATTACATTACAATTTTAAAATCACATTGCGATAACAGTTCATACTATTATAATTACCATTACGCAACGTGTACAATTTAATAAAAATTACATTGTCATGGTAACGCATTACATTATACATTACATTTTGATAACAATCCAAATCCTAACTGAAAAATGCCTAATAAGTATACCATTTGTCAAATATTACAACTTATTTATAATTTCATTTTCAACTACATTTTTAGAGATTCAAAACTTAAGAATACATGTTTACAAGTATACAGTTTGAAGAGTCAAATCCTTTTTATAGTGTCCATTGCCTTAGGAAGAATATTTTTAAAAGCAAGCAAGCCATTTTCTTTTCTCCACAGAAGCGCCTCAGAGCGCATGTGCCTACATCTGCAATTATGACTAAGAGCTGCCTCTGCCCAGCAGCTAATGAAGCCCTGATTTAAGAAACAAAGATACGAGAGTCAAACAGTATGGATCCTGATCAGACGCCGCGGGACGCGACCTTTGATCAGGATGCAAACTGTTTTAAAAGTCGCCTTTTTGTCACCATTGACAGCGAAAGAGTTGAACCAAAATATAGTCTGATTTAGTTAACATTGTACATTTTTGGTGAATATTTCAGGACAAATGAGTTGATAAAAATCTAGTATTTAATCTTAAACAAATCATTGTAAAAATGTATCAGGATGTCGATAGTATGCGTTGATGCATTGTTAAATGGGAATCGTTGTGAACTAAATGGATACACAAATCAATGAAATACAGAATGTGTCCATTTATTTGAAGAAAAAAAAACCCAACAACCCAAACACATCTGTAGGCGATTTTGTTTAAATTATAGTCACAATTTAGAGCCTTGTACAGTGGAGAATCTGTTATTCTTTCCAAATAAACGCGTTTACGCTAAAACTATTATTTGCAGTGCAAACAGTTTGGAGCCAGATCAGACGCCGGGTAACCCGGCGTCTGATCAGGCTCCATACTGTTTGCCACCAAGATAAACATTAATTATCAGAATTGTCCAAAAGTTGTATTTTTCTACGTTTTAGTGTTTTGCGTACGTTTGCGTTTAAACGGGAACGAATAACGTTTTCTCCACTGTATATAAGATACGGCTGACAGGGCTCCAAACTTTGAAATTGACATCGCGGGTTTAGCACAAACGCGTTTATAAGAATAAGAATGACGTCTTATATCATCTTTTATTCCACCAACATGGGTAAACAAACAAAACAGTACTAAACAGATACACGAGAATACAAGCAAAGTAAGCAAGCATACGAACATGCTAGTATAAGACAATACAAACAAAGTAAGTGGCAATACAAATGGGAGGAAAGTGATGTAGGCATATGTAAAACAGACATTGAACTGCCTATACATGGATTGTATCCTGGCATTTAAACGTAGAAACAATAGTTGTAATATATTTTCGTTTTAAAGAGTGCATTAGCCTCAAAATTATTACACATACTGCAACAATACAACAACTCACTCCTGGCACGTAAAATGATAAGTTATAATCCCCGGAGACGTCATATATCCAGCCTGTAAGCTAAGACAAATGAACGAATAAGGTGATATATCATTATTTTAACCCCTTCATTGCTATAACGTCATCTGTTTTAACCAATCATTGTCTGCTTTAATGTTTCAACGTTATAGCGTAATTGGTGTCAAAAGTGTGGATCTTGATCATGGCGCATAATCAGAATCCACTTTTTACACCCATAACGACGTCTATTTTGCGCCCCCATTACGGTCTCAAGTTTTGACACCCATCAGGATGCAAACTATTTGAAAATGAACAATTGTACTCCAAGGGATATACTGGGGTTACACTCTGAAGATTGACATGTGAACGGCACAAAAGACAGCGAGGGACATCAGTATGTACGTATATGTGTATTTTGTTTTGCAAACAGTGATGGTCCTGATCAGAGGGATCCTTAAGGAGTCATCGTATCAGGATACGTTTTAGTTATATGAAGCCAATAATAAGAATAGCCCGTTATGTTTTCCAAATGAAATAATCTTTAGTATCCTTTAAAATCGACTAAACTGCTAGTTATTCAAATGTTGAAAAGTCCATATAAAATTAACCCAAAATAAGGATTAGCGATTAACCTTATTCTGCCGATCACAAACAGTTTCAACAGAGATCAGATCTGAATCCAACAGCTCCACAACCGTCTTTTAGTTTATTCTATATACATGTACTTACAAATACAACAAAGTCATTTTACAAATTGTCCTGACGACAATTTCAAAGCAGACTATATTACAACAGGATAATATTTAAACCTTTCATTATCAATGACGCCTAAAGGCGCATTTGCAAACAGCTTAGACCCTTAGTAGACGCCGCGTTACGAAATTACTTCAGTGATATTGCCTTAAATAAACTTTGAAAAATATATTGCAGACACCAGTATAACATTTAAGCAGACGAGCATTAGACGATGAGGGGTAAAATCTTACTATAAATGTTACCATAAAACGGTTAAGATTGTATACCTGCTAGCGGTGCAGCAAATAATGATGCTATACCAACAGTAAACATGATAATTCAATAGGATTTGCCTATCATTCCTGGACCAAATTCATCAGCAAGGATAACGGGAAATAACACAATAAAGCCACCTGTTAAATGAAAATTAAGGATTATCAATCATTCCTCTACATACAGTGGAGAAAACGTTATTCTTTCCCGTTTAAACGCAAACGTACGCGAACGCAAAGCACTAAAACGTAGAAAAGTGCAATTTTTGGACAATTCTGATAATTCATGTTAATCTTGGTGGCAAACAGTTTGGAGTCTGATCAGACGCCGGGTTACCCGGCGTCTGATCTTGCGCCAAACTGTTTGCACTGCAAATAACAGTTTTAGCGTAAACGCGTTTATTGGGAAAGAATAACGTTTTCTCCGCTGTAAGAATTCAATCTTATTTCGACCTCTGCTGAACACCGATCTTTATACGAGGTGGATGGGTGAGCGTGACATTATATACTTTTCAAATAAACGCCATGATGTGACGATATCATTAACATAGTTGTGTCAAATGCAAATATTTGTGAACCAGATAAGTCGACGACAAGTAATTTTGATCTGCTCATAATAGGATAAACTGTCGAACTTTTTGAAAAATTGTCTTTACTTTTGGTACGTTTAATTGCATTGCCTTTGTGATAGATTCAATTCAGAGGTGGGCGAATACTTGTCATATTTAATTCATATAATTGGTAAACTCCTCCTATTGAAATGATTGTGTTCAGTTATTATTTAAATCACTAATTATTGGCCGGATTGAAAATACGGTCTATAGATTGGCGAATGCCGTCCGTTCGTCCGTCTGTCTGTCCGTCCGTCCTCACTTTGGTTGACCTTTTTGTTAGTGTCAGTTTTAGCCAAAGCTTAAGTCCTACAACAACCAAATTTGGCATGTACAGTTATAGTGAGGTCATCATCACAGGCTGTGGGTACCAAGGTCACTGTGACCTAGATTTCAAGGTCGAATGACTTAGAGAATTCTTGGTTAACCTTTTCGTTTGCGTCTTGGTTTACCTTTTTGTTAGTGTCAGTTTTAGTCAAATTTAAGTCCTACAGCAACGAAATTTGGCACGTGCAGTTGTAAGCAGGTCATCATCACATGCCATAGGTAACTATATTATATATATATATACAAAGCAAAAGTGCAGACAATCCGGCCATGCCGACATTGGCGGTTTCTCGTTCTAACATTTACAACGATTATAACTGTATATTGTACATATATCCTATGCAAACAGTGTATATCATGATGAGAATGGTCCAATAGGGGCCCTCTGGTCAGGGTATACACTTTGTAATTTGCAACATTGTTGAAATCAACCTTTAATAGTAAAACAACATTGATTAAACTTGGAAGTATCTATTAAAAGTTTATGTAGTGAATGAGTAAATGAATTGAACAAATGTAAACTACCGCAAATATTGACTTACTGACAGTGGTGAAAAACTGTTCGTAATAGCGAACAGATATCTCTTTGGCGTTCATGCGAAATAAACGATAATTTTCTGTCGTTTATTTCGCGTAAACGCCAAATAAATCAGTTCATTTCTTATATCTATAATATATTTGCTGTAATCTGTAATATTAATTGAACATTGTTAGTTCGCATGCATGTATGTTTAATCCATATAAGAGGTTGACAACACGAATAATGTGTACCCTATAAGGAACAGCCATGACTGCATTACTGAAGCTGTGTACATTCGAAAGCAAAAACAAAAGTTCCATTGTTTACAGTGGAGAATCTGTTCTTCTTTCCCGTTTAAACGCAAACGCAAAACACTAAAACGTAGAAAAGTACAACTTTTTGACATTTCTGATAATTCATCTTTATCTTGGTGGCAAACAGTTTGGAGCCTGATCAGACGCCGGGTTACCCTGCGTCTGATCTGGCTCCAAATTGTTTGCAGTGAAAATAATAGTTTAAGCGTATACGCGTTTATTGGGAAAGAATAACGTTTTTTCCACTGTACAACTTTTTTTTTTTTTTTCTTTTTTTTCCAATAATTTTATTCACATATATTACATCCATACATATTTTTACATGTAGTATAAGTAGAAAATACCAATACAACGCAATTTTCATGAAGAATCGTCAAAAACTAAATAATATTTATAACACACAATTTTTCTATCGAATGTAAATATGAAAATGGAATAAAAAAAACCAGAAAGAAACATGCATTTTTGCTAGGTTATTTTTATTACAGTACGTTTTATGTTTAAATGTAGTTTAATATAAGATATTGTATAATTGCCCATGTAGAAGCTATATTTTCTGTATTACTACATGCTTGTTTTATATCCCATGCTAGTTTCAATGAGTTATTTAACCCGGTTATTGACGGAACGATTTTCTTTGTTTTACATAAAAATATATATCGTTTTATTTCTAAAAACAAAATGTCAAGGTTCCCAAAAGTACATATAAACTATTTATTTTGAGGTGTGGGTTATATTTTACTAACCTATCTGAAATATGTGTTATTATTGGTTTCACTTTACACTGTACAACTTACGTCATAAACTTGACAGTTTGGCGCGAAAATGCCGATTTAACGGCACTTGGAAATGACGTCTTTTCTAAAGTAGGATACATATATCGATTTTTTTGTCAGAAAGAAATGCAGACAGCTGCTGTTTATATGATATATTAAGTTATCTCATTAATAAATAGAATTTTGGTCGGTAATCATGGTTTTCGCTAATAGGAAGGCATACATCGGTTAAGAACAAACTTTTGAAAAATCCGCCAAAGGTTTGCTGTCCGAGTTTCAAATATTACTTCGCAAATGAAAAATGCACATGTTCCGCCTCCTCTGTGGAACTTATCTACAGATCCCGCCTCCTTGAGCAATTGCATATACATGTATACGAATTAAAATGTATACATACTTTCCAATTGAGTTGAATTGGGCGAGTATATATATATATATGTATTTGAGGCACAAATCTAAAACTATAAAGTTAATTGGTATTCACTTACTCACCGGACGATAAACCAAACAAAGATGTCATGGTTAGTTTGGTATGAAACGTTGGCAATACTGGTAATATGGCCAATGAAATTCCCAGCGAGAACAACATACATTGTAGCATAGCTTTTCTATGAGGAGCTAGCTTATCGCCAAACCATCCAAAACAAATCCTTCCAACTATGCTCGATATTCCTATGAAAATATAGAAAGTAGCGAATTGATTTAAATAAACAATCAATGCGTTTCGATTTCAGACGAATAGTGTACTATAAGTATATACTCTTAAACACAATACAATGTGCTCCTATTTTAACTAATAGGTACAGTGGAGAAAACGTTATTCTTTCCCAATAAACGCGTTTACGCTAAAACTGTTATTTGCAGTGCAAACAGTTTGGAGCAAGATCAGACGCCGGGAAACCGGCGTCTGATCAGGCTCCAAACTGTTTGCCACCAATATTAACATGAATTATCAGAATTATCCAAAAGTTGCACTTTTCTACATTTTAGTGCTTTGCGTTTGCGTACGTTTGCGTTTAAACGGGAAAGAATAACGTTTTCTCCACTGTAAAAGGTTTCAAATAAGAGATTACCTGATAAGAGAGATTTAGCGCATTAGGCAGTTGAAGTGATAGTCATTTGATATAAGCGGTAGCTTAATGCAGTATAACTCGGCATGGTTACGTTCAGTGGCAAATACGACAAGTGACTATGACTGATCCACATTGATGTCTATTTTGCACAACAAAGAGAAATATTATTGTCAAAGTATTATACACCACTGTATACGCAAGTAAAACGCATCGATATCACACATTGTAATCGTACGTGTAGATTCAAAGAAAACGACCAAGTAACATAACTTTTTGAAAGACCCTCGAAAGAGACAGTGTTTGTTTCACAGTAAAAGTAGTGTTAAGCGGCCCCACTTTGAAGAAGGACATGTGTCTTTATACACAGGTACATGTAAGTGCTTAGTACAAGACAAAATGTGCTTTCAGCTTTAAGTTCATCTTGCACTCAGTCAATATAGCGCTCACTGGAGTTGTACGTTCAAAAGTGCTACATTTAATCATCCATTTTAAAAGCAGAGCTAAATGCATAACGTCCCGTATACATGTAATATGTTTTTCTTTACGCTTACGTTGGGTTAAGTAACCCCGTGCTTTTGGAATACATGCTCTCGTTACAATTTCCAAAACGTTCATTGTCCCATCAAATGTGGACAGAATGAAATACCTGAAATACGGTACACTAAACGACTTTTTCAATGAATGTTCCCGTTTCCTATTAAGTCTTAGTTATTTGTTTAACTATTTATAGGGTTGCTTTCTTTCATATATTGCAAAATGACAAACATTACAGACCCTAATCAGAGAGCTCCTTTAGAAATCCTCTCTACTAGATATACCATGTTTGCATAGAATACATGTACAGTGGAGAAAACGTTATTCTTTCCCAATAAACGCGTTTACGCTTAAACTATTATTTTCACTGCAAACAGTTTGGAGCCAGATCAGACGCCGGGTAACCCGGCGTCTGATCAGGCTCCAAACTGTTTGCCACCAAGATGAAGATGAATTATCAGAATTGTCAAAAAGTTGTTCTTTTCTACGTTTTAGTGTTTTGCGTTTGCGTACGTTTTGCGTTTAAACGGGAAAGAATAACAGATTCTCCACTGTATTTGTTACAGTCACATTATTAAATAAATGTGGAGTCTATTCTTCAGGAGCATTCAATATGTTAACTCATTGAGCCCTAGTGACGCATGAATGCGTCTTTTACCAAATGTGTTCATATGAAGAGTACACTTGTCCTATGCAAACAGTGAAGTCCCTGATCAGAGGGCTGCTGCAGGGACTTCACTGTTTGTCACTGTTTGTCATTTTACAATTTCTTACAAAAAACAACCCTAAATAGTCTAAAATGGACCAGTCTTTCTTGGCAAACTGGACGTGTCCATTGGAATTTTCAGAGGATACTTACCGATCGACGAAACTAGCCAAGTTGCGGAAGATTTTCCCATACCACTTTGAAGAACTGCATCTGGTAACAGACCGAATGGTACAGGTATTGCTAAGGCAGCAAAGAATGTAGACACCAGGACCATAATACAGGTTTTGTTTTTAACTATACTCATTATTTCTGTTGCCATTCGTTTCAAACCATAAAGAATAGATATGAATGTGTTACCACAACTCTGTGTGTCATTTGTAATGTTGCTCTCTGGTTCTAGGTGGATATTTTCCTGCGTCAGATATTCTGTCCGCGGAGATACAAGCAAAAGACCACATGGAAGTCCATTTAATAAAATTCCTGATGTCAAAAACAAGGCTTTTCTCCATCCAAACTCGCCAATTAGATAATTGATTAAAGTATTGAAGACGATTGTCCCGATTCCTGCAATATATAGATATAGAGGATAATCAATTCCTTTGGATTGATATGAAAACTTATCGGCAAATACCATGATTCGCGCTTGCAGAACATCACCGTTTCGAAAGGAAATTTAGTCTTTTAACAGTACGTGTCAATGAAGCGGTGAAGGGGTAAAATCTCCCGAATACTTTGATCATGCAAGTATTGAACTTCGATAATTCAAACTCGCTCAAGTCACACTTGCCCGTAATTTTCGATTAGTATTATTTTTATACCAAATTTATACAGTAGTGCTCTTTTCACACAGGAGTAGTGCGTTCAAAAACGTTTCACATAAAGTTACATGTATATAAATGTACCTTCAATGCGAAAAAGGTAAATAACTACATTTACAATATACATGATACTTTATTGATTTACACGAAAAAACAACACGAACACTGGAGGTTTTTCCAATATTAGTTAAATTACTACGCATCTCACTTCCTAACCGTGTTTTATTGCCACGATAAAACACTGGTATGAATTTATTATTTCTTAATGAAAGCACGATCGAAGTTTAAATTTTGCAAGAAATTACCAGATCCACAATTTGCTATTCCACAGGCTGTTGCACGACTTTTGTTGAAGTGTTTAATCACACAAGCATTAGCAGGTAACAGCATAAGATCAAACCCAGAGCCTGAAAATATGAAATGTATTATTATGAGTTGTATTTTACAATTGTTACTGCCCAATTATATGCTTTATGTTGAGGATTCTTAATTAGATTTGTTAAAATGCGTACACGCTTTATATAAACGGTTTGCCAAATAATGGTGACAATTATCGTATTCACAACCCAACCGACGATTAAACCGTCAATTTGAGACAGTGTACAGTAAAAGAGTACACTTGGCCTAAGCAAACAGTGAATGTTCTAAGCAGATGTCTCCTTCATGAACCCTCTGATCAGGGTTTCCTCTTTTTGTGTTTTTAAAATATATTGCATAAAACAGACCTAAAAAGTCAAGATTTAATTAGTAACTTCAAAGTTTCCATTGTAGGGTTTGTGTAAGGAACGTTAACAAACACACTATCCAAGGATTCAAGGAGTATGAATTAACCCTTATCCTGCGGTGATGTCGTCTGCTTCGAAATTGTCGTCTGCAAAGTTTTCTAAATTTAGATTTATACATTGTTTAAGTAAAGAAACCTAAAGAAGAGTGTCAAACAGTTTGGATCCAGATCAGACACCGCGTTATGCGGTGTCTGATCTGGATCTTAACTGTTTGCAAAAATCAATAAAGTCGCGACCAACAGGCAAAGGGTTAAGTTATATCCAATTAGTACAGCTATTTCTTTAAATGTCGCTTTTGGCTCGATTCAAATATTTGATATTTCGGTAAAGAGGATAATCTGAACGTATTTATAAAACTTGTAAACAATCAACCGGACAATAGCAGCTTCTTACCACCAAGCACACCATACGTGAGACACATGGCGGATAACGTGTTAACGTAAGAACTGGCAAAGAATCCAGCAAAGCTAACGAAGCAGCCAATGACTACCAACAGTCTACTCCAAAAACCTATCAACCAAATATCCGGAAATAGGTCCTGAAATAAGAATACCTAAATATGTTTAATGTGTTTAATAGAAGATGTGATAAATGAGAAAAGAACAGAACAGAGCAGAACTTTTATTTCTCGAATTCTACATAACATAGAATATATGAGGCACAACAAAAGAATATAAGTAATTTTTATAACTTGTATCTAATATGTTGGAGGGGAGGGGTTGTGCCCGGCAAGAAACTCTTCCAGATATCGGTATTCGTAAGGTGCGAACCATAGAAGGCTCCCATCTCCCGACGTACGATATCTGTTCACCGTAATACGTGTTTATGTATAATTGTATGCTTTCATACAGCGACATTGTCGTCTTTTCTTGAATTTTATAATCAAATTTAAATATGGCTATGCCTTTAAAAATCATCTTTGAGATATGTTATAGAGATATATATAGAGACAAGTTTTTTTCACTGTTGAGAAATTCTATACCTACCTGGAACCAGGGTCGTCTCGCTTATAAAAAAGGGAACCCGATCCTGTTCCAGATTGTTTTTGTAAATGTTATTAGAAATCTAGATATATAATATTTTAAGATTAATTTTAGAAATTCGAAACAAGTCAACTTTTGTTTTTCAAATACAGGAAACGTTTGGATCCTAGAACTGCATGGATCAAATATCGAGCCTCTTTTGAGGAGCCCGAGCTTAGTCCAGACAGCTGACATTTACAGGTGATTGCAATGAAATAAACTATAAATTGTTCTTCCCACATTTAAACGAAACAACGTGGACGCAATGCAATAATATGCACAAAATAACTTACTTTTTTTTTTATAAAAATGTTGATTTGATTTCTATTTGTTTTAGTTTGAGTGATAAATGGTTTCGTGTCTAATCTGACTTCAAACTGTTTGCAATGGCAAAGACTGTTTGAGCACAAATGCGTTTATATGGGGGATATATTTAGGTCACAGATAGTAAGTGTACTTAGTAGCAGTAAAGAGTGATAAAATGCACAAAACTATATGTCATGCATCGCACCCAGTAGACCTATATATTACCTAGGCATAGTTTAGCATACAAACACTACATATAAAACACACTAAAGTAACAATACACATGAAACATTCATGAGACAAAAGAAAGTATGAAAACATAAGTCAAAAGTAAATTATAATAACATCCTTTCCTGTTTCTATGAAATTTAACTAAAACGAAAAAAGCAAATTGTATGTATGTATTTGTAAAATCAAATGGTCCAAGACGGCTTCCTGTATCGAAAAGTCAAAACAAGATCAAATGACATGGTCAAAAGGTCCCCATTTGGTATTTCTGGATAAGCTTGGGTGCAAAAAGACCTATAAAAATCCCAATATGATGTCTATATTACATGTAGCCACAATACCAAGTTTTTAACAAAGGTTTAATTAAACCATTCTGACATCTGAATCTAATGTAAGTTGTCTTAACATTTGTCTGATATATCCCTATTAGTATTTAGATAAAGGACTTCTTGTGTTGAGTGCACATCCATATCACATATTGTTTTAATGTTAACCTGTAAATGTTTGTTTTATGCAAACAGTGTATACATTGATCAGAGGTCTCCCAAAGGAGCCATCTAATCAGGGTCAGCACTGTTTGTCATTTTACTTTATATTGTCAAAATTTCTCCTACGTATATGGTCGAAAATGGTAAGGCTTACACTTATCGAGCGCAGCGCGACTTGGCTAATATTTGCAAACAGGTTGGACACCCAGATAGGACACCGTGTAACGCGGTGTGTGATCTGGACCCAAGCTTTGTGCCACTCGTATAATTTTTTTCTCCAAATTTTTAATTCTCATTTTTTTCGCAGACGAGATATTTTCAATACACGACAATTCAGCATGATAAAGTTAATTTGGAAACGTAAATTATCTTTCTGACTTTTCAGGTTGAGTGAGTCAACAAAATGTCCATATTAAATGTAGGAGAGGACCTCATTTAATTGCCCCTTCACACCACTCTGATGGCATGAGGAAACAAAGGGTGAAAAATCAAATACAGTCGAACTTCGATATCTCGAACTAGCTTAACTCGAACTATCCGATATTTCGACCCATGAATGGCATTATTTTAAGCTAAGCTAAGACGAACATTCCCGAGTTTTAACTTTGAAAAAAGGGTATGTTCAACTTAACCGAGTTCGAGATATCGAAATTTGACTGTACATGTACTTACCCATTAGAAAATTGAAACTTATTGCAACGGACACAATGAATGCTGTGGAACCTCTGTTTTTTCCCAGTCCATCAAGGAACGCGACAAGAAATAAACCAAATGAATTTTCAAGAACAATACTCCGTCGACAACGAAAAACGCTGCAACAACCACCATCCAACTGTCTCGCCATTCTGACACCATTGTTTTAAATGCTGTCGAATACTCTACGGATATTGTCCGATATTTCTGACATGTCCGAGTTATTTTTAGAACAGAATAGTTAATAATGGTAAATAGGTAAGCAGAGAAACATCGAATATATAATCGTACACTTTCCTACTTGAGATAAGTACATGTATGATCATCGAGCAGCACGAGATCGCTGCGTTAACTTTATTGATATTTTATTCTTTCCAAATAAACGCATTTATATACTAAAACTATTATTTCCTTTGCAAACAGGTTGGAGCCAAATCAGACTCGATATCTCGGGGACTTGCTTAACTCAAACTACCCGATATTTCGTCACATGATTTTTTTCACGATCGGTTAAATCGAACTACCCCTAGTTTAAAGTTAAAACATGGCTTAGCCTGGTGACTGGTGAGTTGCTTATCTACGTTTTAACTTTTAAATACGGTTAATAAATGCGTCTGCACATTGCAAAGTGTCACATAAATTGCACCAAAGTATAAATGTACTTAAATGATCTGTGACGTGTATTCAAACATGGCTTAGCCTGGTGACTGGTGAGTTGCTTTGCCACGTATTAACTTTGAAATACGGATATGTTAAGCTTTACACCGTTCGAGATATTGAATTTCGACTGTATTAAACTCCTAGTTGGAAACAACAACACATTGTCTCCTGTCGGCCTCCTTCCGCCAAGGCAATGATTGGTTGCGCCAAGAGTAACTTGTGCTGGAACAGCTTTTACGATGACTGAAGAAGCCTATATGGTCTTTTTAAGGACAAAACGCACCAAATTCGTGCGACACCGTGTTGCTTTAACAATGACCGATAATTAAAGAATCGTTAATCAGCGAAATTGTGCGTATCGGTAACCTCCCGTAGGTACTTTCGGTTTCAAACAATTTCTATTTATCGCGAAATATAAACGCTAAAAACATGAACTTGCAATTGGTAAATGAAAGTACATGTACGGCAAATGCTCTATCTAATAAGCCTAAGGAAATAACACATTTCAAATGCCCATAGACAAAAAAGATCATTATAACCTATATTTGTTTAAATATGGTACTAATATATGTTTGAAGAACCTATGCAGAAATTTCATATAGATACGACGGAAATTTCCTTTGGGTGCATATGTCCTTAAGTAAATAAATAATTGCGTCTGCATATTGCACAATGTGTACATAAATTGCACCAAAAGTATGTCATGTACTTAAATGAAATGTATTGATATGTGACCTGTATTTGGATGAATGAGGCAGGATGAAGGTATACAGTAAATCTCTACATCTTTACTGACACGGCGTGTTCTCTTATCTGATATAAAAGTATATTTAACCCTTAGTGTATTTTCAAGCATTAACCATTCCTTGTAAAGAGGCACAGAAAAGCTGTTATACATCCTGAAAAGTGTATGCTTCAACATACTGAACGCAAAGCAGACATCATATATAGGAGTTTTCTGGTTTACTTTTAGCCTGCTTTAAGCAACATTTTGTCCTAAAATTATAATTTGCTATTGAGGAAGCGGTTAAGTCAATTTTAAAAGCTGTAAAATATGTTAAAATGTGAATAGGAGAAGGTTTATTTCCGTGAACTGAATTTAAAATATTTTATTATTTTGAGTTGTTGAACTAGAAATCTAGTTATATTGTGTATCAAGGCGACTAGTTTCTATTTACGATAATGCACCAACACATACCATCTCACACTCAAACGAATTCACCTCTCACATGAGCATATACATGTATACGAAAATACAAAAACAGTAAAACCTCTCTTTTACGACCATGTAACCCTCAGCCGGACCTTTGGGGTCCATTGGACCCCAGCGGCCTTATTTTTGATAGAAAAAAGTATTCAGCCTAATGACGCTTATGACGTTTTTAGACATTGATCCTATGGCTGTTTTTGACACTTGTGAGAAATACGCACTAAATAGGTCAATTCGCATAGATTTTATTTTCAAAACACGTCTGGGGCCCAGTCGGACCCCAAAATCTTTTAAGGTTAGTAAAATGTATTTCAGGCCATTTTAAAACCGTTCCTTGCTGTTTACAACTACAATAATGACATTTATTGAACTCTAGATTACCCCGACAATACTGTTCCTCAATTACACATATAAATATATCTCTCACGTCTTGTGATTTAGTAATTTCCCTTGGATATTATAACCCTGGAGTGCAAACCGCGAGTCTAAGGGATTCACACTGTATGAAACGAACACAATTCTATCTGACCGCAAATTAAGCAAATGGTTTCAAGATTCAAATAAGTGTACTGTATTATTTTTGGTTCTTGTCCTTTCTGGAAGTTTCTATAGCAGTCATGGGCCAATATTGGTGACCTTGACCTTTGACATCAACCCTATTGAACGTTTGCCAACAAGGTCTGGTCGGTAAGAATTTAAGGCGTCTATTTCAATGCTTCATTGTCATTTTCAGTATATCAGATTCAACTATATAGCTTCATCGGGAAGAAAAACATACAACAGACAAACATGTTCCAATTAGGATGTATGGCAAACGCTTGTTCAGCAGTGGCTTAACCCAATGTTTGATACCATTTCTTGTTACATGTATTTCATCCATGAATCAAAATGAATGTAATAGATGATGATCGCAGGAAACCTTAAATCATAGTTCATTACAGTGATACAAAAATCTGGTGTAGACCATTGACCTAAACGAACCGTGATTACACCTGTAACTGCGCCTAAGACACTATCATGCAGCTCATCAGACATGTTATGATGTGAAGCAGACATAGTTATGAGTAGTAGATCTACTCAGGACATGGTGTTAAGCAATTGGTATTTAAAACTCTTATATCTTCACCATTTGAAGTTATGTGTGTGTTACTTTCATTACATTTGTTTACCAAACTTAGGTTTATCACATATATTTGACATGCCACTGTCTCAGTGTCAGCGTCATGAATCCTGCACGGAGCTAAGACATGCACGGTGACAGGTCAAATAAATTGGACAACTATTGCCATGAAATAATTGGAAGCAGAAACAAAGTTTAACAAATTGACGATATTGATCAGCTGTGTTCTTTATACTATGGTTTTATCTATTTTGTTTCACTAAAACTTTGTTTTTGGCGACGAAACATCACAAACATCTTCTTTAATGCCATGTGCTTTATTTCTATTATCGATCAGTTCTATCTAACTATTTTAAGCCTATAAGAGATGGAATATGTTCCTCAGTTCAAGTAAAATAGAATTTGTTCTATGCTAATTGAGTTCTCTTCAGAACATTCTCCCCACCTTAATTAGACCTAGTCTTATTAATGTACAATGAAGCCAATAAGACCCTATCTAATTAAGTTACCTAGTAATTAGCCATCTTTTACAAAAATTCTGTTTCTATAAAATTACTGGAACTCAACATAGATCCATAAAATACAGATTAATTCTATTTCTTTTCATCAAAAGCCTATAAAGTCAGTATTAAAATATTATCAATAAGAAAGATAACTCTAGCAACACCACAATCCTAGTTGCATAGTAGATGCACAGTTATTTCCCTTGTACCAAATTGTGTTACAAGGCAAACAGGACTGCATCTTGCAATACGACTAATCTTTCTGATCACTATAAAACCTCTTTTGACCTGACTAGAGTTCTTTACTCGATCCATAGTAATATTTAAAATATAAGCTATAAAGTATCAACTGACTAAATGATGATAAACTCTCAGAACATTTTTACATGTACAGACTGACTATTTTGCTCCTAGTTGAGCTCTATTGGTAGTACAAATGTTTTAACACAAGTTAAACAAAGTGTCACCTTTTTAAACAGCAAATAATGTAGACCCTGGTCAATTCAGTCTAATAAAACTATTTGATCTGGGTTAACAAGATTTGTTAGGTCTGAAATAATCAATCTATAGACATATAAAAAATTCAAACAACAAGCAATTAACATCAAACTCTAGGAATTACAATTCCAAATACCTTAAGAATTTAACCTGAAATTATGAAATAACTGTTTTTGTTGATCATAACTACATCCATTTGTGAATTTATCTTTCAATTCCAATTTAACTATCCAAATAATTAATCAATACTTCCATAAGTAACACTTTAGTAAGAAAACATTGATAAATTCACAACTGGAACAACAGTACCTTATCAATACTGTTTCAACTTAACTCTATGCCATAAGTATGAGATTCACATGTTTCTTAGACTTACAGAAGCAGATACAGTACTCTAAAATATAAACATGTTTATGGCTTCAGACAAAATCAGGAGTTTTGATACTTTTTCTATAGCATGTTTTCAAATGAGCAACTCAACCAATTCTTTTGATCTGCTCTTGGAAAAATGCCTGATAGAACAAAACTTAACTGTATCATATTATCTAGTTTTACAGTAACCATGTATCAGATGTAATGATAATCAATTCTCTTATACAATAAATTTTGTAAGATTAACTGCTTGATTGTTTTTGTCTCTCTTTCGCATTTGCTGGATTGTTTTTGTGTCTCTTTCACATTTGCTGGATTGTTTTTGTGTCTCTTTCACATTTGCTGGGCCCGGATTTAGTTCAAGTAATTATATAAAATCTTAAATCTTTGGTTTGAACACTTATGCATGTGCTTTCTATAGGGATTATTATGCCCTTTTTCATTGAACACTTGACTTAATGCACACACTTTCTATGGGAATTATTATGCCCCTTTTTCACTGAAGAACTAATTACTCAATGCACACAATTTCTAAAGGGATTATTATGCCCTTTTTCACTGAATACTTAAATTAATTCAGGATAGTTTATTGTTTTGCGATTATTTTTCACATTCTAGTGGACATAGCTTTGTTATTGGACGGTCAATTTTCTTGCCTTTTACTAGCACTGTTGCTGACCGGATTCGCCCGTCCACTCCCGGATACACATTTGTGACTCTCCCCAAGGGCCACTGACCTCGTGGTGTCTCGGTGGACACTACGATCACTATTTCCCCAACGCGTAATTCTCGATGTTCACGGAACCACTTCTTTCGCGATCCAAGGCTTGGCAGCCATTCCTTGAGCCAACGCTGCCAAAAATGTCTCATGAGTTCTTGAACACGGCGCCATCTGTTTTGGGGATGAAACTGTGTTGTGTCTACCGACTGCGGTGCAAACTGACCACCCATCTGCCCAAACAGGAAATGGTTAGGTGTGAGTGGCACACAATCTGCTGAGTTTGACGACTGGTAAGTCAAAGGTCTGGAATTTATCAACGACTCAGCTCCCACAAAGGCTGTCAATAGCTCTTCGTCTGTTATATCTGCTCCATGTAGAATGTGATAGACAGCACGCTTTGCTGCCTTGACCATTATTTCATGTGCTCCACCCCAGTGTGGAGCCAGAGGTGGGTTGAACTGCCATTTGATGCCCTTGTCTGCAGTAGTTCTTACAATGTGCTGCTTGTCAAGTGCCTTCACAAGTGATTTTAGTTCTTTAGCAGCACCCACAAAGTTCGTTCCATTGTCACTTAGTACCTTCTCTGGGATTCCTCTCCTGCCAACCATTCTTTGGAAGGCATTTAAAAAAGAACTGGTGTCAAGACTATAAGCCATCTCAAGGTGTACGGCTCTAGAATCTAAGCAAGTAAACAAGCAGAGGTATCTTTTTTGACGAACCTTGCCTCTACCTTGTATTGTCAGAAATGGTCCACCATAGTCCACAGCCACATTTGCAAACGCCTTTAAAGGCTGACCTAGTCTACATGCTAGCAACGGTGCCATGATCTGATTCATTGGTTTTGCCTTTTGTCTTTTACATTCAGCACATTCATTTTCAATTTCACGAATGACTTCTCTCGCATGAATGATCCAATACTTTGATGACAGATGTGACAGAATATAGTTTGTTCCCGAATGTTTGCACTTTTCATGACTAGATTTCACTATGAGTTTGTGATCCACGAATAACGCGGAAGAATGATGGGATGCCGACACTCGAATGAAATGAATTCTGCATACTGCAGTCTGGAATTACTTCTGACAATCCCTTCAGTGTCAACTACTGGATTCAGTGGAAGGAGTTTACTATTTTTCGACAGGGATTTTCCTCTCAGAATGTCTTTGTATTCACTGAATTCTTTCTTTTGAGCCTCTCGAATGAGTCTCTCTTCACTCTCTTTTAGTTCATCACATGTCAACTCTCCTAACTTTCGCAGATTCTGTTTTTCAATACAATTCTCAATGAACCTAAGAACCCATGCCATCACTCGTTTTAGTCTCTCCCAACTGGAATACCGTAGTGGATCTAACCGCCACATTTCTGTTTTATCGTTTTTTACACTGTCAACACAACTTACATTGTAATTTTTATCAACTCTCTTGAATCTTTCAGTTTCAGTTTTCTTGACTTCGCTTTGATCAGTCATTTTGCCTTTTACAGTTGTTCTTGGCCATTCCATTTCACTTTCTTTGAGAAAATTAGGACCTTCCCACCAGAACTGTTCTTCTATAAGCTGATCAATTTTCACGCCACGGGATACTAGATCTGCAGGATTGCTTTCACCTGGTACGTGTCTCCACTGACTAGGATTTGTAGTTCTCTGAATTTCTGCTACTCTATTGGCCACAAACGGTTTAAACACTCTACTCTGGTTTCTTAACCAACATATCACATCCATGCTATCTGTCCAAAAGGTACATTTTTCAATGTCAAATTCTAGTGCGTCTTTAACAGCCATTGTCAGTTCCAGATTTAGAATAGCTGCCATCAACTCCAATCTTGGAATGCTAATTGCTGCCATTGGTGCGACTTTGCTCTTTGCTGCAATCATTCTCACAGACACATCACCATCTTCATGTTCATTTCTACTGTACACTACAGCACCATAAGCTCTCACTGATGCATCACTGAAGGCATGAATTGTCATTTCTTTTACTGGCTTGTCTCCCTTAATGCATCTTGGAACTGTAATTTGCTTGATTTTTGGCAGTTCATCAAACAAGTGTGCTATTTTTATCAATGTCTCAGTTTCTATGCACTGGTCCCATTCAACTCCTGATAGCCAAATGTCTTGCATTATCATTTTCCCCCGCAGTATGTACGGTGCCAAAAGCCCAAGCGGATCAAACATTGTGGCGATCTTTTTCAAATATTCACGCTTTGTCATTGGTTTGTGCACATCGACTAGATTGATATCAAACTTAAAATTGTCATTTTCAGCCTCCCATAATACCCCTAGTGTCTTTATCTTTGGGAGTTCATCTTTTGCTAAATCAACTTTTGAAGCCCTATCGTCCACAGGTATGTGTTCCATCACAGTCTTAGAGTTTGACATCCACTTATGGGCTACCATTCCAGCTTTTCCCCACAACTCTGTGAGTTCTTCATACAACTCTACTGCCTGTTTATCATTGTCAACTGAATCCATACTATCATCCATGTATGTAGATTTTAAGACTGTCTCTGATGCACGTGGGTATTCACTTTCAAACAGTTTGGCATTGTGTTGTGATGCCATTTGAGCTAAAAACGGTGACGATGACACTCCAAACACTAAACGCGTGAATTCATACTCATGCGCCACAGAAACCTATGAAATTTTCTATCCGGAGGAGTTATGCCAACTCTCAGATACATCTCTTGAATGTCACATACTACCGCGACTTTGTTTTCTCTGAACCTCATGAGCACGTCAAACAAACTATTTTGCAGTTTTGGTCCTTGTTCAAGTGAATCATTCAGACATACACCTTGATAACGAGCCGACGCGTCAAACACAATATGAACCTTTGTCGTTTCTTTGTTCATCCTGAGAACAGGAAAGTGAGGTAACAACCACCTTTTTTCTTCTTTCTTATTTTTCTCAACATTCTCGACATAGCCCTTTTTAATGTAACCTTCAATTGTGTCTTTGTACATTTCTTTTACTACTGGGTCTTTATCTAACCTTTTTTCTGTGCTTTCAAGGCGCTTTTTTGCCATTTCATAATTGTCCGGTAACTCTTTCTTGGCTTGTTTCCATAGCAACGACACTTCATAGCGACCTCCGTTGAAGTGTATTGACTTTTCTGCATTCGTCAGTATGTCTTGATCTCTTGGTGATATAGAACTGGAATTTCTAATCCCTTTACTCTACACTTCCCAAAATTGTTGCAGGCTCTGGTCAATTCTCTCAGCAGTGTGGAATGTGAACATACTTGTTGTGGGATTTTCTACTGGTCCAACACATGTCCATCCTAATGGCGTCAACCGTGCGACTGGTTCTCCTGGGTGACCTTGGATCTCACCCAGGGATCTGTGTAGTTCCACGTAGTCCAATCCTATTAAGAGATCTACTTTACTCTTCTTACTCAGTCTAGGGAATTGGATTCCTTGCAAATGAGGCCATTTCTCAGAGTTTTGTTGCCAGTCTATAGGCTTTAATCTACCTGTCACATTCTTTGTTGTTTGGGCCTCCATTTTCATTGTTAAGTTTTTGTTTATACCTTGAATCTGAAATTCAACACATGTCGTTTCAAACCTTTCGGATCTCCCATTGATTACGTTCACTTCAACCAAAGTCTTTTCACCTGATAATCCAAATTCTGACGCCACGTCTTCATCCAAATATGACTTTGTACTTCCGTCGTCAAGTAGCGCGTTTACTTTCAGTTCCCTTTGTTTCACTTTCAATATAACAGGTATTGTTCTCAACGCTATGCTGTGGGTGCTGTTCCATTGTAATGTCTGAAATTCTTCTGCTTCAGGTCGTAATTGTGACACTTGACGATGTAATAGTCTATTATGTGTCTTTGGACAGCCATTTATTCCACACTTGCCTTGATAAGCACATTTTTTGCCTATGTGATTGGATTTTAAGCACTTGAAACATAACCCAGTATTTTTTGCCTTGGACCATCTGTCCTCTACACTCATAGCTTTAAATACTTGGCAATTCCATACCTTATGGGTCTGACCGCACACTTTACATTCTTCAGCTACCGTCGCGTCTGCATTTTCCTTTTTGGCTCCAAAGAATGATCTTTCTTTCTGGGACTTTCCACTTTGATAATCAAATCCATGAATGGTTTCACTTGCTTTGACTGCATATTCTGTCTCTTCATTGATCCACGTTCTCAGAGTTTCTACCGATTCACTCAATTTTTTCTCATGCACTTGTCTATTATATCTCGTTAGCATTGTCTGTGGTAATTTCTTTAGTAGCCTATGATACAGAGACCCATCTCTTAAATCCTCATCATGTTTCACTTCCTTTAAGTTAATAACTGCAATATCAAGCAAGTCTTCAAAGTTTTCTAGTTCCCTTGCACTTTCATTACGGAGAGCCGGGAAATTCTCAAGTTCATTCAAAAATCTAGTTACCACTCTGGCAGCACCACCGTATTTCCGTTCTAGCCTTTCCTTAGCTGCTTCATATGCTGCTTCAGAATGTCCAAGATTTTCAATGCACTTCAGCGCTGCTCCTTTTAAGTACTGCCTTAGTTGAAGGTGTTTATACTCTGGTGTTGCAGGTGCATTATCAATACAAGCCATAAAGGCTGCCTTCCAGGATTCATACTTGGTCTTATCTCCATGAAAAGAGGGCATTTCTACTCTCTTCATATGCTTCCATAAGTCTTTTCCTAGAGCACTATATTCTGAGCCCCCAGTAGCCACTGATTCATGCTTGGGCATGGATTTTTTCCTTGCATCAAAAAATCGTTTTACTTGTATACTAGTCTCTGAATATTCGGTTGCAATTCCGTCCATTTCCGATGCAATATCATCAGCACATTTGTATTCTTTTCTGTTCACATGCTCATCTGACAATGTTTGCATTATATCCAATGTTTTTTCCAAAACTGTCCCCATTTTCTCACACAACGCGTCTATTTCCCCTTTCTCAGAGTCCTCATCTTGCAGTACATTTGTCAACTGATTCTTAAATCGTGTAAACACAGCCTTATAACGCGATTTTGCCATTTTCATTGCACGCATTTTCGTATATGTGTCTTCTACTTTGGTCTCGTCGTCCGACATCTCGCTTCTTCTATAGATCTAAAACCTCGCTCTGCTACCAATTGTTCTTTATACTATGGTTTTATCTATTTTGTTTCACTAAAACTTTGTTTTTGGCGACGAAACATCACAAAAATCTTCTTTAATGCCATGTGCTTTATTTCTATTATCGATCAGTTCTATCTAACTATTTTAAGCCTATAAGAGATGGAATATGTTCCTCAGTTCAAGTAAAATAGAATTTGTTCTATGCTAATTGAGTTCTCTTCAGAACAAGCTGGGAAGCTGTTTTTGTTACATATGTTCCATTAATAATGTTTTTAAATCAGTCGTGGTTAAAAGTTGTAAAGTAACCCATGTTAATATGCATAAATATTATTTGGGGTCCACTGGACCCCAACTATATTTTTTCAGTTTCTTCCAAATATTTCCATAGTTCTGTAAAATATACACCATTAATGTAACAAAAGGCATATCTAGTCATAAATATGTCCACATTTCCCCATCTGTACATTTTCTGCACAAGTTATTTGATAAAATTCGATTTTACAGCAAAAAACTTAGTTTTTTGTGTTACTATGGTCACTGGTTGCCATGGTAACAATGAGAGCAACGTTTCGGTTTTATCCCTACCATATAGTATAAACACACCAAATTTATAATGCCGTATTCACAAATGCCTATATTGACTTAGAAAAATAACAAAAATGCACAATGGGGTCCAATGGACCCAAAAAGTCTCAAAACGGAAGTTTTTGCAAGGTCCGGATGAGGGTTAATTGTGTAAATTGTTAGGTGTTTAATACAAGTGAATGCTTAAAGCAATGTGAACTTTAAGCTGTAATCTGACTTTATTGCAGTCAACAAGCTTTCTTTGTAGTTGTCATAAACAGAGGATTTACATATACTATAAATGTACCACATAAGGGGTACATTAAATAGAAACTGGTCGCCTCTCAACGCGACAGAAACTAATGACATAGGCCAGAAACGTGTAGTATACTAAATGCGGTTCCTGAGGGATACTGTTGACCCGGTGCCTATCTGGCGGGTCCTGATGGTAGGTATTACCCGGTCGCTGTGAAACGAGCTGGCTGTGGGTCTGTAGTATAACTCTTGGACAGCTTCTTTATAAGGGTGTATTTCAGTCGTGAATTATGCAGGTCGGTTGGTGTATAGGCGTGTGGTTGGGTATGAGGAGGCATTTGATGACTTAATGTACGTAATAATGTAATGCATTACATTACAATTTTAAAATCACATTGCCCTAACAGTGCATACTATTATAATTACCATGACGCAACGTGTACAATTATTGTAATGCATTAAATATCAATTACATTGTCATGGTAATGCATTACATTATACATTACATTTTAATAACAAGCCAATACCTAACAGAAAAAATGCCTAAAAGCATACCATATATCATATATAACAAAATATTTACAAATTCATTGTCAACTACATATTCCGAGATTCAAAACTTAAGAAAACATGTTTACAAGTAGTCAAATCCTTTTTAAAGTGTCCATTGCATAAGGAAGCATATTTTTGTAAGCAAGCAAGCTCTTCCCTTTTCTCCACAGAAGCACCTCAGAGCGCATGTGCCTTCATCTGCAATTATGACTGATAGCTGCCTTTAAATATATTATTAGTTATCTACCTTTGATTTTTTTGGATAAACTTACTTTACATAGTTCTAGTTCTGTATATGCATTTTCTTGTTTACCCATTGTAAAACCTTTACTTTATAGTGAAAAGTGTAAATAATCTGTATACAACTATTTAAGGCATGATTCGGCTTATAGCAAGATGAAAGTAAAGCAGAAATCTCCTTTAGGAGCTTTCTGTTTTACTTTCATCTTGATTTAAGCTGCCACATTTATTCAACACCATAAATGAATATTCATTTTGGCACTTATTTGGAGAAATTTGTAAAGGTGCTGTAAGGTCCTCCTGTAGAGGAATGGGTTAAACATTTTATTGGTAGATCTTTGGCACTTATTTGGAAAAGTATGAAAGATTCTGTTAGGCGAAAGGGTTAAATCTTTTGTTGGTAGATCATTGTGATAAAGATAACAAAACAGACACTTGTGTAGGTGCTGAGTGCATGTTTGTGAGATGTTGATATAATTTGTTACACATTAATATATATTGTTATATTTACTTTACATTGTATGCCTTGTAATATAGTCGAAACTCGATAATTCAATATCACTTTATTGCGAATGTAGGAAGGCCCTAAAAGAGTTTTCTGCTTTACTGTCATCTTGTTTGAAGCAGCCACCTATCTTTAACAAAGACAAAAGAAAAAACAAACTCATACAGCAGTCATAATAGAGAAGTTCTGCTATACATTGAACATATGTTAACTTCCTTTGCAAATAAGTGTATGTGATATCCATACCCAATTCTTCTGTGATAGAATAGTTCGAAATGAGATTGTGAGGGTATGATGGTCAGGTAGAGCCATATGAGGCCTTATCCTGCGAGCTATTTGACATTTCAGTACTGGTATCTGTTGTGTTTGTTTGAGTTTTCCCCATGTATTAAGGTTTCTAAACAGTGCAAACTGAATGACAAAACAATGTAGACCCTGATCAGACTGCTTCTAAGGGAGCAGTCTGATCAGGATCTACACTGTTTGCTCAGGCCTGCCTGTATCACTACCCAGGATCATTAAGATAATATAATGGACTGCTTTCTATCAGGGGTAATGCACTAGGGTTTCTATGGCAACATGTGCCTTTGTTGTGTATAATTATGCACTTATGTATGGGTATATCAAACATTATGTTTTTTGTATTAATGAATTACTGGCCATGGACACAATGTGTGTTTTTATAAATGTTTACCAATTAGTTCATAAATATACCTTTGAATGTCTCTAAAGCTTTCTACTCTAAGAAAAGAAGAACCCACGTAGGCAGACTAAAACATAAAACAAGACATTTTCAATTAATTTTTCATCTGAGTCGCAAACAGTTTGTTTGCAATGGAAATAAATTTGTTTAAGCATATATACACATTTATTGGGAAAGAATGATATTTTCTGCAATGAAATTGTATAGATTTGAAACAAAAATGCGATATAGGAATGTAACGTTTCTTAGCAAATAATCCACCAGGCTTCTGAGGTGACATCTGGTTTCAAAATATGGCATGCATATTCGCAAATCACATTCTGCAATCTTGGATTTGACAACTGACATGTTGCCAACTTGCATGTACTTGCTGGATGTTGGGGTTTGAATTCAGTGATTATACATCTTACATTAAATTGTTTCTATACAGCTTATCACAAGACAGAATTGATGTAGATCTTTATTTTGCATAACCTAGCTTATCCATCACCTGAAATCTGTTTTTTCTGACAATGATTTTCTGACCCAAATGTATATGGCATTCAGCTTTTTTCTCACACAACGTACATGTACTCCTGTTTTCTACGAATATCCTTGTCTCCAAAATGTGTGAGATAAATTTGATGACGTCACCCTAACATCACTATTTATATAAAGGCATTAAATATTACATCACTGCTTTAAAAAAAAAAACCAACCTTAAAACCATTGGTTATGTGATAAAAATAACCTGTCACTCGTCGATATTTAAGACAAGTTGATCTCAAACTCGTCTAGAATAGAAAAGGTTATTAAGCTCGCCAAGGCTCGCTTAATAACATTTCAATTCTAGACTCATTTAAGATCAGCTTGTCTTAAACATAGACGCATGACAGATCCTATATGTCCGCGTCGAGGTTTTGGTCGAGAGCAAGTTTTTTGAATGGGAAATAAACTTCCTGACATCTTCAGGATCTAGTCTGCATTGTCGTGCTGACATCGAAAGAATGTAACATTTTGAATTGCGATTCCGCTAACTATAAAATACGCGTTGATGCATTGTAACAAGAAATATCTTTAAAAAAGATATTCAGCGGAATGAGGGGTGGAAGTAAAACTGTATGAGTTTACTAAATTGAGTTTTTTTCAGAAATGTTATATCTTGGAATGAAAAGCAAAATATACAGGTACAATCGAAACAGCTACTTTTATTTAGGATATACATCTAGCATAACTCGAACTAAAACCTATCATGTACAGAAATGCAAAACTAATAATTCAACTTTTATCCTAGCTACTGGTAGAAGATCCTAGCTAGCTCCTATTAATGTACTGTTCTATATATACTAAACATCACTCATAGAGTTTCTTGAAACAATCTAACTATAACTAAAGTAACTACTGTGCATGCTCATACAGCAGTGTAACAGCTCTCTGCTGTAGTTTCTCTAACACCTCATTCTTGTAAATTAATGATGAAACAACTCACTTAAGGTCATTCCTTATATTGCTATCAATGTATTGTAAATTTGTACAAATAGTAAACAATTAAGAAGAATTGGTAGTAAACCATAACAAAATACTAAGCTATAAACCACTGTCTATCTATAAATAGACATCAGTTGTCATACATCTTAAAATAGAAGCAAATGATGTCATCAGTTCAATAGAAAAACAGTCTGCAACAGCCTGTGTCTCTTATTTTTACACTCACAATTCATATCTGATAAAACTGTAATAGGGCATAGACCAGCCTGGCTACAGTTTCAGGGCTCCAGAAAAGAGGGGGTAAACTGAAAAAATCTAACATTTTCTCACGCATTTCAGCACTAAACCATATGGTGTTACCACTCATTTTGATCGTCTCGAAGAAACAATTCAAATGAGTAGGACACCATAGGGTTTAATACAGAAATACAGATTTTAAGTTTTGAAATACTCCCTTGTCTGGAGCCCTGGCTACTTTCAAATCAGACAATTCAGTTTTCAACAGGTGCTCTTAATTCTAAATTTCTGATCAAATATGATAGGTTGAAAATGTTGCTCTAAATAGATACCATGTAGCTCCGCTGAAAAATAGGAAATGTTATGAACTAAACAGATACACGAACCAATAAAATGCAGAAGTTGTCTATTTATTTGAAGAATAGTAATGGTGATTTTGTTAAATTTAGAGGCTGGTTAGATACAACTGATAGGGCTCTAAACTGTTTGAGATGGAAATCGCAATTTAAGCCCAATCCTTCCGATTATTGTTTACGCAGCAACAGTTGTTATATATTTTCTTTTGAAAGAGTGCCCTAGCCTCAAGATTATTACACATACTGCAACAACACAGCAGCTCACTCCTGGCACGTAGAATGATAAGTTATAATTCCCGGAAACATCATATATCCAGCCTGTAAGAAAAGATAAACAAATGATTACGGTAAAATATCATCACTTGAACCTCTTTCATTGCTATGACGTCATCAGTTTTAACAAATTATGGCTCCCCTATATAGGGGGAGACATTGATGTTGTGGTTTCTGTCTGTCTGTCTGTTCGTCCGTCTGTCCGTTCGTGCTCACAAATGATAGTAACGTGGCTAAAATTGACTTCCATAACCAGAAACATAATTGAAAAACATTAAACTGGCAGTTTCTTGTAACATTAACCTGGCAATTTCTTGTGACATTAACCGGGCCAGTTGTGGGACTTAGGGGTAGGGTAGTCTTTATAGGTGCATATAGGAGATAAGTGTGAGGTTGGGCGCCCCTAAACCCAGGTTTAACCCCCCAGTGGTTGTTAATAATTAATTAATTTATAGTTAATTATTGATTGCTACTGACCGTACCAAGGCGGGCTCCTATATTCACTTTGCTTTATGTTTGTCTTGCGTGTTGTTTTCTATTTAGTGTGTAGATGTAGGAATTGTATTGCGTGTGTGTGTTTGTTGTGGTATGACTGTGTGTGTGTGTTCTGCTTGAGAGGTGGGTGTATTGTTTGTGTTACGTTTCCTGCTTGAGTCTTTCGTATTTAATTATTAGCCTCCAGATCATTCTATAACAAAGTAAGATTTCATTTATGTGGCTAACAACACACATTTTAACCACATAAAAGAGATACAATAAAGAAGGAAATTACACCTTAAATGAAGAGTTTGGGTACGTCCGTCCGCCAGTCTGTCTGTAGGAAATTTTGTGCAGCTAACTCCAACATCACATTACTCTAAACTTTCACAGAGTAACAACTTCCATGGGAAGATGTTCATGTAGTTTGGAATTTGAGCTGAGACCTTTTTGACAAAAGTTATCGCCCTTTGAATATTTTTTAAAATAAGTAGTATATTATGCGGGTTTTTTTTTTTAAATAAGTGGTATATTATGCGGAGTAATATAATGATATTGCACATGATGATTGAGGTACATGGGGGATTGAAAATCTTATGCAGCTATCTTCTCCTACATTACTGAAGGGATGTGCTCCAAACTTTCACAGATGAACAACTGATACTGGAAGATGTTCATATGGTTTGTAATTTGAGTTGGGGCCTTTTTGGCAACAGGTATGGCCCTATGAACTTTTTTAAATTAGTAATTTAGTATGGCGCATAATAGGGCACATGGGGATTGAGGCACTGCAGGGGATTGAAAATTCTTGTGCAGCTATCTTCTCCAAGTTTTCACAGATGAATAACATGTGGTTTGCAGTTTGAATTTTGCCCTTATTGACAAAACGTATGGGCCTTTGAATTTTTTACCTACATATAATATATAGGGAAAATTCTTGTGCAGCTATCTCCTCCTACACTAATGGAGGGATTTGCTTGAAACTTTCACAGATGAACAACTTATAAGTACAGAAAGAGATCCACGTGGTTTTGAATTTCAGCTGCAACCTTTTTGAAAAAAGTTATGGCCCTTTGAATGTTTTCAAATAGTAGTATAGGTGCACTTGTAATACATGACTCAAAAGTGCAATAGCACAAGTTTTGATAGTGTTCAACAATTCTGCAAAATTTACATCAATTCCGTTGAATTACAGTGCATGTGTTGGATTTTATAGCACTGCAACACTCAAGTGGACATATAGTACCAATAAAGGATGATATTAGATTATGGTGAGTGATAAAATGATTTCCGCTAATCTCAGCAGTGTGAATTGCTCTTCTCCTCATTGCCATCTTATCTACCATTAAATCTCCAGGTGGCAGCTCTTATATTTTTTTTTAGTATTGAACATTCATGCATGAATTCAGCTACTTTAGCATGTGAGCCTCATTACAAACTAAATGAACATGGCACACATATACTGTGTAAGACTTTACAAGTACCTCCTGTTCACTTTTCTTCTTTTGAGCCCCTTTGAAAGGATTCTCATACATGGGGGAGACATGCGTTTTTCTCAAAATACAAGCTCTAGTTAGTGTCTTCTTTAATTTCTCAAATTGAAATTGATTTGAATTGGCTATTAAAAAATAAATATCGTAAGGAGTGACGCGGCGCTTGGTCAGAATCCAAGCTGTTGACCAATGACAACTATAATAGCAGGGGTATAAGATAGTCACGGAAAATGTTAAGGTGATTCCCTGTCAGACTTCATTGAAACCTTGATTAAAGTAAATATACCATATGGAGATTGAAACATTGTTAAAATATAAAACATTACAGTACCGTTTTTTTCTGACTGGATACCTTGTCCAGAAAAGTTCAATTTTTGATAAACAGGAATGTTTTCGTTATGAAATAATATAATTCAATAGTTTCTTTACATTCAAGTAAACTGTACAGACAATATAAGATATTGTCAAAAAATTATATATTTCATGAACTATTTTCTGGAAATATCAATGTTTAAAAAAGTCAAATTCTGGAAAAGTTACTAATTGTTGAATTACAAAAAAATGTAGCTGTTTAACATACACTAATATTTGAATTAGTAGATACATATTACTTAGTCCTACGAGTCACACAATTTTAATGAAAATCTACAGCAGACTTTTCTTTTCATACATGCTTTCCAGAAATTCAGACAAAATGTAAACACAAACAGGGTTACCTCCCTATATTAAAATGCCGTTAGCTCTACATTATACCATACGTGAAACCTGTAATAATAGACTATTGAATATGGTAACCAGTAGTTATTTAAAGACAGCTGACTTCTTAATGCACGACAAAAGTAATGCATAAAAGCTCATTTAGTATATATATTTGGCATTACTTTTGTCATGTGTGAAGCTGCTATCTGTCACGTAGGCTATAAATCCTCACAATGTTTAGTTTGAAATTTAGAGACTTTTTCAGAATTGGACTTTTTTAAAATAATGATATTTCCAGAAAATATGTCATGAAATATTTTTGTTTGCACAATATATTATAGTCATTGTACAGTTTACTCGAATACAGAAATTATTAATATATATTTTTTATAAAGAAAATATTCCTGTTTATTAAAAAGGAACTTTTCTCGACAAAAGGTCCTGTCAGAAATCACGGCACTGTATTTTTTAACGATTGTTCACTATCCATATGATATATTTCAATTTAATCAACGTTTCAAAGAAGTCTGTCAGGGAATAAGCAAGCCCGCGAACCGCCTTAAGTCACAATACATAACATTTAGATATGATAAATGAAAGCAGACGACAAATAGACTAAGTTTGAATTGATGACGTCATGGCACTGAATGGGTTTATCAGTTATATTCTGGAAACCACAATAGGCATATCTTGCAAACAGTGTAGGTTCGATCAGAGGACTAAGCAGACGACAAATAGACTAAGTTTGAATTGATGACGTCATGGCACTGAATGGGTTTATCAGTTATATTCTGGAAACCACAATAGGCATATCTTGCAAACAGTGTAGGTTCGGTCAGAGGACTATTTAACTCTTTTACTGCCACTGGCGCCAAAAGGCGACTTTGCAAACAATTTGGATCCGGATCAGATGCTGTGTTACGCGTCGTCTGATCAAGATTCTTAAACATTTGACATTCGTATCAACATTTCTTCAGTTAAAACAGCCCTAAAGCGGACTTTTAAAAATATTGCAGACGAAACGTCCAATGCAGACGATAATTTGGCGTAAGTAAGGCAGTGATAAAGCTTGGCGGCGAAAAAGTTTAAGAGTAATTTGATCATGAAGGGCCTGTGCTGTTTGTTTTACTTTTGATGTTTTAAATAAAACAATCAAATCAACAAAAATCGGTCATTTGAGAAAAGTGAAAATGCCAATATGAAAATAATCGGCATGACAAGAATTCAATTAAAGTTTAACCCTGTTTCTGCCAAGACTGATAACACTAAAATGTGCAAACTGATTTTTACTAATTTAAATGCTCTTTATAAACATTTAGAACTCCAGAATTTCAAATTCAGACGAACACTTGAAGCTGGCGATGTTAGGTGGTGACTTAGTAAAACACACTGTCTTAAGATATTGCTTATAACTCGTATGTACGTTTATTTTTTTGACGATAAGTTGTGAAACGTTGAAATGAGATGAGGTTTATTACGGTCCGTCTAAAGACCCCAAACCTCCCCAAACTTATCAAAACCTCCCAAAACCACTTTTAAAAGCAAGTTTTTATAATTCTAGCAGATTGTATCTTAAAGCAGGCTGAAAATAAATCAGAACGCGCCTTAAGGCGCATTCTGCTTTACTTTCAACCTGCTTTAAGAGAAAACTTGTCTTCAAAACCAGGAACAAGCTATTAGGATAGTGAGTTAATATTTAGAGGTAACTGTGTAAAGTAATCTTAAGTTTTGTTCGAGTTGTTTCCCTTGAAAAGAAAAACATCGAATATTTAATTTTAAATTAACATTTTTTCATTGTTTGAGCTTAAATTTGCCATTTATAAGCTTTTTTTGATTAGATAATAAGGAATTTAAGTGGTTTGGACTTTTTTTAGTGCTTTAGGCAGGTTTGGAGAGGTTTGGAGTGGTTTAGGGAATTTGGGGAGGTTTGGGGTCTTAAGACGGACCCAGGTTTATTACGTCAGGGTCCATGGTTATAAAGAGTTTGAGTGGAGTCTGAGATCGGTCTCAAGCATTTGATTGGTCATATTTGAGCATTTGCTGGATGTTATTTATCAAATTCAGATTTGACTGATATCAACATATTTATCTACATGTAATTCATTTTTTAGGTAAATTGACTAAAGATATATTGTAATTGGTGTCAAAAATGAGGATTCTGATCAGACGTCACATAGCACGGCGCATGATTAGGATCCACACTTTTTACACCAATTTTCCCACCCATTACGATCTCTTTTTTTGACACCAATCAGGATCAAAATTATTTTCAAATGACCATTTTTTTCGACGGGATTTGGCATTGGGGGGTTTCAATTCCAAAGATTGACATGTGAACAGTATAAGAGACAGAGAGGGAAAATCAGTTCTAAGTGAATGAAATAGTTTTAAAATCCAAATTTCATCGTCTAATCTTTTTAAATCGTTTACGTATATGTACATGTATATATTTTGCAAAAGTGCTGACCCAGATCAGAGGGATATTTAAGGAGCCATCTTATCAGGATATATTTAGTTCTATAACTTCCAAATGAAATAATTCTTTAACAACTTTCCTTTTGTCAGTTGGTTGACATAGCCTGTAGTACACGGGCTAAAGCTTCCAGGTAACTTTTCAAATGTATTTGTGTGTGTAATTTAAAAGTTTTAAACTTAGCATTATGAACAATACCACACAGTTGATTTTCCACAATAAATATTCCTTTAAGGTCCTTTAAATTGACTACATTGCTCGTTTTCCAAAAGTTGAATAGCCCCTATGAAAATGCAGCATAAAACGATTCAAGTGAGCGAATAACATTTATTTTGCTGATCGTAAACAGTTTCAATAGAGATCAGAAGCGGCTTAAGATCTCGATCCAAACAGATTTACAACTTTCTTTATGTTTCTCCTATTTAAAATACAAAAAGTCATTTTACAAATTGCACAGACGACAATTCCAAAGTAGACTATATTACGACAGGATACGGATACTTACATCCAAACTGTTACTCGTTACGAAATAACATCAACCATACTGCCTTAAATCTAACTTAAAAAATATTGCAGTCGGCAATTTTCAAGCAGACGAACATGTGAAGGGGTTAAATATTACTATAAACGTGACCATGAAATGGTTAAGAGTATATACCTGCTAGCGGTGTAGCAAATAATGATGCTATACCAACAGTAAACATAGTAAGTCCATAGGATTTGCCAATCATGCCTGGTCCAAATTCATCAGCAAGGATTACGGGAAATAGCACAATAAAGCCACCTGTTAAAAGAAAAAAAGGATAATCAATATTATAGTTCTTGTAAACATTTCAATATTTGTTCGACTTGTACTGAACAACGATCTTTATACGAGGTAGGTTGGTGTGCGTGGCATTATATACTTTTGAAAAAAACGTCATGATCAGATGATATCATGAACATAGTTGTGTCAAATGCAAACATTTGTGAACAAGTTAAGCCTAACAGACGAGGAGTAATTCGGATCTGATCAGTCTCCAAACTATTTAATACTCATAATGGGATAAATTGTCCAACTTTTTAAGAAATTGGTTTTACTTATGGTAGTTAAATTGCACTGCCTTTGTAGTAGATTTAATTCAGAGGTGGACGAACTCAGTACGGGAGCTAGTCATTTCGTAGCCGAGTCATTTCGTAGCCGGTAAAATAAGTCATTTCGTAGCCGAATTTCGAGTCATTTCGTAGCCGCGCAAAACCTAAAAGTCATTTCGTAGCCGATTTTTTGGTCATTTCGTAGCCGACAAAAAAGTTGAATTAGTCATTTCGTAACCACCAAAAATTAAAAAATTAATGGCCCCAAAGAAGGCATAAGTCATTTCGTAGCCTCGGAAAATTGTTAAAGTCATTTCGTAGCCGATTATTTTTTTCCTTATTTTTTTTATAAATTTTTTGTGCAGTTTTCTGACATTATTTCAACAAAAATGTGCAAATATTCAAAGTTAAAAAATATATGTTAAGAGAGTTTGGGGTCCGAATTAATTATAACCTTGATTAATATAATTGTAATCAAGTTGTTGAATGTTTTTTAAAACAGGAATATTATTACTTGTCTTTAATTCAATTAAATGGTCCATTTGTTAACAATGAACATGTATAATTGGTCGTTAATCGCTCAATGTAGGTGAATCGTGTCAAACATTAACGTGTATGTTATTTAACAGTTTACACATCGTATAAACACTTATACCAAGCCAATTATCGCCTCCTGCACGTGCCGGAAATGTAGAAAAAAAAAATCACTTTTAATTTCACAAATGACAAGAAAAATGACTTTGTAATCAATAATCACTGTTTATTTGTTATTACATTCAATAAGCACATATAAGTTCAACTGTTGACAGCATAAATACAAAATGACGGTTAAATACAGTGGTGCAGCAGAACACACCCTAGACAAATATGAGATTGATGTTCGTCAAGGATTTGAATGCTGATGACAACGCTTAAAGCTGGCTAAAAGTAAAGCAGGGTTTTGTCTCAGAGCATTCTGCTCATCGTTCAGCCTGCGTTAAGCTATCATCTTTTAGTAAATGGGAAATACAAAATTGAACGGAACCGTTTCAAAACAGTGTACACATCAGCACAAAGAGTGAATACCTATCTCTACAGCGTCTAACTATTGAAGCAAAGTGCAAGTAAAGCACACAGCTCATCAGAACAGTATTCTCATTTTTCAGTCTACTTTAAGCTTTCATCTGCTAGTATGCATAACATACGAAATAGACCACATATTATTATGCACAAGCATATCACAAAGATTGAACACATATATTTTCAGCTTCATACTCTTAAAACAGAGAGAGTCAAGATTCAACAGTTTAATGTTATTTAAACAAATAATGTTTCTCGGTACATACATAATATAAACACATATTACAACATGAACATATATTATTAGAATCTAAACAATGTAACTGAATCACAAAAGCTAATTCTTAATTCCACGAGGTAACCTGTATGACCTTTATGACCCATTTAAGGGTGGTGTATTGTTTGTGTTGCGTTTCCTGCTTGAGTCTTTCGTATTTATTTGAGCTATATACATGTATGAGTGTACGCTTAAAACAGACTGAAAGTAAATCATAGTGCTTAATATGAATAAATATGCTTATGTTTATGCTATTTTATGCCGAATAAAGATCTGTATCTGATAAGAGCGAAAGGTTTTCTATTTTAGGCATTACACACCAAATGATTACTATTTAATATTAATACATACATTTTTGTTATTACAGATGGACTGCATCAAATAAATTTTAGAAACTTATGTCTACATCAAAAATAAAGAATTACTGAATCTAAGTAAACTTATTTATATTTCAAAGAAACTACAAAGTTCACTTATTTTATAAAAAATTAAAAACAATCGTATTAATTCGTTTGCATTAGGTTATTCTTTCAAACCAATGAAATACAACTTTATCATAAACCACACCCAATATCTAATTTTTATTGTTCGAAGTCTACAGGTTATTTTTCTCAAAACTCTCAACCAATCAAATAAATCTTCTTCATAATCCACACCCACTACTAATTTCTACTGTCTACAAGTTGATATTTCAAACCTTTCAACCAATCAAATAAATCTTCTTCATAAGCCACACCCAATACCTACTTCTACAGCGATTGGATTTGTCACGGTCCATTTCACTTATCTCGCTAAATTAGACTAAAGCATCTTATTCATATTTACGTTTGTACCTGTAATTCAATTAAGCTATCACCTTGATTTAAGCTGCCATCTGTCTTAAATACCAATAATAATTTCTTTTGACGTGTTTGTCAACTAAAGTGCATATGAAGGCAACGTTATGTACAAGCGGCTGCTCAAGAATAAATTTACTGCACAACTAGTTCAATCTTTTATTCCTACGTATTCTAAATAGCCAGTTCAATTAGGCAGATCACTGCTTAAAGCAAAATAAAAGTAAATCAGCAATCATTTATTTACTTTAAACTCAACTCTTATTCATATGTATTTTTGACCTGTATTTCAACTAAGGTGTGTACAGTGGAGAAAACGTTATTATTTCCCAATAAACGTGTTTACGCTAAAACTATTTTTTCCATTCCAAACAGTTTGGAGCCAGATAAGACGCTGGGTAATCCGGCGTCTGACCAGGCTCCAAACTGTTTGCCACTCTGAAACAAATAAAAAGTCAGAACTTTCAAAAAGCTGTCCGTTCTACATTTTAGTGATTTGTGTTTGCGTTTCGTTTGCATTTTAACGGGAAAGAATAACATTTTCTCCACTGTATCAAGGGAACGTTATGTACAAGTGGATGCTCAAGATGCAATTTTCTCCATAACTATTTCAATCTTTTAAGTGAAAAGAAATATGATGAAAATATAACTGTAAGTTAAAATATAGCACAAAACTTATTTCTAGAACCAGCAGAGTGGTAAACGTAGCAAAATATATCCTGTTATTTTCAAGACCTTAATTTATTTAATCGTTTTGTTCAGATTGGGTTCCATTGTTATTTTTAACTAACTACATGTATTTCTATCATTAATAACCAAACTGGAATGAACAACTGAGAGTGGTGAAAAACTTAGGTGTGACACTGGATTGGTCACCGTCATTTTCATGTTAGCAATGGCGATCATATATGATTAAGAAATAAACTGATTCTATTTGGCGTTCAAGCGAAATAAACGACAGCAAATTATTGGAAAATACCATAAATCCCGCTAGCGATTTATGGTAAATTTGCCGACAATTTTTATGTCGTTCATTTCGCTTAAACGCCGAAGAAAATCAGTTTATTTCTTATATTTACAATATATTTGCGGATTGGTCAACGTTAGTTTCATGTTTGTAATGGCGAATAAAAATGTTTAAGAAATGAACTGATTCTTTTCGGCGTTCACGCGAAATCAACGTAAGAAAATTATCGGCAAATACCTTGAATCGCGCAAGCGATTCATGGTTAATTTGCCGATAATATTCTGTCGTTTATTTCGCTTAAACGAAAAGAATGTGTTCATTTCATACATTTACAATATATTTGCTGTAATTTCTAATATTAAACGAACATTTTGTTAGTACGCATACATGTATGTTTAATCAATATTTGAGGTGGATAACACGAATAATGTGAACCCTATAAGGAACAGCCATGCCCGCATTACTGAAGCTGTTTACATTCGAAAGCAAAAATATAAGTTCCATTGTTTACATTCTAACGCCATAAACTTGACGGTTTGGCGCTAAAATGACGATTTGACGTCATTTGGAAATGACTTTATTTTTAAAGTACTACAGTAACTAGGATAAATATATCGATTTTTGGTCATTAAGGAATGCAAACAGCTGCTGTTTATAAAATATGTATATGCCCCGCCTCCTCTGCCAGACTTATCCACTAAGCCCGCCTCCTTGAGCAATTGCATCTATACGAATGAAACGACAAATTTTCCAATGGAATTGAATGGGTCAATGTAAATACATGTATTTGAAGCAAAAATATAAGATTATGAAGTTAATTGGTATCCACTTACTCACCGGACGATAAACCAAACAAACATGTCATGGTTAGTTTGGTCTGAAATGTTGGCAACAATGGTAATATAACCAGTGAAATTCCCAGCGAGAACAGCATGACTTGTAGTATAGCTTTTCTATGAGGAGCTAGCTTATCGCCAATCCATCCAATACTAAGCCTTCCAATTATGCTCGATATTCCTATGAAATGTTAGAAAGTAGCAAATTAATTTAAATAAACAATCAATGCGTTTCGATGTCAGACGAAATGTACTACAATCATATACTTTTACACTCAATACAATGAGCTCGATCCTGTTTTAACTAATATGTAAAACGTTTCCAATAAGAGATTTCCGGATTAGAGGGATTTAGCGGCAATTCTTATGCAGTTGATGCAGTATAACTCGACATGACTACGTTCAGTGGCAAATACGGCAAGGGCCTATGACTTACCCACCTTGATGTCTATTTTTCACAACCGAGAGAAGTATCATTGTCGAAGAATTATACATACATCACTGTATCCGCAAGTAAAAATCCCTTTTCAACGATGGTGGTGTCCGCTTTAAGTTCAACTTGCATTCAGTCACTATATGATTTAAAGACAGTTATTATTACATTTTAATTATATAGCACTCTTTTAACACAGGAGTTGTACGTTCAAAAGCGCTTATCATTAATAATCCATTTTAAATGCAGGGCTTAATGCACAATGTCACGTATATTATGTCTTACTTTACGCTTACTTTGGGTTAAGTGACCCCATGCATTTGAAATACCTGCTCTCGGGATCTTTTGCAATACGTGTATTTTCCAATCAACCATGTACACAATAAAATAAAATACACGAATTTCAATACTTAAACTTGTCATGGAATTTTCTCGTTTCCTATTAAGTCTTGGCCTTTTGTTTTACTACATGTAATTGGGGTTGCTTTCAGCCATATATTGCAAAAATGACAAACAATGCAGACTCTGATCAAAGAGCTCCTTTAAAGCCATATATTCTAGGTCTACAATGTTTACATAGGACACGTCTCCTCGTTTCAGACACAGTGTTGAAATAATAAAATCGATAAGGAGTCTATTCTTCAGTAGCGTTCAATAGGTTTAAACACTTACCGATCGACGAAACTAGCCAAGTTGCGGAAGATTTTCCCATACCGCCTTGAAGAACTGCATCTGGTAACAGACCGAATGGTACAGGTACTGCTAAGGCAACAAAGAATGTAGACACCAGGACCATAATACAGGTTATGTTTTTAACTAGACGCATTATATCTGTTACCATTCGTTTCAAACCATGAAGCACAGATATGAATGTGTTAGCAACACTTTGTGTTTCGTTTGTAACGTTGCTCTCTGGTTCTAGATGGATTTCTTCCTGCGTCAAATATTCTCTCCTCGAAGACACAAGCAAAAGACCACATGGAAGTCCATTTAATAAAATTCCTGATGTCAAAAGCAAGGATTTTCTCCATCCAAACTCGCCAATTAGATAGTTGATTAAAATATTGAAAACGAATATCCCGATTCCTGCAATATGTAGATATACAGATATATTTCCCGTTTCATCCAATTTATAGTTTTATTTTACCAAAGGATTATCCTCAAAAATGTCAAATAAGAATTTATCAACCAAGTAATATATTGAAAGCTTCAACATAATTCGTATTTTAAAAGAACAAACACAAAACGTTGTCAGACACTTTGGAACCGGGTCAAACACAGAGTCTTGATCAAAATCCTTTGTAATTGCCAGTATGAGCCAAGTTGATTGTATTGTAGGATAAGGTTTTAACCTCCAATGTCTATTGAAAACAGGTTATGAAACATGACTCGTAGATAAAGTTAAAAAAAATACATTTTTAATTATTCGCAGTATAACACAAGTATTAGTAACTAGAGCACGTTACAATTAAAATGAATATTACATTATCTTTACGCTTTGACATTTGCCATGTTGCCACATTTAAATAAAACTGGTGAAGACACATAGGCATAAAACAGACTAAACCCCAGAAATTGTTTTGTAAATTGATGTCAGACGCCTTGATAATAGGGTCTAATAAGACGTAAACAACAGTTTAAGAAAATAATTTATGTACAAAAAAGACATTTCTACCAAATGAGATAAACAGAAATGTTTTTAAATAGACGTGTATTCTTGTCGACTGTCTTCGTACTGGAGGCTCATATAACATATCGTACTAGCGATGAATGTTGTGATGCCTTATGCCCGCGTCACACTGTCCCGAAGTTGACAACAGATGGACACACGATGCACGAAATGTTCACATTCGGGCCTGATCGTGTAATCATCTGGTCATTCGTGAGGGCTTCTTCAGCCACCGTGTGGGCTCTGGCTGAATTTTACGGGCATCCGGAGCAACTTCGTGAGCGATGACAAAATCTTTGGCTGTCAAAAAAGTTGCCGAAGGACCTTGCGAAGGTTCGTTTTCGTGTTGACTTCGTGTTTTCATTTTACCCTTCGTAATGCCATCGTGTGGGCATCTTGTCAAATCGTGTCGCCTTCGTGTTTCTCTCGTGTGATCATCGGTACCATCGGGCATTTTTCTCCTCATGAAGACAATACGAAGGAAACACGAAGCCGCCCGAAGTCTTAGGAAGGCAACACGACTTCGTGAAGCCATCGCAATGATGTCGTGAAGCTATCGTGAAGCTATCGTATTATAGTACGATGGCATCGAAATGAGACTACGATGTGACCGAAAACAACACCAAAATAATGAGTAACAAACAGTTTGAACCAAGAGCAGACGATTCTTACTGTTTTTACTCTCAGGGTTTTAATATTTTCCTCCCTGCAACAACTCCTTCCGAACAAAATACATAATCTGCCTCTTGCTGGATGGTGTTGTAGAGAGGGAGCCCTGTATTGCATAATGCCTTAAGCATAACGTGAAATAATAAATATAATTTTTGAAATTTATTTTCCAAACACCTAGTACTTGTTATTGTTTGCACTTATGAAATAAAGGTTCAACATTGTAATAATAAGAAACAACAGCACTATTTATAACTACCACTGAATCACATAAATAATGTGGTGTTTAACCCATTACCCAATAGCCTATTTCTAGTTTTGAGGACAGGTTCTCATTTCAAGCAGATTGGAAGTAAGACAGAATGTGCCTAAAGGTATGTACTTTCAGCCTGCTTTAAGCTACCATCTATTAAAATTAGAAAGTTTTGTTTTGTTGTACATCAGGGCGGCCACTAGTTGATTGCTATTATTAGTGTTAATGTTATTATTATAATTATTATCATTATGATTAGTTTAATTACAACGTACCAGATTTATATTGATGATTATGAAAGTTGATCATGAAAAATCCCTAATATTTCAAAATGTCCTCTTTTTTAAACGGATTTTTTATGAATTGTACCTTAAACCCTCTACCAAAAGTCAATTTCTAAATACGTGACCACATAAAGTAGGTTAAAAAGCAGAATGCGCATTTTATTTTACTTTCACTATATTTCAAGCTATCACCTTTCTTTCGTATAACCAATAAGAATTTTCTTTAATGGACGCAATGAACAAGTTTAACTGTAGTTTAAAATCTCAATTTTAAAAATGTAAAGTCCGGAACAACTCGTTATTTTTTTCAACTAATATTGAGAAACAATAAAATCCCTCTATTAATACCACTGATTTATATTGTGTTTAAGGCAGGTGGCTGCTAAAGCAGGTTGCAAGTATGCCCCTGCGGTCAAAATTGGCCCGCCCCGGGGGTCGCTGTTTTACATAGAGTTATATAGTGAAATGTTCAAACAACTTTTTCGGAACACTCTTTTTGCCTTCACCATGTTTTAAGCTGCCATCGATCTTCTTATAATCAATAAGCCTTTACTTAAGTTGAAAATTTCTAGTTTCCAAGATGTAGAGTCGATCGAACTTTTAATTCTATGTTAATCTAGTATTGAACTTTACATTTTGGAAACTTGAGATCAACCTCTCACCATGCTAGCGACTGATAATTCGGTCACTCTGATTACCTTTGCAAACAGTTTGGATCAAGATGATACAACACGTAACACAGCGTCTCATCAGGATCTAAGCTGTTTGGTCTTCAGGGACTCGTTTCATAAAATGTCGTAAGACAAAAACAATCGTAAGTCAAAACTTTAAAATACATTTAATTTCTGATTTCTCTATCTAAAATTGTCTTGTGACTTCTCTTTGAAATCGTTGTCTTCAAGACGGTTCCAAAGAGATGCCGCAATACAGGATTAGATGGAGATATAAATAATAATTTAGACTTTTATAATCTGACTTACGACAACATTCGTCGTACAAGATTTTATGAAACGGGCCCCTGACCCTGAATTTAAAAGAAATTTTGAGATTGTTACAGACAAAAACATTACACAGCATGCAAAGTGTTAAACTATAGACGATACTTAGGTCAATACTTTACTTTAAAGGCTGGCTTGGTGCCCTGGTAGGACACGATTGTCATGTATTATTCCCATTATATACACTAACATTATTTTCACATACACTGCTCCCTCCCTACAGCGAACCCCTTCTCAAAAAAAATACTTGCTACTGTTCCCTAAGTAAAACATTAATACCAACGATGTCACTGCTGTCGTCTGCTATTTTCTCACAAAGTTGGCATTAGCCATTTTGAAAATAAGCCTCCCAAAATCAAACCAATATAATGACGAGTGACAATCAGTTTGAACCCATATCAGACAGCGCGTTACGATGTGTCTGATCTAGATTCAAACTGTTTACACTCTCAGGGTTTTACTATTTCCCTCTCTATAACAACTACCTCTGAACAACAACTCCCTCTGGGGATAAAGGACTGTTAACTTCTTTTTTGAATATTCGAACTCGTCTATTGGTGGTTTCAGCCTTCATCTTTTCCCTTCCTTGTCCTCCTTTTCGTGACATGATAAATTAAAAACCTACGTAGATTTTAAGTTACATTAGATCTAAAATCGGTAAATATATGGCGGCTTTTAATCTTAGATCAGCGACTGAACTTTCCCGCCGTCTACCGAATGTTTAATACCATCGGAAGGTCATGTGATGCCTTCGTGACTGCATCATGCTCTCAACACGTCGTCGTGTAGCTATCGTGTGACCTTCGTGTGGCTTTCGGGTAAACTTCCTGTGAAAATCCGCATATTCGTGTTGAATTCGTGTGTGGTTCGGTTGTCATCGTGTGGCCTTCTGTAGGCACCGTACTTGCCGTCGTGTTGGATTGCCTGTTGAGCCAGGTTCGGGGCCACCTTCGCGCGAAATTCAAAATTCCATGTTCGTGTGGCCTTCTGGTGTCACAATCGGGACAGTGTGACACGGGCATTATAGACACACATAAATATGCAACTTAGGAATAAAATTATATGCAATCCGGTGATGTTCTCGAGGTTAAGTTTTATGTCAATAGTCACAGTTCAAAGAGCTTTGTCAACAATAAATAGAGGATCTTACATGAGTGCTCATTAATTATTATTCTTTATAAACAAGTAGACTATAATAATATGACACGAACCTTCGCGAGCGTTATATTTACTATAGTCAACGATGAAATCTCGATGAAATCTACCCATAAGCATGGCAAATGACCTAAATCTGAAAATAGTAAACACACATTCAGGTTGCAGTGTGACCAGACGACACTCTACTTTTTTAGGGAAAGTGTTCGGAAGAAAGGTTAAATTCAAGCAGTTTCAACATGTTTTTTGGGTAATAATGTATAGAGCAGTTTTCAGTACACTTATCAACGTTTGGTTACGTAACTTTCCATTGAAGTACCTTTTTCCAAAACATAGTACCCTCATAACCAGGCAGTGGACTTAGGGATACATTTTGGATACTGCCTAATTATATATACTTAAGTATATAATATTTAAGCATATACATACTCAATCGTAGAACGGCGTAGCAGCACGCTGCATATACCTAGCAAACCGTACGCAACCCTACATACTATATGTCACGTGTCAGCTTTATTGCACGGCTTGTCATATGGTAGAAGGGACGATACGTAGTAGAATCTTGCAAATCGCAGCGAAAACCTACCGCTAGCATAGTGAAACATATACAACGACACCCAAAGGGAGACAAACATTGTGTGTGTTGTTCGGAGAAAGTCGTTGTAGAGAGGAGAAGTTGCTTACATTTGCAAACAGCTTGAATCCAGATCTGGATTCAAACTGTTTGTCACTCGTCCTTAAGTTTTTTTCTGTCAAAATGTCGAATATGTAACTTTAAGAAAAAACAACAGACGACAGTTTTAAGCAGACGATATTGCAGAAGTGAAAGTATTAGACATATAATTGTCTTGTTTTTTGGACCGCGGCAAGGGTCGTTGTAAAGAGGGAGTCGTTTTTCGGAGGGTCGTTGTAGAGAGGGACACTGTACTATATTTAACGTGACCGTATCGAAAGGTAGTAGAGTAGTCTTCACTACATGATCTTAATCCAGAATATTGACTGACATTGCAAACTGTCTGGGTTAGGATCTAAATTCGAATACCAAAAATTGCAGCGTCTAATTACATTCTAATATTCGTAACGTTTATTCATTTAAAAAGACCTTACAGTCAAACCTTGATAACTCAAAATAGCTTCAGTAAAGAGTAAAGGTAGTTTAACAATTGAACTTCGATTATTCAAGTTCGTCCAAGTCACACATTCCCGTAATTTACGATTATTATCATTATCATTATTATGTCCGATATATTATTTGGCGCTCTTTTCACACAAGAGCTGTGCGTTCAAAAGCGCTTCACATAAAATTATATAAATGTACATACAAAGTCAGAAAAGGCAACTGAGTAACTACATTAAAAAAAACATGATACCTTATGGGTTTACATGGAAAAATTTTCCGAACAAGGAAGATCTTTCAATATACATGTAATAAGCAAGACTATAAAAAATGTCATAATTAGTTTGTAATGTAACGTATCTCAGCATGTTGTTGTTTTGAAACACGCGTATGATCGACGCGAGTTTGTCTTATCGAGTGGATTGACTGTTCTTAACAACAATGAACTGCACGTAACGTTTTTAAACAGATTATAATAAAAGCATAATCAAAGTTTAAATTTTGAAAGACATTACCAGATCCACAATTTGCTATTCCGCAGGCTGTTGCACGACTTTTGTTGAAGTGTTTAATCACACACGCATTAGCAGGTAACAGCATAAGACCAAAACCAGTGCCTAAAAACATAGAATGTATTGTGATTAGTATTTTACCAATTTTACAACAAAAGTTGCTTGAGGTTGATGGTTCCTAATGAGATCGGGCTAATGTTGTTCAATATTGGAAAGTCAACGGCGAATGGCCGATCGCTGCAGAGTACATTTGGTCCGATCTCAATGGGGGTCTTCAACCTTAGATCGCGCAACCGCCAATATATCGTCCACTTTAAAATGTTGTTAAAATTCGTTTACACTTTTTAAATTGTTTTCCAACTTTGGTGGCAATTAACGTTTTTAACCCAACCGACGCTTAAACTCGTCAATTATAAACAGTGTACCCGTAACGACTACACTTGGCCTATAAAGAACAGTGAATACCCTAATCAGATGGCTCTCCTTTGGGAACCCTCTGATCAGGGTATGCACTGTTCGAGCTTTTGAAATATATTGCATAAAACAAACCTTAATAACAAAAATGGTTTAGACATACTTGGAAACTGGAATGTTTCCATTTAAGATTTCGCAATGCACGTTAACAAATTCACTATTAAAGGCTTCAAGGCTGATGGGTAACGTTGTATCCAGTTAGAGCAGCTTTGTTTTAAATGTCGCTTTTGTCTAAATTCAAATATTTGATATTTCTGTAAAGAGGATAATCTGAACGTATTTATTAAACTTGTAAACGATCAACCGGAAAATAGCAGCCTCTTACCACCAAGGACACCATACGTGAGACACATGACAGGTAACGTGTTGAGGTAAGAACTGGCGAAGAATCCAGCGAAGCTAACGAAGCAGCCAATGACTACCAACAGTCTACTCCCAAACCTATCAACCAGAGATCCCGAAATAGGTCCTGAAATAAGCATGTCAAGATATGTTTTGATTTGTATCACATCTGGTGTTGCAGTGGGAAAGATGGAAAGATGATACTCGTTCCATGTTTAACCATTTCAACGTCAAATTTATCGTGAGTATTTGACCCCAAGCGCCATAATTTTTATTATCGTCTGCTTCAATATTATTGTAATTTCGAAACGAGTGTCAAAAACTGTTGATCCTGATCAGGGTCCAATCTATTGTCAGGATCCAAATTGTTCTCAGGATCCAAATTGTTTGTAAAGGTGCCCTTTGGCGTCATTGATAGAGAAAGCATAAAACAAAATTTAGCGCAAACACAATGCAGTAAAACGTACACAGTAACATATATATATTTAACTGTTAACCCTTTACCTGATAGCCTGTTTCTAGTATTGAAGATATGTGACTTCTTAAAGCAGGTTGAAAGTAAAGCAGAATGCGCCCTAAGGCGCATTCTGCTTTACTTTCAGCCTACTTTAAGCTATTAACTGCTAGAATAAGGAAAGTATTAAATATGACACATATTCATTACGGTATAATTTGGAAATATTTTCTGCAGCGGATGAATAAAATGAATGTGCTAAAAGTCGCTTCTATAAGGGAAAGGGTTAACTGTTTGTTTTAATCTTATTGACAATAGTTTGGAGTCTGATTTGGCGACAAACTGTTTGCAATGAAAATGATTGTTTTAGCACAAACGCACTTATTGGAGAAACTATTTCACAGCCACAGACGTTAGTGTACTATGTAGCATATAATGCACTAAACAACAGTAAAACCTCCCAGTTACGACCACTAAAACGAGGGCTCATTGATTGTATAGAAACAGGTGACAGCTTAAATAGTCCAGCAGAAGTGTAAGCGGACCTGGACATGTGGTCTATAGTTTTTTGCTTTATGGATTTGAGCAATGTAAATTATAACTAACAGTTTAAGACCGGGTAACTTTCTGTTACTCTTGAGCAATTCGAGCAAACTCCTGTTCACCCACCCATCCATTCTAACATTGCTGATCAAATTTAACTTCTTATTTGGCTTTTATTTCATGTGGTAGAGACTTAAAAGTGGTATTTTGTTAGCAATTATCAATGTAGTTTACCTTAATACAAATTTTGAAAATATTTAAGGACAGTTTCGGAATAATTGAAATCCAAAATGGCCGCCAAAATTGCTATTTTTAGTAAAATTTAACCTTTTCGAGCAATAAAACTACTTATATTAACTTCAATTGATACTTATATGGAACAATTTTAGTTGATTCGTATTGAATATTAACTTCAAAATCATACTAGCTTTTATTTTGATTTGTTTCCTGTCATCCAGTGCTGAAATAATCTAAAATTGCCGCCATATATACCTACCTTATTAATTTCTGCATACATAAATTTTCTTGATTGGGACTTTCATTTCATTTGTTAGAGATTTAAAATGGTATTTTAAGCAATTATCAATAAGGTTTCCCGAAACACATTATTTGAAAAATTGTTAAAGGACAGTTACAGACTCATTAAAATCCAAAATGGCTGCTAAATAGCTATTTTTAGCAGCAATCAAATTTTCGAGCAATTCAACTACTTTTACTGACTTTTATTGATACTCATATAAACAGTTTTAGTAGATTCTTATTGAATATTTAACTAAGAAATCCTGTTTAATGAGCTTTCATATTGATTGGTTCTTGTCATCCAGTAATGATTCAATCAAAAATGGCTGCCGTTGATACAATTATCTTTACTAATTTCTACTAATATAAATTTGCCAGGTTATGCAAATGTTTGTTTGTCTTTCAATGCCATTGTGACAAATATACGGTAGTTCATACTGGTAAATCTTGAAGTTGGTAATGCTTTTACAGGGCTAATTAATGGCATGCATTGACCACTATCAAATTAAAGTATTTATTTGATTAAGTTTGATTTTGTCTGATACAGATAACTATGTCCCAATAAAGGGAATATTTTTTTTTACAAATATATATATTTATTATTTTTTAATATCAAAATAACATTATGTGTAGCACTGCATAAAAGCTTATTTTTGCACCTGTGTGTGTAATGCACAAAACATATTTGTCACTAGTTTTCGTGGGTTTGTGGAAATTGTTATTTTTAGTTGATAATTAGTATGTATATCAATGGTTAATATAGGCTTACCTGGCCAAGGCATGATGTATTAAGCAGGGCGTTTAAACGGTGTTTCAAAGCATGTGTTATTTCATTTTTTGAATCTACAGGTGGAAATATGGAACATAAGTTAACCACTTAATTAGCGGTATAAAAACCGCACCGAAACTAAATACCCTTTTAATTAAATTGACGGGTTCACGGAGGAAAAACTGTGAATTGAACGATTCTGATTTGATCTTTCACAAGGGCCATGTAGTTGGACTCGAAGATATACGCCGATAAGTCGAGGAAGTGTGTCGGGCACATTGCCAAACCCCAATACTTAAATGAAGTCATGGGAAAAAAGGGAAAGCACGTCACTATGGGTCTTGGTATCAAACGTCTGAACGACCCTAGAAAAGTTATCAATATTCTGAATTTCTGAAACATATGAATCATCGCATAAACCACAGGGCTGTAGAAGAACTGAAAACTGAAATTAGCACAGAATTATGTCAGTGTAAATGTCAACTCCTGATAGATTGTTACAACTGGATTGACAACCGGTCTGGCGTTGGATAATTTTGACCAGTTTTTCTACTTCCATGTAGTTTATGCTATGGCCCATATCGTTAAGAATATTAATAACAGAGACAAGGGGTTGGAGTCGCCGCAGTGTACAGCTCTCTCCTAGTATCACGTGACGACTCAAAGTCACGTGATACCCACTGACTACATCTCAGTGTGTTGATGAAGGCTTTGCGACAAAGCCGAAATACCCAAGGTATGAATCAATTTGCTGTGAGACACTAATATACTATTAATATTATTTCTAGAAAGGTTAGGCTTTTGATTTCATGACCCAAAAAGAGGTGCTGTCCTGTTTTTATTTGTCCATGACTTACAGCAACTATTATATGTTACGGGAAAATGTTTAAAGGTGAAAGATATATCAATTGACAAAATTATCTAAAACTGCTAAGATTCATCTATATTAACGGTTGTTTGCAAACATATACATGCACTTAATTCATATGACGAAACCCAAACTTTAAACACTCATATTATATTACGAGGTAGGACATACCATTTTTACAAATGGGAATAAATACTAAGTGTCATACACATTTGGAAAGGTATTTTCAATTGCAGATCAATGCACTTTAAATGAAAACTCTATCATCATCGGTTATCAAGTTATGATGTTTTGAAGTTACCATGGTTACGAAAGTAGTGTTGCCAAATAACTGACATGTGTCACGCTACGGTTTAAGGACAATAAGTTTTGTTTTAATGGGTCGATCAGGATCACATTTGGTGAACTGGTTGCTTATGAGATGCGAATACTAAACATTGTATTTTGTTTTGGATTGGTAGGTCAAAGATCACGTGATATGTTACTAAAAATAGATTTTGGCTTCACTTTGCTTTCAGGACAATAACTTTTGTTCTGATGAGCAGAACTCAATCAAATTTGGTCAACTGGTTACTCATGGTAATGGGATGCTTGAGATGTCATTTGGTTTGGTAGGTCGAAGGTCACGTGACCTGTCACTAAGATAGATTTTAAGCTGTGACCGTTTTGCATCTAGATACGAGCAAATGAGACAATCTTTTAAATCCTATTTCTGGCTCTGCGGGGAGTCAGTTTGAGTGTTAATTGTGGTAGCTGTCAAGTGGAGTGTTTATTGTGGTAGAGTCCCCACATGCTGGATACGCAGTTGTTTTATCATATTACCCACAGGTACAATTATGGTCTAGGGTACTAAACCATAGTAGTACCGTAGTACTACCGTACTACTTCTGTGAAAAGTGTGCAAGGATTTTAGAATATTCATGCACGTTAAATAGCCGCATCTAGAATTGATTAAGAGCTTGAAGAATTAGTTTACCAATTCTATAAAAGGAGTTCAAGAGCTTTTGTTAATCTAGACTAATGATACTAAAACTATCAACTTTCTTGAATGTTTGCAGAATAATCGTGAACGTTAAATAGCCGCTTCAATACTTCTTCATGGTTTAATTCTAAATTAATTCAATACCCTTCCATATGGGTAGATATTATTACAAATAGATAAGGGGTCTAGCTGATTGTAATGTAATTATTTAAGAGACAAGAATTGGATCTCATAACAAGGGACACAATGGCCCTAAATCGCTCACCTGGTACACCATGTAAAATTTGCTATATAGTGAGTGACTATGACTGAGATTACGACTAGACATGATCTACTCTAAACATTTGGAGTGCTAACAAGATTTTTTTAATTTGACATAGCGACCTAGTTTTTTATCAGACTCAAAGAGGCTAGCAACCAGATTTAGCATTAACGAGAAACCGCCAATGTCGGTATGGCCGGATTGTTTGCACTTTTACTTTGTATATATATATATAATATAGTTACCCATGGCATGTGATGATGACCTCACTACAACTGTACATGCCAAATTTGGTTGCTGTAGGACTTAAATTTGACTAAAACTGACACTAACAAAAAGGTAAACCAAGACGCAAACGAAAAGGTTAACCAAGAATTCTCTAAGTCATTGGACCGTAAAATCTAGGTCACAGTGACCTAGTTACCCATGGCATGTGATGATGACCTCACTACAACTGTACATGCCAAATTTGGTTACTGTAGGACTTAAACTTTGACTAAAACTGACACTAACAAAAAGGTAAACCAAGACGCAAACAAAAAGGTTAACCAAGAACTCTATAAGTCATTGGACCGTGAAATCTAGGTCACAGTGACCTTGTGACCCACAGCATGTGACAATGACCTCACTATAACTGTACATGCCAAATTTGGTTGCTGTAGGACTTAAGCTTTGGCTAAAACTGACACTAACAAAAAGGTCAACCAAAGTGAGGACGAACGGACGGACAGACAGACAGACAGACAGACAGACAGACGGACGGACAGACGGACGGCATTCGCCAATCTATAGACCGCATTTTCAATCCGGCAAAAAATAGTAATTGTTACTATATGTCAAATGCTTATTTAAATGGGTAAGAATTGGTTTAGGATAAAAATCTGTTGAAAAAATGCATTTCAAAAAGAAATAAAAAGAGGCTCTGGTGGGATTCGAACCCGTGACCCTCAATGCGGGGACAGACACGCAAAAAAGGAAACAATTTAGCCCACTGGACCACGGACTGTTTATATATTTGGAAACGATTTAACGTACTTCAGTGTATATCTATAGAAAGTACACAATTCGGCTCGGGTTAATTTCTGAGCCTGTGTTCAATTTTCTGTTGCGTCTTTCGACGCAACGGATAAAACGTTCGAAAATATCTAAAAATAAAGAGTTGAAGACTTTTTATAAGGATATTTTTAGACTGATCATATGTTACTAATGCCATATGCACGACAATGCTACACATTTGGTTTTATTTTAGCATTTTCTTTTATTTTTGCAAATACACATTCCGTATGCGAGTCACTTTAATCGACATTTGATTTGATGTAGGCAACCATTCTGACAATATTTCATTCAGATCTAATCAGATTTGTAGCGACTAGAGGATTAACACTGTTTTCCTTGATTTGATCTTGATATATAGTTTTTGATCTGACATGACCCACATTCATATTTGGCCTAGATTTCTTCAAGGCAAACAGTGTCATAAAGTTTATCGGATGAAATTTGAAGCTGCTAGAGTGTTTACGAACCAATGGTGAACGGACGGACAGACAACGTACATCCAGCCATCCTAAGAGCTCACATTGGCACTTCGTGCCAGGTGAACTAAACCACAAACATTTGATGAAATATAATTTTCTTTATAGGTATATTATCAAGTAATTGAATTTTCCATTACATTTGTTAGCAACTGTATTTATCAACTAATTGTCCAATTCAGTCCTATAAATTATAGGTATACCCTTTGTTTGAGAAGATTAACCTTTGTTTGAATACAGGTGACCACTTAAAGCAGGTTGAAAGTACAGCAAAGTAGAGCAGAGCATGCTTTACCTTTAGCCTGCTTGAAGCAAATATCTGCTAGGATAAATAATATGTTTTGTATAGTAATGGAACCACTTTCTTCTGTGTGGGAATAAAATAAGGGCGTTAATGATTTATTTATGGAACAATGTATTAAATACAAAAGGGAAAAAAAGTTAAACTATCACAGCTGTTTCCATCTTCTTAGCTGTAAATGTTCATACTGTATCTGCACGAAAAATATTATCTCACTGTTCTGTTATGTATTATGTGACCCCAAATTAAAAAATAGTAAAATAAAACCCAAAACATCAATTTTCAATCTACATGTTTAACCATTATCCTGTAGTAATATCGTCTGCTTTAAATTGCTGTCTGCAAACAGTACCTAAATATGATTTGTACTTATTTTAATTGAGAAAGTCTTACATACAAGTGTAAAAGAGTTTGGATACAGATCAGACGCGAAATTATGCAGCGTCTGATCTGGATCCAAAATGTTTTTAAAAAAGGACAGTCAAGTCGCGATCAGCATGATAAGGTAACTGCAACATCTATCAGCATCCCCTAAATATGTCTCCATCTATCAATTAGTACCCTACTGTGATAATTGGTTTGCAATACACATACTCTGATACGGGTGATCTTCGGTTGGTTGACTGATTTATTGATTGAATGACTGTCTCAATCATTCACTCATTTATTCGGTTATTCATTCTGTTATTCTATCATCGTTTTCATTGTTTGCTAATTTGTTTGTGTGTTCAATCATTTTGCATTGACATTACATTCAACCATTTAGCTAATCGTATTTCACCGCTCTCGTTGTTTTTTTTAGTTCAGATGCGCCTAGAATATGTGCCGTGATGTGAAAGTGTGTTGTCGCACCTACATTCCCCTACCATGTTAACATTCAAATAGAATATTATTAAATACATTTTGTATCGCTCTACACTGATATACATGTATATTAAGTCTTATGCGTACAGATTGAAAAGTGCTGACACAAGTCAGCGACTATGTATACCACGATCATTGCACATTTGTAAAACGTGTTGGATCCAGATTATACGCACAGTCACTACGTCCTGTCTCGATCCACACTACTTACAAAAGTCCTGGTTATCAAAGTACTCCATGGAGGGATAGATGATGTCTCTGTACTTTTCTTTATCATCATACATGCATGTATGGTAAATACAGTGAAACCTACCTATAATGACCACTTATATATAACTGATGGTCATTACGTGCTTAAGATTGGTGATTGCTTTAGAGCGGGGTGGGGTGAAACAGAGGACCCCTTAGGGAATCTCTGGTATTTTAAGGCTGTCATCTGTCTTTCATAGTGTCGTTTACTGTAGTGGTCGCAGTAGAAGTTTTAACTGTATTGTTGTAAGCCTGCACTGAAGAGCTGTCATTGGTTGATCATGAAAACTATTTAACCCTTTAGCCCATTGTTTACATGTTTTCCAGTTTGGATGACACATGAACACTTAAGCAGGTTGAAAGTAAAGCAGAATGCACCTTTAGGTGCATTCTGCTTTACTTTCAGCATGCTTTAAGCTACCATCGGGTATGATAAAAGTCGGCATATTAGGGGGAAACGGCAGCTCTTATAAAAAAGAGTTTGATTCTGACGTGATTTTTGTTTCTTTACAAATCATAGTGAATTGTCCGAAAACTAGGGTTATCCGAGATAGTGTTCAATTCGCCGCCACGTGGAAATTACCTCAGGCGTTATTTCAGCCCCTGCTTTGGATGCACAGCGGCAATTTTCGGCAAAAGATATGAAACAAGTAAATAGCTCAAAACATTTATAAATGTTCATAGAATATGGCAGTATGTTGCACTTAGTTGCAAAAGAGTAAATTGAGAATTATTGAAGCTTAAAAATGGGCTATATTTAACTCTTTAAACTCATTTTTTACAAATAATGTTTTTTTAGTCTGAGAAAAGGAGTTGTTGGCAGACATTTTGAAGAACATATTCTGACAACGTTTTACACAAAATAACTCTTTATTTTGGAAATATTTTGCGATAAACGTAGTAGGGTTTTCCCCGTGTCTCGTTTCCAACCCGCCATTTTGCTCTGCCGAAACGATCAGGTATAGCATTCGACGATCGAAAAAACGCGCTCAGCGCCGTAATACGGAATCGATACTCATTTTATCAAATGATTAAAAGTTTGTTTTATTCGTTCAAGTCTAAATATTAGCACTTTTCATTTAAAACAAGTGCAAAACGAACAGATTAAAATGCGAGTTTATATAGGTGACACAGTACGCGAGCCTCGATAAGGAATCTCGCTGACGTACCTAATATAACCTTCAATTTGCCGTAACTAGCCTGAAATGGCTATCAGTCCAGCTGTTGAACCTGTGTATAGCACCTTTGATATCAGTTTGAGCTTCGACGGTTAAGGGTTCGGGTTGCAATACGTTCATTGATTTTTCTAGGTGTTAGATTCAGCCTTGCAATTGAATTGTTGTTAAAACCTGCCCTTTTGATCGCATTGTCTTTTGTCGGGTTTGTATTGGATACAATTTTCCCTCGCTTGTTAGATCATTTAATGGGCTTCAGGTGATGGGAAAATCCATGTAGTCCTTTCACCAAGACTTCTAGCTTGTCATTAGATGCCACCTTCATTGGGAACACCAATGTAGCATTTATGAAAGGAAGTTAAAATCTCGACGCCTTCGGAGTATTTTAGTGTTTCAGAATCATGGTCCTTTAGAACGTACCATGCATGGTCAGATTACGAAGAATTTTGATCTGAATTAGATAATTTCTCAAGAATACTATGATCCTTATTTAAACCATACATCTTTTACAACTGTGATGGCACATGACCTCCCTTGCAATTATATGACGCTCATCATCACTTCTCAGAGCAGCATAATTTTATATTGCCTTAATTGCTTTCATTGCTTCGCATTTTCCCGGATACTCCTTTTTCGATCGACCCCTTGATTTTGATTATATATCACAGAATATACAGGTTGAGGAATGTAACATTGTCATACTGTCTCCAATAGTCCAGAACGCAATGAATAGGACCCTGAACAGCAGCACTTGACATTGTTGTAGCAGTTCACATTATTACCTGTGAAATAATTAAATTACGCTTGAAGAATAATGGACGCATAACATTCGAGACACGGTTTCTCTCTCGTCTGATAAAATCACATTTTCTTTTTATGTGTGCCGAGGTCTTTTTTTCAAAGATTTGACTTCACTTAAACACTGGGTTTTGTCAATGAGCCAAACACACTTCTAACTACATTGCACTTGTAAAAAAGAAATTAAAGCTTCGTTAAGACCAGAGTTTCCCCTCAGTGAGTCCGTTAGATAAGTAAAAAGGATATTTAGCTTTGGGCGCTCGTTGTATCATTAACTTAAGTCCCATATTTGTTTCTGTAGATTTAAAAAAAAAATGAAATGACTCATGCTTTGAAACATTTATTAAACACCCTGCTTGTTATATATCTTGCTATGGCCAGGTGACACGTATTTTCTCAATTGACATACAAAATAATTATCACTGAAAAAAAAATTCCACTAACCCACGAAAACTAGTGACAAATATGTCTTTATGTACATTACATATCCGGGTACAAATAAATAGGCTTTTAAACAGTTCTACATATTATGTAAATTTATGGATCAAAATGAAAATTGCTTGCTTTTTAAATATTTCAATTGCAGGAACTATTTTCTTTTTTCTGATATACCATAAGTTTACTATGGTTTTTGTTTTTATTAATTTAACTTCTTGAAATAACACTCATTTTATAGCACTTGAACATGCAAACAGCTTCAATTCACAGGTACTTGACACATACTTTATTATCTATGAACCCCCTCCCCCCTTTACTATACTTCTATTATAGATACAAGGTTTATGAAAACGACATAAAACTTTTTGATGCATATTTCCGTTATAATTCACGTACTGTGGCGTTATTTGACGGAATTTGATGAAATAAAAAGTAGATATTGATAAATTAATAATTTCCCGAGTACCACAAGAGAATATCGGCGATCGAGTCTATTTTAGCATCAGCTTAAGTCGATAGTGAAGACTAGGTGTTGAATTGCGCTGTTTACCTTGTATCTATAATAGAAGTATAGTAAAAAAAAAAAAAAAAATCTTTTTTTTAAAGGGGGGAGGGGGTTCATAGATAATAAAGTATGTGTCAAGTACCTGTGCTTCAATTCATGTCAGTCACTCACCTATAATAAGGATTTCTACTGTCTGTGTTTTGAAGTAATAAATGAATATGTTTACAACTCTAATTAGACAACTTGTTTAATAAGATTATTCTACATTACAGTCCCATCATACTCAATCACCACAGCAGCAAGGAGCAAGCGGGAGAGAACCTTCAAATGTGTAGTCCGTCACATTCTACATGAGTGGGTGATTGATGAGACTACAGGCGAGACAAAGTGGTGTACAGGAATAGTTACTGATGTTCTTCAAGGCAAGTTATTTAAACTCAGGATCCAATGGTAAAGTATTTTCATGCCTTTGCAAACAGAGGGGACCCTTTTCAATTATGTCCCACATAGTCTACTATGTTTGCCTAATAAATTATTGTTCATGTACATAAGACTTTCCACTATTGGCTGCATTGATTTTACCTCTTACATTATACACAGATATACAAAAGTACAAGTTACTTATTAAGTTATTACAGCATGGATATTAAACAGGTAAAGGGTTAATAATACAATCAAAGAAAGATGCATATATTACTGGCCCAGTGGTTACATGTATATCACATTGGTCCTGCTAAGGGGAATATTTTGGGCACTAAAACCTTTATGCTTGCTTAAAATTCTATTGTGTGACTACCCATCAAAATTGTCTTGAAAAGATGATTCTGATTAGTACTGACACCATAGGAATTGGTTCAATAGATAGATAGATGTTGAAATGTTTAGTTTACTCCTTCTGATCTGGAGCTCTGTATTACATTTTAGGAAAAGATGGAAGTTCCAGTGCTATGTATGAAGTCCAATATGAAGGAGAAGACAGCCCATATGAAGTGGATCACCTACTGACTGATCACAAGAAAGGCAGTGTCAAATTTAAGGACTTTAGTCCTGCAGCTTAACAGAAAGTTCTATATCAATTGTGCATGTTGTGATACAAGCACCATTTGGAAGTATAATAGTTCAACATATTCCAAACAAAATCAGATATTGAGCTATCATGATTTTTGAATATGGTGACCATGGCAACCATGTTCCTAAATGGCCGCCGCCAACAACTGTTTCACTGGTATGATTTATTCTCTTATCACCTGTATGTATACCATGGTATTGAAAGCATAGTTACTTGTAATGATAAACCACGCATATATAATCAGAATAGGGATATTAATAATGCACATGTGTTAATAAAAATTCAAAATGGCCGCCATATTTTTATGATTCCGGCCATAGCAGGCGTTAAATGCTTATAACATGCGCAGGCCAGTTCTCCTATATAAATTTGCCTCCCAATGAAGACGACGTTTTCGTGGTGGGAGGGTTAAGTACCCTTTTGATCACAGGGTCCAGTGGGAGGTTTACTCCTGTTGGAGCTACCCAAGCCGAACAGGTTCTATGCTATTGGTTAGACTTACGGTTTGCATGTCCGCCGGATGGGATGTTTTTTGTGCGGTGTATCGGGCTTTACCCGGACACGTAAAGAAATCTAGACGTTTATAGGCAGTTTCAAAGAGAGCATGTTGTATGCCCTCCACAGTTGCGTGACAGAGTGCTCACCACTGCTGCTGTTGACAATATTGATAACAATTTCAATAACAGCTAGAGAGTCCTTCCATGTAACTACCATCTCTCTTCTTCAACATCCCTTCTTTTAATGGTGAAGGGACTGACCGTAGTCTTTCAGTACACGGTGGATCTTAGATGGGATGCTGCAATTCCATTGGTCGATTACAACAGTCCTACACAGAGGTCGCTCCTGTCGCTAGTAATGTTAATGTATCACTGGTCCCAGAAAACAGGATAGACTCACTGACTAGTGACGATTTCAGTCGGCATACCAAGGATAAATACTAGTGGATTGATAATGAAACAGAGGCTGGGGAAACCAAGCCACGGGAAGTGATGCGCTGGATACTTCATGGGCTGCCTTCCACGCAAATCGTCAGCCACAAAGAACTCTAGTATTGTGTACCATAGCTTGTCTTCCGCTTTTTCATGAAAGTGTCCGTACTGTGACTATGATCAAATATTGATTACTTACTTAATCCTCTTCACTCCCAACGGAGCATAAGACACCAACGAATTGTCCACAGCCACCTGTTTTATTTCAGTCCACGTCTTGCCTGCTGTAGCCATTTCCTCTTATACTGTCCTCCTCCACGTACCCTGTGGTATTCTCCCCTTCTTCTTTCCTAGTGGTACCCATCTCAAAGCAGTATGTGGATGCCTGCTCTTATTCATCCCCTACAATGGACCCAGCCATCTCCAGCGTCTCTGTTTGACCTCTTGCACATTGTTGTTGATTCCTGTGCGCTCTCTCACATCTATGTTTGTGATGCGCTACTCCTATCTAATTTTCAGGATCCGGCGCAAGCAACGCCCCTCAAACCCCCGTAGTAGACGTTCGATCTTCTGGTTCATTCTCCAGGTCTCTGAGGCGTAGAGAAGCACCGAGCGAACATTGGATTTGTAGATCCTCAGTTTTGTCTTGGTTTCATAGCTGTGGACTACCAAATGTTCTTGAGTCAGTTGAATGCCTGAGCTGCAAGATCAAACACTCATTGGATCTCATCGCTGCGATCGTGGAACACCTGAATTTTGGCCAAAGTGCTGTCGCCACACTTGACCATTCATTGAATGCCCTGGCTAAACAAATCCAGTTAAATTGGCCAGACAAATATGGTGAAGACAAACTTGTGATTATGTTCGGCGGTTTGCATATCGAAATATTTACAATCGCCCCATTCAATTCCATTGACAAAAAGTGTGTTCATTTTAAATAAACACCAATTTTCGAGAGGGCGGGACTTGTGGAAAAGTTTCGAAGGGGAGGCGGGGCATATGCAGTTTTCATTCGCGAATTAATCTTTGGAAACTTGGGGCAGCAAACATTTGGCGGATTTTTTCAAAATTTGTTCTTAACCGATCTATGCCTTCCTACTAGTGGAAACCATGATTCCCGACTAATATTCTTCTTTATAAATGAGATAAATTGCAAGAAAATTGACATAAGAATCTACCTTATAAACAGCGGCCTATATCTGCGTTTCTTTATGACAATAAAATCCTACTTTAAAATTACGTCACTTCTAATGACGTCATAAATCAGCATTTTTCGCGCCAAACTGTCAAGTTGTTGACAATGGAACTTATTTTTTCTGCTTTCGAATGTACACAGAGTCAGTAAATCGGTCATGGCTGTTCCTTATAGGGTACACACTATTCGTGTTATCGACCTCTAATATGGATTAAACATACATGCGTACTGACAAAATGTTTATTTAATGTTAGAAATTACAGCAAATATATTGTAAATATAAGAAATGAACTGATTTTTTTCGGCGTTCAAGCGAAATGAACGACAGAAAATTATCGGCAAATTTACCATGAATCGCTAGCGCGATTCATGGAATTTGCCGATAATTTTCTGTCGTTCATTTCGCTTGAACGCCGAAAAAAATCAGTTCATTTCTTAAATGGCAGCACTAAAGATAGGAACTGGTCATTTCGTAGCCAAACCAAATCGTAGCCAAACCATTTCATACCCACATCTTGGTCAATTCGTACCCAAAATGTACTCATGGTCAGGTCGAACCCAAACCAAATCGTAACCTCTATCTTGGTAATTTCGGACCCATATAATTAAACTAATACACACTAACATTTACAGGGTTTAAATAGACTGCAGTGTAAACAAATATTTAAATGGAGAATATCTGCAGTAGGAGTCCCATTTCAAACAAAAATTAAAACTTAAAAAAGGAAAAAATCATCTTTTTTGGCCATTTTAACGTGGTCATATCGCTCCCACGAATTAAAATTCAACTATGAAATAAAAGCTTAGATATTGTATAATTTAAATGTCAATTATATCGCAGTTGTCTTCAAATCATGTTCATTACAAAGTTGTCTGACAAAAAATGTACTATAGTGTATGCCTAAATGTATTAGATCTACATGTGTTTTTCGAAAAGCGAGTTTTATCACTTTTTTAATTTTACATAAAATATGTATTTCTAATTCACAAATCCAACTGTCAATGTTATTATTTATTTTTATTGTACAACCAAAAAGTAATTTTAACTATCTTTAAATGTGCCGCGAATTGTTAATAACCGTGACAAAATCCTTTAATCGACAAAAATGTCATATAGACTAGTCGGATTTTAAAGGAAAGCACACTCCTGGAGGCATTTTTGGGGAAAAGTTGACAGGCCACCTTTTTATCATAATTGAAGTATGCTGAATCCATTTAGGGTGCCTGTCACCCTCTCCGATGCCTTGAAAGCCCAAAAATGTTAAGAACAAAATGGCCGCCAAAACGCTATTTTTCGCTATTATATCCGGTTTTTCTGGGATCAAATACACCTAATATATCTGCTTTTCCTAATCTATAAGGTTTATCACAACAAAACTTTACAGGAATGTTCCTGGGGTGAATCTCCTTCAAAAAATTGATAACATGAAGATGTCTGGTTGCCATGGCAACCATAGTAAAAAAAAAAGAGAAATCTTTAAAACAAAATCAAAAAAATCTTGTAAAACAAATCACATGGCCCAAAGCTTAGGTACTTTGACTGACAGACCCCCTTTGAACCATAATTAAAGTGATTTCAATCCAGTGAGTTGCTTGTCCCCCTCTAAATACTTCAATGAAGTTGAAGGCCAAACATGGGTAAAAAAAACAACACAAATGGCCACCAAAATGCTAAATTTTCGTTATTCTATGCAGTCTTTCTCGGATCAAATAAACCTAATATATTTTCCTCTCCTTAACCACATGGCTGATTACAACCAACTGTACAAGACAATGTTGGGTCAACCTCTTTGAAAATGATTTCATGCAGACTTTCTGTTGTCATGGCAACCAAAGTGAAAACCAGGTTTTTACTTATTATATCCATTTATTCTTGGATTCAATACTCTTAATACATATGCTTTTCCTTAAACGCATGGTTTATTAAAACAAAACTTTACAGGAATGTTTACGGTTGTATCTCCTTTAAAAAAGATTGATTCCATTAAGAACTTTAGTTGCCATGGCAACCAAGGTAGAAAATAGGAGAAATCTAAAAAAGAAATGCTCTTCTTGTACACCCCTACCGCCACCCCCACCCCAAGCCTCACACACACAAGTCCAAAAGCTTAGATATTTGATGGATACTTACTATTGCCTAGTAGACCTCTATCAAGTTTATACCTGGATCTAAATTTTAGGGTTGTAACAATACACTCAAAACGGTATTTCGATATGTTACAAAATTATTAAATTGACCCCAAGCCGGGGTCAACAGTTTTAAATAGACTTATCCTCTATAGGAAAAGAAATATTGTCACAAACCACAAAGCCCAAGCGTATACACTGTATATCAGCATAACACAGTAGACCTTTATCTAGTTTGTTTAACCCATAGCACAGGGTGATGGTTGGCACCGGTCATCACAAACCGTACACAGCTTATAACAAACCGTACAACGCAGAGCTTAGATATTTTGTGTATAGTATGGCCTAGAAGACATCTATCAAGTTTTTAAAAATCATATTTCTGTGATAAAAATTAACATTGCCCTATCGGTCTCGTAAGTAACTTGTGTCCATTTAAGAACTTCATGTAAAAAACCACTAGGCCCTAAGCTTTGATATCTAGTGTAAATCATCACCAAGCACAGTGCTCCCTCCTTACAACTACCTTCCTTACAATTATTCCCTCTTTGCAACAATGCTTGCGGCAGTTGCATAAACAACATTAATTTCCTTCAATATACCCCCTCTGAACAACACACACAACTTTTGAATCCCGATGAGAGTTGTTGTAGAGAGGGCGCATTGTAAAATTCTTCAAAGTTTGTAAAAATCATAGCCATATGGTCAAAACGTTACTAATGAAAAAGTTGTTTTTTATTCATTGTCAAAAACATACTAGTTTTTTTTTGTAAAGTACATTGTAGTAGACCTCTATCAGGTTTGTTAAGATCATAGCCCTGTTATCAAATTCGTCCCCTCCCAGCGGTTCTTGAGTCAAATCCTAATGACATAGCTGAACTATATAGAGTCAGTATGGTAATCTTGTTCAAGCATTTTGATCACACAAATAATGCTTGATGGATAATTGGATAAAATGCACCAGCGTCTAAGAGATGCAATTCATGAATTTCTGAAATGGAAACTGGTAGCAATTAGACCAAAGTATTGATTTATTCAAGTTGATCTAGACAAAAGCCATGGTTTGCTGAACAGAAAAAAGAATCGTCAGAAGGAATTATTAGTATCACAAAGACCACAACTGCCTTAAGAAAGTGAGCTATAGCGTATGCCATTAGATCCACAAAGCATATTACAAGAGAAATGTACCATGTACCCCATGCAGCTCAGAAAACCTGTGTACAGGAACTGTGACCCCTGTATACATCTTGTATGAACAGGAGAGAGTTATTTTTTCTAGCTGCAGTTAAGTTTCTGAATCCATATCCAATATTATCTCGATGTAGGTGGAATGTTGAACTAGCAACTTTTCTCCTGTCATCACTGGTCTGCCTGATATAAGTTTATAATGTGACGGATTAAGGTATCATGCCATGTAGCTATGGACTGATATCATGGTTTGGCTGCACTATACCTGTCTCAAGAAGACACTATCTCGTTGTAGCTAAATAACTGTTGGCGAGACGATACACCCAATTCACTCATCCAATACATGTTGATTCTTTAGAAAGCAGACACAAGATATCGAAGACAAAATGTTGTCAGAACTGACGTAGAATATGATTCAATATACTTGCCATTGAAGAGTATCAAGATTAGCCAATCATTGTAACAAAGGACTTAGCAATAAAATGACAATGCTGTCCAGTGTCCACATCACAATGCAAATCCAAGGATAACGACAACTACCACTATGAATAGGAACTGTATTTGATATTTTGAATACAGTATGTCAATTATAACTAACAAAGAGTAACTACAGTAGTGACAACTGTATTCTGTGGCAAAACAACGATGTCCATGGTAAACAAATTGAGACAAGATTAGACACCAGTTTTATCAATCTCCAAAATATTTGCCACTAAGATTTAAATACATAGTCAAAATGTTCCAAAATGAGTTATTTCCAACATTTTAATGATTTGCGAAGGCATTTACTTCCGTTTAAACAGGAAAGAAAACAGTTTCCCACTGTAACAGCAGTTAGTTGCATATAAGATAGTAACTTAAGTAGATAATGATGCATTGTAAATAGTAATTGTACTCAACTTTAAATGCAAAAATGCTCCTTATCTGCCAATTTCGCTTTGGTTATTTTTAACCTAAAATGATTGTCTAGTTTTTCCCCGAGGTCCCATGTATAAGTGATACATACAAAAGAACCAAGGGACGCCATTGAACAAGAGGTGGGCATCGTTTCGGTACCGCTGTATCCGCTTCCCTCTCTCTCTCTATGATGTCCAATTAACCCAAAGTTAGCAGAATTGGAAAAAATTTAAACCAACCTGATTTTCACTTTGGTTGCCATGGCCACAGAAAGTCTGCATGAAATCATTTTTAAAGACATTGGTCCAAAACATAGTCTTGTACAGTTGGTTGTAATCAGCCATGTGGTTTAGGAGAGGAAAATATTATTATATTAGGTGTATATTAGATCCCAGAAATACTGCATAGAATAACGAAAATTTAGCGTGTTGGGTGGCCATTTTGTGTTGGGTTCTTTACCCATGTTCAGTCTTCAACTTCAATGGAGAGGGGGGCAGACAACAAACTGGATTGAAATCACTTTAATTATGGTTCAAAGGGGGTCTGTCAATTATCAATACAATATCCTAGCATCCTAGCATGTGATTTATTTTACAATATTCTTTTTTTTTTTTTAAAGATTTCTCTATTTCTTACTTTGGTTGCCATGGCAACCAGACATCATCATGTTATCAATTTTTTGAAGGAGAATCACTCCAGGTACATTCCTGTAAAGTTATGTTGTGATAAACCATATGGTTCAGGAGAAGCAGATGTATTAGGTATATTTGATCCCAGAAAGACCGGATATAATAGCGAACAATAGCGTTTTGGCGGCCATTTTGTTTTTTACCATTTTTGGGCTTCCAAGGCATCGGAGAGGGTGACAGGCACCCTAAATGGATTCAGCACACTTCAATTATGATAAAAAGGTGGCCTGTCAACTTTTCCCCTAAAATGCCTCCAACACTTTTTAGGAGCATATTTATGAGATTTCCGACCAGTCTAATACGTCGACCCGTGCCTTATGATTAATATTGATAACAGTGAAGTTTATCTTATTCGGCATGTGACAATTTCACACCTGATTTTGCAAGGTTAACGGCGCGTGTCTACAGTAACTTGGTGTAATCAGTGATGTGTAATGTTAAAAGATATAGTATTTCAACTGTCCTTTAAACCAGTAATGTTCAAACAGAAAGTTATAAAAGTATTGATTATATTTTACCATCTTACAAATGCAGAAGATTAACCCTTGTTTTGAACACATGTGACCATTTAAAGCAGGTTGAAAGTAGAGCAGACTGTGTTTTACTTTCAGCCTCCTTTTAACTACCATCTGCTACGATAAAGAATCTATTTCGTATGGTACTTATTCAGAGTTGCAGAGGATTAAATCATTTGTTTGAATACAGGTGACAACTTAAAGAAGGTTGAACCTAGAGCAGAATGTGCTTTACTTTCAGCCTACATTAAGTTGCAGTCTGCTAAGTTGAAGAGAATTTTATATTTTGCATGGTTCTTATTCAGAGTTTAATATATATATATACATCCCATGTTGGCAGAGGGTTAACCCTTTTTAAACAGATGATCACTTAAAGCAGGTTGAAAGTAGAACAGAATGGTATGTATTATAAGTCTCCAAATCACAAAATAGTAAAGTAAAACCTATTTCATTAATGTTTAAGAAATTAACGTTTAACCTGCTTAAAGCTATCATCTACTAGAATATAGAAATTTATTCTCATGATACATATTCATGAATGTATTTTCTTCCGTGAAAGATAAATCAAAGGCGTAAAAGGCATATTTATGGTGTAATGAGTTAAAATAAAGAAGGGTTGGAAACGGGACCAACGTTTTTGTTCGGTTTAGAGAGAATTCCGGTTTTTAGAGGTTCCGGTTTAGAGGGGTTACGGTACACGGTACATAAATATTGTGCTCATTATCGCCTGAGCCCACCTTTTCTCACAGGCGATGTTCAAGACAGATCATGAAGTGAAGAAAACGTTGTGTCCAATTTAAACAAAATTAACGCAACAGAATTCACAAAAGTTCTTTTTTTAACATGCAGATTAATTATCTTATTCATAATGGCAAAGCGTTAGGAGTCTGATGATCAGGGACCGAGGTACAATGTATTCCTATTCTGATCTGTCTATTTCAATGTTTCAAGTGACCATATTTATTTCAACATGTATCCGCTTCTTGAGAAAGAATTACGAATTCCTATCTTTAGCCAAAACAGCCCAAAGGTAAAACAGAAGGTAGAAAAGACAACCTATAAAAAACAATTCCCCTTTGCCAAATGTTATTACACCAGTCCTCGAACCAATCCTTTGAAATGTATCTGATATCGTTCTGAAGCTTTTGATTGGTCGGAATGGGGCAACATTCTCCAATCTGACCAATCAAAAGTATGCGAACGATATTAGACTAATATTAAACGCTGCAGGAGCACCGAACGCTTATAGAACGACTTAAAGCCGCATTGTGTTTTGGGGAAACCTGCCTCAAACGGTTGTTTGGGATCCCATTTGAACTACATAGTACGTGATTCTTCCACGAAAAGCGGCTTTATTTAAGAAATTCGCGTTTTAATTTTCTTTTCTTTTATGGATATTATATCCATAAAGGAGTTTAACCATGTGAATGGAAAGAAGGACAACTTTGTAAATACATGGCTCCAGATAACGGAAGTATTTCGAAAACTAAAATCTTTATTTCTGCTTTCAAACCCAATGGTGTCATACTCATTAAAATTGTCTCGAAGAGACGGTTTAATCAGTAGTAACACCATAGCATTCGGTGCTGAAATGAGTGAGAAAATGTTGGATTAGTTCAGACTACTCCCACTTATCTGGAGCGCTGAAAATGAAGCGGTTAACACTTATTCTGCTGCACATTGTCGTTTGCAAAATTTGTTCAGTTTAGATTTATGCATTGTTTTAATTAAACAAACCTTAAGACGAGTGTCAAACAGTTTGGATCCAGGTGAGACGCCGCGTTACGCGGCGTCTTTCTAGATTCAAACAGTTTGTAAACGCCGTAAAGTTACGACTAGTAGGCACAGGGTTAAACTATGAGATCCAGTCAAAACGTGTAAATAATATTCACAGGGGGGTGAGCGTGTAAAAAAAATACGGATAATCTATATCAAGCTTGCTGAAAATGACTGTTTCAGCCTTGTCCGCTCTCTAACTCAAACACATCTTTTTGGATCTTCACCAAACTTGCTACAAATGTTTATTAGTATATAATCTAGGTCAGGTTCAATAACTAGCAAAATCGCATGAGGCATTTCTGAGTTATTGCCCTTGAATAATTAAAAAATGACTGTTTCAGCATTTTCTGCTCTCGAACACAAACACTTTTTATTGGATCTTCACCAAACTTGCTGACAATGTGTATTGGTATTAAATGTAGGTCAATACAAAAATCGAATACAGTTGAATGAAAATCCTTCAAGAGGTAAAGGAGAAATGCAGTGGTCATTTATTACTTAACTTATTACCAACACGGCTAAGATGAAGCAAATGCAACCATTGACCGAATATTTGGCTAAAATAGAATAAAAACTGGTCCTTTTACAGAGTGGACAGGGCAAAAATAAGAATAAAATAGCAAAATTTTAAAAATTGAAGAACCATATCTCAATCATGTCTTCGGCGATTTGGGTATTTATAGAACTGGACCAAGATTTTTTACAAATATTTTTTTCAGTAAATTTGGTGAAGATCAAATTAAAACTGTTTGAGTGAGAAAGCTGACAAGCCTGAAGTAGTCAATATTTAGTCATTCAAGGGCAATAACTTCAACATGCCTTGTGCGAGTTTGGTAGTTAAGATGATTGAACTAGATTTTATATCAATAAACATTTTCAACAAGTTTGGTGAATATCTGATAAAAACTGTATGTGTTAGAAAGCAAAACATGCTAAAACATTCATTTTTATACTTAAAGGGCAAAAACTCAGACATGCCACATGCGATGTTTGTAATAATCAAAATAGACCTAAATTTTATATGGATAAATATTTTCAGCCTGTTTGGTGAATATTAAATGCAACTTTTTAGCTCCAAATATGCGAAACTGTCCAAGCATAAACTAGTTTTCTCTCAGATGTTTCATGCTTAACGCTTTCATTGTAAATCGCCTTGTGAATAGTAAGCATGCCAACTATTAAATCAACATCAAACATTTCTTTTGTAATTTTTACTGTAAAGAATGTGTTTGTTGTATACCGGATCAGGGGATTCATATGGTCTGCACTGGTGGTCATTTTATTTTATATTGTTAAAAACTCTACTAAATAGTCGAAAATGGATTAAGCTTGGTTGGAAACTAGAATTGTCTATTTGCTGTTTTAAGATTAAAATAGTTAAAAATAATGTCATATTAGAACAGGACTGCGTTCAATAGCACTTTGTCTTATCCCGAATGATAGGCGAACGAAAGAGTGAAAGAAATATTGAATACATACCTAAAAGAAAGGTGAAACTATTTGCAACTGACCCAATAAATGCTGTGGAACCTCTGTTTTCTCCCAGTCCATCAAGGAACGCGACAAGAAATAAACCAAATGAATTCAATACTCCGTCGACAATCATACCAACGAAAAACGCTGCCACAACCACCTTCCAACTTTCTCGCCATTCTGAGACCATTGTTCTAAATCCAGTAGAATACTTAACATACAGTACACGTATTGTTGACAGATATAAAATACGTCTTCACATTACACTGTAGATTACAAGTACGAGGGGTGATCAGAAAGTTCGCGAAAACGTTTCTAACTTCATCATTTTACATTAAACGGTAATGAAACTTTTACATGATGTAGAACTGTTCCATTGCTACTTAACTAATAAATTTCAAATTGATATAATTTCCGGATAAATTGTTATGGTCTCCATAGCAACCTCATCATGACGTATGCGGCCAAAGAATCCAATTTAAACCACCATGATTTTCAAACCTCGTGAGGTCTAGTTCAGACGGTTTACAAAATACGCCAACAACGTTAACAATAGAAATGCCGCGAATATTAAGCACGGCCTTAGTGACGTTATTTCGAATGCATGACGTCATTTCCGTATAAATTTGAGCCGTGTTCCGTTTTAAACATATGCGACGATGAATATTGAACAACGAGCTGCTATCAAGTTTTGTGTCCAAAACGGATTTTCTCGGATTAAAGTTATCGAATTTATATCGAATAACTCTGAGAAAGCTGCTCCGAAAACAACTTCAATCTACAATTAGTTTAAGCGCTTTGAAGAAGGACGGGAAACCTTGACTGGCGACGATCGCAGCGGACGCCCGGTAACGTTGACGTCGTCAGACATCGTTGTCATCAAGGAGCTGCTCGACAAGGATAGACGGATCTCACTATGATAACTGGCAGCGAAAACTGACTGTAGTTATGGTAAAGTGTTTAACATTATTCATGAACAACTGAACATGTGACGGGTGTGTACGCGCTGGATCCCTACAATGTTAACGGATGATCAAAAACGGATGCGGACAGAATCATGCCAGATGTTATTGAGGCGATTTGAACGCGAGGGATCAAACTTTATGGAAAGAATAGTAACTGTGGACGAGACATGGATATGTTTCGACACGCCCGAGACGAAGCCTCCCGCTCCCCATCCCCAAATAATTTTAAACAGTCCCAGTCTACCAAGAAACAGATGTTTATCGTCTTCTTTGATTCCAGAGGGATGGCTCTAGCGCATGCGTTTCTCCAGGGACAGACAGTCAAAGTAGCGACTACACCCATGTAGGCTAAACGAACTGTTTGCATTATTAAGTTTTATAGTTAAGATACAAATAAATTATGTTATGCGAAAACATATTTAAATTAGTCTTAGCGTTTTTTCCACCATATTTAGGTTCTGAGAAGACATTTTCTGGGGCCTTGAAGAAGAAGAGGACCGAGAACCTGCCGCGAATAATATTTCACATGAACAATGCCCCTTCACTTTGGGCAGTGACAACGATGAAACACTCGATCAGCTGGGGTTTCAGATCTTAGACCATCCTCCGTACAGCCCTGGCCTGTCGCCTTGTGACCTTTTCCTGTTTCCCGTCGTGAACAGCTATCTCCACGGGATATATTTTTATGATACAGACCAGCTTTCGTCGCAGTAGAGGCCGCCATCGCTAACATCAGCGTTGAAATAAAGAAATGGTAAAACTTTTCCGCGAACTTTCTGATCACCCCTCGTACACAGATAAATGGCAGTAAAAAAGGTGCACTGAAATGCATTGATCCGTGACAATAATAAAGCGACAAGATGAATGTATGCACTAAAAATAAAGGAGTTACGTGTTTTTCTGACATCCCATGTACAGCACTCGTATTCCTTTAACTCATTCACTGTCATAACGTCATCACTTTTGTAAAAAATCATTTTGATTCTTTTTCTCGCGGCGCCTGATCAGAATACAAACTGTTTGCAAATAACTATTGTACTCAGGTTAAGACAGTGAAGGGGTTATCTCCGACGATAAGCCTACTTTTAATTGATTGAAATAACTCGACTCTGAATGTTAAATCGACATTTCAACTTGTAGGTCAAGTATGCCAATAGTTTGTGTCGATTTGAGAAGTACTTTATCTGATAAAACGTACATTGTAACAATTCCACAATAAAAACACATTTTAGCGCATTTATTTATTCATTATACATTCGACTTATGCCGGTCAGATTAGGAAATTAGCAGATGTCGTTTTTACCTCTATGGCTATACTGTTAGCAGGGTAACTTATGTGCTAGTGTGAGTAGAATTAGAAAAGTAGCAGGTGTCGTTTGTACCTGTATACCTGTACAGTGAGCAGGGTTATAGTTCGACAATTTTGACATGACGTTGAACTTTATGCATGAATAAATTATAGCGAGATGAGGCAATGGTCGTATTCGAATCATCGAGTTTGTTGTCAACGAAAAGTGGGCGGAGCATATGCGCATATGTTTGTGGAACCGGGCAATGCTATATTTTCTCGGTACCGATGTGGTTACATTTTGCGTTCTCGTTTACATGATAACGAAGTGTTCCGAAGCTATATTTAGAAATGCAACAAAGTGTGAAATTATGCTAATAGATATCACCAACGTCAGGTCAATATTGTCGGACAATACCTGTATATTTTTCCAATAATGTTGCACAGTCAGTTTGGCAGTAGTCTATTTTTAGAGACTTTATATCTAACCTTAGTGGTTATATTTAGGAGCATGTGTGACTATATAGACTTTATTATTCCCTATGTGGTGAATATACGTCCCTACGTGGACAAGACATTCCTGTAATAGTTTACAGAAATAGAGTTGAATTCTAAGAGTGGTTATAACTGTTACTCTATAGATATGTAACTGCAATTACTACTGTAATAGCAATAGTGAAGTTGTTATATCTTTTATTTGAATAGCAAGCTGGTTTTCTCCAAGGAATTGGAAAAAGCTCGTGTCAGAGAAAAACAGCAGACGACATTGCAATTGCGAATAGGTTGGACATAATTGTCCTTTTTAGGGAACTGCGACAAGGGTCGTTGAAAGGATCGAGTCGCAGTTAGGAGGGCCGTTGTAGATAAGGAGCACTGTAGTTATAATCTGTTATTTGTAGAGGACTGGCAGAGGGCAGCAATGAAGGGAAAAACCATACACATTGAAAACGTTTTATCTTTGTTTAGATGCAATGTTCAAAACATGCGTTTAAGGCATATAATAAAGAGCAATGTGTGCTCATGCTTTCTTGCATGCCAAGATAGGTGCTTAAAGCAGACTGAAAGAAAATCGCATGATGGATGATGTTGCTTTTCATTCAGCCATGTTAAACGGGGCGTCTGATCAGGATCCGAACTGTTTGACACTTATTAAAAGTCAAACTGTCTAAATTTCCAACATTTACAAATCAAAGCAGACTTTGGTATGGTAGTGAACGTCTTTAACGCTTTCACTGCCAAGTTTTATCGTCTGATTTAACCTTCTCACCACCATATTATCGTCTGCATTTATATTTAGTGTCATCTGCAATATGTTGTCAAGTCATATTTCGAGCATTTGTAACAGTAACTGTCATTGGCAGTGAAAGAGTTAAACGGGTTATTGCAACTGTTGACACAGCTAAATCAGCGCGTGTGAATTTAGTATCTTAATCCCATCACTGCCTTACATCGAGTACAATATTTATATGCAACACACTTTGGATCCTGATCAGACGTCGTATTACGCGATGTCTGAATGACACTCATTTAAATATTCCGTAAGCCAAAATAACTCAAATTAAATTTGAGAAATAAGAGCAGACGACATTTATTAAAAACTGATGACGTCATGACAGTGAGGGGTTAATATGTTTCTATGTTCGTAACTGCTATTTTGTTCATTCAATCATTTACCTGTCGTAACGCAAAGATGCATCGTTTAAAAGCAGTGTACTATTGGCAAATGCACTTGTCCTATACAAACAGTATATATATTTCCGCACCAATTATATATTTTTTAACTTCGAAGGTATTTTGATAAAGGTGTTCGGGTTTCATGTGTGATTGGGTTTTACCTCAAACTCAGTTGTCATGTCCAATGATCTAGACGAATAAGTAAGACAACCTAGATTATTTTATCTATTATCTATGTACAGTGGAAAAGACGTTATTTTATCCCGTTTAAACGCAATCGAAAGGCAATTCAATAAAATGTAGAAAACTACAATGGTTTGAAAGGCACAGGTTCAGAAACTATACATTTCAGCCCTAAAAAAATCTGATTTTGAAACATAGTGACACCAGGAGAACTTTGGGGCCTCCATGGTCTAGTGGTATTGTCACTGTGATTTACATCACTAAACTCCTCACTGCTGTGATTTCGAATCCAAGTCTGGTCATTCGGATTTTTCCTGTGGGGAAGCCTTCCAGTTGGCTTGCGAAAGATCTATCCAGTTGCAGTTTTGTGCGTTTTAACGTTTCTAATACTTCAGTCGTTATTTCGCCACTTAAAGACATTGTCCCACTCCCCATTGTTCTCACTAGCCGAGAAAGAAACTGTGAACCATGAGAAAAGTGTGCTCAGCCAATGCCAGCAATCTCAAGTTTTCTATAGAGATCCTGACAGACTCACACTCAAGGTTTTTTTTTCAATAGGATTTACTAACCAAACTATCAAACATAAGGTATGGGCCTCACATGAGACGCTGGTTTTCTTGCCTAGACATTTATACAGGTAAAAGCATGATGTACGCTTTAACTCAAACTTTGTATGAGACTTAGTGTTGCCACCAAAGCTAAGTCCAGTAATGTCTTAAAGACATTTCCTGACCTAGTTTCGGGGATTAGACCTAGCCGAGTAAAATATTGTGCTGCACGAGCTTATCACAGTTGCAAAGAACCAGGAAGCGTATAATGTGAGGCCCGCTTCTTATATTTGATGATTTGTTTGAAAGAACCCTTGAATATGAGGCTGTCGGGTCTCTCTAGACAGGATAAGATGGTTTGCGATATTTTGCGCACACGTCCCACGCTTTTAAAGTTAATTTAACGTCTATTGAGAACAATGAGGGGGAGTCCATCAAAGGACTGAGGAAATGTCTTTAACCCTATGTTATGTTTATAATCTGTTTTAGATCTTATGCCACATCAACATAACCTACTTAAAATGTAAACAATAGAAAACCCAACAAAAAACTCTAAAAACACCCATTCCAAATATGAAATTTAAGAAAAATCAAGAAAAAATGTTTTGCCTACAGTGTGATTCGAACCAACAACCACAAAACATTCAATATTCTGTGTCATTACATCGGCCGATAGTACCCTCGGCTACGAGGCCACTTTACCTAGGCAATGGTTAAAATATATTTGACAATGTCCGTGCATCTGTACAGTGTTTACCTTAAGTGTTTGTAAACACTGTTAACAATAGGTGTGTCGTAAAATTTTATTGTATTGTCGATGATTTTTGAACTGGCACTCATCACTTTCCGTCAACTGTCGTCGATGAAGTCGGGATTTTCCGTTGAATGTTTAGATAAAAATCAATACGTACTTAGCAACATATACTATTATACCTCACTTGATTTATCTACTATATAGCCTAATGTGACATCAGAAGGTGAAATCCGTATTATTACACCTTGCTTTGAGTCACAATGTTAATTTCCCATAGACCAAAATGAAATAATTTGCATGTCTTTACATCTATCCAAAAATACTGTCACTCTATATGATATTCTTGTTGTCACTCTATATGATATTATTTTCTCTATTCTTCTTTCCTTTTGGTAATGATATAAACAATGTGACGTCTTAGACGTCGACATCGTTTCCCGCGTTACGTGCACGGTGGCGCTCTAATTGGTATTCACAATATATTTTATAAAATACGATCAAGACGATTCCAGGGTTAATAAGCTCGGTGTAATAAAATAAGCCGAGGGTGACATTCTTGTTTTCGAGGGTTGACAATTTGAATGTCACGCAAACTGCCATTCAATATTTATATAATGCTACATGACTAACATCACATTTCGGCCCGCGTGACATTACGAAACGGACCGCTTATTCGGCCCGGGCTTTAGTCATTCTGTCTCGTATCGGTTACTTCCCTTGCTTAGTAACCATGGCTTCTGAGAAACATAGGCACTCGAGGGCAAGCACCTCTATCTGTTTATTCTACGAAAAACGAATTAAATCAATAAATTTGATATATTCTAATTCAATAAATGAGACCTAACTTTATCCAAATCTTACAAAAGATTGTCCAAAGGGTTTCTTGTATTCTCGTGGGTTATGGGAAACGTATGAAATGGAGGCTTCTGAATTCCGGAAATATAGGGCGAAATCACGCGGAACTATAGTCCGGTCTATAGTCGTCTATAATTACTATAGCGCCAACAGAACACCGATGGTTCGACCTGCAGACGGCCCATTCTAAGTTTTCATTGGTTCGACAAACGTTGTTTTTCTGCGCCGGCCTCACTTTCGATTGACTATAAACCGGACTTTAGTTCCACGTGAAGTTGCTCATGATTATCATCTGTTTTCCTCTGATAAATTTCTATTGGAAAATGTGGTATGGGCCCATAAAACATCAATTGGATTTGAATGATCTTATGTTTCTAAATTTCACATGTAAAACCTGTTTGATATTGTCATTTAAAATCTACTTTATAGAAATCTAGATCTACTACTGCATAGTTAAATCTTAATAAACAAGCAAAAATGATGCCACAGGCGCAGATAGTTTGTGCACAGAATCAGTGTATAATTCTGTGGTTTGTGTATGATAAATTGAAGTGACTCTAAACACTTTTTTACTGAACTGAAGAGTTTACCACCTCCCTAGCAACAAGCCTTGACAACCAATCAGAAACCCCGAGAATACGGATAAAATTTAACTGATTTAGATCATGCAGGGTGGTGTATTCAAACGTAGAAAGGACATAGATATTATTTTGTTATTATTATTTTTATGGATGTTTTACCGTATTCGACGTTTCAACTGGTTTTTAAGCCACAAGGACAATTCTGTAATAGCTATATAATAAAAAGGTATGTAATGTATAAATATTCTAAGTCTTAGCCCTACGAGAATAGGAGACAACCGTCTATGGAGACAAAACTTTTCGCGAGCGTTGTTTTGAAAACAGTGGTAATTAGACATATTTGTGTTTGGTATAATAAAATAAATATCACATCTCACAGAGGGTGAGAAAACGGATTAGCCACCCTTGTCAAGTAGATGTCAACCTCGGCTGACGCCTCGGTTGACATTACTTGCCTCGGGTGACCAATCCGTTCTCTCATCCTCTGTGAGATGCGATATTTATATAATGATGTACAATCATTGTTCAGTGACTGAATATCCTTTCTTTTCCCTAAGATAAAAACACCTTACGGAAATGGCGGATTATGCATAGAGTACCAGTTCAAACATCATCGACAATACCTGTACTTATGTACTACCCAATCTTAGACCAGTAGCGTGTTCAAGTACTGTATCGGAGTACTAACTATGTTAGTCGATGCAAACAACCCTTATAGTACGACATCTAACGTTCTTCAATACTCTGAAATAATAATTCATTGCGCCGCCATGTTTATTTACTTTTCAAGGGTACGAACGAATTATTTACGAATCGGAATATCACACGCAAAAGTGTACTAATCAACTGAAATGCATCAATTTTACCGCAAATAAAAATCTTCAATACTCTGAAATAATAATTCATTGCGCCGCCATGTTTATTTACTTTTCAAGGGTACGAACGAATTATTTACGAATCGGAATAACACACGCAAAAGTGTACTAATCAACTGAAATGCATCAATTTTACCGCAAATAAAAATAAGATTTAGCTGCTTAGATGTAAGCTGCTTTGTTTGATCGGAAAAGGTTGGTTTACTGAAGAGAAATTAACTCGGGACTGTTCGCTGTTTTTGTAAACTAATTTGGTCGCCATTTTGTTTTCGTTGTTGAGCGTGCCGTTCGCAACCGATATCGTGCAAACAGGTCGTTTTCGTTTAAATTGTTACGTTTTCTAATGCAATCGATGCAATCAATACGGTAGCTGAACGCACTACTGCTACTTCTGTACCCAGAACTATATACACACGGCCACTGGTCAAGCTAGTTTACTTACACAGTACATGTACAAAACTACAGTTACCCCAGTATAAACTTGACTAGTTGACCTATCCAAACTGACAAATCTCTGACATATCCAAACTGACCAACCTTTGACATATCCAAACTGACCAACTTCTGACATATCCAAACTAACAAGCATAAGTAAACCACTGATAAAATGCATTCACATACATATCCAAACTTATAAACATATAGCAAACCCTTGGAAAACATACAGTAAACCTGCCTGATAAAATGAGTCCTGACATATATTATTGTCGTTTGGAATGAGGACGAACGGCACATGAAAAGATACACCGGACACAGTATTTCCCCAATAACATTCTATACGACAATAGCATTGCGTATCAAAGATAAGCGTACACAAATTGCACTGAAACGTTTGTGTTTATTGCAAGATTTAGTCATGTTATTTACGTTTATAATTATTTTGAGAAAAACAAATTGCAACAGAAGGATCAGACATGTCCTATATACAAGGTGTCCCAATATATCTGACGCTACTTTCACAAATTATAACTCGCATTTTCTTAGTCGAATGCCAAATACCATTGTATCAAGGGGAAATGTAAGTTTTGTTTTTCCAAAGTAGTTCCCGATATTTTGAGACACCCTGTATGTTACATATAGGATCTTACATGAGTGTTCATAATTTATTGGATGTATAAAACAAGTCTTTAAGGCCTGCTGAGTTTTTATCGTTTTCTAAAAGACGAGTTTTATAAATCCAATAATGTTAGATTCTATTTATAACATATCATGGCAATGTTGTTTTTACCATCTCGATACGTATTTTAGATTGCTAGCTTCACTTTGTATGTCAATGGATGACGCGTGCATGAACCGCCCAAATGAGCAAACTTGCAAAAAATAGACCCAAGGTTAATTCCGATTTATTCAGAATAAATCAAGGGAGAAAACATTTCCTGCCCCTTCCCATCAAAAGCCACTCGATCGCCGACAGAGATGTTGGTTGACGTTATATTTGTGTAAACATTTTGATAGCGCGTAGGAATACACATTTTAGTATGACAACCTCATTCATTTGCATAGTGTAACCACTAGTTATATACGAGAAATAACTATTGAGTGTTATTCAACGCTCGCACCGTAGGTTATGTTATAAAATATTATAAATTATTGAATCGCCAGGCCGAATGGAACAGAATTATTGTATCCCTTATTGATATTTTGCAAATATATGACATTGACATTGACCTTGACATGCATCCTTTCAAAATGTGCAGCTCCAAGAGATGCACTGGCATGCCAATTATGAAGTAATTATATGTACTGGCTCAAAAGTTATGACATTCACCTATATATTTGACCTTCAAGGATTACCCTGACCATGACATACCTCCATTCAAAATGTACAGCTCCATGAGATACACATGCATGCCATTTATGATGTAATTATTTCTACTGACTGGCTTATTTCACATTCAAATCACTCAACTGTGTTTACTGTGTTGCGGTGCCGGAAACACCTATATAAACATACCAGGCAAACAAACCCGTCCACAATGTAAAAATGTGTGCATTTTAGAAAATTAAATTCACTATGCACAAGTAAATCCATTTGAAGATAAAACAATAAAATCCACGTTTGGAAACAGCCTGGTTTCATGAATTGAACGTTGTCTGTAGAAATGACGTTGCGTAACGTAAACCAATGATCAAATAAGAGTTCACATTCAACCCAAACATGGTCAATAGCGGGTATGTCCTCCATCTGCACCGACGCATGCAACACAACGACGCCTCATTGACCTGATCACATCTCTAATCTCTTGTTGGGGTCATAATTCGACACTCATGACGTAATGCTTGCCACATTTACTCTTGCGTCTAAACTTCGTGGTGTGCTCTTGTGTCACGTCTCATGTAGTCCCAAACATGCACTAATGGTTCCAAGTCTGGAGATATTGATGGCCAATGAAACGTTTTGATGTTGTTGTCATGTGAAAAGTCGATGATTGCACGTGCGACATGTGGGTGGGCATTATTTTGATTTGGTATGACGCTGACCGGTCGGACGTTGAAATTCAATCCTCAGTGACGCTGCAGTTGTAAACCGACTTCTGAGGCATGTAAGGCGTGTGTATATATCATCAGCTGCTGAAAAAATTCTTGGGCCTCCAGACCTTGGTATGTCATCGATACTTCCGGTTTGTCTGGAAAAAAGGAAATAACGTCGTTATTCACTGACGCAACATTAACGTTAATAACGTTAATGTTTCGTCAGTGAATAACGACGTTATTTCCAACTTAACAACTCATGAAATGTTATCATCACGATATTTAAATCTGCTATTCTAAATAAATAAGTAATTTAAGCTACTTACCTAAACCGCTGATATTTCTTGTTAAAATGTTGTATATATTAGCAACACGGCGGATGCTGATATCATCTCTTAACGTCCAGATGACTAGGTTACGTTCTTCAAGCGATAACTGAGGCAAAATTTTACTTCAGTCTAACGCGTATGAAACTTAAATGCGTTGGCTTTGTGCAGAGTCAGATGTTTCTCGCGACATTTTATCATGCTACACTTGCAGTAAAGTTTGTGCACTTCCGGGCAACTTGACCGCCGCACTATAGACGTCGGAGTTATGCACGTTGTTAGCAATAATTATTTTCGGGCAAAATGTATCGATAAGAGAAATAACATTGTTGTTTTTCTTCAGAAAAAGGGTGTCTGAAGTTGTTAAAGAAAACTTTAGTGAAATATAGACAGTATTTATATAGATCGGTGATATGAAGTTTTACACTAGTAGACGTTTCTTATTTTGCCTGGTATACTTAATATATGCATGCTATTTAATACCAGTCTATATAGACTTTTTTTAAACTTTTTTTTGAAATCATTTTAAATAAAATTCACTGATGCCGGTATTCGACATGATTCGTAAAAAAAATTCAAATCATTTTTTTTTTACAAATGATGTCGATTGTGATAACATGATTTGTAAAAATTTACATGATTTGTAAAAAATTTACAAATTAGAATTTTTTACAAATCATGTCGCTACACAGCACTGAACACAGCGGCAGCCATTGATCTATTGGCTCTCCATCCAAGAAAATTGTAAAGCGCAGCCGAAAGATATGCGCATCACAGACATATAGTCTACAGGACAAAGACGCTGTATATGTTGCCGAATAATTTGCATTTGTGCTAAAACAGTGAAATCTGTGTTCAACGACCATGAGTGAAGATGCATGATGTTTTTTAAAGACAGGTAACCGCTTAAAGCAGGGCATCAATCATGTTCAAGGTCGCCTGTGCGACTCTTGTCCTACATTAAGCTACCTTATATCATGAATACTACAAATAAATCGTTAAACCTTATCGTGCTAAGCGCGACCTGGCTAATAATTACAAACAGCTTGGATTCAGATCAGACGCCGCGTCACGCGGCGTCTGATCTGGATTCAAGCTGTTTGCAACTACATTAGATATTTATCAAGTTAAAAAAAAAAAAAAATCAATTTTAATGTATTTCACAGACGATATATTTTTAGCAGACGACAACTCATCCCGATAATGGTTTAACAAGGTCGTCTGTAGATCAACTGTAAACATAACCTGGGTCAGAGTACATTCACCTTCAGATATAAAATGAATCGTCAACGTTTGCAAAAAGCCACTTCTATGATGAGTTTATGTTAAAGTTCACAAATATGTGTGCATATACATAGTAATTGCTTAATAAAAACGGAATATTACTATACTTTGCATATCTTATGCACCGGCTCACTCGAGTTGTGTGTGTAAAGGCTATATCCAACGAGACCGAAGGTCGAGTTGGATATAGCCTTTACACACACAACGAGAGTGATCCGGTACATAAGATATGCAAAGTATAGTAATGTTCCTTTTATTATATACCTCTTATAATAAAAATAAAATGAAAAACGATAGAAATGTTTCGAGCGTTACTATAAATAAACGGGATTTCCTATACGTCACACTTCGGGGAATGGCGCGTGAAAGTAAATACTCGCTATTACGACCACTAAAACGAATGCTAATTGATTAAATAATAGAGAGGTGACATCTTAAAGCAAGGTGACAGTGAAACAGAAAGCTCCTATTGGAGCTTTCTGTTTCACTGTCACCTTGCTTTAAGCGGTCACCTACCGTAAACACCCTAATACTTAACATAATTTAGTGGTCGTAATAGAGAGGTTTTACTGTAGTTCCGATCTTCCGACTACACAGTAAACGTTCTTTTCCCATTACACAAGGTACATGGGTAATACGGAATTTTCAATCCGTCAAGGTGTATTTGTTCGATAAAATACAGAAATATTTCGGGCAGAACATTGGTAGGTATATAATAAAAGCAGATATTTAAATCCCACCTTCATACACATTCAAGTTTAATCAAATTGCCTGTCACGTTTATGATACATCGCTAAACAAATCGGGGTCGTTATTTACAATCATTAATATGTGAATACACTTACTTTGTGTATGTGCAGCAAGTCGAATCCAAGCGGACGTTGTCCTCCAATTGTATTCAATGTTTTCTAAGATGCATAACTTAAGATAAAATTTAACCCATTAAAGGACTAGGTTCACTAAGGGGTGAAATCGGACCCATTTCAGATTTCACTAAAAATATCACAGTTTGATGCTGGTGGTGGATAATGAAAGAAAACAACATTTTTTGCTCGATAATAAAGATCATGTTGCCATAGCAACCATTTTAATTTGCTCATCTAAAATTACGTTTTTCATCAATTATAGAGCATATACTATCGCTAGAACATTATTTTATCAACTTTAAAACACAAAGATATGCTATAGCATTAACCAAATTGAAAACCTCAACATTAACGGAAAAAACATACTGTTACCATAGCAACCAGCAAAATTTACTCTAGAAAAACATGTCTCTCTATCTAATTCTTTTAATATGTCTTGTTGTCATTTGATTTTACAGTGATAATGCCTTGACAGGAAATGTATGAAACATGGCAAATATATGGCACATTATTCTAAAAAGTGCTACATTTGTTGCTATGGTAACCAATACAACGGCTTCATACTAAATATAAGTTCTCTAATGGGGAAAATCGGCTCAATTTCAGATTTCACAAAAATATCACAGTTGGATACTGGTTGTGGATCATGGAAGCAAAAACATATTTTGCTCGAAAATAAATATCCTATTGCCATAGCAACCGTTTTGATAAACTCAGATAAGATTACGTTTTTCATCAATTATTGCGCATATTAGCATTGGAACATTATTTTGACAGCATCAGAATACAAAGATATGATCAAGCATTTTGCCTAGTTAAAAATCTCTCCACTAACCCAAAAAATATGGAAACTGTTACCATAGCAACCAGTAAAATTTACTCTAAAATAACCTGTCTCTCTATATAATTCTTTAAATATTATCTTGTTGTAATTTGATGTTACTAGAGTTTGTTCGATTTTTTCCCTTTAAAAGAATTACAATCAGTTGAAGCACACGTTCGATTTCTCTATAAGCCACAATATGAAATAACATATGGTCCTCTTCATAAACACAACACTATATGAATACATTGAAGAAAATGTTATTCTTTCCCGTTTAAACGCAAACGAAACGCAAACGCATCACAGTAAAATGTAGAAAATGATGATTTTTTTTATAATTCTAACTATTCATGTTAATTTGTGTGTCAAACAGTTTCGAGCCTGGTCAGACGCCGGGTTGCCCGGCGTCTGATCTGGCTCCAAACTGTTTGCATCGGAAATAATAGATTTAACGTAAACGCGTTTATTGGGAAAGAATAACGTTTTCTCCACTGTAATAACTAGGAGTGTTCCTTGGGATACATCTACTACCTGCTGTATAGCAACATCAGTAGAACATAATTAAGAAATATAAATTGCTAAAATAACGTAATCTTCAATGTACGTTAATTATTGTTAACTGACATCACACTTATATGTATCTAGAAACCCTTATTTTACAGACTTTTGGACATACATGCCAACACATCTGATCTGCATTGACACCCAAATAATATTATATTGATTCTTGTTTTGAAGACAGGTGACGACTTGTAGGAGGTTGAAAGTAAAGGCGAATGCACATGCAGGCGCTTTCTGCTTTACTTTCAGACAGTCTGCTTTAAGCTACCATCGGTAAGGATATAAAAAATAGTTAATATATATTACATATCCATGACTATGTAAAATGGCTATGTTTTATTAATGGAATAAATTAAATACGTAAAATACGTAGTGTGGTGGGTTAATTTTGTGTACATAATCTTATTGAACTCAATGCTAATTTATTTCTTGGAGAAGACATTCGACACAAAGTAATCAACATCATGAGAAAACAAGCATTTTTATGCGTATTAAAACTTACCCATATTAGATTTGATTATCTGTACACTGTTTGCTGATAGGAAATTCAATATAAAACAAGTCGAAAATAAATATTTAGACCAGGCATGCCTTAGATAAATTCCTTTTAGACAAATCCAATATAGATGCATGGAAGAATCCACTGGGCGCAAATGGGTTAAAGCAGGCTGAATGTAAACAGAATGTGCATAAAGTCTGGTTTTACTTACAACTTGCTTTAGGTTTTTACCTACATGTCTTCAAGACTAGAAAGAAGTTGTGGGGTAAAGGGTTACTAAAGATTGCGGTTTAGATTAAGATGTAAGGGAAGCAGCGCGATCCAATATGAAGTATGCTGTCCTTTTTCATATTGCTTTAAGCAGTCACTTCTAGTTGAGTGTAGGTGATTTGCACTTCTGGCTATAACCAGGGACCATATACACCAGAGATATGTATCAGCCGGATATCCGGCGAAATGGGTGCCGTATGCATATTGTGATGACGCTTTCAAAATGGGTGCACACATTTTGTTAATCCTTTTTCGCGACAAGCCGCCAAAATATCATCGTCGTTTTGAAGCCTTCAAAGTATCCCAGTGATTGTTTTAAGCAGTTTATAGCATCGGATTGTTTGGTAAGTTACTATTATTCACTTCTGTGGTAATATCTTTGAGTTTTACGGTCATTTAATTATGGAGTAGCATTTTCATGGTTGACCTATATTCAACTGAAGAACCGCACCGGTCTCAAAATGGCGGAAAAGCTTGAGAGTGTACCACTTGGGGGACCATGTAACGACTTGATCTATATAGAAAAGAACGCTTGTAATACGTGTTTTTGAGTAGTTAATAATTGTTTATGCGAATAATATAGTTCGTTAGTCGATATATGTGATTTTGATGGAATTATAATGTCCGTAAAATGGCGTATTTTGTCACAGTTTCGCCTTCGATTAATGGCCGGAGAAAAATAGCATGTACCACTTGGGGGACCAAGTTACGATTAATTCTGGATAAGATAGCACCTTGTATATATGGTTCATGCTATAACAGAAATGGTATCTATTAGAATAAATCCAATAATCCATTGTGGTTTCGCTTAGTTTCGTTTACAGTGAAACCCCTCTCAACCGGACGTGTGTGGGAACAACATATATTTCCAGTTTAGATAATTTTCCGGTTTAGAAGGGTTTAACCCATTATACAATAGCTTCTTTGTAGTATCGAAGAATGCGAATACTTAATGCAGGTTGAAAGTATAGCAGAATGCGCCTTAAGGCGCATTCTGCTTTACTTTTAACCTGCCTGAAGCTATCATCTACTAGAATATAGAAATTTATTCTCATGATGTATATTCATGAATGTATTTTCTTCCTTGAAAGAATAAATCAAAGGCGTAAAAGGCATATTTATTGTGTAATGGGTTAAAATAAAGAAGAGTTGGAAACGGGACCAACGTTTTTGTCCGGTTTAGAGAGAATTCCGGTTTTTAGAGGTTCCGGTTTAGAGGGGTTACTGTACACGGTAGATAATATCGTGCTCGTTATCGCCTGTGCACACCTTTTCTCACAGGCGATGTTCAAGACAGATCATGAAGAAAAGAAAACGTTGTGTCCCATTTAAACAAAATTAACGCAACGCAATAGAATGTACGTTTTTAACACGCAGATTAATTATCTTATTCATAATGGCAAAGCGTTTGGAGTCTGATGATCTGGGACCGAGGTACATACACATTACCAGTTGACAGTGCGATACAGAGTGATGTATTTAGCTCGAGACGTTTTTGGCGGAAATAGCCGATCTGACGAGCGCCTTGGCGCGAATCTGATCGGTTGTTTCCGCCAAAAACGTCGAGAGCTAAATGCAACACTCTGTAGCACACTGCCAACTGGTGATGTGTTTATTATATGCCTTGAATACACACCAGAAACAACTAAATAGCTGTTTAAATAATTTTATATCCAATATTTATCAGTTATTTGAAGCAGAAGAAGAATTTGTGTATGCCACAAAGAATAACGCGGCACTTTCACATGAACGTAAATGACGTCACGTTAAACCGAAAGCGACGTCAGAGTAAAATACAAAGTGGCTGATACAAGGTGGCTGATACAGACTCTTGTATTTTACTGTGCAAATACACGCGGAAAAGCTCGATATCATACGAAGGCATATAATAAAATGTATTCCTATCCTGATATATCTATTTAACTGTTTCAAGTGACCATACTTATTTCAACATGTATTCGCTTCTTGAGAAAGAATTACGACTTCCTCTCTGTAGCTAAAATAGGCCAAAGGTAAAACAGAAGGTAAAAGAGACAACTTATAAAAACAATTTCCTTCGCCAAAAGTTATTACACCAGTCCTCGAACCAATACTTTGATGTCTGATATTGTTCTGAAACTTTTGATTGGTCAGATTGGAGCAGAATGCTCCAATCTGATCGATCAAAAGTATGCGAGCTACTAGACTCATATTAAACGCTGCATGGGCACCGAACGCTTATAGAACGACTTTAATGCAAATTTTTAGCTCCAAGTATGCGAAACTGTCCTAGCATAAGCTAGTTTTCTCTCAGATGTTTCATGTTAAACGCTTTCATTTTAAGTACGGTAGTAGCTTATTGCGACCTTGATAACAATTTCGACCTCTCAACATATGGTTATGTGCGGCGTCTGTCGACACTCGTGTCAATACTACATGTATAACTTATAATACTAAAATATTTTAAACACTTCACACTTAAAGCCGCATTGTGCTTTTGGGAAACCTGCATAAAACGGTTGCTTGGGATCCCATTAGAATTACATGGGACGTGATTCTTTCACAAAAAGCGGCTTTACCTAAGAAATTCGCTTTTTATTTATGTTTTTAATTTATGGGTGTTAACACCCATTAATTTGACCTTGTGAACGGAAAGAAGGACAACTCTGTAAATACAGGGCTCTAGATAAGAGGAGTATTTCGAAAACTAAAACCTTTACTTCTGCTTTAAAACCAATGGTGTCACTACTCATTAGAATCGTCTCCAATAGAGACAATTCTAATGAGTAGTAACACCATATCATTCGGTGCTGAAATGAGTGATAAACTGTTGGATTTGTTCAGTTTACTTCGGATTAGCTTGAGCCCAGGAATGAAGTGGTTAACCCTTATTCTGCTGCACAGACGTCTGCTTTGAAATTGTCATGTGCAAAATTTGTTTAGTTTAGATTTATTCATAGTTTTCATTAAAAGAACCTTAAGACGATTGTCAAACAGTTTGGATCCGGATAAGACGCCGAGTTACGCGGCGTCTGTTCGAGATTCAAACAGTCAAACAACTAGGTCTGACGTGTCAAAGGTCAGCCGAGTCCATTTTTTAGGTAACACAGCATTCCGCATGTTCTCGGACCATATTTTAAACAGCCGAGTTTCGTATATGAGGTGAAATAATGAAGGCGGAATTATTGTGAGCAGTTTAGCGCAGTAGGCAAAGGTTAGGTATGCAAAGGCAAATAGCAGTTTTTTTAGTAAGCGTGGGTTCGAATCCCACGTCGACCTTACACTTTTTTTATATAAATCTTGCATGAATAGTAAAGCATTATATTCTATTCCAAACTGTATAATATAAGCTGACCATTTATGAACACGTTCGCCAGTGTTGGAGAAGGGTTGCTTTGTTTCAGTTCGAGTCCGATATTAGTCATATTTTAAACAATTAATCGATGATAAAATACATACATGTACAGGTATATACATATAGGCTTCTATGATATTGAAATGTAATGAGTTATAAGCATGATCTGTTTACTGGGCTCCAGATAAGGGGGAATAGACACAAGTTTTCCAACATTTTCCTCATGTCTGCACTAAACCTTATGGTTTGATTGCATGTACTAATTAGAATGGTCTCTTCGAGAAGCTTTTGATTAGTAGTCACACTATGGGGTTTGAAGGAGACATGAAGATTTTACGTTTTGAAATACTCTCCTTGTCTGGAGCCTTAATTACGGTGAAACACATAGGAACCGACCACTCATTAAGGACTATTAAAGTGGTCTTTTTAGACAGGCTGCTGCTGAATGTAGAACAAAAGTAATGGAGACTGCCTTATGCATTATTCCCCCATTATGATGTCACCTGCCTTAAAGGCCAACAATGACTTATGTATAGAGATGTTTCACCGTATAACCATCTACATAGATATACATTACAATGAAAGTATATGATGGTTGAAATGAAATTGGAAATAAAGTAATTATAGAATCCTTAATATATTTTAGCATAAAAAAAGTTTTAGGTTGATGCGAGTTTCGAACCCACGCCAAATAAAATTTCACCGATCATATACTCGATTATGGGCCTACGACCTATCCATTACGCTATGTGTCTGATAACTAATCCGCTCATTGTTTATACTTATAACCCAACCTTGTTTTTTAAAAGAATGAGACGAGGATATCCGAAATGCTGATCTCCCTTAAAAATGGACTCGGCGACCCCGTGACACGTCAGACCTGGTTGTTTGACTATACTTTCGGTTTGTTATGGTTTTAAACTGCCACTTTTGATGAATTAGGTCTGTTTTTAACATTTCATTGATCAGTTTGGCCCATAAGAAGGTTGAAACATTATTATTAACCGTTATTGTATTTCGGACATTAAAAAAAGGTCTGAAAGCACAATGGGACTTTAAGCATACAAGTATCAGTAAACAACTTCAATTGCAGTTTGAAAAGATGACAAAATCCTCAGAAAACAGAATATTTAACTTCAGAACAAATATTAATTTTCAGTTATGTTTACAAGATTTAGTATATTTTAAGGACAAAAAATTGACTGTGCTACATTGTAATGGTGATTTTGCAGGCATGGGCCATTATTACGCAAAATTGGGGAATTGCCATGGAAAAAATAAATATGAATTACTTAAAGCTAATAGTATGGTCTTTAAGGTAGACAATTTGTTTTCGTACTAGGATTTTGTCATCATTTAAATCTGAATAAGGGGAGATCCGTTGAAAGCACAGAAAACAAAGCAAATACTGAAAATCGCAGACTCGGTTTAAAACTGCTAAAGCCCTCGGGCCAATTTGACACCAATTGTGCCATTATGAGCAGAAGGCACGCCTAGGTCATATTTTAACCTCTTAAATACCTTACTATAAATAGTAACATATTTTGCTTTGATGACAATGCAATACGCCCTTGCGGAGCGGGCCAATAACCGGATGCAGTCCAATAACCGGTTATTTGGACTGCATCCGGTTATTGGCCCGGGGGCTACAGAATTTATGAACGTGAAAACGTTAGCAACGTAACTTTCAAAATGACCAACGTTCGTTGAAGATGACATCATTTGATTTCTTTAACGGCCGCGCTTATGTAAACATTCAAACAATATACATATTCGTTGATTTTGAACCAGGTATACAATAAACAAGTCATTAAACGGCCGAGGGCGGGTCGTTGCCAAGGCCCTCGTGCCATTATGGCTACCTTGTGCCAATAAGCAACGGCGGCCCGCCCTCGGCCGTTTAATAACTGTTTAGTGTATACCTTACTATAAATAGTAACAAAATTGCCGTTGATATCTGTCTTTACGGATGTCAATGTGACCAATCCATAATGGCACAGTGGGCCGATTATGGATAATCGCCCCTCGAAGTTTTTCACGTGCAACTCGTTGATGTTAGCAAGATCTTTTTAAACATGGCAGGAGAAGGGGGTTGGCGTCGTTGTCAAATCGTATTCTAGAACTTGAATTCTGAGACAGAAGGGTTTTAACGTAAAGGGTACGGTTCCTATTTATACAATGGTTAAGTCTTATGTGTGTTACAGTGTAAAATGACTCGACGTTGTTTATGTTATTCAAAATGACAGTTATGACGTAATCATTTCACGCCATCCATCGGAAACTTCAAAACATAAAAACGACGTCTTCAAAATGTAGAGTTTCACTCGATAGCGTAGATCTAGCGGTTTTTAACTTTTCAACTTCTAGATCTACCACAAATTTTCTGCGTGGGCTACACTTCCCCATAACCATAAAGCCCTCGGGCCATTATGACACCAGTTGTGCTATTATGGGCAGAAGGCACGCCTAGGTCATATTTTAACCTCTTAATAATTCAAAGTAATAGCCCAACGTCTTATCTTCAATTTGGTACCAGTTTTATATGTTTAGAACAAAAACTGGCTGTGATATGAATGACTTTTTAAGTATGGGTAATCATAACCAAAAAAAAGGGGGAGCCATGGTTAATTATACACATAGACTAAATAGAGGATATTGAATGAGTGTGTGTTCAGTCGTGAATTTATTGAACGAGTTGGATAAAATCATATGTTGCGAGCCTTGGCGAGCAACATATCATTTTATCCAACGAGTTCAATAAATTCACGACTGAACACACACGAATTTGATATCCTATTTATCACATAAACACCAAAATGACACGAAAATCCGAACGGTCTTACTTTCACTTTTGCACACGGCTCTTAGGAAACAATTCGTCATAGGCGTTATTCGGTTGTATTCATCCGTAATGAAAAACACCTATCAAACTAAAATAAAGAAAATCAACATCAATGTGCTGTGAAAAGACTTCTCTGATACCATATTCAATTTTAAATTAATATCTAATTTAAAAAAAAATGTAACTGACTAAATATGATCAGTTGACATTTAGAATCTAGTTTCGTTTTCAAAATAACGTCGTTAGAGCAACATGACGTCATTATCATTGTAACGTCTGAATTTGAAAAACAGTCTGAATCACTGTTATTACTAGAGCTCTAATAGCCCGGGGCATAAGGTCCATATTTTGCCAAAATACTTCAAATTATGATGCAAGCAAGGGACTTTCCACAATTAGTGTTTAGACATATCTTATCCTAAAAAACCCGTTAGCCACTTCAATTTCCCTGGCAGATTCAACACGGCGGCCATTTTCAAAATGGCTGCCATTTCCACATTGTATAAGTTATGTCGTTATTGCAAGTCTAATGTAAAGCATAAAAATCACGCATAACTAACACTGATGTGATGTCAAATATGAATCATCAATTGCTGATTGCGGAATATTGTTAATTATTCAAGATGGCCGCCAAGAATTCAAAATGGCGGCCAAATTCACTATTTTTCATTGTAATAAGAACACATGTATTTCTGAAGGATTATCAAACTTCATTTCCACGGATTGTGTGTTTACTTTTCTGTTCTAATACTATGTAAAGATATTAAAGTCTATACATTTGTTTTATGCATTATTTCCGATATAATTTTAACGTTCAAAATACCTAATAACACTGAAGATTCGTCATTTTGTAACATTGCTTTATAATCTAGAATAGACTTGTCGCCTTTTGGGGAAATAACATTCCTATAGGAATTTTGGGGAAAAGTTGACATACCTCCTTTTGCCATAATGTATGTCTGCTTAATCCATTTCTATTGTCTTTCACTCTCTTGGACCACGAGGCGCCCAAAAATGGTAAAAACCAAAATGGCCGCCATAACACTTATGTTTGTTATTATTTCTGATCTTTCGGGGATCAACTACACATAGTAATTACTTTTCGTAAACCACATTGCTGATTACAACCATACTTTATAGAAATATTCTTTTGGGTAATTTCTTTCAAATAATCGATTCAATAATAAAACTCTGATTGCCATGACAACCAAGGTGAAAGACTGGGGAAATCTTTGAAATATGTTCTTGTAAAAACACAAGACACAGAGGTTATTGAATTATTGTATTGCCTAGCAGATCTAAAGTTTATTCATATCATATTCCTGCATCTAAATTGTAATGGGATAACAATACGCTGAAAGCCATATTGCAATATATTGCAATATGGAGACACTGTATTTTAATATATAGCCATAAAGGAGGGTCCTTCAAACTTTGTGTTACTTTGAAATTTTCTTGAAATCTACATTTACGAATTTTGTCTATAATACATCATTTTAAAGATCAATTTCTTGCGGATATGATAATTTATCACTACAAACATTCCATAGAATTTGTAATTACTATTGTGATGCATTGAAGGGACAAATACAGTTTTATACTTTAATGTGTCAATATTAATGTTGGTCTGATATTATGCGAAATTTTCGTAACAGAGTTATTAAATTTAGTGTGGTTTGTCGATGAATACTAATTCATATATACAGTATATAGTTGTTAAATTAACAACTTAGTTATAGCGAAGTGTAAAATACCTTAGTTTGTTTTGAATTTTACATTAATAAAGCAAGTTATATGTTAATGTATGCTTTAATCTTACAATAGAAGTAGGTGAAACACATCTCAATTTTATTCACACTATTCAACATTAAGTGTTGTTGGCCTAAAACATAAGTAAAATTCGAATCAGCTAGTGCGAAATTTAAAAGCGGTATGTCACTTTTTCTAAATCACATGATATAAAATTATGATTAAATTCTGTAGCAAATACTTCGTGTGCCTATGAGTGTCAAACATTGATGCCCTTTTCCCACAATGAAGAGGAGTGTTGTTGTCGATGAATAATGCATCGCTGTATCCGCAAGACTTTTCAACGATATATCACACATGTATGTTCTAAGACAAAGCCCAACTAAAAGAATTTTCGAATGACCCTCGTAAGTAAATTGGCACTACTTTGGGGTCGACAGCTTTACATAGACTTATCGCATATAGGAAAACATGCTTCACAAAAATCGCAAAACCAAAAGCTCAAATATTTGATGTGAAGCAACGCAAAGTAGACCTCTACACAGTTTGTTAAAAGCATTGTTGTCCGGGATGTATTAAATGATCCCACCAATAGGTCACTTACGCCAATTTTTTTTTATCTAAACCTTATAGCCAATGACTTCAATTTTTAGTGTAGAGGTTTCATCTAGAAGACCTCTATTAACTTTGTTAAATTCATAGCACTGCGATCTAAGTCTTCTTGGAAAGGATTGCCGATCTCATTGATGGTTGATGTCAACCTTGTCACTTTCTAAAGCAGTGATGTAAGCGCACTCTTTGCTTGCTCGTGGTGACTCGCGCTACCATAGACGTGTTTGACGATAGATTCTTCATCGTATTCTGTACATAATCGACTGACATCGGGTCCTGTAATAATTCAGCGTCTTACAGCTGAATGTCCTCTATGATTCAAATTGCACTCGTTACCTTTGATAATTGCATTCGCCTGTTTGTAGGTTTGGTATATGGCTAAGGTTAAGAATTGTCTTAGTAAGGATGTTGTGGTCTTAGTGTTACCAATAATTCCACCTCCCTATTCTTCTGTTTATTTAGCAATTATTGGCTCTTGACTGGATCAACCTGGTTGAATCAATGTTTAGGTATCATCGCTACAACGTTTCCATTTTAAATATTCATCCAACACTTCTGTTGATAGCTGGTGAATTTCTTTCACATATAGTTTTCCTTTTTGAGTATGGTTTGTACGATCAAACTGCTTAATCAAGAGGACCGTAAACCCCCTATATCGCTCACCAGTGTCATGGATTTTTACACAAGAGCCTCTGGGCGGGGACAATTCTAATACTAGGGCTTTGATTTTAACCAACCTGATAGAGGTATTCTACCCCATTCTGGACAAAATATACTTATAGGATGTGTCACATTATGGTAAGGACTCTTCTTTAAAAACAAAAAAAGCTTTTTCATCAGTAATATGTTGACATGACAGCTACTATTAAAACAAACTTGAAAGAAATCTACACCGCTGACTCTCTACAACAATACCCAGCGGGAGACAAATATGTTGTGTGTTAGACCGAATTATTATGGGCAACAGATGTAATCATTGTTGTAAGGAGAGACTCGTTGTAAAGGGGGACTATGTAGGGAGACTTCAAAGCTATATGTCTTGACATTAATTACTTTTAGGTATTCAAATACAAGTATATGTAAAACCATAAAACTATAGATACCAAATTCTAAAACAAGGGCTATGATTTTAACAAAGTTGATAGAGGTCGTCAAGGCGATACTCTACACTAAAAACTGAGGCTCTCAGGCTTTTGATAAGATTTTTTATAAAATGTCCTATTTAAATATATCTAAAGCTAATGATCCATGGGCGGGTGATCTATTATTTCCGGACTATAATGCTTTTAACAACTGGGTTGAGGTCTACAACGTAATACTTCACATCAAATATCTAAATTTGGGCTTTGTAGGTGAATATAGGAGATAAGTGTGAGGTTGGGCGCCCCTAAACCCAGGTTTAACCCCCCAGTGGTTGTTAATAATTAATTAATTTATAATTGATTATTGATTGCTACTGACCGTACCAAGGCGGGCTCCTATGTTCACTTAGCTTTATGTTTGTCTTGCGTGTTGTTTTCTATTTAGTGTGTAGATGAAGGAATGGTATTGCGTGTGTGTGTGTGTGTGCTTGTTATGGTATGGCTGTGTGTGTGTTCTGCTTTAGAGATGGGTGTATTGTTTGTGTTGCGTTTCCTGCTTGAGTCTTCTTTCGTATTTATTTGTGACTTTTTGAAAACATTTTTCCTATATATACGATACGTCTAAGTAAGGCTATTAACCCCCGCGCATGGTCAATCTTCTTATATTGCAATACAGTTTCTCCGTATTGCAATATGGTTTTCAGTGTATTTTACACCACAGCAATTTAGATGAAGAAATATGATATAAACAAACTTGACTGACGTCTGCTAGGTATTACTATCCTTCAAATATCTACGTTCTGGGCATTGTGTGTGGTTTTTTAAATTATGCAGATTTTTACTGTTGTCGCCATGGCAATCAAAGTTCTTTAAGGAACCAATATGTTGAAAGAGATTGGTCCAAAGAATATTCATGCTCAGTTTCGTTGTAATCAGTCATGTGGTTTCGGAGAAGCAGATGTAATAAGTGTCCTTGATCCCCGAAAGATCTGATACATGTATACTAACGAAAATAAGTGTTTTGGGGGCCATTTTGTTGTTTTTGTTTACCATATTTTGGCTTTCAACTTCATGGGAGAAGGCACCAGACAACAGATATAGACATAGCACACCTTAATTATGACAAAACGGTGGTCTGTCAACTTTCCTCAAAAAATGCCATTTCCCAAAAGTCCGACAAGACCTGGATAAAAATGAAAATGAAATCATGCGAAGGAATTTCGTTAGTATATTCGTGTTATTAGGTAGTTTGGACGTGGAAATCTTATTGGAAATAATGCATAAAACAAATGTATAGACTTTGATAACTTTAAATAGTAACATAAGAAAAGAAAAGTTTACACACGGCCCGTTGAAAATTGTTTAATAATCCTTCAAATTTACATGTAGTTAAAGTACAATTGAAAATAGTGAAAAATGGCCGCCATTTTGAATTTTTGGCGACCATTTTGAATAATTAGCAGTATTTCGTAATCCACAATTGATGATTTACATTTTACATCTCATACTTGTTATTTTTATGTGAATCTTTTTACTGCCATGGCAATAACCATTACGACATAACTAATACAACATTTAAATGGCGGCCATTTTGAAAATGGCCGCCATCTTGAATCTGCCAGGGATATTTAAGTGGCTAACGGCTTTTTTCGGTAGACAATGGTCATGTAAGTAAACCTGCAAAGTGGTTTGCTTGCATCATGAAGTGAAGTATTTTTCGACTTATGCCCCGGGCTATAAGAAGCCTGATTTGCAGCCTGAGTTTGCGGGACTGCTCGGAATAATGTTTCTAGGATACTTGGGAATGTTTCAATACCTAGCGGTGATCTAAGTTTGTCTAGATTCTCTATACTGATTTACAGTCGGCGTAGTAGTACAGTATTTTGGTGATTCGAAAATTAGTATAAAATATATGCCCAGTGGGCCATACGATTTTTACGGCCCTCTATATTTTGCACGTTTATGTGATAAAAGAGTCTATTCTTGAGTACATTCGCGATTATGATTTTTGCACATTTTGGTACCCATGATAAAAAGTCTAAAGGGCTCGCGCATGTGTGTGTGTGTGTGTGTGGGGGGGAGGGGGTGCATGGTAGCCTCTACTGGCCCCCAAAGTATAAAAAATAGAACTGAATACAATTGGTTGGAGCCTGATCAGACGCCGTGTTACATGATGTCTGATCTGGCTTCAATATACAATAAAATCTCTCTGTTACGACTGCTAAAAAGAAGGCTGAGCCTAGTATATGTTGATTGCATAAAAAACAGGTGACAGCTGAAAGCATAGTGTCAGTCAAACAGAAAACTCCTTTAGGCATTTCTTGCTTTAAGCAACCATCTGTCTGAAACACATATATCTACTATGGTGCTGGGACAGTACAGTATATAACTCATACCAGTTTAAACATTAGGAGATTATGCGCGAGATGGATCCTTAAAATGCTGTCGGAGTGTCAGAAGGTTCGAAGGGTGGAGTCGTCAACGTGACGTTGGATGACATTTGGCCGAGTGTGACGATCCAACGTTACCATAACAACAGACATTTGATAATGCTTAAAGTCAATAATTGTATCAAATATTCACTGGAAATACAGAATTCTCAGGGCATCAGTATGTGCAAGTTTCGCACCGTCCAGTCAAAAAATGAGGGAATGGAAGCATCTGTTCGCGTAATATTTGAATACCCCTCGTACTTATCAACATAATTTCTTTGGGCGTAATAGATACAGGGTACAAGATACAAGAAACTTTATTTATAGTCAGGTGTTTACAACCATAGTTTAACATAAACCAGAAGCTATTTACCGACTAAAACAAATATTTCTTAACAAATACATTTAACTAACACACAATGTGTAAGATATTATTTTTTAAAAATAGCAAGTCCTTAAGGGCATCACAGACTGAACCAAGAGCTATTCGCATTACAGCATTTGTATGAGTATATACAGTGTATTTACGGTGAATATTGCTGTGTCCATTTATCAAATCATAGCATGCAAGGGGAGTAATGAGGGATCGATGGACTCAACAGTTTTTGTGATTCATTATCCCCCTTTGGTACTTACACAGGCATGCCTTTTTATTTCTATATCCTACATGTATATCAGAGTTTGTCATAAAATATGCTGAAAGTAGAGTAGATGTTCCTTAACCCATTTGTGTCCACGGTCCCATATATTGGACAAAGGCAAACAGTGTAGACTCTGATCAGACGCCGCATTATGCGGCGACTGATCAGAGTATACACTGTTTGCTGATAGGAATTTCATTATAAAGAAAAATAAAAATGAAAATTTTGACCAGGCATCCCTTTGATAAAAAATGGACTAATCCAAGATATAAACATGGAATGATCCACCGGGCGTAAATGGGTTAATGCGGTTCCGTTTAACGTTTGGCCTACTTTAAGTGGCTACTTTTCTTCTTGTTATAGGTAGAATGTCGACTCAACCCTGATCTTCTAGTGGAAAATTTAAGTTGTCTATGTACATGTAGGGCAGGTTATACTTATATATTTAATTATGGTTATCTGTTTATAATATATTTCATTGCATGCAGTGCAGGCCCTAGTCAAGTGACTCATTTTAGAATATAACCTACATTTTTAAATACAGTCTCCGTATAAGAGGGTCGAATCGTATGTCAAATAATATGTGACCCCATTTCCTCAACTTCACAGAAATAGGATGTGTTTCAACGGTGAACCCATTATCTTTTTATCCTTTTTTTACGCTCTAGAAACGCGACAATTTCGAACCAGTTCTGTTTCGTGCACACAAACCCAATATTATACAGTCAAAATGTATTATGCGACCACTAAAATTAATGTCGGCTTACAGTGGAGAATCTGTTATTCTTTCCCGTTTAAACGCAAACGTACGCAAACGCAAAGCGCTAAAACGTAGAAAAGTACAACTTTTGGACAATTCTGATATTTCATGTTTATCTTGGTGGCAAACAGTTTGAAGCCTGATCAGACGCCGGGTTACCCGGCGTCTGATCTGGCTCCAAACTGTTAACACTGCAAATAATAGTTTTAGCGTAAACGCGTTTATTGGGAAAGAATAACACATTCTCCACTGTAACCCATTTGAGCCCACGATCTTATATATGGAACTTAGGCAAACAGTGGTGACTCTGATCAGAAGGCGCATTATGCGGCGTCTGATCAGAGTCTACACTGTTTGCTGAATTTCAATTTAAAATAAAATGAAGATTAAAACTTTGACCAGGCATCCCTAAATGATAAAAAATGGACTAATCGAATATATAAACATGGAAGAATCCACTGGGCGTAAATGGGTTAATGAAAGATAAAAAAGAAACAACTGACTTTTATATATAAGTTTTCTGCTTTACCCATTTTCATATTAGATAGTCAGCTGTATATTCGTGAAATCAGCGTTATTTAATATTTAAACCACGTAATACGTTTATCATCGTGATATCAATCTCCAACAATTAACTTCGAGAAGTCGAGTATCAGCTATGATGAACCATTTACTATAATAGCCTGTAACTAATAGCATATTTCTAGTTTTGAGGACAGGTGACCGCGGATTGAAAGAACAGCGCCCCTCTCTACAACGACACCCAATGGAACACAAAAATGTGTGCGTTGTTCGGAGGAAGTAAATTGATTAACATTAAATTGATAATTAAACGACCCATTGCCACTGTTCCCTTAACAAGACATTTATGTCCTACGCTTTCACTGATGCTATATATCATCTAGCATAGATAAACATTTAACATCACTCATTTCTTTAGACTCGACAACTGGCGCCGAGGTTATAAAGTGTTTTGGTTGAGTCTGAGTGTGTTCCCTAGCATTTGATTGGTCAGATTTGAGCCTAGGCTCAAATCTGACCAATCAAATGCTAGGGAACGAGTTTAGACTCAAGTCAAAAGCTTTATAACCTCGGAGCCTGAACTTGTTTAGCTGAAAGCTTAGCACAGTCATGACGCATAGAATAATAATAATGAATAGAGTCACATTCAAATCGCTCATTTCTATAGGCTCGACGGTATCTCTGCAAAGAAGAAACATCCTGATATTATCCCCCTTAACCCGTTCACTACCTTTTCCTGAGTGAATAATTATATGTATTTGCAAACATGTTGTTTCAATATACGACGCTAAGGCATTGTGACTAACGAAATACAGATAAGAATTTCAAGCAGTTTAGATCTTGATCAGACGCAGTCTTTGCCAGTGCAAATAAAACACATACGATTTGTCTTATTCTTAGTAACAAACATCTTTGAGTCTGATCTGGTTCGAAACTGTCTCAAATTTGAAGAGTTGTTTCAGTGAAAAAGCGACCATCGGGAATGAAAATGCTTTCTATATTAATTTTTTCTCATAGTTTGAAAAATGATCAGCAAATACCATGAATTCCGCCAGCGATTCATGGTAAATTCGCCGATAATTTTCTGTCGTTTATTTCGCTTGAACACCGAAAAAATCAGTCCATTTCTTATTTTTGCAATATGTTTCCGTAATTTTGAAAAATTCGCCAAATGTTTACTGTCCGAATTCCAAAGATTAATTTGCAAATGCAAAATGCATATGCCCCGCCTCCTCTTCGAAACTTATCCACAAATCCCACCTTCTTGACCAGTTGTATCTATACGAATAAATCGACACATTAATGGGGCGAACGTAAATATTCTTAACTATGTCTTAGTTTGATTGGTTTGAACATATATAAAGACTCAATTTGAAAACTGCTTCACGTTTATGAAGTCGTCGGAATTAAGGCTAGTACATTATGTATGTATATACATGTAGCATTTCAAGCATTATATTTATAGTTCGGTATTGAGAACTGAGCTTACACGTAACGTTCTTGTAATGGTAATTCAGTCAATCTGTCCACATTGTATCAACATGTTATAACAAAGAATTGTTTCTTCATCGTCTGCAATAAGGTAACTAACTATTTCAATTAACAGATCAGTCGATTCTCGAAAATTCGAACTCACGTAAGTTCGAACAAACCCAAATTTCAAAGTTAAAACGTGACAAAGCCACGTTTTAACTGTGAAATACGGGTATGTTCGACTTCAGCCAAATCGACCACACATTTCAGCTAATTACAGTGGAGAATCTGTTATTCTTTCCCGATAAACGCGTTTACGCTAAAACTATTTTTTCTTTTACAAACCGTTTGGAGCCAGATCAGACGCCGGGTAACCCGGCGTCTGATCAGGCTCCAAACTGTTTGCCACCAAGATAAACATGAACTATCAGAATTGTCCAAAAGTTGTTCTTTTCTACGTTTTAGTGCTTTGTGTTTGCGTACGTTTGCGTTTAAACGGGAAAGAATAACAGATTCTCCACTGTACATGTAGTTTGTGTTTAAGGCAGGTAGTAACTGTTGCTTAAGGCAAGATGCAAGTAAAACAGAAAGCTCATGTAGGAGCTTTTGTTTCACTTTCACCCTGCTTTAAGCTGCTACCTGTCTTTCATACAATCAATTTCGAATTACTTAAGCGACCGTCCAATGGGGTATGAAAGACAGAAAGCTGCTTTAAGCAAAGTGACAGTAAAACAGAAAGCTCCTGCAGGAGCTTCCTGTTGTATTTTCATCCTGCTTTAAGCTACCACCTGTCTTTCATACAATCAATTAGCCTAAATTTAGTGTCCGCCTACAGTACTGAACCTTATTAAATTAACAATTTTTGCGATCGCTTGCAATTCGATGGCAATTTGCTTGCAATTCGATGGCAATTCGCTTGTGAATATTTTCCAACGCTATTAACGTATTAAGTTTGTCTGAAGTGTGTATCTCGCCAATATTCGCAAATATGCCTTCGTTAATGTTTTTCGATTCAATTTTTGTCACAACCGCTTCGGAAAAATCGTCTGAAACGACTCAAGCACACGGTTTGCTTTTTGAAGCGCCCGATTCGATGGCAATTCGATGGCAATTCGATGGCAATTCGATGGCAATTTGCTTGCGATTATCAATTTAATTTAATAAGGTTCAGTACTGTAAGAGAGATTTATTGTACCTAAAAGGAGAATACATTGAGGTCAGAACGAACGCCTATTTGGTAGACGTCTGATATGAATCCGAATTGTTTATATAGGATATCAGGTAACTTGGCGTCTGTTGAGGTTATAAGTGTTTTCCCCTGACATGTCCAAGTTACTTTTAGATTGGAACATATTAAAACTATAAAAGGGATGAGTTTTCTCTTCAGCCAGTTAGAGATACGGATAGCTGTAATTTTTGTGCGTAATGTACACACTGGTATACATCGTACAGCGGATGTTGCTCCAAAGTGATACGGAATCCATGGTGAATTGATGTAAACAATGTCAGGCCAGGTAAGAAATACGTCTATTACACAATTATTGCAACACATAAGTATTAAATGTTAAATCGTACCGACTCAGAACTAATTTCTGCCTGTCGCAAACAAGCCTCTTCTGTTACAAACGTCGAATGGTCCGTGAATTATGAGAGTTTAGTCTGCCCTATCACTAACAACGTGTGCCGAATTTACACAAATTGGTCGAATATGTGCATTATATACATGTAAAGTGTAATTGTTTTTCCTTTACAGATAGATAGTAACTCTATGTATTAGGATTTTCTCCTCATGTTAGCGAAACAGTTGCAGTTTTGTAAATTTGGCCATTTCATTCTACCATCACTGTACCGCGTCTTGCAAGCAGGTGACAGTTAACTGTACCGCATCTTGCATTTCTACTGTACTGCATCTTGGAAAATACAATTAGTAAATCTGAACGAAATGGATCGAAAATTAGACCTGGACCCGTATTCTGAATTATTCTACGTATTTTCGCTAAGTAAAATTAGTATCTAACCTTTCCTCTAGGAAAATACGTTTAGCTGAGGCTTTTGAGCCGACGTTTGTGTATAAGTTGCTTCGTGAAATTGGGTCAACTTCGGGGTGGGGTAACGTCACTACAACCGACTGAGGGTACTGTTTAAGACATAATTACCTACGGTCTTCATCGCAAAAACGTGGAACACATTGATATCTATTCAAAATCTATATTTGAGATACATGTATACATGATCACTTTACATGTAGGTACCAAAACTAGCGTACATGTAAGTACATAATTAGTTTCACAATTATATAACTAACTAACGAACCGAATTCCAATGAAGTCGCCGTGGCTCAATGGTGATAGAGTCGGACTAGCATGTCTTGGAAAATACAATCAGTAAATCTGGTACGATGAAATTGATGTTTGATGTCTCAGGTGCATAACGTTCGGGAGTAGTTTCATTTTCTGTCCCTTGAAATTTTTTCTTTGGGCCACCCATAAACCTCAGAAAACGCCCCTTAAACAATTTTAAGCCTGTTAACCAAAATGACTTAAGGGTGTATCAAACTCATGAGTTTGGGAAATTTTCAAAGTATATTTAAACACTCTTATGATGATTTTGTATTAAAAAGCTATTTAAGATGAACGAAAAATATAAAAAGTGTAAATTTTGGTGAACAACGTTTGGCTCCACGGCCATGTAAAATTTACCACCCCCACACACTTTTTCTAATTTCGTCCTTTTCAAACAGCCCGCTTCAATAAAACCATTTCAAATTAAAACAAACATGATAATTTGGTTTTGTGTTTCATTTATTTCATGTCTATGGTAGTATTTCTGCATACAAAAACTAATTAAAGACAATACATGCACCAAATGTGAAATTTACAAAGCTCTAACTATCATCGCTATGGTATTTATTAGGGAGATAACTCCTTTTTCTTCCATAACTCAAATTTTTCAACACTGACCTATCAATTTCTTTTCATATTTTGAAATGCCTTCGTTTGGATTTTTTCATCTGGTAGAATTTAAAAAAGTACGATACTAGAAATATTATTATTTTTACTTTATCTCATAATATTTTGTTGTAAAAAAATATCATTACCCATAAAAAACATGTTGTTGATTCAGATATTCATATTTTCCAAATCTGGTGCCTGTTTGGTCTTGAATTAGAGTCTTTATGTCAAAATACTTCCACAGACATTAAATACATAATGAAAAACAAAATTACCATGTTTGTTTTTTCTCTAAAATAGAATTTACTGAAGCTTTGACAAAATTTGAGAAAAAGTCTGAATTTGACACATCTTTTCCAAATTGCCGTAGTGCAAAATAAAGCACACCAACATATGATGTTTACCTTTTTTTCATTTATCATAAACAGCTCTTTCGAAATAAACATGGAAGAAAAAAGTTAGATACTTTGAAAAATTCGCTTATGGGTTTGATACACCCTTAACATCGGGGTTGTATATCATTGCAGTGGTTGTTTCGTCCAAATCTTACCATTGCACCACATCAAGAAATAATAAAAAAAACAATGTTGTTCACGGAGAATCTGCTTTCAGCAAGAAGCCGGTTTAAAGGCAAAATACGCATGAAGTCTACCGGCATTTTGCAGAGTATCAACAACGGCAGGAAGAAGGAGCTCAAGTAGTCGAAGCAATAACAGCAAACGAAACTATACATGAGAAATAATGTGTATTTATTTTAATGTGTGTTTAACAATCATATCAGAAATGATAAAAAGTCAAACAGTATTCAATTTCAGCTCATTTCATAACGTTAGGGCGTCGCTTTTAAAGACTGTTAGTATCAAAAGTAAAAATCCACAAATGCCATATTTTTGGCACCACAATATCGATGAAACAATTCAAGTTTATATCCAGTTATGTGTAGCTAAAATCCACTCTTGTATGAAAGTCTAGTATGGAATATGTCCTCCGCTGACACTAGACGTCTACGCATAACATCAAAGTAACGTTGGATCTGCTGTGCAGCGAATGGGTAGATGTCAGTGTGCATACAAATGTCCGTGCAATCTCATTTATGCGTATATTGCACATACACTGTATTATTATTATTATTATTATTATACCCGATTTATATAGCGCTCTTTTCACACAGGAGTTGTGCGTTCAAAAGCGCTTCACATGAAATTATATAAATGTACCTACAAAGCGAGAAAGACAAATAACTACATTCACAATAAAAATGATACAATATTGAGATGCATGGAAACATGGAATTTCTTCCAATATTATTACCAAGATTATAAAATTGTTATAGTAAGTTTGTAAGATCATTTTTAAAATGAGTCAAATAATTAAAAGATCAATGGCATGATTAAAAAACAGAGTGGTGTTTTGTTTGTTTGTTTGTTTCAGTGTAGAGCCGGAGAGTAGTTCACAAGTCGTAAAACGAATGTTTAAAACAATACTCTCCGTGTTGTTTGGTTGAATTTGTTTGTTTGTTTGTTTGTTTCAGTGTAGAGCCGGAGAGTAGTTCACAAGTAAGCATGCTAATGGCGCGTTCGTGCTGTATTTGGTTTAGTCTAGCCATCAGATTAACTCTTTAATTTTAATAAAATATTGTTTTTCCTGTTACTGTTTCGTCATTACGTCAATGACACAAAATGTTCAACACGTGGACTTTTTATGAAACGCGCACGTGCGATTCGTGGAGAACGGCTTAACAATACCCTGTGGCTAAACGGTTGACCGATTTCAAAAATGCACGTGCTAAAAATGGCAGGCGTTAATCAAATATAGGAAAGAAAGACAAAATTTACGCTCTTGTATACCGATTGTAATTATTCATTAACTTTACATATGTATAGTTATTTTTGCTGTTCAGCATATTTTGACAGTCACTGTTTGTTTCTTCTGGTAATGATTCACAACCTAAATCATAGCTTGACTAGTAATCTATTTTAACACTGTCGTTTACTTTCATTATTTTTATCCGTGGACTGTCTTTCGGGATCGTGCCTTCTCTTGTTGATAAGTGTATTTTTCTCTCTAATTCATTTACAGTAATAACCCGTCCTTGCTCACGACATAAATCAGGGATAATTTTAAAATGTGTTGTCTTTTTTTTTGGTATTTTCAACAACACGAATTTTTATTTCTCTACTTGGATGGTTTTCTTTGGTGTGTTCAATTATTCCTCTAAATGTTTGGAATGAATCTGCGCAGTAAGCACACTTGTAATCCATAGTTGAACTGAAAATAGACGAATAACGGTCAATTAGTATTAACAAGAAGCAGTACAGTTAATATCACAGCCTCTGCAAGAAACAGTACATACGTATTGCAAGACGCAGTACAGTAATGCTGCAATAAATCGATCAAATTTGCAAACTGTAGATCATTTTAGCCAACACTGTGAGATATTACAAATGCATGTAGTTATTTGCCATCGATCCAGTGAAAAACAATTATATTTTAATTGAATATATTGCACATATTCAGTCAATTTGTGCAAACTCGGCACACATTGATAATGATAGGGCAGACTTAACTCTCATAATTCACGGACCATTCGACGTTTGTAACAGAAGAGGCTTGTTTGCGACAGGCAGAAATTAGTTCTGATTCGGTACGATTAAACGTTTAATACTTATGTGTTGCAATAATTGTGTAATAGACGCATTTCTTACCTGGCCTGACATTGTTTACATCAATTCACCATGGATGCCGTATCACTTTGGAGCAACATCCGCTGTACGATGTATACTAGTGGTACAGTAGAGGATACATTATTCTTTCCCGTTTAAACGCAAATGCAATGCACTAAACTGTGGAAATTTACTTTTAGAAATTTTAACTATATTTCAAATCTGAGTAGAAAACAGGTTGGAGCCTGATCAGACGCCGAGTTACCTTGCGTCTGATCTGGCTCCAACCTGTTTGCAATGGAAATAATAGTTTTAGTTTATAAATGCGTTTATTGGGAAATAATAAAATATCAGTAAAGTTAGCGCAGCGGTCTCGTGCTGCACGAGGATCATACTTATCTCAAGTAGGAAAGTATGCGATTATATATTCGATGTTACCTTGCTTACCTATTTACCATTATTAACTGGTCCGTTGTAAAAATAACTTTGACACGTCAGAAAAATCGGACAATACACACCATTTGACTCGCTCATCGATGTTCGTTTACCCTTTCGTGATCAAATTTAACGTGAAGTTTTTACCCCGTCACCGCCATGTTGTCGTCTGCTTCAAAATTGTTGTCTGCAATATCGTTTCAAAGTAAGATTTGAGGCAATATGACTGACGTAATTTCGAATCGAGTGTCATACAGTTAGGGTCCTGATCAGACGCCGCGTAACGCGGCGTCTGATCAGGACCCAAACTGTTTGCAATCGCGCTTTAAATCGTCATTGAGGGTGATGGGGTTAAACCCTTTACTTTACTGATACGCTTTTTAGGCCTTTAATTTATTCCTAAACTGAAAATTATAGTTCCTTTTGTACAGGTACAGTGGAGAATCTGTTATTCTTTCCCGTTTAAACGCAAACGTACGCAAACGCAAAACACTAAAACGTAGAAAAGTACAACTTTTGGACAATTCTGATAATTCTTGTTTATCTTGGTGGCAAACAGTTTGGAGCCTGCTCAGACGCCGCGTTACCCGGCGTCTGATCTGGCTCCAAACTGTTTGCAGTGAAAATAATAGTTTTAGCGTAAACGCGTTTATTTGGAAAGAATAACACATTCTCCACTGTATAAATATGCATTATAAGATATAGTTTCTATATCCTTGTACATGGAAGCTTACACTTAGCTTGAAATGATGCAGAATGCACATAAGTATAAGGACGATTCTGCTTTGCTTTCAATCTGTCATGTAAGTGGTAACCTCCATCCGAAACCAGGAACATGATATGGGATAATTGTAACGGGGTTAGAGGTTGTTATGGCCTTCAAAGTATGACCCATTTCATGATCAAACTCGCTTTATTGTCGTCTACTTTGTTATGGTTGTGTGCAAGACACGTTTCAAAGTTAGATTTAAGTTTGTATGACATAATAAATATCGATAAGAGTGTCAAACAGTTTGTGTTCTGTTTCAACGCCGCATTAAGCGGCGTCTGATCAGGACCCAAACTGTTTGCGATCGCGCTTTATGACATCCTTTAGGGTTAAACCCTTTACTTTACTGATACGCTTTTTACGCCTTGCATTTATTCTTCAACTGAAGATTATAGTTCCTTTTGTACAGGCATAACTACAGTGGAGATTCTGTTATTCTTTCCCGTTTAAACGCAAACGTACGCAAAGCACTAAAACGTAGAAAAGAACAACCTTTGGACAATTCTGATAATTCTTATTTATCCTGGTGGCAAACAGTTTGGAGCCTGATCAGACGCCGGGTTACCCGGCGTCTGATCTGGCTCCAAACTGTTTGCACTGCAAATAATAGTTTTAGCGTAAACGCGTTTATTGGGAAAGAATAACAGATTATCCACTGTATGCACTATAAGAAATGTTTCCTTTATCTTTGTACATAAACAATTAAAGTAGGCTGAAAGTTAATCAGAATACACATTTAAGGATGTGATTTCTGCTTTACTTTCAATCTGTTTGTCATATAAATGGTTACCTGTCTTCGAAACCAGAAACATGATATGGGGTAATAGTATATATCAAGATATATAAATATTTGTATTTTTTGTACACATATCAGCAGGCAAATTACTTTAAGAAGACGATAAAACGACGGGGTTACAGGTTAGTATGGCCTTCAACGAATGAGCCTTTTTATGATTAGACTATTCGGGAGATTTTACTCCTTCATCGCTTTATTATCGCCTGCTTCATTATTGCCGTCTGCAAGACACGTTTCAACGTTAGATTTAAGGTTGTTTGACTTAATAAATATCGATAAGAGTGTCAAACAGTTTGGGTTCTGATCTGTTATCGAACGCGCTTTATAGCGTCATTGATTGTGAAAGGGTTAACTCATTATCCCCTGAAGCTTATAATGGACAAGTCCAGTTTGCAATAAAGGCTGGTCCATTCTCGGACTATTTAGGGTTGATTTGTTACAATATTTTACAAAATGACAAACAGTGAAGACCCCGATCAGAGGGCTCCTGCAGGAACCCTCTGATCAGGGAATTCACTGTTTGCATAGGACAAGTGTACTCTTCTAATAGACAAGTCCAGTTTGCAATAACGGCTGGTCCAGTTTTGACTATTTAGGGACATTAGGGTTGATTTTCACACTATTTTACAAAATGACAAACAGTGAAGACACTGATCAGAGAGCTCCTGCAGGAGCCCTCTGATCAGGGAATTTACTGTTTGCATAGGACAAGTGTACTCTTCACAGGTACTATTTTGGTAAAAGACGCATATATGCGTCACTAGGGCTCAATGAGTTAACATTGGTTCTATGTATTGGCAAGTTCAATCAAAACTGAAGTAGAGTGGGTGTGTGGAAGTGATTTGGTATTGTTCTGTCTTTCTCTAAAGGCGAATATCTTTCTTGGTATGAGAAGCCACAGTGTACCCAAACATAAGTTTCCCCCGGCCACGTAGAATGACATGCTGTAGGAGTGTGACACATCGTATATCCCACCTGGAACAAACGAACAATATTTCAGTACAATCTTCTATTACGACTACTAAAAACAGCTACAGTTAAACCTCGTTATAACGATCACTTAAGTGTGTTAAAGTCCAGGTGTTTACTACAGGCGACTGCTTAAAGCAATGTGACAGTAAAGCAGAAAGCTCCTTCAGGAGCTTTCTGTTTTACTGTCACCTTGCTTTAAGCTGTCACCTGTAAATTATACAATCAATTAGGCTTCAATTTAGTGGTCGTAATAGAGAGGTTTTACTGTAATTGATTATATGAAAGACAGATTACCATTGCCATGTATTATGTCCGGCGCAAGCAAATTGAAAGTAAATAAAAAGCTATTTCACGAGGTTTCTGAATTACTTTCACCTTTCTTTGAGCTGCCAACTGTATTTCATACAATTTATTATCTTTCTCTTTTATGGCCGTAGAAGGAATTAATGAACAAACAATCTAATGTCTTCAGCAAAACCCATGTTCTGACGAATCTTAAGAATCGTCTCGAATGAACGTGTTGAAGAATAGCCCCAGCATTGAGTTTGATTTGCATATCAAAGAGATACTATTGGAAATGTTCAGTTATATTCACTCTTGTTTTTTCCCCTACAGAGAGATATACAGTAGAACCTCCCTATTACGACCATTAAATTTTGCTAAATAGCATGAATTTAAGGCAGCTTAAAGCAAGGTAACAGTGAAACAGAAAGCTCCTCCAGGAGCTTTCTGTTTCACTGTCACATTGCTTTAAGCTGCCACCTGTCTTTATTCAATCAATTAGCCTTCGTTTTAGCGGTCGTAATAGAGAGGTTCTACTGTATGTATTTGAAAACAATGTTTACCTGCAAGTGGGGCAGCAACTAATGTCGATAGTCCTAGAGAAAAGAAGTTAAGTCCCAGGGTTTTTCCAATCTCGTCTTGTCCGAACTCATCAGCCAAAACCACAGCCAGTGATGTAAAATAGCACCCTGTGTGATACAGCGGAAACCATGATTACCGGCTAAAATTCTTCTCTATTAATGAGATTAATTGCAAAACAATGATATACCTCAAAACAGCAGTTGTCTGCATTTCTTAATGACAAAACAATCTATATATTTATCCTACTTTCAAAATGACGTCATTCCGAATGACGTCAAATCGGTATTTTCGCGCCAAACTGTAAATTTTATGTTGTTAGCATGTAAACAATGGAAATTATTTTTCTGCTTTCGAATGTACACAGCTTCAGTAATGCCGGTCATGGCTGTTCCTTATAGGTAACACATTTTTCGAGTTATCAACCTCTTATATGGATTAAACATACAAGCTTACTAACAAAATGTTCATTTAATATTAGAAGGTACAGCAAATGTTATTGTAAATATAAGAAACGCACTGAATATTATCGGCTAACGTGATTCATGGTATTTGCCGATAGATTTCTGTCGTTTATTTCGCTTGAACGCCGAAAACATCAGTTCATTTCTTAATTAATCCTGCTCAAAGACTAAGTAACTCGGCGTCTGATACGGATCAAAACTGTTTGGTATTTCATAGCAAAGATTCTTCACTTAAATGGCTGTGAACCTGAAACTGAGAAAATAAAAAAAGAAAACATCCGTGAGCAAACGATATCCTTGTCGTGAGAGGGTTCCAATGGGTGAACATGTCATGTTTCGTACTGGACGCTTGTTTGAAAAACAGTTACATGTACATTGCACATGTAAAATTTAAAACCATAGCATACAGTTTGGTGCCTGATCGGGCGCCTGACAAGCCGGCGTATGCCATTCAGATTGAAATGATGCATCATCAGTATATTAAAAAAAATGCTGCATCGTATTACACTGCGTATACATGTGTTGCCCCCCCCCCGGGTTTAAAACAGGAAATATTTTTGTATTTTTCACTTTACTTCGACATTAACCCATTTGTGCCCACAATCCCATATATGGGACATAGGCAACCAGTGTAGACTCTGATCAGACGCCGCATAATGCGGCGTCTTCTCAGAGTCTACACTGTTTGCTGATAGGAATAACAATATAAAACAAAATGACAATGAACACTTTGACCAGGCATCCCTTTGATAAAATTGGACTAATCCAATATGAAACATGGAAGAATTCACTGGGCGCAAATGGGTTAATGAAACTCACCATATGCTAAAGCAAACGAGCTCGTGGGTATTAGTTTAGTTTCGAATGTTTTCATGACAGGAATGGCGGCAATAGAAAGTCCTTGCACAAGTATCATGGCTTCGAACATAACTCTTCTATACTTGGCAAACTTGTCACCAAGCCAACCAAATAGAATCCTTCCAAATGTAGTTGACACTCCTGGAATGAAACACGTTCGTAGTTACAGTGGAGAAAACGTTATTCTTTCCCGTTAAACGCAAACGAAAACAACAAATGCTTTGCACTAAAACGTAGAAAACAACAACTTTTTGAAATTCCTCACAATTTATTTTGATCTGAGTGGCAAACAGTCTGAAGCCTGATCAGACGACGGGTTACCAAACGGATTGAATCTGCTCTGGGTTTATACTGTCTGAACATGACACATTTCTCTTTAAAGAACATTTGTTTTGTAAATGACGAGTACACTCGTCACTAGGCTTGAACGTACAGCTCTCCCTCTCTACAACTACACCCAAGAGGAGACACAGATTGTATGTTGTTTGGAAGGAGTCGTTAAATGGAGGGACAAATAATACTTGGCTTACATTTGCAAATTACTTGAATCAAGATCAGACACCGCGTAACGCGACGTCTGATCTGGATTCAAGCTGTTTGTCACACGTCATTACATCTATTCTATCAAAATATACATTTATATGTATCTTTGAGAAAAAACAACAGACGACAATCTTAAGCAGACGATATTGCAGCAGTAAAAGACATAGCTGTGATGTTTTGGGAACTGTGGCAATGCTCGTTATAAGGAGGGGGTCGTTGTTGGGCGGGCCGTTGAATGGAGGGAGCACTGTATTAACCTTTATCGTTCTTAGGGAGACTTTTAATATTTGAGTAACGCGGTGTCTGATCTTGACCGAGCCGTTTGCCACTCATATTAATAGTTTCTCAAGTTTAAAAAAACATCACAAATAACTACATGTATTAGACGATATATTATAAGCAGACGAAATTCAACAGGGCGAGGGTTAACATGAGATAACTTACCGATTGAAGATACTAGCCACGAAGCGTCTGATTTGCTCATACCAAGTTGAGCAGCATGATCTGGCAATATACTATATGGGACTGAAAATCCTAGACCAACGAAGAATGTTGAGATCATGAAAAACACACATCTTTTATTTTTCATAAGATGTCTGTTTTCTTCAAATACATTCCGTGTAGCATGTAAGATGGATTTTAAAATGTTCTTTATCCATTCCTCACGATTTGTTAATCTGTTCTCATTCCCTTGGTGGGTTAATTTTTTCTGAGAGGACTCCATCGTCATGTGATGCGCATGAAACCGTTCTTTTCTATTTGTAAGGCTTTCCTCATTCTCTTGTGCGATGTGTTCGTTCTTTAGCAGTTCAAACACTTTTTCTTTCCGATTTGCAGACATGTGTCCATTCTCTTGTTGGATTGTGTCTTTCCGAGTGGATTCCGTTGTCGTGTGATTCATAAAGCTTTGCTCTTTTTCATGTGGAGAGTTTACGTTCGTCTCCACTTCATACACTCGTTCTTTCCTATTTGTACACATGTGCTCATTGTCTGTTTTGATTGTGTCGTTCTGGGTGGATTCAGTTGTCGTATAATTGGTAAAATCTTCCTCATTATATTCTTGGATGCTTTCATTCTTTATTGAGACATTCGGCATCTTTTTCCGTACAAGTAAAAGTCCACATGGTACCCCATTCAATACGACTGCTGACATTATGAACAATGCCATTCTCCAGCCATACTCCGATATAAGGTAGCTTACTAGTTTACTGAAGGCAAACGTCCCGAAACCTGTAACATATACAGTCTTAAGCGTGTTATGCAAAACAAATCACTTTTAGAATGTACATATTAAATTTTAACCATGGTTGCCAAGGTAACAATAAATGAAAGTTATGTAAAACTGCATCATATTAACAAACCCTTACATATGCAATTAAAAGTAATTTCATTCTAAAGGTCGTTTACATCATGTAAAGTAATGTTGTTCTAAAATCCAATCAGTAAATTTGAGTGCCCATAGGCTAACATTTATCTTGTCAGTAAACTTGAACATTGACATTTTTTTGTAATTTAAATTAGGTTTCATTTGAAATCGCACTATTGTGTGGGAGAATTTGTCCCTTTTGTTACCATGGCAACTAGTCTAGTCTCATTTATATTTTAAGCCGCCTAGCAACAGAGGTTCTGGTTCTAACAGCTGAGAAAAGATTTATAATTCCAAATTTAACACTCATGAATTAAGACTGGCCTACACAGTGGTGTGATTTTATGTTCGACAATTTTGTGGCATTTACAGAAATTCAGAAAATGTGCGGGGAAAAAGTGCAACAGTTCGTAGGGTGGAACATAATTATGTCACTGACTGTAATATAGTATAAACAACATGTGACCGCTTTACTGTCATAACGTCATCTGCTTTAAACAATCTTCGCTTGCCCTTAATTTTACATAATAGGTATTTTGACTTAAGAACTAGTGAACTTAGTGTTAAACAGTTTGGTTCCTGATCAGATACGCGGCGCCTGGTAAGGACCCAAACTGTTTCCAGACTGTTTGCAAATAACCATTATATATGTACGCGGGATAAGGCAGCGAAGGGTTTGATACCTGTATTACCTGATAGCCTATTTATAGTATCGAAGATAGGCGACTTATTAAAGCAGGTTGAAAGTAAAGCAGAATGCGCCTTAAGGCGCATTCTGCTTTACTTTCAGCCTGCTTTAAGCTTCCATTTGCTAGAATATAGAAATTATTCCCCATAATATATATTAATGACTGGTTAAATTGGAACTATTTTCTTCAGCGGAAGAATAAATCATATTCGCTTAAAGGCGCTTCCATGGGGGAAAGGGTTGAATACTTACCAGTGCCACAGACAGCTATACCACTGGCGAGCGCGCGACGTTTGGTGAAATGTTTCATCACACATGCATTGGCTGGTACCCACAAGACACTAAACCCAAATCCTGTAAGTGAAGTTGATAATACGTCATCAATTATTCGTTCTCAATAAACAAGTTTATGATTAAATTGTAATGTCCGTTTCAAACAGTTTGGCGCAAGATCAGACACCGGAAACCCGGTGTCTGATCAGGCTCCAAACTGTTTGTTACTCAGATTAAAATGAAAGTCATTTTCTTAATGTTCTTGCCTCGCGTTTGCGTTTAGTGTACTTTTAAGCAGAAAAGAACAACGTATTATCCACTATACAAATTAAAGTGTGTTTCCCAGACGGTTTACAATGTTATATCCTTTTCAACATTGATATATGTATGTGATACCTTTGCAAACAGTTCTGAAACAGAACAGCCCCCAAATCAGTTTCATAACAATTTTCGTTTCAAAGGAAACATTGTATAGAAGGCACTACAATATGTGAGGGAATGTGTTTCCCTCCGTTTAAACTAAACGAAGCGAAAACGCAATGCAAGAAAACGAATTTTAACAAGAGTTATCAGATAGACAACAAAGCTCAACGCGACACATTTTAAAATTTAAGAGCAGTCCCAGGTCAAGGTCACAGGGTCAAACTTTTTGCGTGCATGAAAAGGTTTTGACCATGTACACATCTATACTAAATGTAAAAGCAATATCTTTCGGGACATAGGATATATAAACATTTTTCAAAACCTTAACACAGATTTCAAAACATAATTCAGGCCCTACATGCAATGCCAAAAGGATCAAACGGCTTGTGTTCATGAAAATGTCTTGTCTATATACACAAGCACACCTAATATGAAAGCAAAACTTCATGGCAAATAGGAAGCACTTTTTCAAACCTAAACGCAGATTTAGAAGCTAAACACCCCAAGTTCAATGTCAAGGTCAAGGGCAGAGGGGTCAGACATTTTGCGCACTGGGAAAGGTCATTTCTATATATTTACATTCACCCTGTAAAGTCTTTATGTAATCGTATTAAAAATTTGAAGGTCATCCCTCGATGAACCTACAATTCGAAACTGGTTTTAGCCAGTTCGGATTTTCCCCGTGCTATTCGTGGACTTCTTCAAATCGACTACATCGCGCACTTAACACTAAGCTCCCATTGGTCGACGGTCATATGACACTAGCGGAGTGATACAGACCCATAGGTCGTTGCCATCGCGTTGCTATGTGTGTAAATTGGTTAAGAAAACAACCGCGACATGTATTTTTAGAATGTGCTTTGGCAATAGATATTCAAGTTGCACTGTTATTTGTTTGCCTTGTAAGTCTTTTCCATTCACAGAGAGATAGTTTACTGGAAAAAATCCTGAATTTTTAATACAGTTACAGTACATGTAGTTGGGACTACTTTCTCACCATATTTAGAAACTGGAATGGCTATTACATCGACATTACATCTATCAAACCTCTTTGACCGGTATATGATAAATTCTTATAAAGAAAAACAAATCTGGCCAATAAACACATTTAATTGACAAGACAGAAAATATAAATATAAATATAAGGAATAAACAACATCTCTTTGCCGCTCATGACGGTAGAACTACATTAGCTTCGGGTGGTAAAATATGTTGTTTATTCCTATAATATACACATCCATTCAAAATATGAAGTGATACCTTAAGGTACATAGGAGTTATAAGCATTTTTCGAAACCTAAACGCAGATTTTTAAACCAAAACACTAGCCCTGAGTTCAAGGTCAATGTCAGGGGGTCAAATTTTGTAGGTGCATTGAAAGGTATCGTCCATATACACATACATATCTAATATCAGAGCAATACTAGTTATAAGCCTTTTTCCCAAGTTAAACATACATATCGAAACTTAAACGCAGTGGCTGATGTCAAGATAGAGGTCATATAGGTCTAAATGTCACATGGTCAGAAAGGTTTTATCCCCAGGCATGTGTGATACACGTATGGAAGATGTAGATGGAAGGACATATAAGTTATAACCACTTTCTTGAAACTGCTAACGCAACGGCAACGACACCGACGACAACGACGCCAATGACCGGGTGACAACATAAGCTATCCTAGACACAGTCTGGGGAGCTAAACATTGATGATAATTCCTATAAATTCCGATGGTAAACAGTTTGGAGCCTATCGATATATTTAGATAAAGTACTGTGTAATAAAAGCAAATAGTTCAAAGTTTGGGATAGTTACAGCAATTATACAGAGTGTGCCAATATTTAAGAATTTTACGGTATCTGACAAACATACCTCCGAAAAGGCCATATGTAATATACATAATTGGTATCGTCCGAGCAAAGGATGCCGATAAAAATCCAGCAAAGCTTATCAAAGTTCCTGCGATTGCCAATCGCCTACATCCATATGTATCGGATAGGGCTCCGGTGACAGGACCTAAAGTTACAAAAATATTTATAAAACAAGAGACACATGTATACAAGGATAATGCGTAATTTTTTCTGGATGGCTGAACCAACGGTTTAATCGTACATACACACACAACGGGATATACTTATTAAAAACTATACAGGTACAGCGCTCCCTCTCTACAACGACAACCAATGTGAGACAGTGATTGTGTGCGTTGTACGGAGGGAGTCGTTATAGAGAGGGAAATTGGTTTACATTTACAAACAGCTTGAATCCAGATCAGACGCCGCGTTTCGCGGCGTCTGATCTGGATTCAAGCTGTTTGTCACTCATCATTAAGTATTTTTCTATCAAAATGTCGAATATGTAATTTTGAGAAAAACAGCAGACGACAATTTTAAGCAGACGACATTGCAGCAGTAAAAGCGTTAGAAATAACTGTCCCGTTAAGGGAATTGCGGCAAGGGTCGTTGTAAGGAGGGAATCGTTGTTGGGAGGGCCGTTGAAGAGAGGGAGCGCCGTATTACCTTACTCAGTAGTTTTGAAAAACTTTTCACTAGTGCATTAAACCAACATTTTACAAATTGGTGTGAAATTATTTCAGATGCAAGTTTGGGATAGAAAATGACGATCAACTATTGACGCATTTTTTATCCTACATTCATTAATTGAAAAACTATTCGAATAGCAATAAAATGTTGTATTCTTGTTTTATAGACATGCAACGATGCTTAGATACAATGTAGTATTTATATGAATGCGTTTTGGTTTAAATTGTATAATAGTAATCTAAATGGCAAAACAAAAAGTCTACGCATTACCCGAAAAATGTACACGTCTGTTAAATCGTGTTAAATTATGGAATAATTACTCAGATTACTTCTATATAGATGTAGGCCTAAGACAGGGGGAGGTAATTCTCCTGATCATGTATTCTGCGTTCGTAGAGGATCTTGACTTATACTTATAGGATAACAACGATTGAGGTTTGAATTTCACGATAAATGTATTATATTACGGTTAATCGCTGACGACATGGTGAAAACCGGAAGATCTACAATTATTCATTTACAAATTACATGACTATTGAAATAAATAAGGACAAGGGGTAAATATCGCTAAACAAGTTTTTTTAAAGAAATGCATATTAAAAAGAGGTCGAACATGGATATAGGCTGAACAAGTTGATGTTGTAAACGATTTTAATTATTTAGGTGTAACTTTTAACTATAAAGACAATTTTAACTTAAATATGCAAACTTAGTATGGCGAGGGACTGAAAGCCATGCATATATCAATATAAAATTGAAATAAAATATGAAACCAGACCAAAAATCGCCTTCCAGTTATTTGACGCCTTTGTTAATTCCATTTTATGGATGCGAAATCTGGGGATTTACCAAATTTTGCAAGAATGTGCTTTGTTTCACAAAAACAACATGCAACGTAGCGGTTTATGGCGATTTGGTTAGGTACGCTTTGTATATATATAGATATGTACGTAATATACAACATTGGTTTAATAAAAGCAAATCAAACACTATCCTTATAGACTCTATAACTGATGAATCTCTGTAAGATATAATTGACGGTGAAAGTAAAAGATTTAGTAAAAGTGAAAAAAATTGCTCGCAAAGATACAGTTTTTGTACGTCTGGCAAGATTGCGATGGTATAAATGATATAAGCACAATTAGCAATATTAAAACAACGTGTTATTGCTGAATAGTTAAACGAATGCGAATGTTAATGCAAGTTACACTCTCAGTCTGTATAAATATTGCAAGTCAAGTTTGAATTTTGAGCAATACTTAGATAAAACTATTGGTAGAAATCTTCGTAACGTATTAACAAAATTACGCCTATTAGATAATTATTAAGGATTCTTGTCTTCTATTATTTTCAGTTTACAATTTGGCAAAATCTTTATATTCGTCTTATATTCAAGTGTCGTATTTTCTCTACATGTATAGTAAAATCATGAGAAGAAAGTAAAAATTTAGTAAGGGCGATTCTGTAACTTTTATTAATAATGCAGCTAAGGTATCTTTTATATTTCTAGATTTTATTTGTACTTACAATAAGATTTTAGTCAATTTGTATCCTTAATACTTTTTCGCCAGTTTTGCTTGTAAGAATGTATGAGTCGTTGCTAAATGGCGTCAAGTTGTGTAGAATTGTTCTATGGCATTATCCACAGATTTGACATTCTTCAATAGTTTGTTTAACATGTGAAGCCTAATGTGTACCGTTGTACATGTAAGTGTTTCCATTGTTTGCGTTTTGTTTTAACATATTGTATAGCATATAGTATATTATTTGCAGATTGAATAATTTTAACCCTTATCATATTCTTAATATTTCACACAAGCTCACACAAGTATGCACATATGCTCATGCGTCTATACTCGATTATTTGTCCAAATTATATGGCAATTTACCAATAATATTTTATTAAATTAATTCTAAAATAATTGATATTTTAACACACCTCGCGCACGCCCATATAAAAACAAAGTAGAAACGTATTTGTGTTTCAATTCTCATTCTAACACACCTAGCGCAGACCCCTAGATAATCAAAGAAGGGACGTATCTGTGTTTGAATTCTCAATAAAACTCGCACGCGCTGTAACGTCTTAATGTGACGTCATACATGTATGGCTTTAAAAATACGTACGCAAAGAAATGTAGCGCCGTTTCTTCGGTGCAAATTGCTGTTAAATTGAAGTGTAAGATTCGAAATAATAAATTGATACCAGTGTTTTGTCATGCAATCGAACACGGGTAGTCATTGAGATGCTTGTAATTAAATCCCTCGGCCTACGACCTCGTGATTAAATTACAACGCATCTCAACTCCTACCCGTGTTCGATTGCACGATAAAAACTAGTATGAATTTATTATTTCTTTACAAAAACCCACACACGCGCTGTATCGTCTTAACGTGACGTCATATGGCTTCGAAAATACGTACGCCAAGAAATGTAGCACCGTAACAAATTGTGTTTAATCGACATATAAAATTAATACCAGTGTGCAATAAAATACGGGTAGTCGTTGAGATGCTGTTAATTAATTTTATTACTACGCATCTCAACTCTAAACTTTATTTACTGTCGCATTACTTTAAGCAGTCACTTGTATTAAACACCCAATAGTCCACACAGTTTAGTGGTCGTAATAGAGGGGGTTTACTGTTATTGTTGAGTAGGCCCGCTCCAAAAACATGTTTTAAAGGCGTCTGATCAGGGTCCCAACAGTTTGACACTTATTTTCAACATTTCAAGAGTTTAAAAAATAAATAAAAGTTATAAACTGATTTTATGTTTTTTTGCAGACAATATATTTAAAGGAGATTAACAAAACGCGGAATATTTACGGACGACTAAATTCACGAAAATCACGGAAATCTATATAAAAATATAAGAAAATACGGATGATTTCACGGATTATTTGACAAAAAAACCACGGACGATTGCACGGAACATTTGACAAACCACGGACGATTTCACGGAATTATACAAAACCACGGACAGATTTCAAAGAAACCTTTAAATGACGGATATTGACGGAAATGGACGAGATTATGGATTCATGTACCAGTGTACGTGCTGTCAACTCTGGTTCCACCCCAAATGTCAAGAGATATATTTGACAAAAACGCAATTTTTAAAATCCAAAACAATAAAATGCATGGAATGTAGGTCTTAGGGCTGATTATATACAATAAAATTTAATGTTAATAAAATGTTATATTTTTTGGAATACCTTTGACTTTTCCATAAGAAATAAAGGTTCCGTGAATCCGTGAATAATCCGTGCTTTGTCAAGGGCGATATTTAAAGCAGACGACACTTCAGCATGAAACGATTCATGGCAAGTATAATAAACGAATAAATTGAGATTTAGTCAATCAAAGCAGACTATAAATGATCAGACGAGTAGAGAATGGACTGCACTAGAAAGGGCAATTATAACACCAGAGAGTGGGTTAATGGTACCAATACAAAACAATAGGTGAACATGGAAACTTATATAGATCTACATGTTTAATCAATTCGGTAAAGTAACAGTTACGAGTGTCGCGACATTCAGTTCCCATTGTATGATGTGGATGCTTAAATGTGTTCGGTTGTGTTGGAAGCAATAACTATTTCGGGCACAAATCAATATCCTGAACAACTCACAGACCACAAGCATGTTCTGAGCAGAACAAGAACACACAGAAGTGTTAGTGTAACATATGCCATACTCAAACCACATTCATATAAGTTCATTTAACACTTTTATGATCTAATTTATCGTGAGAATTTACCCCTTAACAGCTATATTGTCGTCTGCTTCAATATTGCTATCTGCTATATCGTTTCAAAGTAAGAATTAAGGCAGTATAACTGACGCAATGTTAAACTAAGTGGCCAACAGATTTGATACTGACCAGACGCCGCGTTTAGCGTAGTCTGATCAGGATCAAAACTGTTTGCAAATGCGCTGTATGACGTCATTGAGAATGAAAGGGTGATTGTGTTTGGTGCATATTAACATTATTTTAAGTACATATATATATTGTTTGCATTTTATTTTCATGCAATTAAAGTACAATGCACTGTAACTAATGCGTTTTATTTAATGACAAAATGTTGACATGTCGGAATTGTGCTATTTAGGAGCTACGGTTTAAACAGACATCATGTATAAAATTAAATGCAGTTATATGCTGGTATTCCTTGAGATAATTGCATCTTTAGTTATATTAAACATAATTTATTTCAATTTGTCATATTCATACAACGACAAACAAAAGAACATGAGTTGACAACAATTTATACAAGGTGTAAAAAAAACTTTAATAAAAAAAAAATCCGGGGTCAAATATGCAATAAATCCAATTTCTATGAAAATTTATGAACAAAACGTACTCATATATAGATGAGTAGATACGACACTTTGCCATAAACTGTTAAACATTGGACTTAAAATATTAATTAGAAATTAAGATATTGCACCTACCTAGAACGTAGAAAATCCCAAGTCCAATCGAACCGATGAATGCTGTTGTCGCTCTGCTACTTTCAAATTCATCGAGGAGCTCCACAAGAAAGAGGCCAAATTGGAACACAAATCCGTCTGTCAGGAAACAGACAAAAAATGTAGCAACAACTACTTTCCATCCTTCGCTGAATTCTGATAGGTCCATTACTAAACGTTTCTAAAGCTTCTTTTGTGATTATTCTGTCTGCAAAATCACGTTAACCTTGATGACTACTGGCCCGACAATTTGTCCAATATCTCTTAGAACGGTGTGGAATACATTATTATTTCCCAATAAATGTGTTCGTGTTGAAAAAAATGTTTTAGAGCAATCAGAAACAGACGTGTGACAATGCTCCAATTTGTTTGCGTAGAATCAGATAAGATAAATCGTTAGAAGTACCAAAACGTAATAATTTTTCTACAGTTAATTTCATTGCTCACTTGTTTCTTTTAAACGGGAAAGTGGTACGCGTTCTCTACTGTAATGTTATTAATCGAGTTACAATCGTTTTATTTTTGGTTACCGTATTCCCGGGATAATGATATATTACACGAACGTTTCGAATATAATATCCCAGTTTTTGCCCAGCCTGTTTAATTCAGTTGTGCCTAGCGTCCTATTAACCCAATACCTGATAGCCTATTTCTCGTATTGAAGATAGGTGACTACTTAAAGCAGGTTGAAATTGAAGCAGAATGCGCCTTAGGGCGCATTCTGCTTTACTTTCAGCCTGCTTTAAGCTATCATGTGCTAGAATATGGAAACGATTCTCTATAATATATATTCATGACTGATTAAATTGGAACTATTTTCTTCAGCGGAGTAATAAATCATATCGCTAAAAGTCGCTTCTATGGGGGAAAGGGTTAAAGGGACATAGGCAAACAGTGTAGACTCTAATCAGACGCCGCATAACACGGCGTCTGATCAGTTTCTACACAATTTGCGGATAGAAATTTCAATATAAAAAAAACGAAAATTAAATATAGACCAGACACCCCTTACATAAATAATGGACTAACCTAATATAAATATGGACGAATCCACTGGACATAAATGGTTTAAACATCCGAGACTTAACAAAACAAAAACAATTATAGTGATAGACGGAATACAAAAAAACAGTTAAATAGCCCTGCCTAACAGTTTGAGAGTGTGCATATCATTGATCGAGTTACGTAATAGACATGTCGTATGGTTAAATTGGCCTTTAGACAAAGGCAGAATGTAGTTCAAGGGTTTGAAATTTCATCTACACTGTGAACTGGACTTGAAACCCGTTCAGTATAGTTCTGAAGGCACTGTTGAAATGATATCTGTCAACGACATACGTGACAATGCCTGACTATTAAAACTAAAATCAATGTAAATGTAAGACAGTTACCATGTGCAGGATATTTTTCTGATTTTCGTTTATTGTAACATGTCTTAACTCTTTACCCAATAGCATGGGTCTAGTTTTGAAAAGATACGAACACTTGGTTGAATTTAAAAAAACAACAGAAAGGCACATCCTGCTTTACTTTCAGTAGTGTTTTAAGTTACCATCTGCAAAGTTGAAGATAATACATGTATTGTGAAAATTCATGATATTATATATAAACTGGACATTTTCACTTCTGGTCAGTGGAGGCATATGTAAAGGCGTAAATGTGTGCATATATTGAGTAATTGTTTAAATATCAAGGTTTCTATTTGTAGTTGCTGTCATAGGGGGACTCCACTGTTATCGTAAATGATATGGTAACGGTGGGTGAGTATGGTTTTGTCGTTGCATACTTTGTATAACTGCCAAACTTTTTGAACAACTCGTTCACCGCTTTCTAATTATTGCTGGTCCATTTTTGACTATTTTGGGTTTGGTTTTTATAAATTACTGCAAAATGGCGAATAGTGCAGATTCTGGTCAAAGTGCGTCTAAACACCACACTGTTTGCATAGAACAGTGATGAGTTCAGTAAAGAAATCTATGGCCGTCGATGGCCAACGATTGCGAGTTGGCTACTGGTCTAAAATACAGTGGAGAACACGTAATTCTTTCGTTCAAACGCAAACGCATTGCAATGAAATATAGAAATATAGAAATGACAACGTTTTGACAAATAAGACTACCAGTTTAAATCTGAGTGGCAAACAGTTTAGAGCTTGATCAGACGCCGGGTTAATCGGCGTCTGATCTGGATCCAAACGGTTTGCAATGAACAAGATAGTTTAAACGTTTCCGGGGTTACGTTTCCTCTACTGTACTCTGCACGCTGCACACGGGACACAAACTGCCAACCTAAACAGCAAACAATGGTAATTGAACGCGCTACTAGCGTATACTTCACAGATATATGTCAGTGACGAGTTTACTCGTCTATAGGGTTTAATAGTTTGACCTTCGCTGAAATTTTGCCCTACATCATTGCAATGGACTGAATAATAGTTTTTGCAATGTCACCCAATGAACTTTACTTTTGACGGGTACGCATCATTTACTACGAGTGTATTTGTGAATGGTAACGATATTAGAGGGCCCCTACAAGAACCCTCTGCTTACAGTATTCAAAGTTCTATGTTTTATTGAATACATAGTTCCGCCTCTGAAAAACAGGATGGGATAGAATAAAAATCAGTTTTGAGAGTTTAACTAACACAGACAAGTATGCTTTATGTGGAGAATACGTTATCTTTCCCAATAAACGCGTTTATATTAAATAATTACCGATATATCCATTGCAAACAATTAACCCTTTACCTGGTAGCCTATTTCTAGTATTGAAGATAGGTGACTACTTAAAGCAGGTTGAAAGTAAAGCAGAATGCGCCTTGGCGCATTCTGCTTTACTCTCAGCCTGCTTTAAGCTACCCTGTTCTAGAATATAGAAAATATTCCCTATAATAGATATTCATGACTGATTAAATTGGAACTATTTCTTTAGCGGAGGAATAAATCATATTCGCTAAAAGGCGCTTCTATTGGGGAAAGGGTTAAGAGCCATACCAGACGCCAAGTAATCCGGTGTCAGTTCAGGCTCAATTTTTTTTGCGCCTCAGTTCTACATTAAAAAACTAAATCATCTTGGTTCAAATGGGACTTGTTATGATTTTAGGTCGCTTTAATAGTATTTCAGTCATATCGCTACAACCTGCTATTACCAAGTGGGAGGAGAACCAAAAGGCCCTTTATACACTAGCTGTTTCAGGAACAAATCAGTATTTAGGTAGAAATACCGATCTTATGCAAGTCAGCTTCAAGGCTTCCCCACCCAAAACAATCCTAATTGCCAAGAACGGGATTTGAACCCACAGCGGCGAGGAGCTTAATGATGTAAGTCACAGCGACTATACCACTAGGTCATGGAGGATATTGCGTTTAAATGTGAACGAATAATGTACTGTATAAGAAAGGGGTAAGGAAAAATATGTTGTTTTGCAGTAAACTGATAGCGCTGCGCACGAGTTTTAAAGTAGGTCAGGAGCGTGCCAGTGAAATTGAATACGCGTGACATACAAAATCAAAGTACTGTTCTAAGTGCTGTGAAGACGGTCGCTGAAAGGAGAAAAACTGACTAAAGGTCATCTCTTTTTAAGTCCAAGTGTCACTGTAACATTGAATAACCACTTTTATCACATAATCTGAGGTCGTGGAGTTGCATAAAGCCATTCTATAAATATCGTTTGCCCCTAGCTGACTATCGATTTGGGTTCCGGTCTAACATTTCGTCAACAACCGCTGAATGTAGCGGGACACCAAATGACGTCAATTGCGATGACGTTACCGTAAACAACGTAACGTTTTGGCGGAAAATCTATATGGCGAAAGGGACTACAACCTGCGGCTTCAATTAACTAAATAGGGTTTTTAAATGTTTATGTGATAAATAGAATCTCACATTAGTGCTCATTATTTATCATTTTAATAAACTCGTTGACTAACAATAATATGACGCTCGCTAAGACTCGCTTCATGTCATTTTAATCAACTCTTTTATTAAAAATGATAATTAATGAGCACTCGTGTAAGATCCTCTATGTCATATTGTTATCATGGAAAAAGGAAGAATGGCCCGTTTCCTGAAACGTTATATAAATACAGTCGAAACTCGATAAATCGAACTCGCGTTAGTTCGAACTTATCCATATTTCAAAGTAAAACGCAGCTTAGCCACGTTTTAACTAAAGTACGGGTATATTCGACTGACGTGAGATCGACCTAGTGAAATACATCATCGATCCTTATAATACCTCGCGTTAACCTTTTCAAATTCAATGACGTCATAAAGCGCGTATGCAAACAGTTTTGATCCTAATCAGACGCCGCGTAACGCGGCGTCTTATTAGGATCAATCTGTTTGTAACTTGTTTTGAAATTAGGATCAAAACTATTTGTTACTTGTTTTGAAATTACGTCAGTTATATTGCTTTAAATCAAACTTTGAAACGATATTACAGACAACAATATTAAAGCAGACGAAAATATTGTGTTGAAGAGTTAAAAACCTCACAGCAAATTCCTATCTATATCTGTATGGTACTCGAAAGAAGCTCACTTAATGAGCAAAGATTATCGAGGAAATTGTGTGTGCGCAAAGATGTTAATTAGTCGCATGGGTAATGGTTCTGGAGAGCTGATTTGAATATTTCAATGGTTTCACTTTCAATAATGTTTTCTGGTAAAGAGTTCCAATCACTGATAGTTTTAGGTATGAAATAATTTTTATAAGTGTCTGTACGGCATGATACAATTTTCACCGCTTGTTTATGTGATGTCCTGTGCTTTCCTTTATTTATTGCTATATGCATAGAGTCCGCGGGGACGGCCACCAGGTTGTTCATGATTCTAAAGAAGAATGCCAAGCGTTGATCTCTCCTTCTTTCTGATAGAGGCTGCCATTTCAGTTGCCTCATCATTTCAGTGACACTACTTGTGCGGCTGTAGTCATTGGTGACAAATCTTGCAGCTCGTCGTTGTACACTTTCCAACTTGTCAATATCTTTTCTAGTACATGTATATGGGTCCTATACACGGGAGCTAGTCATTTCGTAACCGAGTCATTTCGTAACCGGTAAAATAAGTCATTTCGTAGCCGAATTTTTGGTCATTTCGTAACCGCGCAAAACCTAAAAGTCATTTCGTAGCCGATTTTTTGGTCATTTCGTAGCCGACAAAAAAGTTGAATTAGTCATTTCGTAACCACCAAAAATTAAAAAATGAATGGCCCGAAAGAAGGCATAAGTCATTTCGTAGCGTTGGAAAATTGTTAAAGTCATTTCGTAGCCGAATATTTTTTTCTTTGTTTTTTTTTATAATTTTTTTGTGCAGTTTCCTGAACTTATTTCAACAAAAATGTGCAAACATGCAAAGTTAAGAAATTGTGTAAAGAGTGTAATGGGAACCGAATTGATAATGAACCTCGATTAATAGAATTATAATCAAGTTGTTGAATATTGTTTTAAATAGAAATAATATTACTTGTCTCTTTGCATTTAAATTCATATGAGTGTTCTATAATTGAATTACAGGTACAAGGGTAAATATGAATAAGATGCTTTAGTCTAATTTAGCGAGATAAGTGAAATGGACCGTGACAAAACCTAAAAGTCATTTCGTAACCGATTTTTTGGTCATTTCGTAGCCGACAAAAAAGTTGAATTAGTCATTTCGTAACCACCAAAAATCAAAAAAGGAATGGCATCAAAGAAGGCATAAGTCATTTCGTAGCGTCGGAAAATTGTTAAAGTCATTTCGTAGCCGAATATGTTTTTCTTTATTTTTTTATAATGTTTTTGTGCATTTTTCTGACATTATTTTAAAGAAATAAATATTAAAATATATATGTTAAGAGACTTTGGGGTCCGAAATAATTATAACCTTGATTAATAGAATTGTAATCAATAAATACAAAAGAAGACTCAAGCAGGAAACGCAACACAAACAATACACCCATCTCTAAAGCAGAACACACATACAGCCATACCATAACACACACACACACATACATACACACACACACACACGCAATCCTACAATCCAAACAGAAAACAACACACAAAACAAACACAAAGCAAAGTGAACATAGGAGCCCGCCTTGGTACGGTCAGCAGCAATCAATAATTAATTATAAATTAACCATTAACAACCACTGGGGGGTTAAACCTGGGTTTAGGGGCGCCCAACCTCACACTTATCTCCTATATTCACCTATAAAGACGAACAGTGTACATAAAATATAAACCCTGTTCCACAACCTTACAATCAAAAAGACCGCCAACACAGTAAGTAAATACATGTAAAACATCTAACAAAACTCTCTGACAGGATTATTAGTAACACGGGAAAGAATTAAACATTCAAGCCCGTGTTAAGAATAACCCACTATGGCAACGGTCAAATTGTACTCAAGCGAATAGTCTGTAGTCACGAGTAACTGTAAGACATGGGAGGGTTTAGGGTACAACAGAGAGGGAGAGAAAAACCAAAGCACGAAAATTCGACATAACTCTCCCGGTTAAGGACGGCTTTAGAGATACATCATCATGTAGTGCTAAGCCCTGTCTGTCGTCGCACAACCAAAGAGGAAAGCATAGTTATCAATTGTAGATTGATCGATAACCAAACGTGAAGTTGTTGAATGTTTTTTAAAACAGGAATTTTATTACATCGTCGTGTTAGTCTTACAACGTTCTATCTCACATGAGGGTTGTTTTGAGATAATCGACTTTAAAGTTTTGTACCAATAAAACAGCATAATTTTTATGGATTTTGAAAATTCTTTCGACTTTACCTTCTGAATTGTGAATGCAAAAGGTTCCATTTAAAGTTTTATGAGGATTGTAAGCATTGTTTTTGAGATATATCTTATTTTCGATTTGAGATAGATCATTTCTCAAACTCTATCTTCTATTTCACTCATTATTACAATGTTCTATGTCCATTTTGTGGAGATAGAACATTATTAACACTACCGTTTTAGACAATTTGCATGAACAATTACATTATTACAATGTTCTATGTCCATTCTAAATACTCCCCATAGGGAATATTTTTGCTTATTTTGATGAAATTATCCCCTCGGCAAAGAAAAACAGATCGCTGACAAGCAGACAAAACAGAATACTTCTTAAGAATTGGGTTTGGTTTGTTGTTGTTGTTAACATCGGTACATACGACCTCGGTTTATAAAGTCTCCCTGCGACTTGGCTTGGTGGGAATTCTTTAAAGGGGTATTCCGTTTTACTTTTATATTGTTTTAAGCAGCTATCTGCTTTAAATTAATCACTTCATGTAGTTAAAGATACATGGATATTTCGCCTATTACACTGTACGCCAATAACCATGAAGGTCGCAGCCATTTTGGAAATTTCTGTCACGTGATCCAATTGGAACACAATGACTGGATAAATTAGACATAGATCATTGTAAGACTAAACAAAACGTTAAAATGGAGATAGAACATTGTAATACTGGCGATAACTTCAAATAGAAAGCTCGGATAAACATATGATTTGCACCAGGAGATAGCTCTTGAAAATAACTTTCCAACGGTATATAGAACTCTATTTGTTTACAAAATGGACATAGAACGTTGTAAGACTCACGCGACGACATGTCTTTAATTCAATTAAATGGTCCATTTGTTAACAATGAACATGTATAATTGGTCGTTAATCGCTCAATGTATGTGAAGCGTGTCAAACATTAACTTGTATGTTGTTTTAACAGTTTACACATCGGTTAAACACTCATACCAAGGCAATTATCGCCTCCCGCACGTGCCGGAAATGTGGAATTTTTTTCCCCCTTTAATTTCACAAATGACAAGAAAAATGACTTTGTAATCAATAATCACTGTTTTTATGTTATTACAATCAATAAGCACATATAAGTTCAACTGTTGACAGCATAAATACAAAATGACGGTTAAATACAGTGGTGCAATTTTCAATTCAGTCTAGTCAATTTTTGACATTTTAGGGTTGACTTTCCCAGTATATGTCAAAAGAACAAACAATGTAGACCCTGATCAGGTGGCTCCTTAAGGTGCATAGGACAAGTGTACTTATCACGGATACACTGTTTGCAAATGACGCATATATGCGTGACTAGAGTTCAAAGAGTTAATATTTGATTGAAATAATGACAGGTGGCCGTATTAGAGAGGTTTTACTGTAGCTAGTAGAAAAGAAACTATGTGTTGATAAATATCTTGGGATAAACATTTTCAAAAACGGGAATTGGTTCCGAACATAGCAACACATAGCAGAACGTTAACTATTTGCTATGCATAATATATTCATAATTTTTAACAAGCTAGACCTAGCTGTAAATGATACATGTAAACTTTTTATGAATATGCTTATGCTTATGCTACTTTATGCCGAATAAAGATCTGTATCTGATAAGAGTGAACGGTTTTCTAATTTAGGCATTACACACCAAATTATAGCTATTTAATATTAATACATAAAAGCATTTTATTACAGATGGCCTGCATCAAATAAATCTTAGAAACGAATGTCTACATCAAAAAATGAAGAATTACTGAATCTAAGTAAACTTATTTATATTTCAAAGAAACTACAAAGTTCACTTATTTTATAAAAAATTAAAAACAATCGTATTAATTCGTTTGCATCAGGTTATTCTTTCAAACCAATCAAATACATCTATATCATAAACCACACCCAATATCTAATTTTTATTGTTCGAAGTATACAGGTTATTGTTCTCAAAACATTCAACCAATCCAATAAATCTTCTTCATAAGCCACACCCACTACTAATTTTTAAATGTTCGAAGTCTACAAGTTGATATCTCACACCTTTCAACCAATCAAATAAATCTTCTTCATAAGCCACACCCAATACCTACTCCTACAGCGATTGGATTTGTCACGGTCCATTTCACTTATCTCGCTAAATTAGACTAAAGCATCTTATTCATATTTACCCTTGTACCTGTAATTCAATTACAGAACACTCATATGAATTTAATTGCAAAGAGACACGTAATATTATTTCTATTTAAAACAATATTCAACAACTTGATTATAATTCTATTAATCGAGGTTCATTATCAATTCGGTTCCCATTACACTCTTTACACAATTTCTTAACTTTGCATGTTTGCACATTTTTGTTGAAATAAGTTCAGGAAACTGCACAAAAAATTATAAAAAAAAACAAAGAAAAAAATATTCGGCTACGAAATGACTTTAACAATTTTCCGACGCTACGAAATGACTTATGCCTTCTTTCGGGCCATTCATTTTTTAATTTTTGGTGGTTACGAAATGACTAATTCAACTTTTTTGTCGGCTACGAAATGACCAAAAAATCGGCTACGAAATGACTTTTAGGTTTTGCGCGGTTACGAAATGACCAAAAATTCGGCTACGAAATGACTTATTTTATCGGTTACGAAATGACTCGGTTACGAAATGACTATAACTCCTATACACTACTTCCATAATCTAAATATTTGATCATGAAATGGTTAAGCAGCGTCTTACCAGGATCGAAACTATCTGACACTCACATTAATAAAATCTAAGTCAATCTATATCAACTTGAAATTTGAGAATTAATAAACAGACGTCAAAAGTTCAACGCAGATGGTGTCATAGCAATGAACGGGTTATGTTTTATTATAAAACATTATTGCGTGTATAGTTTCGCCAAAAACGCTAAGTCATACTAGCTAACTTGCATTTACAGTGGAGAAAACGTTATTCTTTCCACAAAAGCGCGTTTACGGTGAAACTATTATTACAGATGCAAACAGTTTGGAGCCAGATCAGACGCCGGGTAACCCGGCGTCTGATCAGGCTTCAAACGGTTTGCCACCAAAATAAACATGAATTATGAGAATTGTCCAAAAGTTGTAATTTTCTACGATTTAGTGTTTTGCGTTTGCGTTTCGTTTGCGGGAAAGAATAACGTTTTCTCCACTGTACGTATCAATTATCAAGAAGCAGTCGCACCATGTACTGTATTATGCTCTATAGCAGGTCAGCAATGCACATACATGTATTATATACAGTTAAGTAACAGTAGATATAGTTTCATCAGTATTTATTACAAATAGTTGTCCCCGTCCTATAAATAACAAAAACTAAGTAATACTGAAATTGAGCCAGGCCGTTCACTTTTTATATGATTTAAATAAAACTAGTTATAAAGCAACAACAATCTCGGTCCAAGGCGTGTATATCTATATCTTTGTATTTTTGAACACGTGCTGTTAAACGATTTTGCGTTTCGATATTCAAGACACCATGATTCTGTTTCATAAAAAATTGTACAACAAATGTTGTCTAAAGTCAGATTATAAAAGTCTCACTAAGTCTTGTTATTTATTTCTCCATCTAATCCTGTCTTGTGACATCTCTTTGGCATCGTCTTTTCAAGACGATTCCAAAGAGATGCCACAAGACATGCTTAGATAGGGAAACAAGAAATTAGATGCTTTTTAAATGTTTTACTTATGACCGATTTTAAAAAATATTGATGTATTTTAACATTTAAATCTTAACATCTTATCCTGTTTTATGACATCTCTTTGAAATTGTCTTAAAATGACGATTCCAAAGAGATGTCACAAGACAGGATAAGATGCAGAAATAAAAATTAGATGTATTTTAACATTTTGACTTACGACCGTTATTGTCGTACGACATTTCATAAGACGGGTTCCATATCATGTCCTATAACGTACGGTATATGTGTTAATACCCAATGTAAAATTAATATAAAGCTCTAAAGACCTGTCAGTAAATTAAGCTTCAACCCTTATCTAAGACCGACAATTAAACTTCTGTTGACTTGTCGCTTACACGAATTAGAATATTAATACATGCACTCATATCGACAAGTTTACTCGTCATTAACAAGGGATGTACCTTTGGAAAATACACTTGTCCAATGCAAACAGTGTAGATCAGACGGTTCCTGCTCTAATACTCTGATCAGGTTACGCACTGTTTGTCGTTTCGCAAGATCAAGTTAAAATCAGCCCAAAATATTAAATATTGGACTAGTTTTATTGTTCGACAATATTGACCTGACGTTTGTGACCTCTATTAGCATAATTTCACACTTTGTTGCATTTCTAAATATAGCTTCGGAACACTTCGTTATCACTTATACGAGAACGCATATTGTAACAACATCGGTACAGAGATAATATAGCATTGCCCGGTTCCACAAATATCGACAGGTATTTAGCGCAAGTGTTAAGGAAGACGACTATACATATTTTTTCCGTACAGTCAGTGGTTCGAATCCCATGCAATACTCATACATTTTTTCACATTTTTATAATTTATACTGTTTCTTTTAAGTATTCATACATCATCTATTTCGATTGGAACACGATTCTTTTGTTATTTTTTAAAAAATTATGTAATAGCGTCTGTTTGGTCTATAAAATAACATTTTATAAAATAAAATTATTTCCCCCTCTATCGGGATTCGAACCCGGAACCTCTATGTTACTAATCCCTTGCTCTACCGACACACCTATTGCAGATGAGTTACACCTGAGGGGTGTACATTAGGTATATATTGGCAAGAGTCGCATGTGAGGACATCGATGATCTTACCTGAATGAGCGCAACATGATGCGTTTTAGAAGATACGATTATACTAGGAGACTCGGGAATAATAGTTTATCAACAAAAACTTTTTGAACTTGCTCAATGTGCAGTGTTAATTCATTGAGGATCACAACTGTAACAAACTTCACGTAATCAGCCGAAACAAACCGACACTGTACGATCCGCTATCGATTATTGATTTATACAGCGTCATCTTACAATAATTTATTCATGCATAAAGTTCAACGTCAGGTCAATATTGTCGCACAATATCTGATTTTATAATGTCCATTAAAGTTTCAAGGGTGACTGAATTAGTAAAGATTCTCGTCGGGGTCAGAAGATCATCGGCTAATTTGAGATGACATTAACACTGTTTGTCATATTTCAACATTAACCTTTGGCTTGGAGGATAACTGTTTGACATGACAGATATTTGATAACAATTGTTTTTATTGTCCGATTTTTCTGAACTGTCCGAGTTATTTTTAGAACAGAATAGTTGATATTGGTAAATAGGTAAGCAAGGTCATATCGAATATGTAATCGTACACTTTCCTAACTGAGATAAGTATGATCCTCGTGCAGCATGAGACCGCTGCGCTAACTTTACTGGTGTCTTATTATTTCCCAATAAACGAATTTATATACTAAACCTATCATTTCCATTGCAAACAGGTTGGAGTCTGATCAGGCTTCAACCTGTTTGCAACTCAGATTAAAAATATAGCTAAAATTTCTAAAAGTAAATTTTTACAGTTTAGTGCATTGCGTTTGCGTTTAAACGGGAAATAATAATGTATCCTCTACTGTACATTACGCACAAAAAATTACAGCTATCCGTTTCTCTAACTGGATGTAGAATACACTCACCCCTTTTAAAGTTTTAGACAGGAGTAAAACCAGTTCCTTTCCGCTAAAACGCTAACGAAACGTACACGCAATGCCATGCAAAATGAAAAATTACAATTTTATTAAACTGTAGATGATTATATTTTATTTGAGTTGCAAACGGTTTGGAGCCTGATCAGAGGCTTGGTTACCCGGCAACTGATCTGGCTCCAAAGCTTTGCAATAGAAATGATTATTTTGCATTTACGCGTTTATTGTGATATATTAATTTTTATTCACTGTATGTACATTTAATAAATTGCCTGGCTTAGATTGGTTACGCCCCTTTGACCAAAAAAACTGACTGTTTTCAGAAACGAAAGAAAAAACCATTCTTGCTGAATTTGATATCATATACAGTTTATAAATGTGTCGATTCTATAATAGCTCCTTCTTTTCCTTAAAGGCACTTATCATACGCGGAACTAATACACAGAGGGTAGTCATCCAACCTGAAATACAAAGAAAATATTATTTATAATTAAAACTTAATTACTTTAATATTACAATTACTTAAGGGATAATTTGAATATTGTTTGTGTTCATGGAGGTATGAAAACACACCTGGTCACAGGGTTTCATGCAAAAGTGTGACCATTTGTTTCATACTTCCATGAACACGATAAACATTCGATTTATTCCTTATACACATGTACATGTATCAAATCTTATACTCTTATATAACTACTAAATTAAAAAAAACTCCTACCCGTGTTTTAATGCACGATAAACACTGGTATGAATTTTTTCTTTCTTAATTAAAATCAAAGTTAAAGTAAAGGGATATAAAACCAAGAACAGTAAAATGAATAAGTGAGAACAGCATAAACAATATACATACTATTCTTATCAATTCAAATTAGAATGACGACGGACGTGAATAAGAGAAAAAAGAAATGAGAGTTAAGTGTACGGTAGGTAAAACGTTATTATTTCCAATTTGAACGAAACGAAACGTAAACGCAATTCAATCAAATGCAAAACACTATTTTGTTCTCAAGCATTTGATTGGTCAGAATTTAGCCTAGGCCCAAATCGGACAAATCAAATGCTTGAGAACGACTTCAGCCTCAACTAAAAGCTGTATAGCATTGAATCCAGATCAATAGAAAGTGAGTAACCCAAGGGTGTCTGATGAGTATGCCCCATTCTAATAGTACTGGAAATACTTGTTAGCGCTCAAACGCGTTTATTGAGAAAGAATAACATCTTCCCAGTTGTAACTACTAAAGCGGCAGTCTGTGCAAAAATACAGGAGTGAGTGTTTTTAACTATAACAAATTAAATTATGAGTGGAACTATAAAGCAACGGTGAAAAGGTAGAAGTTTTTTTTAAGAAAGATAAAGAGTGTGTGAAATTGCAGTTACAACATTGAGAGAGAGAGGAGAGAGAAAGAGGGAAAGAGAGAGGGGGACGGAGAGAGAGAGAGAATGGGAGAGAGAGTGAGAGAGAGGGAGAGAAAAATGGATAGACAAGCAGAGACAGAGCGAAAGAGAAACATAAATGGACGGACATACATACAGAATTATAGAAAGAACCAGAGAGACAGAGTCAGACATTAACAGAAAGAGAGAGAGAGAGAGAGAGAGAGAGAGGGAGGGGGTCAGAGAGACCAATAGAAAAGATGACGAAACACAAAGAGAGAGAGAAAGAAAGAAAGAAAGAAAGATAGAGAAAGATAGGGAGAGAGGAGGGATATAGAGAAAGAGAGAGGCACAGAGAAAGAGTTCTAACCTGCAAGCGGAACTCCAAAGAAAACCGTTACACCATAGATCAACATAACAAGTCCAAATGACTTGCCAATCTGCTCTGGTCCAAATTCATCGGTCAGAACTAACGGCAGCATTATCATAAATCCTTTTGTGTAACACAAATAATGTACCAACAGGTCAGCCGTTTGAATATCATTTTCTTCTAATCACAGCACGAATATTAACTTATATTTTGAATGTTTCGTCTCTCACTGGAGACAGCATCAGAAGTGCCTAACTGTACGTTTCTGTCATGTTCTCGTCGAAATGTTGTGACATATTTTAACATTCACTTGAGTATCAAACAGACTGTTTGCAAATGTAAGTGCAATCGGGATTGAAATGTACATACATATGGTTAATTTAAATTTGATGAATGTATTTAGCTGCCAAGTTTCATAAGCTGCCTTAACCCTCTTATCGCCTAACTATTATAGTCTGCATTGGTATTATTGTCTCCAATATTATTAAATTCAGCTTAAGGGCTGTTTTGACTGAGGAAATATCAATACGAGTGTCAAACATTTGGGTTCTTGGTCAGATGCCGCGTTACGCGGCGTCATATCAGGATACAAACTGTTTGCAATGTCGCCTTTTGCAGTGAAAGAGTTAAGATGCCTCTTATATAATACAGTGGAGAATCTGTTATTCTTTCCCAATAAACGCGTTTACACTAAAACTATTATTTGCAGTGCAAACAGTTTGGAGCCAGATCAGACGCCGGGTAACCCGGCGTCTGATCAGGCTCCAAACTGTTTGCCACCAAGATAAACAAAAATTATCAGAATTGTCCAAAAGTTGTTCTTTTCTACGTTTTAGTGCTTTGCGTTTGCGTACGTTTGCGTTTAAACGGGAAAGAATAACAGATTCTCCACTGTAACTACATGCAAATTTTGTATCCTGCACGTTGCAAAAATGAGAACCATATTGTGCTGCTTATATTGTCTTGTTAAATATATGTATGAGCCGCGTCATGACAAAATCAGTCTTATTGCATTGTATCATTGTACAGACCAAGCACCGTTGTCACCCCAGGCACTATATCTGAGTTTGGTCTCCACTGTCAAATATCGTATTTAATACAGCTACATAAAATGCTTTAAATGGATGTTGGTGTCAACCAAAATAGATCAAGACCAGCCGTCGCGTCTATGACATTGATCTTCACTGTTTGCTATGCAATAAGGCAGGTTTTCTAATGGCACGGCTCATATATTATGTACAAAAATAGCTGTAATAAACTTGTCGAAAAAACAATGATATATCTAAAGACAAAATTAATGATTGATGAACAAAACACATTTTGCTGCCACCGTCTCTGCAGACAACCAGTATCTATCTTGATTCAAATTTAATACAACAGTTGTATACACGATTCTATTTCTGATAAATTGACCGCCGCCATTTTGAACGTCACGTGACCCGAACCCATGTCACCACTGTGCAACAACCGGAGTGAAAGTTTCAAACAATACGACGAAAGTTATAAATACCGCCTGTAATTCGAGACGCGTACTATGGATGGCCCAGAAACTCGTAAGTACTTAAAATATTAACATTAAATACCATTTTTATCATTTCTACTCCTGTTGTGACTTTAAGAAGAAAAAACTTGAACAGAATCGTCAACGCGATTACCGATGAAACTTCACATTGAACCAAATATTTATCGGTCCATCGAGGAAAATCTACGGTATTTACGAACTTATAACACAGGAATTCACTCCATTTAATTGGGAATGTTGGTTATTATGTTTATTATAAGTTGATACATGATTTACTGGCGAATAAATTCGTCCCGCATATGTACCGAGGCTAAAAGCGAACGACCGCCTATTTTTCAAAAGATATTCAGTAGGGGCCTATATAGCGCCAGATGAGTAACAATTACTTTGTATTGACATTATATTTCAATGATCACACTCATGATTCATTTAGCAGGAATATAAATACGTTTCAACTGTTGTAGATTTCTATATAATGATGTTTATACTTTTTTTCAGATCAACTTCCCAAGGACATTGATTGGTTGAAAAACAGTCAAAAACATTGGCCAAATGTCATGTACGAAGATCTATGTGACTATCTGATCCACTCCAAAGCATATGATGGAAAAGAGATGAAAGCTCTCCGGTCCATGTATGGCTATAATTATGTAGATAATGGTTGGATGGGCGATATCTACAGTGCATGTGCGAGTGAAGTGATTTACATAAAGGCCACTATTTCGCCAAGTCAACCAGGAGTAGGAAGATGTGACTACAGTACATGGGTGTCTGTGTTGGTAAATGGTACAATTGTGACAGGGTATTGTAGCTGCCCGGCTGGAAAAGGAAGAAGCTGTAGTCACATTGCAGCATTGATATACACTTTATGCTTATCCTGTCAGCATGGTGTCAGTGGTGAGAGTTGCACAGACAAGGCAGTGACATGGGGTAAAGGTGCATCAAAAGTAATGAGCCATGAACAGCTGGAAGACATTAATTTTAACAGGCCTAATCCAATGAATGTCCCCACTGCCAAAACAAAGACTACAAATAAGAAGCTGCCAAAACCCAAACAGTTTTATAGTCACCAGGAGATGGTTGATCATGCGGAGAAATCCAGTCTTAAGACAATATTTCAATGTAAAGGCACTATGCTGTACAAAGTATTGAATGCTCCCGCAAGCAGAGTCGAAGAAATTGTGCCCTTGACACATGGCAATCATGAATCTGATTTTACAGAGAGAGTGACTATGCCTCTTGAATGCAGCAGTTGTCAGGAAATATTTAACAAGTACATCAATATTGAGCCACACATCCAAGAAGAGTTGTGCTTAAAGACAGATATGCAAAGTTCAGAATTATGGCTGGATGCCAGGAAAATCCGCATTACAGCATCTAAAGTGAACAGTTTGCCAAAGACCAGCCGTGGAGACCCGAACAAAGTTGTTAAGTCTCTGCTCTACAATAGATTCAAGGGATGTGCTGCAACTAGGCATGGACAAAAGTTTGAGCCAGTTGCATGTGCCTGGTTTGAAGATGTTTCAGGATTGAAAGTGAACAAATGTGGGTTTGTCGTCTGTCCCGAGGAACCGTATATTGGTGCAAGCCCAGATGGACTCATCGGAGCAGATGGCCTCATCGAGATCAAATGCCCTACCAGACCTCTGAAGGATCTTATAGACTCTGGCAGTTATGATTTAGTATTAGTGGACGGAATTACAATCCTGAGCCCGAAAGGAAAAAATGGCTATTATTGTCAGGTTCAGATGACCCTTTTTGTCACTAAGAGATTGTTTTGTAAGTTTGTAGTGTGGACAAAAGATCATGCCGTGATTGTCAATGTAAACTACAATGACCAGTATGTGAGAAGTGTGCTTCCACGAATAAGGAAATTCTACTTCAGTCACCTGCTAGTCAGAATCACAGATGAAATCCGATATAAAAGATTGAAATTAACTGAAGAATATAGAAAATTATGTAAACACTAACATGTGAAAGTTTTATTTGAACTCAAGATCATCTGTACCTGAAGGCAAAAATTAGTCTTCAATTTCTATAAGGAACCAAATAACAACAATACATGTAGTGTTCTTTTCCATCACCAAATGTGTTTATTAACCTGTCAATGATTTAGTAACTGGCATATTTATGTGGTGAAACCTTCATAAAGAACAAGTAAAAACTAAAAAATTGCCCAATGCAGATAAATTTAATGCAGAATGTTCCAATTGGAGCTTTCTGCATTAATTTTGTCCTGCATAAAACTGCCATTTGAATGACCACAATACACTTAATACCGTTTAGTTATTAGCATATACAGTAGAGCCTCTCTATTACGACCACTAAATTGTGTCAAATATGTCGTTTAAGACAGGTTACTGCTTAAAGCAATGTGAAAGTGAAACAGAATGCTCCTACAGGAGCTTTCTGTTTCACTTTCACATTGCTTTAAGCTGTCACCTGTCGTTTATACAGACAATTAGGCTTCTTTTTAGTGGTCGTAATAGAGAGGTTCTACTGTACTACTACCAGATAGCGAGTAAAATGATTACATTTCAAAGCTGTCCTTTATGTCTCCACTTTACTCAATGTTGACTATTCACTAGAATCGTATCAAGTGACGACTCTAACGAGTCACAACATGGGATTTTGTTGAAATATATACACAAAGTCAACATATGTAGAAAAGTCTGTGAAGATCAGCAACCAAAGAAAGAAAAGAGTTGTAAAGAGAAATTTGCTCAATGAAAGATCATAATAAAGCAGAAAGCTCTTCCGGAACTTTCTGTATTACTTTAGTCCTTCAAAAAGCTGCTATCTTAATACAAGACTGCAAATTCTTTTTAATGGCTGCTGGACATGTGCTTTACAAAATGTCAGAGCTCCAGATAAGTACTCAAATGTCACCAAACCCTGTGTTGTGACTACTCATCAGAGTAATTTTGAAGACTTGATTCTGATCAATAGTCATAACATAGGGTTATGGTCCAAATATGTGTGATGGAAATGTTAAATTCACTCTCCTTACCTGGAACCCTTGTTTCAGGAAAAGGAGTAAAATGAGCATTTTCAACAAATTGAACAATTGTCCATTGTAAAAGATTGTGTTTTTATGTAAGAATTAGAATAATCTTTATGAGATGACTGGAGTCAAATAATAGGGCCTATTGGAAAAATATTTAGTATATACATGTAAATAATAATTATGAATAACTTGCCACATATATATATATATATACAGGGCTCCAGATAAGGGGAGTTTTTCAAATACTAAAATCTTTATTTCTGCTTTAAACCCTATGGTGTCACTACTCATTAGTATCGTCTCAAAGAGACGATTCTAATGAGTAGTATCACCACTGGATTTGGTGCTGGATAAGTGAGAAAATTTTCAATTTTCTCCAATTACTCCCCCTTATCTGAAGCCCTGTGTATATATATTATATATTATCAAATATGTTTAGCAACATCTACAATAACCCTAATAAAAACATTCATTTTTATCTTGAATAACTTTGTTATCAACATTTGAGCAGAGTTAATTCAGTTCTTAAAGTTATGAAAATTCAAATTTTGAAATGCAATTTTATCTACCCTTTTTCAAAAGTCACATTTTCAGTATCACACAAATGTTGCTAAACATTATTTTGACAGTATAGTAAAGTGTAAATCATGTACAACAGTAACAGTCTTACTGTATATTCTGTGTCTCTTGTTATAAACTACAGAACTTTAACTGTTTAGTTTTAATGCAGAGTTCCAGATAAGACTAAAGAGTGTGTAAACATTCCTAACATTGTTGACCTACGTTGTGACCACTCATCATAATTGTCTCTTTGAGAGAATTCTAATGAGAGGTCATAGTATAGGGATTTGATAGAGACATCAAATGGATAATATATCTAAAAATTGAAATGCTCATCTTATCTAGAGCTTTATAAGGATTGTTGTGTTAAAAACTTTCCGTCATAGTTCATTTTCAATATTTAAGATGAGAAGCTAGTTTTGAAGACAGATGTCCACCTGAAGCATGTTGAAAGTAAAGCAGAATGTGCTTCAGTTTCTACTCTTCTTTACTTTCAGCCTGCTTTAAGCTATCATCTGGTAAGATATTTTATGAGAGAAGGCCTTTTCAAACTATGACAACTGAATATAGTATAAACTGTGAATAACAATTTCATTACTTTTAAATTAACATTAACAGTCATGTTTCCTACAAACTCTATGTTGTGACTGCTCATTAGAACTATTGAGTATTCTCTTATGAAATGTCACAACATAGTTTGGCGGAAAAAAACCAAATTGTGACTAGTTCAGTCTACTCTACTGCAGTGTATTTATCAATATGATCAGTTGTCATCCAACTCATCCTGTATTAAGTAATGTCTTGCATTACATAGGGCAGCAACCACACGGACAATAGCATTCATAGTTTTGACAGACTTTATAGGCAGTTTTGTGTTCAGGAATCTGTAAGACTTCATCCGCATAATTGCCCTTTCTACATGAATTCTTACTGAAGCGATGCGTCTGGTTTCAATAACTTCTTGCTCTGATAGTTGTTTTCGTCCTTTCATAAATGCTGGGATGTTGAGCTTTACTTGTCGGGCACATAACTCCTCACCAATGGTAAAGCCCCTATCTGCCATCACCTCATCACCAGGCAGCAAGTAGTCTAGGAAGCCACAGTTCTTTGTAATGAAATTATCACTGGCCCTGCCACCATACAGTGGACTTACATACATGATAAAACCATCTGGGGCAATGGCAATCAAAAACTTGACTGTGTTGTGACTTTTGTAAGTACTATAGGTTTGGGCCCTAGCTTTCAAAGAAAATGGTCGCTGCAAAAACACCTCACTACAGTCTATAATACAGGTTGTGTGGGGAAATGATGCCTGAAATGACTTGGGTAGATTTCTTCTGATGGTCTCTCTTGACATCCAGAACACCAAGTCTGATAGGTGTTCAGCCATAATTATTATCCAGTCGTTGAAAATACGGCTCATTAGCTGAGTTGATACATGTAATCTCCTTGAGAGGTCACCTAATGTTAATCCAAGCCTCAACCTTACCAAAACAGCCAAAATTTGGTCACCAACTGCTAATTTATAAGGCAGCCCTTTACCATACTGGGAAAGTGTACTTACGACTGCTAAAAGCACTGCCAGACTCAAACCCGTGTGAAACTTAGCGTCACTATCTGTACTAACATTTTCTAGGGAGAAATCCGAAGTAGACTGCTGACAAGCTGCGTTTCTGGTCGGTTTACTGTACCAGTAATTGTGGTCATGAAACACAACATCAACTGTTTGGGTACTTGAATCAACCATTTTTGGTTTGTTTTGACATGTCTCTGGATTGAGGGTGCAGCATACTGACTCACACTGGTCAAAAAATGTTGATTCTTCTGCGTATGTTGATTCTTCTGTCAGAGTCTTCAGGGGTGTAGCTGTAAACATGAACTCTTCACTGTCCTCACTCTGATGAGACTCTGAGACTGGCTGACTAGATTGTTTAGCAGGGGTGTTCAGGCTCTTTTTCACAAGCGGTCTCCGAGCAGGTGTCATTTTCTGTGGCGTATATCCCATATTTATAGTGGGGTAAGGGTTTACTTTGGTTGGTCGCCCATCTGCAAAATGTTTTGAGCACACCTGTGAAGAAGAAAATAAAAACATGTGTAGCCGGGTTGAGTTTATGATTAACCCGTTACCCCATAGGTTGTTTTCAGTTTTGAAGACAGGTGACCTAGCTCTTAAAGCAGATTGAAAGTAAAGCAGAATGCTCCTTTAGGCGCATTCTGCTTTACTTTCAGTCTGCTTTAAGCTATTTTCTGCTAGATTATAGAAAATATTTCTTATGATTTCTTAAGGCACATTCTGCTTTAATTTCAACCTGTTTTAAGCTACCACCTGCTACAATAAAAACATATTTCTTATGAAAATATTTATGACTGTATAAATTGGAACTATTTTCTTTAGCGGAGGAATAAACTGAATGCGCTAAAAGGCGCTTCTATTGGGGAAAGGGTTAAATCTAAAGTAAATGTATCAATCATTACTATGGAGTGGTAACTGTATGTTAGCCTGCTACTAAAAAGTGAAAGCAGGTCTCCACTAGGGCTGAACTGGGGATAAAGCAGAATGAGCCTTAACCCTTTACCTCATAGCCTGCTTCTAGTTTTGAAGACAATTGGCCACTTAAAGCAGGCTGCAGGTAAAGCAGAATATGCTTAAGGCACATTCTGCTTTACTTTCAGCCTGCTTTAAGCTAAAATCTGCTAGGCTATATAAAATATTTGTATGGTAAATGTTCATGAGGGTATAAACTTGAACTATTTTCTTCAGCGGAGGAATAAATTAAATACGCTAAAAGTCGCTTCTATGGGGGAAAGGGTTAAGGAGCATACTGCTTTGGCTTCAATCAGTATCAACCTTAAGCCACAATAGTACATGTAATTCACTGTGATGATTGATCCTTTTAATATGTCCTTTCTCCTAGTAGCTGTTTTACCTCTGTTTTACATGCTTACAATTGTTTGTTAGTCAGTTAAAAATCTTTGCAGATTATGTTTACTGTTTTATGTTTTGTCGACTCAAAATAAAATTTATTTGATTTGATTTGATTTGTTTTGACATGCCGTCTTCGGTTTGAGTCCCGGACCCGAGGTTATTAAACTGAGCAAACTCTGTGCTCAAAACTTCGATAACAGGCTCTTGTTTTTGCAAAACATGTTTTATTTGATTTTTGTAAACTCATTTGGATACATTATTACAGTATATAATAATATACAATAAATACAATATAAAATAAAATGTTAGCTGAAGTGTTATGAGCTGAGAAAAAATCTGAGTTTTGAGCACAGAGTTCGTTTTAAGTTTTATAACCTCGGGGCCCAGTCTGGCTGCATATTTTTCTCACCATGTTAAATTTGGTGCCCAACGTAAATAATACGTAGGATAATATGTTACTCATATAGTGTACTGAAATAATAATAAGAAACTCATGGAGTGTTCTTTAAATAAGAATTCAGGACAAATTCTTGTATAGATGGGTGTGTGTAGCCGGGTTGAGTTAAAAAATAAATGGTGAGAATTTGTGTAAGCAGCTCTGTCGGTACAGCACTTGCCCTGCAAACAAGGGGTCCCAGGCTAACAGCCCCGGTCTGGTTGCATATTTTCTCACGATATTACACTTAGATTTCTGCTATGGCTACAAGGATTTCACATCCGTGTTTGCACTTTAATTCAACGTGTAGATCTAGTTTGCACATAGAATTATACTCTAAACTATGTGAAATTCTGTTTGAAATGACTTCACATTTAATTTTTTGACTGCTAGATCTAATGATTTTACATACAATTTTCTTGGTCCTTTTATTAATCAAAGGTTCAAGTAGTAATGCTGAATATATGTGGTCAGGTCAAAATTTAAAAATAATTGGCAGGGGTTCCCCTTAGGCAATGCCATTTTAAAGAACTTAGATATCTAGTAAAAATCGAAAAATCGGGCATGGGTTCCCCCTTGGCAGTGCCATTTTGATGAACTATCAACTAAGCAGGTAAAAATTGAAAAATCGGACAGGGGTTCCCCCTAGGCAGTGCCACTTTTGATACTGCCACCCCCCCCCCCCCCCAAAAAAAACCCCCAAAAAACCCCACCCCACCCGACCCCTCGTCTCCATCGCCCCTCTCAAATGTACGTCGGTCTAGATCTACACACATATATATGTATATATTTTCATCGGGGCATAACACTACACATTTACTGTGTTAGATGCCTCGCCCACTCTAACAATATTCTGATTTTAAGACCACCGGAAACGAAACACGACAGTTAGAGTCGGAACTCGGGAGGCCTACAGAAAGAGAAGCTAACGCACACACAACGAAAACAACAACAGAAAGCCAATAAACTTACGACAGGTTGTGATGTTGGGTTGAAGTCCTTTCGATTCAATGATTTAATCCAGGCCCTTCGCTTTTCGTCATTGGTCGGCATGTAATGTAGCTTGAACGGCATCAAACAGGGACACTCTTTGTGTTCAATTCCGTGGACTTCACAACATGAATTTTCCCATTCGTACAGTTTCTTCTGGTTATTTACACATCCAACAACTACGCATTGCTTCCCTCCACTCCTTTTATACGGCATTTTTAACACACGCAACAAAACTAAGCGATTACTTCATAAATATTACGATGAGTGGTAATTTTGTTTGTTTACAGTGTTCAGTGGTGTCATGGAGACGCCGGAGAGTTTCAGGGGCGATAATCACGTAGAAACTTTTTTCTGGAATCGTGTATAACAAGGTTGTACTTACCATTTGACACACCAAACAAACACGTCATAATTAGGTTTGTTTCAAGCGTTGGCAATGGCGGCTTCAGTGCTATTGATATCCCCTGTAGTATTAACATGATTTCGAACAAAACCTTTCTATTGCAGCATGCCTTGTCCCCGAACCATCCAAACATTAACCGTCCGATGATATTACTTATTCCTGCAACGAGAAAATGTTCCACCGTACTTCATGCTGAGTGTTGCTCCATTTTGATAAACAGCCTCAGATAACAGGGGTCAGCACTTTTCCATATTTTCTTTGTGTTTGATGCTTTCAAATGGTCTCCTTTTATTCAGAACATAAAATTGTGAGAGTCCCGGATCTATGGTTATTAAGCGTTTTAGATGATTATACAATCGTTCTCAAGCTTTTAATTTGTCAGATTTGAGCATTCTCCTCAAATCTGACAAATCAAAAGCACGAGAAAGATTTTAGACTCAACTCAAATGCTTAAATAAGTGCACGGAACCAGATAGCAAACAAGAGTAAACTATTACGTTGAGAGCCGACTGGATTTGTATGATTTATATAGAACTGGGGCATAAATCGTCATAAGCAAGATTCTAAAAGTCTCTAGGTGATGTGGTTTTGATATGAAAGTATTGTCCTGACACGCCTTTGCTTTAAGCGAGGCCAAAGGTCCAGATCACAATGGCCTTTAAACGGGTACACAAAAACTCCGCCCTATAAGATTATTTTCACAAATATTTTGGTTTTATTAGCTGATGTAGTATAAGATATATGTTTAGGACAGAACGTACAAGGACAGGTACACAGACGGGAAAACTGACACACATAGTAACATACGCACAGTTCAGTTACTATATGCGCTAAAACATCTATGGTTAGGGGACATTACAACACTTTTAAGAAAATTTGACCAAATATGAAGTGTAGATTAAATTATAAATAGATCAAGATCGCTTGGTCAAACAAAATAATCTACAATGATATGAATCAATATACTTACCAATGGAGGATATTAGCCACGATGCATCAGATTTGCTCAACCCACTTTGTGTAACTTGGTCTGGCAATAGACTGAACGGAATCACGAATGCTAGACTCATGAAGAAGCACGATGCCATGATAAAGAAACCCCTTTCCCGTGGATGTCACAGTCTGATGAAGGTGCTCCAATGGAGAACCGAAACTGTCACAAAGGTAAAAACAATTTGGAAAAGTCACAAGAACTTCATAAATTGAACCCCTTTTATTCTTCAGTAAGAGCAAGTTTTCTTTAACCATGTTTTTGAATCCATGCATTATAGATTTACATGCATGTTTTAAGCGATCTTTACTCTGCATACCACTACTTTCGTGATCTGGTATTTTGTGTTCTAATTTGCCTCTTGTTGTCCTTGGTGGTACAAGCAGAAGTCAACATGGTAGTCCATTCAGTACTTTCCCTGATGCTATAAGTAGTGTAATTCCCTTTGACAATTAAGTCTCAGAACTACGGTAAAGTAGGAAATCATAGAACTCAACATATGTTAGCCATTTACTCTATAGAAACATCCTTTTCCACCTTTGAATTAAACATCCACTGAAGAAAATAGTTACATTTTGTGTGATTATGAATTAGCCGTGCAATGATAAAACCCGCCTTATTGCATTGCAACATGGAACAGACCAAACACCATTGTCGTTCCAGGCTCTGAATCTTAGTTTGGTATACACTGCAAAATACTGTATATAATACAGCTACAAAAAAGCTTTAGATGCATGTTGGTGTCAAACAGTGTAGCTCACGACCAGCCGCCCCGTCTTTGACGCGGCGGCTGGCCTTGATTTACACTTGTATGCAATACAATAAAGCAGGATTCCTCAGGCAGGCTCATATGTAAAACAGAAGAAATATTTCCTATAACTTAGCAAACAGTAACTTAAAGCATGCTGAAAGTACAGCAGAACACACTCAACTCACTTACCCCTGAACTCTTTATTAGACAATTCTAGTTGCCAGTACAGTTTAACCCATGTTTGACTATTTAGGTTTATTTCTGCAATATATTGCAAGAAAGACACTGAACAGAGGGTTCCTACGAGTGTCTTCACTGTTTGTATAGGACAAGTGTACTCATCATATGGTCACCGTTGGTAAGTGTCGGGTATTCTCGTCGTTAGGGTTGAATTTGTTAAAGGCTCATTCTGATTTCAAGAAATCTGGTTGAAGTTGTTACCTGTCTTCAAAATTAGAACAGGCTATGGAGTATTTATCTAAAAGCTGAGGAAAAACTATAATTAGTCTAGCATGAGAATGGTTAATGTTTTGCTGTCAACCTAGTAGGGCAAAGTGGTGTCTGGTTAACGTTCATTGAACCTTTTGCATATACTTAACACGTATGGGATATAATTATGTACGACATGTCTATATTTGTTTGAGAATGAAGATAAATGAAATCTGATCATTATTGCAGATGCCATTTTGTGCAGATGACAGAGAGACAGCACACTCAATATTAACACCATGGTCATAATTAGATCAGGACCTATCTGTATAGTTTCCTTTCAAAGATTATTCGAGCCCTTGATCAAAAGCTACTGTCTCAGTTAAAAGGCATGTAACCGAACAACATCAATATCATGTCGGGCAGAACACTGTTAAAACTGAAAGCTAAGCTTGAGACCTCTGCATTACTTCTGCCATAAATAAAGAACAGCATGTTGTTAGAGTTGTCGATTTTTCTGTTCTGCTGGCTTGTATATTATATAGGGGATACTTGTTTTTTTCAGTATAAAATAGAAAGTGAACATCAGACGTTATATTTTCACGAGTGGCGAAGCCACGAGTGAAACTATAACAGTCTGACGTTCACGAAATGGATTAAATTCGATCTTATACTGAAAAAATACAATTATTCTATTTATTTATGCTTTTAAACGAATTTGTTCGACAATTGTGAAAGCGAAGGTACATGATTTACCCCGTGTTGAGCCCCAAGTTTACATCGAACACATTAACGAAACAGTTTCCCGTACGATGACGTCACTTATTTATTGATTTGACGTCAACGGAATTACGTCGTAACTTCCGATCTTGGATTCGTGTTCTTCCGTTGAGTGGTTCGCGACAAAACGGACTGCCGAAATTGAATGATAAGATACGATTGACTACGATTCTTGGGGAGCCCTACGGGGAAAACTCGGAAAAGAAGCACGAGCGATGCTAATCCCATGCTTGAAGCAGTGGATTACCAAGTGATAATCCACTGCTATTTCCCGGTAATCCACCGAAAAGCATAAATAAATTATAATAATAGAAAAAGAAAAACAGTTACTAAAGCAATAAAACAATGCTTACCGATCTCATAAAAGACAAGTGGAAGCTTAAAGCAAGGTTAAAGTAAGTAAATCAAAATGCTACTAAAGGGGTTTTCTGTTTTACTTCCTCATTTTTAAAAGAACACACTTGCGCTAAACGTCTAATAGGTTTAAATGTACCTAAGCAAGATACAGTTCCAAAAGCAATGGAGCCAACCAAGGCTGTAGAGAATCTGCTTCCACCAAACTCATCTATGAACTCAACATGACTAAAACCAAATGAATATAGCATCCCGTCAACTATAAAGTACACAACAAAGTTTGCAACAACAAGATACCAACCCACTCTGAATTCCGAACGTTCCAGTTATTTGAATGTTGTCTTATCCGTTACGGCACATCAGTCAGATCACATGATCATAGAAAATCAGGTCCGTGACAAAGTTGGCTAAAATAGAAATATAATTTTGTATCCCAGTCCTATATGGAAACAGGTCATCACTGATCCTCAAACAAGCGGATTACGCAAGCGCTGTTTATGATACATTCCGATATGTAAATATTGACGGCTGCTTCGTACAAGGCTTAAGGAATACAAAAGGCTCATAAAGTTTTGTTGTTGTCGTTGTAATTGTGTGTATTTTGCAGTGTTACATTGCCTTGACTAGAGTAAATCTGTGTTATATACAACAACAACGGGGTGTTTTGTCGGACTAGTAACCATTGGAACAAATGGAACGTTCTGAATTCAGGGATGGTTGGCATATAGTTGTTGCAACCTTTTGTTTATTCCTTTTTAGTGGACGGGATAATGTTTTCATTTGGTATTATCCTCGTTGAATTTCTCGATGAGTTTGGAGGAAGTAGACTTTCGACAGCCTTTGTTGGCGCCATTGGGTTCGGCACGTTGTCCGGGTTAGGTATTCACACACACTTTTAATCCTATACGCCATGAATACACCTTTTGGGGCCTGTACTTGATTCCTCCTCAGAATAAAAATCGGTTCAATTTATACAGGCATGAAAATGTACCATCATAAATATAATTTAAAGCAGACTGAAATTAAAGCAGATCTGCTTTACTTTCAACCTGGTTTAAGAGTTCACCTACTATCAAACCTAGAAACAGGACTTGGGGTAATGGGTTTAAAAAAATATTATCATTTTATTTATAGAATACCTATGCTAACAGTTATTTAGTATCTATGTTAGGGCATTTAATTACGGCAATCCAATACGTTTACCTGTATACCTTATTTGGTTGTATGAATCTACATTATGTTAACCTTTTCATGTTGAACACGTGTCTTGATTTTATAGTGGTTAACGGACCGCTTCTCACCAATGCAGTCTCGAGTTCGATCCCAGTTCGGGTGAGTGTATAAGTATGTGTCGACCGTCTGGACACATAAGTTTCCTCCGGGCATTCCGGTCCTCCAAACAGCAATTATCATATAGGCCACAATTCAATCTATCGCAATTGATTTAACATAGAGGTATACACTGCTTGCCATTTCATATAAAACACTCTACCTAATAGCTTAGCACATTAACACTTTAACTCAAATGACGTCATAAAATATATAAAATGATTCTACTTCATGTAAGGTAATCAAACATTATGTTTAAACAGTTTAAATCGCTGTGTAAAGCCTGTCTCACACAGAACACGGTTGGGCACACGGTTCCAATACGGTATACTCGGTTATACACGGGTTGCCTGGTACGAATGTAGCACGAGTATGTACGAACAAAGCACGGATATACTCGGTCAAGCAAGGTTTGTCACGGTTTGAACACGATTTGCAAAACGATTTTCATACGATTGTTGTACGGTTCCAAGTACGGTCTAGTACGGTCTGTTACGGCCTAGTACGATTAAACATGACTTTTACTGGATAAATTGGACATTTACAGGGTTTACATACGGTCCCACCGACTTTTGCTCCATACGATTTATATACGATATTGACACGGTTGCGCTCACTCGTGTTAAGTGGAATTCATGTGCTGTTGTGTATACTGTCTCGTACGGTCTCTCACGGTCTTGTACGATCGCTAATACGATCATACACAGACATGGCACCCGTGCCAGTGTTTTAAAAGTTTTAAAAATCATACACGGCTTTCACAGATACACTCGAATGGCCCGAGTGTAACTCGGATAAGGCCATGGTTGGTTCGGTTGTATGTACGGTTGTACACGGGTGGCCAACCGTATAAGCCGTGTGTTCTGTGTGAGACAGCCTTAACGTTGTGTAAGGCCATGTTTAACACTTTCACTCTCAATGACGTCATAAAGCGCACTTGCAAACACTTTTTTTGAACCTGATCAGACACCGCGTAACGCAGGATCAAAACTGTTTGCCACTTTTTTTAAATTACGTCAGTTATACTGCCTGAAATCTAACTTTTGAAACCAGATTGCAGACAACGATATTGATGCAGACGTCAATATGGCGATGAATGGGTAAATATCCCATGATGAATTTGATCAATAAAGGGTTAAGTCAATGTGTTGGGGGTAAATCATGCACTAAGTGATATAATAACCAAACCTGGCACACTTACACTACTATATTTACTGTTTCATTAAGCCCGTTAGACACTTCTGAAATTTAAAATGGCGACCAATTTTCAAGATGACCACCATTTCAGGCTCCTAAGTACAGAATAGCTTCTAACATTTGCCATATATGGCCGTTCTTTATAGTTTTGTTGTCCAAAAAGATGTTTTAAAGAAGGTGTAAATTTCAGTCTACCTTTTACTATTTTTGAACCTACTCTATTGCTAAATGATCAATAAGTAACAAAAACATAAACTGGGGCTGACGGGGTAAAAACCCTTTTTGGCGATGAAATGGTTAGACAGCAACGGATAATATATTTTCAACTATAATACATGGATGAAACATAAACATACTGAACATATCTTGAACCACAGATAAATATTTACCTGCTTCAGAAACAATTATGTTGGTATCTAATTATTTGTTAACGTGTGTGGGATATACATTGATACTTTAGCCTTATATATTTAGCTGAATAAACAATAGTCGGTGCTTCGACACATAGCTGTTGTCAATTGTATACTAAAACACGATCATTGCGGAAACCCCACAGGGGAATAATTTCTCCCCTTAACCTCCTATATATAGGCAACACTTCTGTTTACCGCATTAGTTTAATCCATTCACGCTCAATGACGCTTTAAAGCTCGTTTGCAAACAGTTTGGATCCTTATCAGACGCCGCGTCATGCGGCGTCTGATCAGGATCCGAACGATTGACATTCGTTTAGAAATGTCTTCAGTCATACTCCCATATTGTTTAGCCTTGAAACGACATTTCAGACAACAACATTGAAGCAGACAACAATAAAACGGTAAAGGGTAAGAATCTTACGAAAGAACTTGGCAGTGAAAGGGTTAAACAATTAATGGCAAATGGGTAAGTATCGTGCTCAGCAAAGACAAAGAAAAAGCGTTAAGCTTTCGTAACTAAATTCGCTCAAATCAAACTGCTGCATTTGGATTTCGCTATAGAGAGTGTGAAAAGTGCAAGTTATATTTGCGTGTAGCGTCAATTTAAAAGAAAATAATCATGTAGAGTTTTAGATGTATGTGGCTATTTATTACGAAGTAACACAGTATGGCTCTGTGACGCCGACAGGTGCGTCGTCACATGGACGTTATCGGTTTCGTCCATGCGGGAAACTTCAATGCATATACAGGACGGTCACGTCAATGCGGCGACGCGCACCGCATAGGCAGGTATTCCTGTTACTGCGGTGCAAGGTTGTACTTTGCCGCTTTTACAGGTCTAACTTAAATTATTCATCATACATGTAAGAACCCGATTAATATAACAACTACAATGACGATGCTGATAATGACGATGTTGATGATGATGATGATGAGAGGTTTCCTGTTGTAACACACTTTCACATTTAGCTGACTTTTTATGCAGAAAATATGCCCAGTGATTTATTGTTTCCCTTCATTGAATTTTCTTAGTTATGCCTCTTTACTTACTTTTATTACATAATTTTACGGCTCAAACTGGTTTCAAAATGATAACTTTGCCTCTGTGTTTTTATGAAAATCAAACATTATACTAAGCCTTTTTGATTTTGGTTCTGATCTCAGGTTTTGTTTTTAGTTCTGTCCCGTTATATACTAAGACTTCTGATTAGTTCCAAACAATTCAGACATATTACGCTAAACAGGTGACCTATTAATACTTACCATTTCACTTTGTATTTTCAGGCCCCATTGTAGGATCACTGGTCGATAAATTTGGCAGTCGACTGTTCATTATCACTGGGTCATTACTAAGTTTTGCAGCGTTTCTTGCCAGTGCATTTGTCACGTCGTTAGCAGTCATGTGCCTCACTTATGGCCTTCTCGGAGGTAAGCCATATTTATACATAATTTTACAAAATATCTCGCAACATTACCGATAAAGACTCATAAAGTGACAAAATCATTCAACATATTCAAGGTCTATCGAGTTGTCTTCCTTTATAAAAAAAACCCCTACACACATTGCTTACTAAGACGAGCTCTTGAGAGAGTTTATTCAAATAAACTGTGGATCAGTGGTTGTGGTGCATAATAGTTCGTACTACTGAAAAATTTGAACTTGTCCTGGAAATAACGAAGTTATACTTAACTATGTTCTTCGTGTGTATCACACTGACCTGTTATGAAAAACATGTCAAACATGCAATGGTATTGGCAACACATTAAGAAAATCAGATATATAAAAGTGCAAAAATTGTAAATCCGGACCAGCCGCTGCGTCAAAGACTCATACATGTATATATTTCAGGCATTGGATTTGGTCTAATGTGGCTTCCTGCCGAGGTATGTATTATCAAGTACTTCAACCAGAGACGGGCGCTTGCAATCGGACTAGCGAGCTGCGGCACGGGTAATTCATTGAATCAATAACATAGAAATTAAGACTTTTCAAAGTTAAGATTCGTAAGTTCAGATGTTTTAGAACTAGAAACAGTTTGCTGAAATGACCGGTGTCCATTGTTAACAATTTGGAGCAAGATAATATTCCGTTATAAATTTGTTTACACAATAACATATCAGCTGTTCTCACTAAATCAGTTTAATGGTGCTTTACATTAAAATGCAGATGGTATCAGAAATAGCAGCTAAATATAATAAGTTAGGTGTCAAGATGATTGCTCGCAGTTGTGTAGGAACCTAAAAGGAAAACCACAAACTGACAATAAGATTTGACACACTCATTATAAAGCTTACTCGTGTTGTCAGTCTGTCAGTTTCATTCTTGCTCTTGTGGCTTGTTTTTAATGTTAAAGACAGAAGGTTGCTTTAAGCAGACTGAAAGTAAAAACCAGAACATCATTCTGTATTACTTTCATCCTGCTTAAAGCATCCTCTACCTTTCAAAATGCATGAAATGTGTCCTATAGCTTTGTAAAATCAAGAATCATGAAAGGGTGTATTTTTGAAGAACACACTTATTCGCGAATTGAGCCTTATATTAGAAAAGGGTTAAGAACAGTATTTCTGTAATGAGTAGCATTGGAACAGCTATATCAATAGCAATTAATTCAGTACACTTATCGAACGAATGACTCAATAATATATTATATATCTTACCATGGTATCTAACAGGCTTTGGGACGTTTGGGTTCAATTTAATACTCAACACGCTTATCACCGAATATGGCTGGAGGATGACAATGCTTATAGTATCAGGAATATTATTAAATTGCATACCATGTGGACTTCTTATCAACTTTCCAAACACAATGCGAAACAGAAAAGAACAACGTCAACCAGATCAGGAAAGATATGATAAACAGCATAAAGAATGTGGAAATAATGCCCTGGTGTCAGTGTTACATTCATTTAAGGACATGGTCAAAGAAAACCTACGCCTGCTGAAGAATAAAAGGTGTTTCTTTCTAATGGCATCTAGCTTCTTCATGAGTTTAGCTTTTATGATTCCGTTCAGCCTATTGCCAGACCAGGTTAGACAAAGTGGGTTGAGCAAAACTGATGCATCTTGGCTAGTATCATCCATTGGTAAGTACTTTGTTAGTTTACTCGTTTGGTTGATCTCCCGTTCACTAATAATTCAATAGAAAGGTTAGATCTTGAACGACTGTTCTTTGGTAATTTCATTTATTTCATAGATGCCTGTTTCGCGGATAAAATTATCAATAGAGAAGTACAGAAAACACTGGCAGTAACCTACCGGGGAATTCTACTCCGTACAGTATTTTCTAACCCTTTCGCTCTCAATGACGTCATGAAGCGCATTTGCAAACCGTTTTGATTCTAACAAAGTATTATAAAAAAAATAAAGAAAAAGACAAAGAAAAACATAATCGGGTACGAAATGACTTTAACAATTTTCAGAGGCTACGAAATGACTTATGCCTTATTTGGGGCCATTCTATTTCATTTTTTGGCGGCTACGAAATGACTAATAAATCGGCTACGAAATGACTTTTAGGTTTTGCGCGGCTACGAAATGACTCGAAATTCGGCTACGAAATGACTTATTTTACCGGCTACGAAATGACTCGGCTACGAAATGACTATAACTCGTATAAACAGTGACTCAGATTGAGATCATGGGGAAGCCTTCCAGCTGGCTTGCGGAAGGTCGGTGGTTCTACCCAGTTGCCGATTTATGCCTGAAACAGTGCATAAAAGACTTCTGGGGTCTTCCTCCACCTGTAAATAGCTGGACGTCGCGATATGACTGAAATACTGTTGAAAGCGACGTAAAATCAAAAACAAACAAAATCAGATTGAGATCAATCAAATTGCGTGCAGCATGAACAAATCTGTTTTGTACATCTGAAGAAATATCATATTGACGTTATATTATCATTATGTAGTACAGTGTTCCCTTCCTAGAACGACCATCGTTGTTTACTAAAAATTGTCGTCTGCTGTTTTGCTAAAAGTCACATAATGGAAATTTTGACAGAAAAAAACCCAACATTATGACGAGTGACGATCAGCTTTATGCCAGATCAGGATTCAAGTTGTTGCATATTTAAGCTAATTTTAATCCTTATAACGACTCCCACCGAACAACACACCCAAATTTGTCTATCATTAGGTGTTGTGGTAGAGTGGGGGTACTGTAATTCCGTCAATGAACCTGAGAGGTGTCAAAAAAGGAATTTCAGTCAATATGAAATAATTATTAGATTAAATCGTAATTGCAAAAATTAATATGTTATGTCTTTTAATTTAATTGTTGTATTATTTGTAAAATATGCATCAATCAAACACAGTAACAGAAACAGTAACAGTTAAAACGTTCAGAATGTTTTGTCATTTCTTTTATACGAATATATAGAAAACGATATAACATTAGTGTGTTTTACAGTTTGGATTATATATTGAATTTGTTGAATAAGGTAAAATGATTTATTATATGCCTTTTTATGATATCGAGCGTTTGCACGTGTATCTTTACAGCAATATACAAGAGTCTGTATTGTCAATCTGGTGTTTTACTGGTTGTATTTTACTCCAAGCTCGTTTTTTTATTAAGCACGACGTGATTTACGTACATTTACAAGATCCGTGTTATTCTTTGTGGCACACAAAAATCCTTGTTCTGCTTCAAATAACTAAAATTGTTCCTTAAAATTATTTAAACAATTATTTATTTTTTGGGTGGTTATTCTAGGCATATAATAAAGACATCACGTTGGCAGTGCGCGATACAGGGTGTTGTATTCAGCTCTTGACATTGTTGCCGGGCATATCGATCAGACTCGCGTCAAGGCGCTCGTCAAATCGGCTATATCTACCAAAACGCCTCAATCTGAATACATCACCCTGTATCGCACTGTCAACTGGCATTGTGTTAATATTGCACTCCAACAGCTCAAAACATAATAGTCGTATTCTATCTAACTCGTTCGATAAATTTGATACCGAAAACACACTCGACAAATATCCTCTTTTGTTCATATCTTATTTATTGTGTTTTCAGGAATATGTAATATCATTGGCCGGTTAGTTATTGGTTGGCTAGCGGACAAACCTTGCTGCAATAGAAGAGTTCTTTTCGAAATCATGTTGGTGACACAGGGGATATCAATAGCACTGATGCCGCCATTGCCAACGCTTGAAACAAAACTAATCATGACGTGTTTGTTTGGAGTATCATTTGGTAAGTGTTTTATAGTCAGACAAATGTGTTGCCAAACTTCTACGATGTGGAACATGTGAGCCGTGCCATGACAAAACCTCCCTTATCCATTATAATTTATCCTTGTACAGACCAAGCACCGCTGTCATCTCAGTCTCTGCATATGAGTTTAGTATACACTGCAAAATACCCTTAGTACTCGTATTACAGCTACACAAAATGCTTAAGCTGCATGTGGGTGTCTAACAGTCTAGGTGAAGCCCTTGACGCGGCGGATGGCCTTGATTTACAATATTTGCAATGTAATAAGTCAGGTGTTATCATGGCACGGCTCTTGTATAGTTATAAGTGGTAATATGAGTTTTGATGTCGCCAGCTGGCAACAGTACCTCTGCTTTTATTTATCAAATGTACAATAAGTTTGGTTTACAAACGTCTAAAGAACTATTAAATAGTATGGAACCTGATTACGTGCTGCATTACGCGGAGTCTCATCAGGACCTAGACTATTTTCAAAGTTGACTGTAGTCGCCGTATGTCGTGTTGAGAAAACCATCTCGATCCAAACTGTTTGTAACATTAATCTTCATTCTCCAACAGCGTGAAGAGAGTTCAATCCATTTAGAAAATGACAGTGAGCGCGTCTTTTAATACGATATCGCACTAGTCCAATACGAGTATGAACAATGTTATAACTATTCTGTATAATGTACGTATTTCCTTTTATGCCCATATGAGATTTATGCAGGTGTAAGCAGATTATATATTAAAATGCTAAAGTGTCGCATACTCTTGCAAGGTCACACCAGCATTCACCCTGATTGCGGTCCTTAATTATATAAAAATCACTTGTCTGGGACATATTTCCTATACAACACCAGCTAGGGCAATAACATCTTTTTAAACATGTTTTGGGTCGTTAGAACAACAACATGGCCTTAATATTGACCGTTTATCTTAATTCTAAACAAAACATGATTTGAGTATATCTTCTATATCACGCCAGAATCGGATACCGAAATGCGAATGTGAATACATCTTGAGATGACGGCGGCCACGTACTTATTATAATTGAAGTATATGAGTATATCTCCTGGTCTGAGTACAAATTTAGAAACATTTCAGTGTTGATGCAACACTTTTGGGAAATAAGTCAATTACTGTGACACAGTGTTTCTTTGCAAAAGTTAACATAACTTTATTTTTTTCTACACACCGATAACCTGAAAAACACTTACTGAGTTAAGCGTCATATTGAAACAATACCAACGGCGAATATGAAAGCTATTTCAGAATTTTTATAATCTTCACTTTTTATAAAAAAGGTATCCGGAACACAGAAACAATCCTCACTTTGAGTTGTATGGGCGGAATTTAGTGGTAATTGTCTTGGGACAACATCTGCTGAGTACAATGGGGTTTCGTTTTTAGCTTCCTGAATGATTGAAAGAATGTTTAGAAGCAGAAGAAAGGATGTGCCCTTTTTCTATTTAAAATACATTTACTTTTGCAGGAGGCTATTTCGTACTGTTACCGTTGATTCTGACGGATGAGTTTGGACCTGAGCAGATTGGCAAATCATTTGGGCTTAACATGTTTATCTTCGCTGTAACACTTTACATTGGAGTTCCACTTGCAGGTGACCCCCTCTCTCTCTTTCTCGCTCTCATTTTCTCTCTTTCTTTTTATGTTTTATCTCTCTCTGCCTCTCCATACCTATTCAATATATTGTTTGCACAATCTAGGTTCTGATGAAAAAAGAATGATATAACTTTAACATAACTCTATTAAGATCCTTATTTCATTCACTGTTTTGCTCTGAATTGATTTAACGTACCATTATCTGAATTTCCTTCAAACTTATTCTGTCTACATGTTACGTACTTGTTCATTATTCTGTCCCTTGATTTAAATAATTCTCTTATTTACTTTCTTTTATTTACACGTGTTGCTAATCTAATCTATTTTTCTAAGGAAATTTGTTTAAACGACACACAGAGCACGACTGTTACAGGCTCACAGCGGGGATAACGTTATCTTTTCATAGCGAAATGAAACTCAAAGCAAACGCAATGCAATAAAATTCAAAATATCGACAGGCGCGCAAAACCTAAACAAACTCAGAAATGACATACACATAAATGTCGATACAATATTGTTTATTCAATTTTATTATTCTAGATACAAAATTACAAAGTTGAAAAAATGAATTTGAAACGTTTTAAAGATATGTATCCAAATACAGGTTTTATTATGTTTTGGACATCTTCATTATATGAACCGGATGCCTAGCAGCAAATATATTCTTCAGAGTGATTAAAATCAAGAGTATTTACTGTGTATGAAGACAGTTTACGATTTAAACGGTGTAATAGCTGCAAGTACAGTCAACCCTTTCATGATCAAATTATATGGGAGAGCTTTACCCCATTCACTTCTTTATAATCGTCTGCTTCATTGTTGTTGTCTGCAAGACACGTTTCAAAGTTAGATTTATGATTGTATCACTTAATAAATATCGATAAGAGTGTGAAACAGTTTTGGTCCTGATCAGATGATTCGTAACTGTTAGCAAACGCGCTTTAAAGCGTCATTGAGAGTAAAAGGGTTAAAAGAGAAAACATTCAAAAAGAGAAAATGTAAATATTGGTAATTGACTAGTTTTTAATGTCTTTTACAGGTTGGTTATATGATGTTACACACAACTACAATCTGTCATTCTATCTGGGAGGTGCAGAGTGCGGTGTTGCAGCAATTTTTATTTTAATTCCTCAAATAATTAGTATCTTCACAGGGGGAGAGGGACTTTTTATTGAGTCTACACATTTGTAAACTGTACCGATATTCAAGATTATCGGCATCCCTCTCTATGCTTTAGTAGAAACATTCTAACCTCGTGGTTTGCCCGGGAAATTGGCAGCTTGGAAAAGTGTTTCTACAACCCAAAAGGGATTCGCGCTATTGTCGAAGGTTACGACGTAGGAACCACACCTTAGCTATTTCAAGACAATATGAGTTATGTTGTTTTGACATTATCTTCTATCTTGTTTTTACAGTGTACCTTGTTGTATGGAAATGAATAAATTTTATTATTTAAGAACAATTCTTAGATAAAAAAAACTTCCCTAAAACGGCCGTGTTAGAAAACGAAACGCTATGAAGTTTTATTGTGCGTCGGCACAGTATGCGTTTACGCTACTGGCCTCTAGAAACTAGAAGCGTTTACAACACTGGCACTTAGAATGTTTTTCTTGAACGACACTGGCAACCAGAAACTAGTAGCGTTTACGCTACTGGCTTTTGGAAACTAGTAGCGTTTAAGGACAGTGGAACTTAAAACTTTTCTTAAACGACACTTGCAACCAAAAACTAGTAGCGTATACGCTACTGGCCTTTAGAAACTAGTAGCGTTTACGCTACTGGCTTCTAGAAACTAGTAGCGTTTACGACACTGGCACTAAGAATGTTTTTCTTAAACGACACTGGCAACCACAAAGTAGTAGCGTATACGCTACTGGCTTCTAGAAACTAGTAGCGTTTACGCTACTGGCTTCTAGAAACTAGTAGCGTTTACGACACTGGCACTAAGAATTATTTTCTTAAATGACACTGGCAACCAGAATCTAGTAGCGTATACGCTACTGGCTTCTAGAAACTAGTAGCGTTTACGCTACTGGCTTCTATAAACTAGTAGCGTTTACAACACTGGCACTTAGAATGTTTTTCTTAAACGACACTGGCAACTAGAAACTAGTAGCGTATACGCTACTGGCTGTTAGAAACTAGTAGCGTTTACGCTACTGGCTTTTTGAAACTAGTAGCGTTTAAGGACAGTGGAACTTAAAAAAAATTCGTAAACGACACTGGCAACCAGAAACGAGTAGCGTATACGCTACTGACTTCTAGAAACTAGAGGCGTTTACGTTACTGGCTTCTAGAAACTAGTAGCGTTTACGACACTGGCACTAAGATTTCTTTTTCTTAAACGACACTGGCAACCAGAAACTAGTAGCGTATACGCTACTGGCTTCTAGAAACTAGTAGCGTTTACGACACTGGCACATAGAATTTTTTTTAAACGACACTGGCAACCAGAATCTAGTAGCGTATACGCTACTGGCTTCTAGAAACTAGTAGCGTTTTCGCTACTGGCTTCTAGAAACTAGTAGCGTTTACGACACTTGCACTGGCGTTTTCGCTACTGGCTTCTAGAAACTAGTAGCGTTTAAGGACAGTGGAACTTAATTTTTTTCTTAAACGACACTGGCAACCAGAAACTAGTAGCGTATACGCTACTGGCTTCTAGAAACTAATAGCGTTTACGCTACTGGCTTCTAGAAACTAGTAGCGTTTAAGGACAGTGGAACTTAAAAAAAATCTTAAACGACACTGGCAACCACAAACTAGTAGCGTATACGCTATTGGCCTCTAGAAACTAGTAGCGTTTACGCTACTGGCTTCTAGAAACTAGTAGCGTTTAAGGACAGTTGAACTTTAAAATTTTCTTAAACGACACTGGCAACCACAAACTAGTAGCGTATACGCTTCTGGCTTCTTGAAACTAGTAGCGTTTACGCTACTGGCTTCTAGAAACTAGAAGCGTTTACGACACTGGCACTAAGAATTATTTTCTTAAACGACACTGGCAACCAGAAACTAGTAGCGTATACACTACTGTATTATAGAAACTAGTAGCGTTTACGCTACTGGCAACCAGTTCCGTTTACGCTACCAACTTCAGTCTCCCACCTAATGTGTAGTGTACTCCGGGTAACGCAGTGAATGGGATAATACGAACCACACTGCTTTACTTATGTTTGTGACACTTTTTCTGAAACCACCCTAAATCAACAAAAACTGATCCATTTGAAAATGGTCTTATCGGCAGCCTCACTGTTTGCTTTATTTAAGTTATGAAACATTTTCTGAAAACAGCATTCAATCAACAAAAACTGATCCATCTTAAAAAGAAGGATAGTTGAAATAGAAATGATATCTAAAGTTTACTCGACAATGAGGTCGCGAGTACCCGTGGTAATGGTCCGGTGGATATCGAAATAAAATACAGTGCTTCTCTCTACATCAACACCCAATGGGATACACAGAATGAATGCGTTGTTCGGAGGGAGTTATTATAGGGTGTTATTATAGGGGGGGGGGGGGGGGGGGGGGGGGGGTCGACCTTCACTTCCAAACACAGCTTATATCCAGATCGGGATTCAAGCTGGTTTTCACTCGTCATTATGTTTTTTCTGTCTAAATGTCCAATATGTAAACATTTGAAAAAACAACAGACGACACGTCTAAACAGAATATATTGCAGCCAAGATAAGTATCACACTACTGTCTTGTTTTAGTAACAGCGCCAAGCGTTGTTGTAAGGAAGGAATCATTGTTCATTTGGCCGGTGTGGGGAGTGAGCACTGTATGTTATGTTTTTCAGACGAACTCGTCACGGCATTGGTTTTATGCCCTTATTGTTTGCACCGCAAATGTCGCCTGTAAGTTAGTTAAAAATCAGTTTGATGCAAATGTATATGAAGGGGGTCTCTATAAAAGTGTCAAACAGTTTTAGTCTTTCTAGAGTGTAACTTTATGTGAAATCAGATCCGTATTGTCTAAAATTAATAGCTAATGTGCGCTTCGCACGAAACGGGTTTAACTCACATGCTCAAGGCGGTTTTAGGTGAATGCCGATTAAAATACTGGGTTTTTAATTAAGCGCTCGTGATTGTCGCTACAATAGTGTGGATTTGACATTGTTAAATTGCTTTAATTGAAGTAATTCCTTGTTAGATACAACAACAGCACGGTATTCCACGGACATGAAACCATTGGAACAAATGGAACGCTCTGAATTCAGGGATGGGTGGCAACTGGTTGTTGCAAACTCTTGTTTATTCTTTATAGTGGATGGTATAGTATTTTCGTTTGGTATTATACTAGTCGAATTCCTCGATGAGTTTGGAGGAAGCAGAGTATCTACAGCCTTGGTTGGCTCCATGTTGACTGGCACCTTGTGTTGCTTAGGTATTCACTTTTAACCCTTTACCCCATAGCCTTTTTCTAGTTTTGAAAATATGACTACTTAAAGCAGGTTGAAAGTAAAGCAGAATGCGCCCTAAGGCGCATTCTGCTTTACTTTTGGCCTGCTTTAAGTTACCATCTGCTAGAATTAAGATACGCTTCCTTCTGATACACATTCATGACAATAGAATGGAACTATGTTCTTTCGCGGAGGATTAAACGGAATGTGCTAAAAGGCGCTTCTATAAGGTAAAGGGTTTACCCTTTACACCTGCGGAAATTTCCTGTCCGTATTGTAACCGACATTTCAAGGAGAGGATTGGCATTTCTCCATAAATATACATTTCTATACAGAGCGAAAACTGTTTAGTCATACATTAAGGATGCAAACCACATCTGCGTGGTACAATTTGTCACTCATATTACATACTGACATAAGTAACCGAACGTCACAGAACAGAACGAGAGAGACTGTTGTTTATGGGAAATCACATGTTAAACAACTGTCTAAACCTTTTCCGCTCAGTATACGCCTTTAATTTATTTCTCCATTGACGAAAATAGTTCCAACATGAATATGTACGTCACAATTAGTTTCTATATCCTCGCAAAAAGTAGATTAAAGCAGGTTGAATGCAATATAGATATATGTTACTTAACTCTGCTTTATGTGGTTACCTGTCTTCAAAACTAAAAATAAGTTGTGGGGAAATGTGTTACATAATGATTATTATTAAATAGGCACAAATCATGTGCTAAGAGTCACCTGAAGAAAGAAACAGTGATATCTCTTACTGAAGATAAGCATCTGCTGAAGGACCTTTGAAGGAGCTTTCGGTTTTACTTTAGTTCTGCATTAATCTGCCTGACTGTTTGTTCGCCGTGGAAGTCTGTATCATATGTCACATATTTTACATTTTTTGTATGCTATGGGGAAAATTGATCCCGACGAGATATGGTGAAAACGTGATGTTTCGTTCTCAATGCAAACTGCAAGAGATATTTTCCTGACAATGTCTCATAATAAATTGCATGTAAATGTAGATCAACTGAGAAAATTGTTACAGTAGACATATTTCCCATACATAACGTGGTTAAAGTTAACCCTTTCATGATCACATTTTTCGATAGTGTTTTACCCCTTCACCGCCATAGTGTCGTCTGCTTTAAAAGTGTCGTCTGCGATACGTTTCGAAGTTAGAATTAAGGCAATATGACTGACAAAATTTCGGAAAGAGTGTCAAACAGTTTGGATACTGATCAGATGCCGCGTTACGCAGAACCTGATCAGGATCAAAACTGTTTGCAAACGTGAAGTTTGATGTCATTGAGACTGAAAGAGTTAAACCATAGGCAATAGATAGACCCGTGGTTTAGTATGTAATACATTGTAACTAGTATTTCAAATAGTGTCATACAATGTTTAATAGCATACGATTTCACGTAGCACAAGTAGCCAAATAAATGCAGTATCATTGCTGTTAATATCATTCCTTTAATCGTACATTTCTAAGCAGAAACGCATAGTTTCTAATGAGTTTAGTCCAATCCATACAACGAGTATTTAGGGTTCACTTCTAGATTATTTTTCAGCGGGGCTACATAATATCTAATTAGACCAACGTTTTCACATTTTCAACCAATGCTACATGTAAATGATCTTAAATCTATGTTAAAGTACATCTCCTTAAAACCGAATGGTTTGGTTTGGCAGTTAGCCGGGCTGGTCTCTTTGCTATTACAATTATTTCAGAAGATAAATTGTTTGTAAATTAAAAGAAACAAACTGTTACTGACTGCATTGCTTAGACATAGTGTTCCTAATTTTGGATAGAAATCAGCGGCCCATTTCATAAAACTTCGTACGAAAAATGTTGTCGTAAGTCAGATTATGAAAGTCTCTATTTCTATTTTGTTTCCCCATCTAATCCTGTCTTGTGACACCCTTTTGGAATCGTCTTGAAAAGACGATTCCAAAGAGATGTCACTAGACAGAATAAGATAAAGAAATCAGAAATTAAACGTAGTTTAAAGTTTTGAAGTTTTATAAAAACGGGCCCCTGTTGAAGAATAGTTTGTATCTGATCAGCAGAATGAGTTTTAGCATTTTGAAGATGATGTGTTAGTAGTTATGCTATATTTTGCATAAAATGTACTGTAATTGTACTTTCTGCTTTTCTATCCAAGGTTCAGCGCTCCCTCTCTACAACGACACCCTATGGGAGACAAAGATTGTGTGCGTTGTTCAGAGGGAGTCGTTACAGGGAGGGAAATTGGCCTACATCTGCAAACAGCTTGAATCCAGATCAGACGCCGCTTTACGCGGCGTCTGATTTGGATTCAAGCTGTTTGTCACCCGTCGTTATATTTATTCCATCAAAATGTAATTTTGAGAAAAAACCCAGCAGACTACAATTTGAAGCAGACGATATTGCGGCAGTAAAAGTGTTAAACATTTTGTCCTGTTTGGGGAACAGTGGCAAGTGTCGTTATAAGGAGGGAGTCGTTGTTGAGAGGGCCGTTGTAGGGAGGGAACACTGTATTACACCATTTTGAAAACCACAATTGTATTCATTTTTCAAACCCATCTACGTTATAACTTCCACCACACGCTCCGCTGAATATATTTGGTAAATTTATATATTTTAAAAATAAAATAATTCTGTAGCAGATAGTTTGAAGCCGAATCTCGCTCGATATAATTTTCAACTTAGATCAGATTTACCAGTGAACAGTTTTTAACACAAAGTCAAATTCTTTATGTTTGTTTACTGCACTTGCGGTCGATTTCGCTTAACCATTTCAATCTCAATGATGTCATAAAGCGCGTTTGCAAACGCGTAAAGCGGTGTCTGATCAGGACACAAACTGTTTGGCACTCTTATCGATATCTAACAAGTCATACAAACTTAAATCTAACTTTGAAACGTGTTTTGTAGACAACAATACTAATGCAGACGACAATTAAGCGGTGAGGGGGTAAACATCTCCCGAATAATTTGATCATGAAAGGGTTAAAAGTTAAAGATTTTTGCCTTGTTTAGTGAAGTGCAGCCTTTGTCAATGGTATAAAGAGTAATGTAGCATATAGGTTAGGAAATAAAATACGGATAATCGAATACTCTTACCTCTTAACCCAATTACGCTGTATGATCCTACATTAACTCGTGTCTGGACAGCGCAGTGGTTATAATAACCTCTTTTCACCAATGCGGCCCTGAGTTCGATCCCGGGGCTGGCGGTGTATGAGATTATACACTGGTCGCTCGTCCGGACATTCGGCCCCCATACAACAATTATCATATACGCCACCATAAGAACCATCGTGATAGATTAGTTAAAGCTAAAACAACCTGTTTCGTTATCGATATAGAATGAACAAAGTATTGAAAACACGTTCAGCTAAATAAATCTTAGAAAAAGCTGTTGTTTTGAAAAGTGTTAAAGACGTTACTCCGGTCTCTGGTATGACCCTATTTGTTCTCAATAGGTGTGAAAGTAAGTTTTAAAACATTAAGCATTCCATTTTATCTGAAGAGGCACTGGCGCACTCAAACTCAAGGTTTTTTTCTGACCAAATCATAATAAATAAAAGAGACGGTCCTCACATGAGACGCTGTACTGATTTTGTACATAGACATTCAGCTGGTTTTGCATTATTTGCATGCTTTTGCACTCGTTTTTCCTGACTAGGTGCACCAGCAACAACCAGGGCAAATAATGTCTTTAATTTATTTAGTTCTGAAAACAAACACTATTTTGTGAACCTCCCGTTTTAACACTTCGTCATAAACCATAAACCCTAGTGATTGCATCTGACTTGGTTCCAAATCATATAATAGTCCGTCATGCTGCGCAACACAGATGTATTGTTACAATACTAAATGTTTACTTTATATTTTCAGGCCCTATTGTAGGATCACTGGCCGATAGATTTGGAAGCAGAATGTTTATTATCGCAGGGTCATTCGTAGGATTTGCTGGCTTTCTTGCAAGTGCCTTTGTCAATTCATTACCAGCCATGTGCATCACTTATGGACTGATCGGGGGTAAGCACGTTTTATTAACTTTACAAAACATCTCAGAAACTTGTTTCTAACAATTAAAAGAAATGTCATAGTGGGTCGCTCGCTCGAAATATTGTTGTGATAGTCTCATAAAATGATTAAATCTTACAACGTACCAAATATCTATCGATTTGGTGATGACAAAGAAGCAACTTCAAAGGCGATGTCGTGGATGGGTCGTCAGACCGTCGTGTGACAGTCGACGGACAAAATGTCAGTTGCCAGACTATATACCTTTTAAATAATTGCAGTGCGCTCGTACGAACTATAATACTGTAAAGGTAACCATGTAACTGTCTTTACAAACTCTTGAACACTTGTCTCACATCAGAGTTTGTAAAATCTAAATACTTTTTAGTAAACCTTATCTAAATTTGAACCATATTTTGGTAATGAAGACGTTATCATGATCATCAACGTGTTTATCACAAATATGTCAAACACACAATTCCATGAAAAAAATTGTAGATCCAGAAACAAACGATGTATTGAAGATTCGTAAATATTTTTCAGGACTTGGAAGTGGTCTAATGTGGCTACCTGCCGAAGCTTGTGTTATCAAATACTTCAACAAGAGGCGGGCGCTTGCAACCGGAATAGCGAACTGTGGCACGGGTAATTCAATTACTTAGCAATTAAGAATTGACAAAGCTTTGAAAGTACAGACAATTAAACATTATGCTTTCACAATAAAAACAACTTGAGAAAAGGTCCGGTGTCCAGAGCTAACAGTTTCACCCTTTCACTCTCAATGAAGTTTTACATCGCGTTTGTAAACAGTTTGAGTTCTGATCAGACGCCGCGTAACGAGGCGTCTGATCAGGACCCAAACTGTTTGACACTCTTATCGATATTTATTAAGTCAAACAACCTTAAATCTACACTAATAAGACAGACGACAAAAAAGCGCTAAAGGGGTAAAAATATCCCGAATTATTTGATCATGATTCGATGTAATACACAATTAAATGCAATATGTTATATATTTATATTATAACTAACAGGTTTGGGGACGTTTGGGTTCAATTTGATAATCAACGCGCTTATCAGCGAATATGGCTGGAGGATGACATTGTTTATTATATCAGCAATCTTTCTGAATGGGATACCATGTGGACTTCTGCTAGTATTACCTAAGAAGACAGGTAATAGAAAAGAGGAAATCCAACAAGAGAAGATAAGTTGTGATAAACAGCCTAAAGAGCGGGCAAAGGACGCTCTACTGTCAATGCTTCATGCGTTTAAGTGCATGGTCAAAGAAAACTTAAGCCTGCTGAAGAATAAAAGGTGTTTCTTTCTAATGACATCAAGCTTCTTCATGAGTCTAGCTTTTATGATTCCATTCAGTCTACTGCCAGACCAGGTTACACAAAGTGGGTTGAGCAAATCGGATGCATCTTGGCTAGTGTCATCAATGGGTAAGTACTTTGTTAGTTTACGTATTTGGTTTGACCTTCCGTTTACTAGAAATTCAATCTACGCTCGTACAGTTTAGAGTTTGATCGACTGTGCTTTAAATATTGTATTTATTTAATATGCACCTGTTTCGAAGAGAAGGTCATAAAATGAAATACTGATTAAAATTAAACTACAGAGGAATACTATTTCATAGGCGTTCATACCTTTATAGTACGGTTTTATTTACATTTCATTATCCCTTTCACCCTCAAGTACGCTTGAAAGCGCGTTTGCAAACAGTTTGGATTCCGATTCTAGCAATTCGGTCTAAGCTCGTTTAGTTTAGATTTTGAACGACTGTGTTTTAATTATTTTAGTTATCTAATATGCACCTGTTTCGCGGAGAAGATGAAATATGAAATACTGATTAATATTAAACTGTTCAGTATAATGTTGTAGAACATATATTCGCAATACCCTACGAGGGAATACTATTTCATAGGCGTTCATACATTTATAGTACGGTTTTATTGATATGTCATTAATGAATAACGAACAGGTCAAGGGACAGGAAATATGCAGTCTGTGTCGGCCATGTACAGTGGTTTATGCACTATTATAATCAACAAAAGTCGTTTATGCTAAACTATTATAGCTATCTACCCCGACGCCTGATAAGGCTTAACACTATTTGTCATTAAGTTATTAATTTAAAAAAAGTTGTGAGATATATGTACCAGACATGGGGTAATTGAAATTGATAATTTAATTAATTAATAATTAATTAATAAAAGTGAAATAATTGGAGATAATTGTTAATTGAGCAATATTTCAATTTCTTTAATTGTAATTTAATCATTACTTTTCAAAAAAGTGGGTAATTGTTAATTGAATTTCAATTACTTTTCAATTAACCCTGCACAATATGTACAAGATTAGGAACAAAACTTTCTGAACTCATATTGAAAAAAAGATAAGCCTATTTATACATTTTCTAAGCATGTTCATGTTAGTTTTAAAGGTTGACTTCATATTAATTTAAACGTTTAATTCCATAATATTTACAAACTGACATGATTGAAAACACATATATATTAATGAAAAAGATAAGATTAAAAGCTTATTGGGATCTTCTCCATGTTGTCAATAACCTGTCAATAACCTACAAGTATAAATGCTACAAATGTGATAATGCTTAAACAGCTTTAATTCTTGGGTCAATAAAACATGATTTGTTAAAAAGGTGGTAAAATACATGCATGCTGTTGTTGTAGCTTCATCATGTATGGACATAAATCCTTATTAGCTGCAACAATATATGCACCAAGAGACAATACCCAATTTTTTTTAGCTAGCTCTTATTCTCAATTTGCAAAATCGAATTGCTTAACCCTTACTGGAGTTGCTCATTGACCAAATAGATTTTGGAAATATACTACATGTATTCATTTCACTTGAAAAGTCAGTTTTGAATCCAGATCAAGTCACACAAAGATCCCAACAGTTTAAAGTTCATTTTATAAATATTTGTGAAAATATTAGACAGAAATGCACGTGTTTTCTTTAATCACTACAGATGACAAATTTGTTGTCAAAATTCACTAAAGGTGCATTGGGTTAAAGGTCATTCATCAAGTCTAAGAAAGGTGGTATTTGTATTATATACACAAAGCTATTTTTCACACATTGGGCACTGGGCAGTCCAAGTGACTCATTAAGTGTTAATGTTTTCATCTGCTGATAGTGTCAGGGATCCAGATAAGGGGAGTATTTTGAAGACTAAAATAGTTGTGCCTGCTCAAAACCCTATGGCGAATAAGAATTTCCATTGGAATGGTTTCGTTAAGATAATTCTAATGCATGGGTTTGGTTTAAACATAAATAGAAAATTTTGGAAATATTTAGTTAACACCCCTAATGTGTGATGCTGCCATAATGTGTCATCTGCTTTGAAAACTAAACACTAAAATTTTGACAATTTCATAACAAACCTTAGCTCGACATAACAGCTTCGATCCTGATCAGCTTCAAAATAACTCAAAGTCTGATCTGTTTGCACACTGGTTTCACGATTCTACATGGTTGTGATTGGGAGTAACATTTTTCAATGCATAGGATTGTGCTAAATAGTTAATAGAGCAGACTCTTATCAGAGGGCACCATAAAAATCCTCAGATCCGGGTCTATATTGTTTGCAATGAATTTATAAACTTGGAGCATGTAGTGTAACGGTGAAAAGTAATTGTTAATTTAATTTAATTAGCAGGTAAAGTAATTTAATTTAATCATTACTTTTGGAAAAACAGAGTAATTTAATTGGTAATTTAACTGCATTTTATCCAATTAATTGGTAATTTGATTAATTACTTTGCTAAGTAATTGACCCCATGTCTGATATGTACTGCTTAAATCTGAAATGGTTTGAGTTCTAACGTGACAACACGTTATTGTAACAGTTAACCTGTGTCAAACACTAGCGTTGCACGTTTTAAATGCTAAACAACGGTAAATTACATTTGAAAGTGACCATGATGGTCCTTGTTTATAACGGAACATTATCAACTCGAAGACAAAATGACTGAAATTTGAAAACATTGTTGACTTAAACTTTCTTATAAAGATAGTTAGGTGATATATATGATATTTACAATAGTGTTAACCATGCTGTTAAGATAATTTGCAAACAGCTAATATCCCGAGAAGACACCGAATGACTAGGTGTCCTGTCAGTTTGAAATGTTTAACAAAACTATTTTTTGTCTCAATTACATAGGGCATACAAGGTGTACATACTTATTTCAGACATCATAAAATTTATCCAACTCGTTCAATAAACTGAAAACATAAAACAAACTCATTCTATATCCACTGTTATTGAAAACACACTCGTTCGATAGCATATATACATTATAATTAACTTGTATATTGTCTTCGCAGGAATAGGTAATACCATTGGACGGTTAGGGTTTGGATGGGTTGGGGACAAGGCGTGTTGCAATAGAAGGGTTTTGTTCGAAATCATGTTGGTGACACAGGGAATATCAATAGCACTGATGCCGCCAATGCCAACGTTTGAAACCAAACTAATTATGACCAGTTTGTTTGGTTTAGCATTTGGTGAGTGTTTTCGAGTCAAAATAAAACACGGCCAAAATATAATAATTGCATTTCAAACAGTGTAGATCAATGCCATCTGGCTGGTTTCGGTCTACACTCTTTGACACCCACACGCATCTAAAGAAGTTTATGTAGTTGCATTATATACTGTTTTTGGCAGTGTAGACCAAATTCAAATACAGAGCCTGAAGTGACAAAGGTGATGATTGGTATGTACAATGTTGCAGTGCTACAGTGGAGAATCTGTTATTCTTTCCCGTTTAAACGCAAACGTACGCAAACGCACGCAAACGCAAAGTACTTAAACGTAGAAAAGTACAACTTTTTGACAATTCTGATAATTCAAGTTTATCTTGGTGGCAAACAGTTTGGAGCCTGATCAGACGCCGGGTTACCCGGCGTCTGATCAGGCTCCAAACTGTTTGCACTGCAAATAATAGTTTTAGCGTAAACGCGTTTATTTGGAAAGAATAACAGATTCTCCACTGTATGGGGAAGGTTTTGTCATGACACAGCTCATATGAAATTGTTAGTCAGAAACACATGTGGAATTTGAAAACAAGATAATAAAAGTTGAGAATGCTCGAATAGGAATCTACTAAATTACTTTAATCTTATTTCCTTGTAATAATCTGCCATTGTACACAGGGGCCCGTCTTATGTACCGTCAAATGACAAACGTTGTCGTAACTCAGATTCTAAAACTCTCAATTATGTTTTATTTCTCCATCTTATCTTGTCTTGAGATATCAGAAGTTAGACGTATTTTAAAGTATTGACTTACGACCGTTTTTGTTTACGTGACTGGCCCCATGTGCTTATTATCTGACCAAAAGGGGTGCTTTGTCCCTTTCAATGCGGCAGCCATAATGCCGTCATAACACGTCTACAACTTGCACGACCTTGTTGCACCTGCTTTTAACAATATTGTCTCCTGTCATTGATCAAGCTTAGAATAAATTTTGACTTTTATCTGAGGAGTCGAACACATTCTGGATTCTTATTAGACACCACATCAAGCGGCGTCGCATCGAGACCCGGACTATGTTTTTAAAGTCGACCGTAATCACCTTTGGCGGTGATAGTTAAGGAAGCCATCTCGATCTAAACTGCTTGCAAAAATGATCACCATTCGCCAACAGCCTGTAGAGGTTTTAATTCAATAGGAAACAATATAAATGGAGAAAAGGAAAGCTGTTTTAGGTTTTTGATATCTTAACGAACTTGTTGAAATGTATCCTGAACCCAGGAACAATCCTCATATTGAGTATTTGTAAAATCGAAATTTATTTTTATTCTAATTTTCATAAGTGACAAAATCTGTTGAAAAACAAGGAGAATTCGTATCTAACTTCCAGATTGATAGAGTGAATGGTCACAAGCTGCAAAAAATGTTGTGTCCATTATCCTGTTTTAACCCCTTCACTGCCTTACTCCGAGTATCATTCGGGCCCAATTCACTATCTTACCCCAAAAACAATGGTTATTTGCAAACAGTTTGGATCCCGATCACGCGGCGTCTTATCAGGATCCGTACTGTTTGACACTTATTTCAATATTTCTTTAATCAAAATACCTAACAATTAAAATTGAGAAATAAAAGCAGACGACAGTTGTTTAAAATTGATGACGTCATGGCAGTGAAGGGGTTAAAAAGATATCTTATTTTGCAGGAGGCTATGTCATACTGTTGCCATTAATTCTGACTGATGAGTTTGGACCTGAGCAGATTGGAAAATCATTTGGACTTAATATGTTCATCTTTGGTGTGACTCTTTACTTTGGAGCTCCGCTTGCAGGTGATCTCTCTCTCTCTCTCTCTCTCTCGCTTTGTTTCTTTCTCTCTCTATATATATATCTTCCTATCAAATCCGCTGTTTACCAAATCTAGATATTGAGTAAATCTACTCCTTATCATTATCATATAACACCCTTAGATTCCTTATCTACTTCTATGAATTTAATTAATTTGTTATATTTATCATTATGGAAGAGCGGCGTCAATGCAAAAATTAGTGCAAATTTTCCAAAATATTGAAAAAACACTATTTTGAAACATTCTGGTACTTACTTGCTATGGTAAATTACAGACTTTTCGATCGAGTTTACTGTTGTCAAAAGTATTGTCATTGCTTGATCATCATAATATCAACTATGTTCAACTACGCCGTACTATGCTTTCTAATCGATATGATACACGTTTTAAAAAAGTTATCCTTATTTTATAATAAGTATTGGGTTGATATGGCAACATAGAAGTGAATATAGAGAAAGCAAATTTATTTTGTCCCATACCATATACTTATCGATCATCTTTGAACATTTGGTGTACATTTGAAATAGGGTAAATTCCACCCTTTGTGAATCTAAAGCCACCTACAGAACTTTGCTGGAGCGTTCTTCGAGCGGTGAAAAAAATCATCACCGCTCGTTACCGTTCCCAATCGTTTAACAGACGTTGGCAACCGTTAAGGCAACGCTGTATACGCTGGGTCACCGCTGATGGTCCCTTCTACCGCTACGAAAGTTTTGAGCTGCACAAAATATTGCGAGCGATGAGGAGCGGGCAATTGTCCGCTGCGGCAAAGTTCACCACCTCTCCAACAACGCCCAGTCAAAGTTTGGCACCGGTAGACGCAAGTTCGTAGACGCTTGGGTCCGCTAGGCCAACGCAGAAACCTTGAACGCTGGACCACCGCTGCTTCGCCAGCATTGTCCGGGAGGTGATTAAACGTTGCACAAACTTTGGTGGAGCGGTTGTAAGCGTTTTACGAGCGGACACGGGGTTGCTGGAACGGTGTCGGGCGTTGAAGCAGCGATCCATTTCAGTGACGAACTTTGGTTTTGCGTTGGTATGGAGGTATCGGAGCGGGACCAGAATTTGGCTATAAATACGGGTAGAAACGGACCAGGAGTCCATTGTGAAATCGAGCTGCCGTTGAGTGCAGACCTCATTTATTTCGAATTGTCTCAAAGTTACAGTAAAACTGTACTACCGTGGATGCTGGTGGACTTGCTATAATTGGTGCACTAGTCCAGCAGCAGAATAAGAACCTCCTTAGATTGCAACAAGCTGTTGGCAGAAGGAGAATAGAGAGAAGGAGAGACAGAGTTGTTTGGGTCAGACCGTGGATACTGAGAAGGCCTGAACATGGACTGTATGACAAGTTGATGGTGGAGCTGAGGAATGAGGATCCACGAGCCTTCCAGCATTGCATGCGGATACCACAAGCCATATTTGACGAAGTTGTACAGAGGCTAACACCCAGATTGACCAAGCAAGACACCAAGTATCTAGCAAGCATGGAACCTGGTCTCAAAGTGGCAATCACCCTACGACACCTGACCTGTGGTAACACCTACAGAAACATGCACTACGCCTGGAGGGTTCCCCACAACACCATCAGTGTGGTAGTCAGAGAAGTGGTAAAGGTCATCATTGAGGAGTACATAGATGAATTATTGTTTTGCCCAACAACTGAACAAGGATGGAGAGACCTGGCTGACCAAAGGTACCAGAGATGGAACTTTCCCTCACACAGTTGTTGCCATTGATGTGGCCTGTAAAGCTCCGTAGTAAAAAGCGGTATGCCGCTAAACCAACTCTAAACCCCCGCCGAGCCAACGCACGCATGCGCAGAACGCCGCTTTATCAACGCTCGTGTCACCGCTAAACCAACGTTCGCTACCGTTAAACCAACGCTAAAGCAACGCTGAAGCAGGCTTCAGCGGTGCACCGCTAAGGCAACGCCCGTGTTTTCGATTTTCCCCCATTTTGTGCGCGGTGACGGGCGTTGTCGAAATTCGACCCCCTATATCTACCGTTTAAGGAACGCTCCAGCAAAGTTCTGTAGGTGTGACCGGGGCTTCAGCCTTTCTCCCTTATTTACTATTTTCACGCATATTTTACTTATCTTATCTCTTATAAAATATTAGTTTAAAGGCATAAAACATGACTCATACCATTGGGATGGGGTTTTCATTCGTAGAGACATGTCAGTGAGAAATGTATGCACCATAATTTCGACAGATGTATTACATGAACCGGAGTTTGTTTTAGCTTAAAAAAACGAACTATGCAAATAGGAGCGTTGTTAAAACAGTTCATTAATTAGTTTATAACTTCTTCTTCCAGGTTGGATCTTCGATGTTTCACACAACTACAATCTGTCTTTCTACATTGGAGGTGCAGAGTGCGGTGTGGCAACCATATGTATTTTAATTCCTCGAATAATGAGTCTCTTTAAAGGAAGGGAGGGAATTATTATCGAGTCTACACATTTGTAAACTATACAAATGCTCAAGTAAATCGGAATACTAGTATTCCTTTCTGTGCTTACTAAACACAGTCTCGCCACGACGTTCGCGCTGGAAATAGGAATCAAGGACGTGCGTTACTGAAACCCAAAGTGATTCATGACATCTCCGAAAACCGGTTACAATGTAGTCAACCACTTTTTAGTTTCCTTGAATAATCAATGTGTTAATATATTACGAGTAGCCATTTTGAACCAATATAACTTGTTTAAAGTTTTACAAACATTGGAAACGTTTCGTTGCCCTTTCGTTACGACGTAGAATACACACCACGTGCGTATAATTATGTTAAACATTTATTTCGATTTAAGTTTAAAATATCATTGTTGCAGAATTTTATGACACTGTAAGTAGGAGATTTGATGAATACCAGTCAAATAAGACGACACAAAGTGTATGTTACAGTTCCACGATTTTAAATAGTTCCTACTTGGTGATGTTTTCCGTGTTTGACTCTATCTCAAACAATACATTTCTAGACAATATGCAACGAATTAATTTTGTTTTAACAAAATATTGTTTTTGACTGTCTAGTGTACTTTATATTAAGGAACAACTGTACGCCTGTACTATGTCCGGAAGTCACAATAGCATAACATCTGACCAGGTCTTAGCACAGTTGCAATGGACTTCTAACTTGCACTCCATGACTATGTTTGTCTAAATCCTACGGTTATAACACCAAGGGTTAAGGCCACACACACTAACATTTATTTATAGAATAGCTGCTATGTGTTACTCTTAACCCTTATCCTGCGGTGATTTCGTCTGCTTCGAAATTGTCGTCTGTAAAGTTTGTAAAATTGAGATTTATCCATTTTTTAAGTAAAGAAACATAAAGAAAAGTGTCAAACAGTTTGGATCCAGATAAGACGCCGCGTTACGCGGCGTCTTATCTGAATCTAAACTGTTTTCAAAAATCAATAAAGTCGCGACCAGCAGCCAAAGGGTTAACATTTTAAACTTAAATACTGAAAGTTTACTTCATGTATACTGTAAATCATGTGTGTGTTACCATCTTGCATCAATGATCTGTTGTTCTCTTATGTAAGGGAGATAACGCATTATTTTAACACTTTTTCCGATTGTCTGTTTCTAGTTTTGAAATCAGGGCACTAAATGCTGGTTCAAAGTAAAGCAGAATACGCCTCCATGCGCATACCACTTGACTCTCAGCCTGCTCAACGTTGCTACCTGCTAGATAAAAGAATATATTTCTTCAAACATTTAAGTAATACATATATTCCTTAAGCAAAAAACAACACTTTCTCAAAAGTCTTGTCTTCCATCTTCAATATCGCTATGGAACGATATTAATACTGACAGAAACTCCAATATTCTAAGTTCTTTAAAGAATGATTTGCGTTAACCCTTTAATGATCAAGTTTCTTGTAAGGTTTTGCCCCCTCATCGCCATATTGTCGTCTGCTTCAATATTGTTGTCCCCAATATCGCTTCAAAACAAGTGACAAACAGTTTTGATCCTGATCAGACGCCGCGCTATACGCCTTCTAATCAGGATTAAAACCGTTTGCAAATGCGCTTGATGACGCCGTTGAGAGTGAAAAAGTTAATAATGATTTGCTTTAAAACTCTTATTAATTGACTTTTCCTTCTATTTGCATTGATATTTGTCTGTCGTACATGCCAGAAAAAAAAACAGATGTAGAAAACCATATATTGAGATTTTTATTAGTAGAGTCTTAGAAAAAAGAGTCTATTCGCCGAAACAATCTGAGACATATGGTTTAGAACTTTATATATCTTAAATATTGGTTAGGAAATTAAAAACTAGTTTTAAGATCAGAAGTTGTTAAAGAAATGTCTAAAAAGAAACAATGACCAAGTTGAATTATTCTACCGCTTCCAAGGAGTTTTCCCATATTAAATTGGCTTTATAGTTTATTTGCACTTACATGATATGTATGGTTTTAAATATTATAAAAGGACATTGGTTATTAGCGATGTTTATTTATGCTTTTCGGTTGATTACCACGAAATAGCAGTGGATTATCACTTGATAATTTCACTGCTCTAAGCAGTGGGATTATCGCCACGCGCGCTTTTATTATGAATTTCCCCCATAGGGCTCCCCAAAAATCGTAGTCAATCGTGTCTTATCGTAAAATTCCGGCAGTCCGATTTGTCGCGAACCACTCAAAGGAAGAACACGAATCCAAAATCGGAAGTAACGACGTAATTCGGATGACGTCAAATCAATAAATCAGTGACGTCATCGTACGGGAAACTGTTTCGTTAACGTGTTCGATATAAACTTGGGGCTCAACACGGGGTAAATCATGTACTTTCGCTTTCACAATTGTCGAACAATTTCGTTTAAAAAATGGCTTAAAAGCATAAATAAATAGAATAATTGTATTTTTTCAGGATAAGATCGAATTTAATCCATTTCGTGAACATCAGACTGTTATATTTTCACGAGTGAAAATATAACGTCTCATGTTCACTCAATGGATTAAATTTCTATCTTATACTGAACCCCCCCCCCCCCCCCCCCCCCACAATTATCCTCTATATAATCTGTTTAAGTAGGTCGGTTGTAACTAAATGAAAGCGTCTGAGATATTTCAAAAAATTATAACGTATTTCAATATAAGTTTGCATAGACTCAGTGTATGTCTACATCAATTCTGACAATACTTTACAGAAGTTTTTTATATACTTACTAAAATGTTTCTTTTATCGTTTATCACATAATCTGAAATACATTATTGCCAAAAATGTTGCTAGGTGATCTCAGCGGATCGCTTGTGCAAGCGGAATGCTTGTGCACCTGAATTCTACTACTGCCAGGCGATTGATTGTAGACCTTGGGTATTTAGGTAGAGAGATCAATGCATCCAGGGACGTCGAAGCTATCATATCTTAGGTACGGACGGGCTTATGTTTTGTTGCCCGTCCTAAGTTGTACTGTACTGGCGATGTACAGTAGAGAGGTAAACATTGACGAGAGATGTAAATAATTTTGTAAATAGAAGTCAAACGATATTTGCCTTTTAGTTAAGTATTTAATTATTAGAGTTTAGCTGTTTGATCCGTCCTGTGTTTCAATCAATAAAAAAACGTATTGGTCATAAAATAAAACGTTAGATTTGAATGTTACACTTGTCCTGTCTTGGTTTTAATTTTCCAATAATAGTTAAATAGAGGTTATATCCTGTCGTAAATGAACGACCACCTGTCTCCGAATTAAAATATCAAAATCGAAGAGTATTAACCCTTTCATGATCAAATTATTCGGGAGATGCTTATCCCTTCACTGTTTCATTGTCGTCTGTTTCAATTGCATTGTCTGCAATATCGTTTTAAAGTTAGACAATGATGGAGTATGACTGAAGACATTTCAAAACGAGTGCCAAACAGTTTGGATGCTGATCAGACGCCGCGTTACGCGGCGTCTGATATAACGCGGCGTCTGATCAGCATCCAAACTGTTTACAACATGCTTTTGAGCGTCATTAAGAGTGAAAGGGTTAAAATCAACCATGGGTCCGTTAGACATTGTTGTTTAACAAATTTACAATTTGTTTGAAGTCCTATCCATACACGCGGCAATCTGTTTGGGTCTGAGGTCTGCTCAGGATCCCATATTTTTGCAATTGCTCGTATGATACTTTAATACATGTGAATATAAAGTCCTTATTCCGATAGTACTGCTACTAAAACTACTAAGGTATGCGATAGATTTTCAATACAGCATTATCGAACTGTGAAACATATGTTGAATAATTTAAAACTCACCCTTCCTAAAACATTCCTATAGACGTGTACACATTTGTATAGATGTTATGAATACAACGTCTAAATTACTAAGAGAACAACGTTGTGTAACCGGGTTGAGTTTATACTTATATGGTGAGAGATTTGTGAAAATGATCCGGGTAGCTCAGACGGGTGAGCACTTGCCCAGTAAGTAAAGGGTCCCAGGTTCGAGTCCCGGGTTTGCTGCATATTATTCTCACCATGTTACAATTGTTATATTATTGTTAGCGGTTTTCGTTGAAAATATATTTGAATATTATCGTTTTATTTTTTTAACCGTTAACGATCTACTTTTAAACGTAAGTGTTTGCTCATTCGTTATCATCAATCACCCACCAATCATATTGCAAAAAGATAGTGACATTTAAAAACACAACTTTCATGCTTCTACTCTATAATCGTATAGACTTTTATGAAAGTTTTCCTGCATTTTGCTTTTTAACCCTTTTATGATCAAATTATTTGGGAGAGTTTTACCCCTTCACCGCTTTATTGTCGTCTGCTCCAGTATTTTTGTCTACAAGACACATTTCAAAGTTAGATTTGATGCTGCATGACTTTATTTATATCGACAAGAGTGTCAAACAGATAGATACCTGATCAGACGCCGCGTTACGCAGTGTCTAAACAGGACCTAACCTGTTTGCAAAAACGCTTTTAAGTGTCATTTAGAGCGAAAGGGTTAAAGAAGGGTACATGCGAGGAGAGAAAAAAATTTAAATGGAAATCTTCTTCTTTATTCTCAGCCTGTTTTATGCAGTAATATGTCTTATTATTATATACCTACCAATGCTCTGCCCGAAATTTTCCGTATTTTATCGAACAAATACACCTTGACGGATTGAAAATTCCGTATTACCCATGTACCTTGTGTAATGGGAAAAGAACGTTTACTGTGTAGTCGGAAGTTCGGAACTACTTTACACACTACAGGGGCATAGAAAATAGCTCGAAACATTTCTATCTTTTTTATTTTATTATCATTATATGAGGTATATAATAAAAGGAACATTACTATACTTTGCATATCTTATGCACCGGATCACTCGAGTTGTGTGTGTAAAGGCTATATCCAACGAGACCGAAGGTCGAGTTGGATATAGCCTTTACACACACAACTCGAGTGATCCGGTGCATAAGATATGCAAAGTATAGTAATATTCCGTTTATATTAAGCATAGCGATGAAACTATGAAAAAAATAATGCTTTAAAATATTTCTTTCACATTTCGGGTAAGTTCTCGAATATTAAGGCATGTTGTCCTGAAAAGTTCTATTGTTTTAATAAACTTTAATTTAGTTAGTCAGTATGTAATATATCTACGAATCCCTTCCATGGCGATGCCTTTCGTTCATTTAGTTTTATTTTATTGTCATATTTAGGGAGCATTCATACCGGGAAAACTATTATGGTAGCCTGGAATTTCAACCTAAATCCAAACATTATACCTAACAATTGAACTCTATTGAATATACAGTAGAACCTCTCTATTACGGCCACTAAAAAGAAGGCTTATTATCCGTATAAAGAACAGGTGACAGCTTAAAGCAATGTGAAATTGAAACAGAAAGCTCCTGTAGGAGATACTGTGGGCCAGCTCATTTCGGTATCTACCGATTGATGACAAATACTGTATTATTTGGTTCGTTAGTGTTCTACTAGTGGAACTTATCATGTAATTACGCTACTGCTGGTAAAAAGAAAATCATTGACAACTCAAATAGAGTTTTGATAGGTATTAGCGTTTTCTTCTGGCCTGGTCGAGTTAATTTTAGATTGGAACACTCTTAATTTTAAATGTAAAACTCGTAAATATATCGATATGACTAACGTTAAACGAAATTATCCATATCGGTATATTTACGAGTTGAGTTTAGACAATAAATTATTTTTCCTAACAAGTCTGACACAATAGTTGCTCCTGAAAAAGAGTTTAAATTTAGCAAGATTAGGGTTAAATCACGTGTCAGACTTACCAACAGATAATAACCTTACCAAAAGTATGTGCAAGTACAAGTACATTGTGTGTTTGTTTTGACTCTCACTGAAAACATTATGAATGGTCACGTATAATCTCGTACGTTAAATACTGTTTGTAGTCAGTGAGCAGATCATTTGAATAAATCAAACTTCACGTATAACAAATACCTGCGTTTTATGTTAGATACAAAATTACAAGGAAAGCATAGAAGTATGATCACCTCTTGTAAATGAATCCTTGAGCCGGTTGACTTCGAAAGTTCTGCAGTAAAAATACCGAGGGCATACAGCGTTCCTTCTCTAGAACGATATCCAATGGGAGACCACAATTGTTTGCGTTGTTCGGAGGGAGTCGTTATGTAGAGGGAAATTGGCTTATATTTGCAAACAGCTTAAATCCAGATCAGACGCCGCGAACGCGGCGTCTGATCTGGATTCAAGTTGTTTGTTTCTCGTCTTTATGTTTTTTTTGTCAAAATGACTTCGGTAAAAACAGCAGCCGACAGGTTTTGTTTCAGCAAATATGGCAGAAGTGACAGTATTAGACATGTTATTGTCTTGTTTTGGGAACAGCGGCAAGGGTCGTTGTAAGGAGGGTGTCGTTGTTGGGAGGGACGTTGTAGGGAGGGAGCACTATTTTCCATCTATCGACTGATCACGTGTGACTAGGTAGCCATGTATACAGACATACAGTCAGTATATACGTAAATGCATCACCACGTAATGCATCACCCAGGGCTCCAGATAAGGGGAGTTTTTCATAAACTACAATCTTTATTTCTGCATTAAACCCTATGGTGTCACTACTCATTTGAATCGTCTCGAAGAGACGATTCTAATGAGTAGTAACACCATATGATTGGTGCTGAAATAAGTGCGAAAACATTGAATTTGTTCAGTTTACTCCCTCTTATCTGGAGCCCTGATCACCAAACGGAATAACTCATTGAACCCTAGTATACTCTTCCTTCTCGAAGAGTAGATGCGTCCTATGCAAACAGTGCAAACCAAGATGAAAATACTCCTAAACTTCATATCTAATCAGGGTCTTCACTATTTGTCATTTAAGAAACAATCTATTCGACCGAATAAATTTCCCCGCGGCTTTTATAAGAATCTAACACCAACAGCAAATTTACGTACAGCAGAGAATTCGCACACACAATACATTTTTACCAACCCACCATATGGCATAGAACTAACATAACATGTAACAAGACCGAAAACTTGGGAATTTACAGTAACATGACTGGTTAAAAGTATATAGTATTTACGTAACACGTCACGTCATTTAACCGCGGGAGGAGAAGGGTAGGGAAGAGCGTTGTTAAACGTCTCAGGTATACCACGATGAGCTTATTCTATTTTTATAGTGATGAAGACGCGTGTCATGTTAGAATTTGCAATAACGTATTTACAACAACTCTAAACAGTCATGAACGCATGGAAATAGCACACTTACATAAAGGAAAGTGTTGTACAAACGCTGTCATTCCGTTTATAGTACATCGTCTGCATGTAAAAACAGTTGTCGTTGTTTACATTCCATATTCGTTCACGTCCGACTAAATCACCATTTCCTCATAGTTATTATATAACATTTCATATAATTTATTTCTGAAATACGTCCCGTACATTTTCAATTGATGGAAAATGCAATATAAATAACAGATGCTTGATCTCAATGGTTATCTTGTTTTCATTTTACGCGGGTGGTCGAATGAGCAAAAGGGTATACAGATGCGTTTTACTGTTTTATTGTCACATTTTATGGTATTTAATTCTCACCGCCAAAATAACACAATATACATGTACATAAAAAATGTCTGCAATATGTTTTTTATGTTGGATGCAAGACCATTCAACCTAGGAAACAACGATACAAGTGTCAAACACTTTTGATCCTGGTCAAGTGCCGCGGCATTACCTTCTGATCAGGTTCCAAGCTGTTTGCAACGTCAATTTGTTTGACGTTTCACTGCCATTTGCAATGAAAATGTTAATCAAAGGACGGACAGACTGCAATAATACCTTAACCCATTTACGCCCAGTGGATTCTTCCATGTTTATATATTGGTTTAGTATATTTTTATCAGACGCCGCATAATAACTTCAGTATTCATGTATTACATTCATTTAAAATCGTAGACATTGGCTAGTTTGGCCTATATAGTCTAACTTGAAAGTACGCATTTTTAGTATCTCTCCTGGTATTTGTCAAAGTTTGAGTGTAATCAGACATCTACATCACTATAGGCCGGTCGTCTTAGCCGATGATCCACGGAAGCAGTCGGATTTTCGAGAATAGCGTGGTCCCTTATCACTATTTTCTAATCATTGAAGCAGAAAACGTAAATTCTTACTGAATTGTTGTAGGTATTGGGTTTATGAATGTGAAGAGTCGATCATAATGTCATCCCTTCCTTTAAAGAAACACATTATTCGAGGAATTAAAATACAGATTGTAGCCATACCGCACTCTGCACCTCCAAGGTAGAATGGCAGATTATAGTTGTGGGAAACATCATATATCAGACCTGTAAGAAAACATTACAAACCACTAAATAATACGTTGGACACTGTTTCTATTGCATGATGTTTAAGCCCAGTTATTATGACCTTCAAAGGTAATCATAAAGCCCACACTCTATTTTTCTGCATTGTTTTGCAGGGAGATAAATAGAAACGAGAGAAACAGAGAAACAGACGGACGGAGGGACAGACAGACGGACAAACACACATAGACAGAAAGACAGACAGACTTTTAGATCTCTAGAAAGACAAATACACATAGACAGAAAGCCAGACACATATATAGAGAGACATATAGAGACAGAAAGAGAGAGATAGAGAGAGAGAGAGAGAGAGAGAACGTGAGACAAGTGTACCAAACCAGTAAGAGACAGTGAGAGAGAGATAAAGTTACCTGCAAGAGGAACTCCAACGAAAGTTGTTACACCAATAATAAACAGAACTATTCCAAATGATTTGCCAATCTTCTCTTGTCCAAATTCATCAGTCAGAACTAACGGCAGAAATACCATATACGCTCCTATATAATATATACTATAATTCAGTTTATTGGATGATTAACGCTGTTTCAGACCCATATGTCCACGTACAAAAATTACATATTCATTTGTAAAAATAATAATTTGATGGTTCAATATGAGTCAGTATCCTATTTCAACCTCAGCAAATAACAAATAGGTAAAATAAAATTATTGGATGATTCTGGATGATTCAATATCCTATTTCTACCTCAGGTTATATCAGTGATAAGTAAGGGTAATTATTGGATGATTTAAGTCAGTATCCTGTTTTTACCCTCAGCAAATAATGTTAAGATACTATATTGGATGAATCAAATCGATCAAGTGTACTTTTTCCACCTCAGAAAATATGATATACGTAAAGATAATTATTTGATACATCAAAAGAAGTCAGTATACTGTTTTCACCTTACAAAATAACATATCAGTAAGGATACTTGATACGATAATTAAAAACGAAACATTTTCCTATTTCAACCTTAACAAATTACATACTTTAAAGTAGGGATAATTATTTAATGATTTAATGTGATACAGTATCTTATATCAACCTCAGCAAATTATATATAAGTAAGAATAATTTTTGGAGGTTTCAACAGGAGTCAGTATTTCTTTTCACATCAGCAAAACACATATAATTAATGATAAGTTTTTGCATGATTCATGATGATTCAGGACTTCACCAGTTCGAGCTTACATCTTTATTAAAACTAGTTCTATTCTAGTATTCTTTGAGAAGCGATGTTCAAAGACGAAGATGTGGAGGAAAATATAAAATCCTTGTTTTGCTAGGTAAGAAAATATACGTACAGTAGAAATTGAAATAAGTTAACTCAAGAGGTATAAATAATGTTGCATTTAAAGGCAGATACTCTTTTCATGCAGAACGTAAATAAAACTGATATTTCCTAATAGAGTGTTTTTCATTGTTCTTTGACTAACACATATTCTTAAGACTTTTAGTATATTTCCAGTTTGACCTTTCTGACAAGAATTTACTTAACAATTGATAACCCAAACAAACAGGTTATTATTAATTTAGTTTCAAACGTTGCGCACGGTGGCATCAGTGCTATTGATATTCCCTGTATTACCATCATGATTTCGAACATAATTCTTCTATTGCAGCAAGGTTTGTCTCCTAGCCATCCAAACACTAACCGTCCAATGGTATTACATATACCTGTAAATAAAGCAGAGCAAAACACGATATCGTTTGGTGCATTGTATATTTATGTTTATTTTTGACCAACCATGTCTCAGAATATAACATAGTTACGATGTTTTCTTAAATCGTCGTTAAAATAAATGCTTTTATCTCAAACTACACGGCAAACATACAAATTATCAAATATAGTCGTACCTACCTACTGATGATGCTAGCAAAGCTGCACTAGTTTTGCTCAAACCACTTTCTGTTACTTGGTCTGGCAAAAGATTTAGTGGAATCATAAAGGCTAGACTCATGAACAAGGTTGATGCCATGATAAAGAAATATCTCTTATTTTTCAGAAGGCGTAGGTTTTCTTGAACCATAGACTTTAGAGCATTCTGTGGACGCACATTATGTCGTTTATCACTGCTTTCAGCGTCTAATTGGTATTGTTCTTTTCTGTTACTTGTTGTCTTTGGTAAGCCGAGTAGAAGTCCACATGGTATCCCGTTCAGTACTATTCCTGACACAATAAGCAAGGTCATCCTCCAGCCATATACACTAATGAGTTTGTTGATCAGTATATTAAACGTAAATATCCCAAAACCTATTAAAATATATAATTGCAACCAATGTTTATTAAAATAAACTGGTCTGATATTGTTAATTCATTTAATAAAAGAGGACTCAATAATTAACACATTCAACCTATCAGATGTAACAATACTGAACAAAACTGTAGAAAGATCATAAACATAATTCGGCACGTTTATTCATGTAGTCATATATACGCAAAACTATTCACAAGGAGGATAGCATGACTCATGTCGATAGTGTACATAATTAAATTGCATAAATGTTTATCGATATTTTAATTAAAACGCTGATGGTAAGATGAATATGTCTTTTTAACTGAAGTTTATCTCAATATGTTGGGTAAACTAACTAGTTGTTTGACCATTTGACAAACAGGTTTTTCATGTAGCTCCTTGCGCAACGTCGATGCACAAATTTGCAATATAAACGATCAACTCGCTAGCTTCTAATACACAAAACCTCAACTTATTTCCAACAGGAAATGTGTGATAGTACCAATAAAAGAACTAGTATACTCAGAAATCTCAAACGATATGAGGAAAACCGTTTTGGCTAATACCACTATTTGCAAAGACGTTCAAGGAATCACAACCATCGATCTGCCTGTATTCTATAGCTTGGTAGTTGACATACTCTCCTACAACCACCCGCCCGCACCAACCAACCAAACAAAATACCACATACATCCAATGTGAGAATTACACCCAAGAACTACTCAAAGGTAAGAATGCATTTATGGCCAAACAGTTAGGTAATACGGCGTTCGGCAAAATCCAAACAGTAAGAATATTGATCGAGAGCCGCATTACGTCTAAGTGAAGATGACTATGGCAGTACATGGATTAAATTATGCGTACTTTAGATTATTTTAACAAAAGGCGAATTGGCTATTTTTCACTCACTTGTGAATAGTTGACAAACTTTAAGGAATGATTATGTCCAGTGTAAGGTACTTTTTGACACAGGGTCTTATTAAAAAATCTTAATAAAAGACCCGTAGATGATGCTTTGTGCCAAATATCTAAGCTGTGTGTACAAGGGTTTTAGTCAAGAAGACTTTTTAAGGTTTCATTAAAGAAATTATTATCAGCTCCTGTGACCTAGATATGCAACCGACCGGAACCATTTCTTCAATATTCGTAATGGATATCAGGAAGTATCACCATGCTAAAATATCAAAGCTATTGTTTCAGAGAAGATGTTTGAAAATTTCACTTTAGCTCAGGTGAGCTAGAATAGTAAAATGTGTTACCATTGCCACAGCTTGCTATTCCACGGGCAAGCGAGCGCCTTTTGTTGAAATGTTTGATAACACATGTTTCTGCAGGTAGATATATAAAACCAAAACCAATGCCTGAAACATAAATTACTGTTGCATTTATTTAGATATATGTTAAAGCAAAGGGGCAATACTCGTTTAAATAGGAAACAATTCGAAATGTCCCTGGTCTACTGCTTGGAACGTTGTTATGCAGTGGACATTTAAAATGGTTTATATATATGGTTATGTTTTTAAATACTAGAAATACCATTGTTATAGCATATTCTGTTCCTGCACATGCTATTGAGCGTCATATGCAAAACCTGTGTCTTTGATGTAAAACGAACAGGGTTGGATAGACAACATATATTTGATCGGTTGACCTCATTTACTTCCTAACTACGAGTACAATCGTTATTTGAAATCAGTTTATATTCAGATTAAAAGCCACATAAGGCTGTATCTGAAAGGAATCCATATTGTTTGACACTCATAACAATATTACATAAGTAAATTTACCTTAGATGTTAATTAGAGAAATGAAATCAGACGACAAGTTCAGTCAAACCTCAATACTGCGAACTGGGTTAGTTTTAACATACCCCTATTTTAAGTTAAAACGTGGCTAAACCACGTTTTAACTTTGAAATAAGGTATGTTCGACTTCAGCAAGATCGAATTATTGAAATTCAACTTATGAAATCTCGATACAATCCTTTTAAGCGAGTTCGAAATATCGAGTTTCGACTGTATTGACAGACACTGAATGTACTACAGTAAAACCTCTCTATAACGGCCACTAAAGTGTGCTAATTTATTAGTTGTTTTTGACAGGTGACTGCTTAGAGCATGTGACAGTAAAACAGAAAGCTCCTGTAGGAGCTTTCTGTTTTACTGTCACCTTGTTTTAAGCTGTCACCTGTCATTTAAACAACCAATTAGTCCTCGTTTTAGTAGCCGTTATAGAAAGGATTTACTGTAGTGCAATTCAGGTTGATGTTTTTACAAAACGATTGCAGTCGTCTTAGGTTGTAAAATATATTTTATGTTTATATCTACATGTATTGCTTACCTCCAAGCAGGCCATAAGTAAGGCACATTACTGGTAATGTCTTGACAAAAGCACTCGTGAGCAAGCTCGTAAACGCTATGAGCGAGCCAGTGATTATAAGCAGTCTACTGCTAAATTTATCAACCAGAGATCCTACGACGGGTCCTGAAAATAAGACAATTGCAAATGATGAATATGATCATTTCGTCTGCCAATCCCGATTTGATTGTAATTGGCAAACCGTTTGGATCCAAATCAAATCTTATAACATATCTTATCTTTTGACTAAACAATAATCGCATACACATCCTCAAGGGCCTTATATTGTCTGCTAAGAGCTAGTTTGAAGCTTTTGCCTCTAGTAACGTCAATATAAGTAATTGTTCTAGTTGTCATTTTAGATTTTAAGTTACGTACGATGTCATAATTCAAGATATCGCCAATCCTCGTTTTCTCGGGCTTACTCATAAACTGAAAAATGGTCACTCCTGACATCAGGAAATATATCATCTTTTTTACTCCTATACATTTCTGTTTAAAAATGTTGTAGGGACACATGAAACATCAACTGGATTAGAACTTTTCTTTTTCGACATTCACATGTAAAACCTGTTGTATATTACCATTTATGTAATACTAGTGTCTAGTTAAATGGCTTTTAATGTCAAAAAGCTGTAATTTTATACGTAATACTATTTTTATTTATCGACATACGTACCAGAAAATTTGCTGTCGCTACATTTATTTTACATTCAACTCATTCATTCCTGCCAATTTTAATGGACAATTCCAATTTCAAAATAAATATTGTCCAGTTTTTTCTATTTAGGGTTAGGTTTAACAATAGATTTGTCCTTAACCCTTTACCCAATAACCCGTTTATAACATTAGATACAGGTGATCACTTAAAGCAAGTTGAAAGCCTTAAGGCACATTCTGCTTTTCTTTCAGCCTGCTTTAAACTATCATCTGCTAGGCTATATAAAATATTTGTTATTGTAATTGTTCATGAGGGTATAAACTGGAACTATTTTCTTCAGTGGAGGAATAAATCAAATACGCTAAAAGTCGCTTCTATGGGGGAAAGGGTTAAGGAACCCTTTGATCAGGGTCTACACTGTTTGCATAGGACAAGTGTAATCGTCACAGGTACACTGTTTGTAAATGCCGAGTATGCTCGTCGCTAGGGTTGAATTTGTTAAACGAAAATGACTAACGTCGTCTCTACCTGAGGCAGGCATTATTTTACACTTTGGGATAAAGATATAAATAAGGTCCGGTTTAACCCTTTCGCGCACACAATAAAGTGCGTCTGCAAACAGTTTAGATCCTGATTAGACGCCGCGTTACGCGGTGTCTAATCAGAATCCAAACTGTTTGACACTCTTTTCGATATCTATTAAGACATACAACCATAATTCTATCTTTGAAACGTCTTTTGCAGACAACAGTACTGAAACAGACGACAATAAAGTTGCGAGGGGGTATATATCCCCCGAATAATTTGATCATGAAAGGGTTTAACGCATTGGTACAGAAAACAATAGCATTTTACTGATACTTAAGAAAAGAATTTGACACTATCAATAAGCCCGAAGTTTTAAATCCTCAAAACTGACCCTGTGCTTAATACACAATTCGATAACACTCTCTAGTTTTCACATGATACATAATTTACATGTAGTAAGTTATACAGTATAATTAGATATGCAAATACGATATGTACTTATACATATATATAATGTCTGCTAAAGTATTCTAAACTAAGAACTAATGATGTGTTTAGCATAAAACTTCATTGAAATTTTATTATCTCAGAACAAGGTGGAATATATATCCAAAATGAAGGTAAAGCACAGGGACACTGCACAATTTTCTGTATTATTTTCAGTCCGCTTTAAGCAGTCACTTATTTTAATCAGAAATTAATGATTTTTTGTTTTGTATAAAGTGGTTTTTTATTGTATGTGTTTAAACCTTTACTCCATAGCATGCTTCTTGTTTTGAAGTCAGATGACTGTTAAAAAAAGGATGAAAGTATAGCTTCAGTCTGCTTAAGATACCCCCCCCCCCCCCCCTGCTTGAAAAAAGAAAAAGTTATTCTTGTGAATATTCATGATTGAATAAATTCGAATAAGTTTCTGTAGCAGAGGAATAAATTAAACGCTTAAAAGGCGTGTTTAATGGGTATGGTGTATGCGGAAAATACACAAAACGCTACACATGTACGGTATTGCCTGGCAGTGGAGTGATGTAAACATTTACTGCAAACATCACTGTTATAGAAACTAGCATGTTACATCATTGAGGCAGATCGGACGCCGACTTGTATGATGACTTACATATCCTTCATGCATGATTATATTTCTAAATGTTTTAAGTAAAACAGATTGGATCGATATCAAAAGCCGAGTTACTATGTGTTTGAACAGGACACATACTGTTTGATACACAATATAGTTGCTTATCTAATGGTTTTAAGAAATAGACAATACAGTTTTGATGTGGTTAGAGTGTTTCTTATTTGATGAGTATCTACAAGTAATTTGCATATGCCATCAAAAGTAAAGTAACAGCTGTTTATTTCTTATCATGTAGCCTTTAATATATGATGACTGAAAATCTCTACAAATAGTGAACTCCGTCACATTCGTAAGAGGTACATACTGTACACCCGGTTTTATTCGCGAGAATATAATTTTCGCGTTAATTCGCGAATGTCTTTAGTTTTGAAAATAGGTGACTACTTAAAGCAGGTTGAAAGTAAAGCAGAATGTGCCTTAAGGCTCATTCTGCTTTACTTTCAGCCTGCTTTGAGGTACCACTTGCTAGAAATATTGCATGATGTCGCGAAATAATACAAAATCTCATTACGCGAAATACTCATGACGCGAAAAATACCTGGTTTTTTTCAGTAGATTGCAGAACATGTCACACCAATAAATAGAATATGGACGATGACATTGGACCAATATTTTATATCTCAACGTGGTAGCTTTCAGAAAACAAATGGTTACGGTTTAATGTCGAATAGTTTTGAGCAATATTAACCATCGCGTACCGTTGTGACGAAGTTATTTCCTTTTTTGAGTAATAGTCAGTAATCTAATGCAAAACATATCACCATACATTAGTTGGTGTTATTTGAAACGTTCTTATCACAAATAATTGCATATCTTGTACTTCTCTATGTTACATGAAGAATGTATCTTCAATTTACAAATAAAACATCAATTTTGATTCTCTCACTTATGGTCACATTTATAAATAGTTTTATCAATGCTGCATATTGCAACGGCATATATGCTCGAAAGGGCGCTTAACACACGATATACTTACGTCTAATATACACTTAGGGAAATAAGTACCTAATATACACACAGTCCCAATAAGAATGGAGCCGACCAAGGCTGTAGAAAGTCTACTGCTCTCAAATTCATCAAGGAGCTCAACCAGGATAATACCAAATGAAAACGCTACACCATCCACAAGACAACACGCACAGAAGTTTGCAACAATAAGTGGCCATCCATCTCTAAATTCCGAACGTTTCATCCTTTATGAATGTGTTATGTCACGTCAATAAACTACATTATTGTAACTGTACTGTATAATCCCTGTAACCACGTGATCATCTACACTGATCATATTAAATGCGAATAATATTACATTTTTAATCAATGTCGATAAAAATCAGCACTAAGTAGCTTTTGGTCAGGAAGAAAACTGTTAGACACCCCTAATGATATTTGTTGCAGACAAAGAAGAATCAAACTCATTTTGAAATAGCTCGAGGACTACATTTTTAAGCGTACATTAAGGGTTAAATCCATTACCGTTACAGCTTCGCCTGTTTTGATACCTCCAAATTAATTAAACACCAAGCATGTACTCGCCCTAAATCATATACAGTAAAACCTCTATATTACTACCACTAAAGAGAAGGCTAATTATCTGTATCAAAGACAGGTTATAGCGTAAAGAAATGTGAAAGTAATACAGAAAGCTCCTGTTGGAGCTTTCTGTTTCACTTTCACATTGCTTTAAGCAGTCACCTGTCTTAAACGACTAACATCTGACACAAGTTAGTGGTCGTAATAGAGAGGTTCTACTGTATAGTAAAACATGTGTTAAGCGACTGCTGGGTTCATATCCATGCAGTGTTTAGTGAGCGACATGGATACAGATTATTAGTGTTTTCTTCTCACCTGTCGAAGTTATTTTTAGATTGGAACAACGACACCCAATGGGAGACATAGCTTGTTGTTCGGAGGGAGTCGTTATATGGAGAAGAAATTAGGACTTGGCTTACATTTGTTTACAGCTTGGATCCAGATCCGACGCCGCATAAAGCGGTGCATAATCTTGATTCAAGTTGTTTTTCACTCGCCATTAAATCTATTTTATCAAAATTTCCACTTGTATGTAACTTTCAGAAACAGCAGACGATAAATTAAAGCAGATGTTATTGCTGTCATGAAAAGTTTGGACATAAATGTATTGGTTAGGGAACTGCGGCAAGGGTCGTTGTAAGGAGAGATTCTTTGTACGGAGGGCCGTTATAGGGAGGAGCACTGTAGTTATTATTTCCAAACAGTATTGAAACTGTGCACATAAAGTATGACGGCTTGACAAAAACGAATGGCAACAACTGATGATAGATCATGTGAGCTAAACATGGATAAAAGACGAATGTTCATGAATTTGACAGTTAGCTCCGTTACCGGAGCAAATCGACGCCCCTTTTGACACTTTTATAATGTATCTGATAATCGTTTATAAGTCATTTAGCTTTTGGAAGTTAAATCATATATCCAACTGACCTACATACAATGAGTTTACAAATATTATTTACAAGTCATATTGTTGCGTGACCTTCCGTAGTTTTTAACTTGACTATCAATAAAACATTATGAATACGCACGTTAGTTTCCCTGTTGCTAGTCATTGGTTATTAAACCAAACTTAACAGAAAATAATGTTTCATAAACACATAACCCAAAAGAGTAGAATAATGTTCACATTTTGTGAATGAATCATTCAGAAATTTACTTCGAAAGTTCTTTGATAAAACTACCAAGGACATATTCCCGTATTTCGGCTGATTTAGCTCTTAACCCTTTCCCTTATAGAAACGACTTTTAGCGCATTCATTTCATTCATCCGCCAAAAAAATAGTTCCATTTTATACTGTCATAAATATGTACCATAAGAAATATTTTCTATATCCTAGCAGATAGTAACTAAACGCAGGCTGAAAGTAAAGCAGAATGCGCCCTAGGGCGTATTCGGCTTTACTTTTAGCCTGCTTTAATAGGTCACATATCTTAAATACTAGAAACAGGCTATGGGTTAAAGGGTTAAGCATTATGCAGACTAAGTAGCCATTTATACGGATATACATGTACATGCGTTTATTCAATGCAATGTGTCACCAAACGGAATAAGTCTTTGAACCCTAGCGACGTGTATACTCGTCCTTCAAAAACAGTGTATCTGTGAAAATGTAAATGTGTCCTATGCAAGCAATAAAGACCTAGAACAAAGGGCTCCTAAAGCAGCCGTCTGATCTGGGTTTGCACCGCTAGCCCTTTGAAATATTTGAGATGCTCGAAAGAGTTAATAAGTGCAGAAACAATACAAATACCACGTCTCTGATGCGACGGCCTGTCTGGTCGAGTATGTTTTAATACAATACGTATTGTTTTCTGATGGCATATCTATATTTTTCATAATTGTAATCAACAAAATCGTATATAGATAACAATATCGCTTAGAATTGTGTTATTTTAAATCTGATTTTCATCTGGCATCTATCTTTAACAAATCCACGAATCGTTCCTGGGTTGCCGTATAAATATTTTTAGTGTATCATAAAAAACATTATTTGTCGCTATAACCTTTACTGGAAAGAGGAATAGGTACATTTCCTCATGCTGTTCATACGAAAAGTGATAATGCGATACCATACGTGCGACTGCAATTAAGGGCGTGAAGTTGCAGTTCAAACCCAACATAAGGAAGTCAGAATAATTATTTGATTGGTCTTCATACTTTAGATAACCGCAACTTGTTTCATACTTTCAAAAACAAAAAAAGAAGTATTACAGGAGTGGTGTAACAAGTTTACCCATCCACTGCTATATTGTCGTCTACTTCTATATTATTATCCACAAAATCGTTTCAAATTTAAATTTAAGGCAGTATGACTAGAGAAAATTCGAAACGAGTGTCAAACAATTTTGATCTTGATCAGACACCGCATAACTGTTTGCTTAATATACGCTTTATGCCATCATTGAGAGTGAAATAGTAAACAGAACGCAGGATGTCGGTCTGTATTGTGTTTGATGTTAGAGGTGCTGTTGATGCATTCAAGTTAAACACTGTTTTACAGTCGTATCAATTTAATTTCAATGCTATATTCCCATTATCAGGATCGACACACGGCATACATTTTCGTAATCGTAAACTGATTCTTGAGATTCTGTCAGATCTTATAAGGTATTGAGTTCAGTGGATTAGTATCACGTGGTCGCGGATAATGCGTCATTTTGATTTTTAGGTATGTTGGTCACTTATTAATATTTTGTTTACTATTAAAACACCAAAGACAGGGATTAATGCTGCAACTTAATTTTCGTATAGTTTATAAATATGTAGTCTTGATGATGAGACGCTCTCTTCCTTTAAAGGTACTCATTACTCGTGGAATGAAAACACATATTGCTGCCAAACCACATTCGACACCTCCAAGATAAAATGACAGATTGTAGTTGTGGGAAACATCATATATCCAACCTGTAAAAAGACATAAAACTAGTCAATTACCAATATTTACATTTTCTCTAGGTAAAGAATCATTCAGGCCTCTCAAGTGAGGCTCCCACCTTATTAGTTATACAGTTTTTTACAGTGTGCATGAGGATAACTTCCCGGTTGAGGTAAATCATGCTGCCCGAGCCGGGAAGAAACCCCCCATGCACACTATGAAGGAATTGTATGACGAATTTAAAATACTGCAAAGTTTTTACTGTTCAAACGAAATATTTCGGAATTTGTGGTGTACAGCGCTCGTAATAAACTATTACAAAATCGCGCCCGAGCAGATAACGTTGGGCGTACGTGACGTCATGTTTCTGACGATTGTAATTCATAAGAAAAATGGGCATACTCGTAGAATTTGGCGTCAAACCTTCCCAGAAATAATGCGACTGTTGAAAGATCCAAACACGGACTGTAAACGAAGGATGCACGATTGAGCACTCAATCCTGTCGAGCAGTCGGGCATCTTATTTTCTGCTAAGCTAGACTCAGGAACCTGTCAGCCGATGAAAACAGCTACATTTCTACGTACTTTGTCAGCTCACAGGGTACTCGGGATCACGTATAGGGCTCGGTACCCAATCAAAAGTAAGGAATTGAGTTTGCAGTTAAATAACGTTTTTTATAGCTTAGTTAGTAAAACCCATTGATAAAAACTATTAAGATCTATTATGTACGGGCCTATATTCAAAGCTTCACATGGCTGAGCCGTTGCTTGAACAATTATTTATGATCTACCTTTTTTCACGCCTAGTGAGAACAGTGAGGGTGTGTCAATGAATGGACTGGGATACTGTCTTTAAACGCCTGCATTTATTCATCTTTCCACGTAATTAAACACTCATATTTCCGTGATCTTACTATCTTAATTTTGTGCAATGAGACTCGAGGTCCTACAAGAAGAGTTCTCACGATATGCTTGATTGCCGCAACAATGCAGGTTTTAGGCTTTCAAAACCTCTTCGAGACGGGCCCTGCTTGATAGTCGAAGTCCGACTGTCGTAGTCCGACCTTCGACCTGCGTGAATACAACTCTGTTAACACATTGTATTTAGACTGCGAAAACGAGGATTGAGATAGTTATAACAGCATAATAAAAAGGGACAGAAAGGTAGATACGTGGCAAGAAGGATATGAGACAGTAAGAGAGTCAACAAGAGAGAAAAGAGAAAGAAGCAAATAATATAAGAAAAACAAATAGAAAAATAGATGTAAAACCAGACGACAGACAATCATATGACGGAGACAGAGAGAATCAAACAGGCAGACAAATAGACAGATGGAGTGAGAGACAGACATACAGACATTCAGAAATCTACTACCTGCTATAGGAGTACCAATGAACACTGAAACACCTACGACGAACATAGTTAATCCGAAAGATTTGCCAATCTTCTCTGGTCCAAATTCGTCGGTCAGAACTAACGGCAGAAGTAAATTATAGCCTCCTGTTGAACACAAAACATATTTAAAGAGGATGAGTAAAACCATACTTTCACTTCAGCAAACAATAGACTAGTTAGGTTAATGTTACTATTTAAAAGACTGATTGTGTTCGAATAATGTTTCAGTAGTTATTCATAGCATGAACAAGTAAAACATCACTTGTCCGAGCTTTCTAGTCGATGTTTATCTTTTTCTAACTTCTAAGATATCGACGTAAGATTAATACTGCAATCAAACACATTCATTATTTGTTATCTCATTGTATAGTTAAGATATATATAAATCAGATAACCTATGAATATTTCTTTTTATATTCAATTTATCTAACTTTAAGTTACTATTACAACAAAAAACAACCCCTATTAAAACAGGGTTTCCAAGACCGTCTGTATTTGGTTCACAACTGACTGGCCAATATTACCGTATCTAGGGATCCGTGTCAACAACCTTTTATACCGTTGTTATTCAATTTCATTATTGTGTTCTTTGAGTGACTCTTTTTACCCCTTGAATTGGACCAATAAGAAGACACAACTTTATTTAACGGTGTTACTAAAATTCATCCAACATAAATAAAACCAATTATATACTCACGGAATTTAAAAAAAAACTGTGCATGCTTAATTTTTTTTTAATTGTACACGTTTTCAATAAGCTCACGTAAAAACAGTTTATACAGCTGAATAAAGCGTGTAGAAGGTATTGGTTACCCTTTTTGTAAAATTAACGTAAATTTTGCGTGTCAAAAAACGGTTGTCTATTTTTTGCATAAATTGGTCAGAATACTCATTTCTTCAGTATATGCAATACATTTCCCATGTACACTAGGTGTTTTGGCAGTAAATCATCGGGAAAACAAGTAAGATTTGTTTTATCAACCATGATGGCTATGCCATGGCTGTCTGAAAATGCGCGTTTACGTTTTGTCAGCATATTAGAGTTTGGAATGAAGAAAAAAATGATGTCGCAGGCTGATTTGGTCTTCATCATAACACCATGTTGTCATTATGAAAACGTATCGACTAATCGGCAATGCTCGCGAGAACCTGCGACCAAGGATATCGCTTTTAACGTAACGTCGACAAGATACGTATTTTTTCGTTACACATGTGCGTAATCGTTTTCAGTCTTCAAACTTTACGGCTGGAAACATTCGAGGAGTTCGTCTAATCAGCCGGAGGGCAGTGCTGAAAAGATTACGCTAATTTTGAAGACGTCCGTGACGTCCTATAGTACGTCCCGTTCTGACGTCAAACCGGCAATATTGTCTTAAGCATGGCATTGCTCACCCACACGTTGCTCGCGTGCGTTGTCACGGCCTTCCTACAGAGCAATAACATGGAGGTCATTGGCTGGCCCGCAGTCACATACGATCTCACACTAACTGAGCACGTTTGGGATGAGATTGATCGTCGTTTGCGACGTCTTCTGAACCAGCCATTGACGTTAGAACAGCTGGCTGATTGTTTCGTCATGGTTATGAATGGAATTCCTGAGCAGTTTTCGCAGGTCGACTCGACGATGATGCCGTGCTTGCTTTGATGCAAACGGAGGACACATGCGTTATTAATTATGTGACATGGGTTTTGACCCTTAATGGCAAAAACGCATGGCAGTACACTCATGATTGACATCACACATTAATGCCTCTTATGAAACGTAAGATCGATGTTTAAAATAACACTATAACACAATCAATTTATATCTTGTTTGTTATTCCTATTATTTATAATGCTATTTCCAATGCACAGTTTTTAAATTCCGTGAGTATATTAAAAAAGCAATTGATCCAGGAAAAAGTTAAATAAATCATCAAACAGCATTAGGAAAGCGCCTCTTATCTAGTCACTCGACTTTGCTATAGGGTGTGCGTACGATATGAACTTACTGGTGAACTGAATGTTTGAAGCTATCATATTTGCTATAGAAAAATTGATATTTTGTATGGCAGGCTTAAAACTATTTGAATCTGCATAAAGTTAAAAACATGTTTTTATTCCGACATTTTATATGTAACCACTTATAGCTTTAATGCAATATTCGACGGTGCATGGGGTACATATATTAAGGAAAATATACATCGAGTCATTCGAGTTACATAAACTGATATACAGTAGATCTGGTAAGGACCGTAATTGAATAAATACCGTTATATTTAACCCTTTACCTGATAGAAGCGCCTTTTAGCGCATTTGACTTATTCTTCCGCACAAGAAAATAGTTCCAATTTATATAGTCATAAACATGTTCCAACATAAATATTTTCTATATCCTGATATATGATAGCTAAAAGTGGCCACCTTTAAGTGGCCACCTTTTTTCAAATTGTCAAAACTAAAAACAGGCTATGGGGTAAAGGGTTAAAGACAAACGATTGCTTTATGCAGTACTTAAGTTATGCTGATCGTGATAGATATTAGAGCTTTCTGCATAAATTATTCAACTGCCTTTACTACTCATACTAGCGGACACTGGATCACAATTTGACTGTAAACATTTTTTAGTAGAATTCACTCACCAAACGATAAACCAAACATACACATCACAACAAGCTTAGTTTCAAACGTTGACAGTGGCGGCATAAGTGATATCAAAATTCCTTGCAGCACTATCATGATTTCAAACACAACTTTTATATTAAAGAACGGCTTGTCCCCGAGCCATCCAAATATAAACCGTCCAATGATATTACATATTCCTGAAATGAAATCGGGGAAATGATAAATAAATGTTTACTATATTTGCATTTATAAAAGTTTACATTTAACTTAGATAGCGGTGTCGTTAGCATAATCATAGTTTTATCACAATTAAGTACTTTATTGTGGTATTGATGTATTTGTGGCGTTTAACCCTTTACCCTATAGCCTATTTCTAGTTTTGAAGACATGTGACCACTTAAAGCAGGTTGAAAGTAAAGCAGAATGTGCACATTCTTCTTTACTTTCAGCCTGCTGTAAGCTATCATCTGCTAGAATATTGATTTTTTTTCTTATGGTTCATTGTCAAGACTTTATATATTGGAACTATTTTCTTCAGTGGAAGAATAAATCAAATGTGCTAAAAGGCGCTTCTATGAGGGAAAGGGTTAACTGCATTTCTTGTTATAATGAACTTTTCCAACAGTCAAGCGTGTGTTCAAGTAGAAAACAACACATCAAGATGTATAGACTACTGAAAAAGCAAAACAAATACGAACGGCTTATTTTTATCTTCATATAGCAACCATCTGTTTAAAACACTGATACATACTAACCAATTGACGATACTAGCCAGGACGCATCAACTTTGCTAATTCCACTTTGTGTAACCTGGTCTGGCAATAAGCTGTATGGAATCAAAAATGCTAAACCCATGAATAAGCTAGATGCCGTGATAAAGAAACATCTTCCATTCTTCAGCAAGCGTACGTTTTCTTGGATCATGTACTTTAAAACGAGAAATATTGACTTAAGAGCATTCTTTGCACGGTCTTCACACTGTATAACATTTTTTTCCTGTCCTGGTTGACTATTGTCTTTTCTTGTACTTGTAGTCTTTGATAATACGAGGAGAAGTCCACATGGTAGCCCATTTAGTAATATTCCTGATATAATTAACACTGTCATCCTCCAGCCATACTCGATGATAAGCTTGCTAATCAATGTATTGAACGCAAACATACCCAAACCTATAAAATATTAAACTGAAAGCATTCAATGGTTTATTGAAAGAAACTATCTCAATGTTGTAAAATTGATTGATGAAAAGGACTGCACTAACGGACGAATCAAATTGGCACACTTATATGTAAACTAAGTATAAAAGAAGTATTTATATAAACATATTTACTATTATTTAGGCATATGCTTTATAAGAAAAACTTATTCACGATCAGGTTCTGGGGCCCGTTTAATAAAACGTCGTACGACAAATGTTGTCGTAAGTCAGATTATTAAAGTCTCAATTATTATTTATTTCTCCATCTTATCCCCTCTTGAGACATCTCTTTGGAACCAGTCTGAAATTCAGTGATGAAAACGTTATTATTCCGTTCAAACGGAAACGCATTGCAATTAAATATAGAAAATAATTCAAAAAATTCATACTACCAGTTTTAATCTGAGTGGCAAACCGTTTCAAGCCTGATCAGACACGAGGCTACCTGGCGTGTGATCTGGCTCGAAACTGTATGCAATGGAAATACTAGTTTCAGGGTAAACGCGTTTATTTGGAAAGAAAACGCATTTATTTGGATAGAAAACGTTTTCTCTACTGTACTCTTCACGCTGCACACGGGGCACAAACTATTTTATTTATTTATACTAACATTTTACAACCATTATGACACTATCACCCATCTAACACAGTCACTGTCATAACGTCGTATATTTGCTGAAACGTCGTTTGCTGTTATATAAAAGTAAACGTCGCATAACACAAACTGTTTATATGACAGTGTTGATGAAAGAAAAAAACGTTAAGTCATGTAAACCCGAAATGTTCATTTAATGTGTTACCTGTACCACAGTTTGCTATTCCACATGCAAACGCTCGCCGCTTATTGAAGTTTTTGATAACACATACTTCAGCAGGTAGCCACATTAAACCAATACCAATGCCTTAAATATAAATCGTTATTGCCATTATAGAGCAATCTCATTTCATTGCAAAGGGAACGTAAACATTAGGACAGCAAAACATAACAATTGTTTCGGTTCAAAATTCTAAATGCTAGTTTGGGATGATTTTGACTGTGTACGATGAGTCTTTATAAATAATTTGAATGTATGCACAAAATACAGCAAATGAAACAACCATTGCTGTGTTTGCCCATAATGTTGAGTTTCAGTGATAAAAAAGAGGCTATATTTTGTCTGAATAAACTCAGTTGGTACGCTTGCACTTATTTGGCCCGTTTTATAAAACTCTGTACGTCAAAAACGGTCGTAATTCAAAACTTTAAAATACTTTTTTCCTGATTTCTTCATCTAATCCTGTCTTGTGACATCTCTTTTGAATCGTCTTTCCAAGACAATTCCAAAGAAATGTCAACAGACAGGATTAGATGGAGAAAAACATCATAATTGAAACATTTATGAACGGACTTTCGACAACAGCTCTGTTTGAAAAAAAAATGTCAGATTGTGTAATGCAAGGCAATTTAGTCTGGCAGAGAAATGAGGATTTGGAGGTCCACCTAGAAATGGCGTCCTAAGTTTTTTTCTTGATTGATATTGATAGTTCAAAGCATTGTCATTCAGAATTGACCGGGTGCCACCTTGGCACCCTTGAGCATTTTGATATATTTCCGGTTTACCCCACCCACCATTTTTTACTAATTTCCACGAAATTGGGCCTTTTATACTATACCCCTGCATCGAATACCGGGTAAATTCCTTGAAAGTTTAAGTATTATATCAATAACATTTAAACCATAGATACGCCTTAATGTGAGTAGCATGTTGCATTGCAGTTTGATAACCTAGACCTTTGCCCTTGACCTCTGTGACATTTGTAAATTGTTTTGCGTTTTATAGGTCAATTTTGGACTAAGTACTTCAATTACGTTCACATAACTTCACATGTATGTGCACTTCAACGAGTAAAACTAGTTACAATAGTAAATTACTAACATTGACCTTTAACCTTGACCTCTTTGGCCTAGATCATTTTTTTTGGTCAGTGTTGGACTAAGTACCAGCAGCTAGAGTCACGTAACTGTACATGCTTTTGTGCGTCAATATATTTCATTCTTAGCATATAGTTTTGGTGGTATACACTTACTCAACAGCTTAGTTGCTGATGGTGGTAGTTTGATGGCAGACAGTGGCTTAGCCTTTATATTTGCTGATGCCTTGAAAGAGTGTAGTGTATAGTGAAATGCTGCCTTAAAGTTCTGATTCAGGTCATGTTAACTAACAATGGCAGTTGTGGCATGGCTTACCTGAAAGAAAGGGAGGCTCTCCGAAAAGCGTTGCTCAGAATATTTTTGAAAATTAAGATTTGATGAGGCATGGACGAGGTATATAAAAGTGAATATGTCATATGTTCATTGAGATCCCCTTTATGTGCCATGGGCATGTGGCCAATTGCATAATTAAGATTATGGTTAGGCAGAAATACTCATAAGCTTTAGAATTCACATGTACAATCAGTTGCAAGCAAACTTTGATATCATGGTGGCTCACAGGAATGATCCTGAAACTGACTTTGAGGGGCACAAAGGAGACGGAAAATAGAAAACAACGCAAAGGACACGGAAGGCACGGTAAGACAAGAGGACCATGATGGCCATAAAATATCTCACCTGAATTGAATCGGGTAGTTTTATCTTTAAGTTTCATCAATAATCAAAATATTCCTAAAACTTAAAGACTTACTTAACTTGTGAACGTTTGAAAAAATATATATTCAAATTTGTAGACACTAGAGCGCAAACGTTGTTAAAGTCTTACCTTTTCGAGCCTATCTGAGTGCATCAAGGATGAATAACTCTTGACAAAGGGGTTCTATTGCACCCAAACTTTAACTTTTGGAAGAACTTACAGTTATATGCACTGTGAGCAAGTCAGTTTAAAGTGCATTTAAAAATTGTAGTTGCTAGATTGATAAAGAAATTGATAAAGATAGCGTTTTCAACAGTGTTACTGAAGAAATGGAATCAGATGATGTGCATAACAGCTAGAAACCAGGCTAGGGACTGCTAATAGAATTGGACAAACAAGATATCAGAGAAGAAATCACCGTGACCAAAAGAATGTGATGGTAGGTCAAATCAAGTGAAATCTACTCAATAATCTTCGAAAGTCTTCAAGCTAGCAGCCATGAGGTTGATATCGGAGATGTTCTGTCCCATGAATTGACACCTTTTCCAACAGCACTGTTTGGTGATCATAATGATATGACAGTTACACAATTTGATAAAGCAATTCAAAAAAAATCCAGATAGGAGTTTTTGACACAAGAATTGGACCAGTAGACAGTCACCATAGACGGATCGATATTATTCAGGTTTTATAACATACCCCACAAAAGGCTCTGTGCAGAACATTTAAGTTGGAGGAAAACAATGTTGACCTATATATACAGCACTTACATTTCTATAAGTGTACGAGAGCAACAGGTTAAAATCGATTACTATCAGTTGCATGCTAACAGCATTTTACCAAAAACAGTTTATCTTACAGTCACTGAAAAAACAGTTAATGAAGCTGATAATCTCTTACATTCTAGATGCTGAGACTTTTCAAATTGAGCAAACACAAATTAACAAGCAAGTGATAATAGGTAAACATGAAACACAAGCTTAAACAAGCCGATGTATTATGTCAGAAAGAAAACATTTGAAAGCAACATATGAAGAGATGGACACCATGATTGTGTAGTAGGTATTCTCATGCATAAGAAATTATTCGAATCCTTAGCTGTCAGTCATATTATAAAACAAGAAGGGCGAATAAAATGTTAATCAAATCTATTATTGATATTGCATGTGGCAAACATATGGACATTGCTGAGGACATTCTTCCTGCACATACCCTCTTGGAATGTAACACAGTTGCAGACAGCTTTGGAATAGGAACGTGCGCTGCTGCAAGGAAATAATTGTGGTCCAACTGTGTGTTTTAATTTATTGGTTGACTTGATTTTTCTATTGAAACTTACATTTCACAGGCAATAGTATTTCCCCGAGTTCATATCTGAAACACGCGTTCAAGTATAGACCACACAGCTTAGCGATAAAACATCAGCAAAACTCTGCTACCTTGATTTAGGCATTAATTAGAGGAAACAATCTACCTGAAATTGACCCAACAGGGTTTGGCTGGAGGAAGGAAAAACAGATAACACCTTCACAGCCAGCGACTTGGACCGGAAACCTTGTCATAACGCTATAGTTAATTTGTAAATAAAGCAATGTGTGACTGTCAAGGTACGGTCGTAACATGCCCTGTAGAACGTAAATATTGATATGTAAAAGCATGCATAGACGAGTTGGGTTTTAGGGTACTGCAACACAGAATAGATCATATAGCGCCAATAAAAGATGAGAGGTGATGAGATGAGATGATGATGATTTCAGAAAGATGATTTCGACTAGTCTCATTCGTTGCGAATCAGCGCATGGGAACAAAATCAGCGACCTGCCTTCTTTTTAGTTATTGACAGCGGGCATTATCTCGGTCAAATTAACAGATATAGTCCTATGACAATTAAGCCCCAGAACCCCGATCAGGTAGGAAGTCTCTTGGGTTAAATGTAAAAGCGCTCTTGTGAACAAATACCAGGTGCTTAAAAAGAACCAGTCAAGACACAGCTGTTTATTCTGACTTTTGAACATTTTAAAATATTTTAAGCATTTCTATCGCATTGTTGGCCGCTTTCTTGATTACGAAATGCTCGAAGGTGAAAAGATGTCCCCAAAGTATTTCAATAATGAGTATCATTCTGTCAATAATAAGTATCATTCTGGTAAGGTCAAACCATTTAGAAATAAGAAATAATGATTGTTGTTGTTTTGACTTATTTTGATTTAAAGCATTTCGGTCAACGCTTTGGTCGCCATCTCGAAAATATGGAAATGCTCAAGGGTGACAAGATGTCATCCACGTACAGTTCCATAAGAAGTATCATGTTTTCAATAATAAGCATCACCATCTTAAATATACGGAAATACTGAAGGATGAAAAGATGTTACCCATTACATTTCATCAATAAGTATAATAAATCTAATAGTAAGTATACTTACGTTGATATCGAGTCAGTTATGAATATAAAATGTATGATTGTTGATGTTTCGACATTATTTGCTAAACAAAATTTATTTTCATCACTATTTTGGCCGCCGTCTTAAATATTCGGAAACGCTCAATGATAAAAAGATGTCACCCGTAACATTTCAATAATTAGTTTGATTATTTCAATTACGAATATCATATTGGTGAGATCAAATCAATTAATAAAAAGAAATTATGAATGCTGCTTTGTTGACCATTTTGTTTTTAAAGCATTTAGGTAGCCATTTTAGCCGCTATTTTGAATATACAGATGTGCTCAAAGGTGACAAGATGTCATCCATAACAGTTCAATAATATGTATCATCATTTCAGTAAAAACTTTCATGATGGTGGAGTCAAATAAATTTAGAAAACCAAACTATGAATGCTGAAGTTTAGAGTAGATTTTAACGCATTTGGATAGCCATATAAGCCGCCATTTAAATAAACGGAAATGCTGACGGGTGACAAGATGTCACTCGTAACATTTTTAAAACAAAAATCTTCCATGTAAATAATAACTCTCATTATGGTGAGATCAAATCAGTTTAAAAAGAGAAACAATGAATGCTGCTTTTTGGACTATTGTTTCGGTAGCCATTTTGGCCGCCATCTTGAATATACAGAAATGCTCAAGGGTGACAGGATGTCATCCGTAACAGTTCAATAATATGTATCATCAGTTCAGCAATATCTATCATTTTGGTGGGGTCAAATCTGGTAAGAAAACCAAACCATGAATGCTGAAGTTTAGAGTAGTTTGTTTGAACACATATAGGTAGCCATTTTAGCCGCCATTTTGAATATACTGAAATGCCAAAAGGTGACAAGATGTCACCCGTAATATTTTGAAAACATTAAACGTCTTTTGAATAATAACTATCATTATGGTGAGATCAAATCAATTAAAAAAGGAAAAATGAATGTTGATTTGTATGCTATTTTGTTTAAAAGCCTTTCGGCAGCCATTTTGGCCGCCATCTTGAATATACGAAAATGCTCAAGGGTGACAAAGTGGCACCCGGTGGTTTTTCAATAAGTAACATATGCTGAAGTAGAATCAATCGAGAAAAAAACTTAGGACGGCATTTCCAGGTCAAGTCAACCCTCTGCCGGACTATACTCTTGTTCCAACGTAGTTTGGCATGACATCAGTGTTTAAAGCACGTGTCTAGGTATTTGAGAGAAGGCATTAACAGTAAACCACCGACCTGCCTTCCTTTAAGGGTGTTTCAAACCCATAAGCGATTTTTTCAAAGTATTAGACTATTTTTCTATTATTGTTTTTTTGGAAGAGCTGTTTATGATGAATGAAAAAATGAAAGAAAAATATACATGGAGGTGTCCTTTTAGCTACAGCGATTTGGAAAAGGTATGTCAAGTTTGGATTTTCTTTTTCAAATTTGCCCATTCAGAGTAAACGATTCAGTAAAATCTATTTCAAAACAAAACAAACATGATAATTTGGGTTTTCATAATTTATTTTATGTCTATGGTGGTATTTTCACACATAGAAACCAAACTTAGACAAAACAGGTACCAGGTTTAAACAATATGGATCCTTGAATATCAAACATATGCTTTGTATAGGGCATGCTTTTATTAGATTTGTTATTTTATGAAAAAAAAGTAAAACATAGTATCAAACTTTTTCTTATATTCTACCAGTTGAAAGCCTGTGGTAAGGCAGTTCAAAATATGAAAAGAAATTGAAACGTTAGTGTTGAAAATTTTGAGTTATTAATGTAAAAATAATAATCTCCCTTTACAAAACTTACAAAAAATACCATATCGATGATATTTAGAGCTTTATAATTTCACAATTGGTGCCTTTTTTCTCTTAAATTAGTTTTTGTATGAAGAAATACTACCATAGACAGGAAATAAATAACATAACACCAAATTATCATATTTGTTTTCATTAGAAATGGGTTTTATCGAAGCGGGCAGTTTGAAAAGGACAAAATAAAAAAGAGTGGGTGTGGTAAATTTTACATGGCCGTAGAGCCAAAAGTTGTTCACCAAAATGTACACTTTTTCTATTGTTTCATTCATCTTAAATAGCTCTTCATAGAGTGTTTTCATATACTTTGAAAATTTATTAAATTCATGAGTTTCATACACCATTAACTTCTTCGCAGAGGGGACAATCTCCGACAAATAAACAAATACATCCCTTATGGCAATTCAGTTAAAAAGACCGCTGCAAAGTAGATACAACTTTGGTCATGCGGAGCTTGAGGAGGATCAAACCGTCAGGATCCTTATCAAACGCCGTATTACGTGTTTATGAGGTTGACTATGGAAGTTAAAGGGTTAATGTACGCATACTTTTGATTTTATGCAAATATGTTACCATTGCCACAGTTTGCTATTCCAGAGGCAAGAGAGCGTCTCTTGTAAAATGTTTTGATCACAGACGCTTCAGCAGGTAAGAATATAAGGCCAAATCCAATACCTGAAATATAAATAACTTTTGCCAGTATGTAACCAGTGACCTGTTTCATAAAACTTCGTACGACAAATGTTGTCGTAAGTTAGATTACAAAATTGTTACTCAATCTAATCCTGTATTGTGACATCTGTTTGGAATCGTCTGTTCAAGACGATTCCAAAAAGATGTCACAAGATAGGATTAGATGGAGAAATAAATAAATATTGAGACTTTTATTATCTGACTTACGATCAGTTTTGTCGTACGAAGTTTTATGAAACGGGCCCCAGACTTGACAATGCAAACAGCCAGCACATTTTTAGATAGGATACTTTCAAAATTGTGTCTTCGATAAATATATAATCCATATATTTCTACTGTACCATGGATCTATTAAAAAGATTACAATATAAGTGGTTATGTTTTGAAAACTTGAACTACCATTGTTTAGACATTTTCTGTTCTTGCACTTGTTATTTAGATGCGACACCTAAGGCTTTGGTGTGAATAAAATTAATATGGTAGAACCCAAACACTTTCTTACCGCTAATGCATTGGTAAATTATAAGCAGATAAGATTCTGATTTAATACCAAGACGTAAGGAACAATCTGATACGGATCCAAACTGTTTGACACTCATATCGATCTTATTTTTAGTCAATTCAACTATAATTCAAATTTGATAGATAAAAACAGACGACAATTTAATGTTTAAAGCAGATGACGCTATTGTCGACTTTAGATATACAAGTTGGTACAAAACAACATCATTGCAGCCGCCTTTGGTTGAAAAATGTATTCTTTGTTTAACATAAAGTTATTTTTTTTGTAAAATGAAACATAAGTCTTGCTTACCTCCGAGCAGGCCGTAGGTAAGGTACATGACTGGTAATGTCTGAACGAAAGCACTCGTGAGCAAGCTGGTAAACGTTATGAGCGAGCCAGTGATAATAAGCAGTCTACTGCCAAATTTATCAACCAGATATCCTACGATAGGGCCTGAAAATAAAAAAAATGACAAAGAATATATAGTATTTAAGCTGTACAGGGCAAGTAACTGAAATTAGACATAATAATAAATGGAAAACATAGCAAACTTTTTTTACACGAATTGAATAGTTCAACCAAACCCACAATTTTCAGACATTGAAACACCGACATGTTGTCTGGCTGCCATTAGTCAACCTAGTAGACACTTCCCGTCCTTGTCATCGGGAAAATAAAAATCTAATCCTATTAGTTGCACTACAGTACTAAGTTAAATGTTATCAACAGCCCAGAGAAATCACCCTTGGAGACATAGAGGATAATCAATTTCTTTGGATTGATATGAAACATATAGCACGAGAATAGGTTGTTATCAGGTTAAAAAGCGAGTCCGCAGGACGAGTTTATTAACCAAATAACAAACCATTCGAGTGATATATTTTTCATATCTATTCAAAGGAATTGATTATTCTATTTATTATATATATTTTAATGACGTTTTTACAGAAAAAAATGATTACCGCGACGTCGCTAAACTAATTATGACGTGACGTCACAAAAATTAGTATGATCACTACATGTTGTGATGATATCAACAGTGACGATATCAAGTTTAACTAACTTAGGAATCTCTATAAATCATCGATATGTATATAACAGTGGGATAATAGTCCGTATGCGCCACCGTCAATGTCTATGTTTTTTCTATTACAACCTCTATATACTAGGCTTTATAATAATATTTATTAAAGGTGACAGCTTTAAGCCAAATAAATAAATCGCCACTTCTATATTGCTTTAAGTAGCCGCCTATATTCAAAATTGACAACTTAACCTCAAAATGTCCTTTTGATAGAAAGGTTAAACTGTATCATCGAAAGGGCGCAGAACAATATAATAAGAAAATAAGTACCTAATATACACAAAGTCCCAGTCATGATGGAGCCATCTAAGGCTGTAGAAGCTCTGCTGCTCCCAAAGTCATCGAGGAACTCAACAAGGATAATTCCAAATGAAAACCCTACCCCATCAACAAGAAAATTCGCTAAGAAGTTTGCAACAATAAAAGTCCATCCGTCTTTAAATTCCGAGCGTGCTATCTTTTGGTAATTTGTTTGTTGTTCATCAAAAAAAAAGATATGACAATTGTACTTTATAAGTCCCACACTCACGCGATTTAACACTTATTGTGTTACTTGCGAATCGGATTACACTTGCAAATAGTTTCGATCCAGATCAGACACAAGTAAATCTGCCTATGATCAGAACTCAAACTGTTTACCACTTCTATTTAGTTTCATTTCAAATAAAAAATGCATCAAACTTATTTTTTAAACATCACGAGGACGACATTTTTTAAGATTATATTCAGGGTTAAAACCCATTATCGTGACCTTATATTCTGTTTAGTCACCTCTATACTAACTGGACACTAAAGTGTACTCGAAATACTTCAAATATAGTCAAACACGTGTTAAACGAATGATACATGTAGTTTTAGAAGAAATATAATCTATAAAAATAGTTGAATACTAATTCAGGAATTAAATAATCAATTAAGTACGAATTTTACATTTCTGCGATGGGGTTGCCATTAATTTAGCTTTCGTCTAGTCTTCTTGTTACGGTATTGTTGTGTTTTATTAACCTGTCAAAATTTAAATAATTACACGCTGGTTGAACACGCTATATTTAGCTTCGGTCGATATCGCTTATTTCCGTTACGTTTTACGGGTAGGTCTGGGTTGAAATATAAAGCTCATATTTAGAATAGGAGTCGGATATCTATATGTCATTGTGGTCGAGACAGTACAGTGGTGTTTTGCTTAGTACATGTATGGTCATGAGTTCGATACCAAGCGGAGTTTTTTTTTTATTATCTTTATTTTTTGGTGTATACGAGTCAGCAAGAAGGAGAAGAAGAATGAATTGAAATCGCTTTGGATCTGATGTATGTATCATTCACGAAAAGAGTACCTATACACATGTCGCATACAAACAGTGAATACCACGATCAGAAGGTCACTGAATGAGCCCGTTGATCAGGGATACACTCGTTGCCATTTAGTTGTCATACATTAACTAGAATTAATTGGAACCTGGAAGAGTCCGTTAAAAGTTTCAGTGATAAATGAGTTAAGGCATTTGTTACCTAGGTTTGAGAGAACACATCGGGTCACATTTTACATACATTTGAAAAATGTAATAGTTTACAAAGTGTAACGTTTAGGTTATCTATTGCACATTATAGATCACTATGTTGAACAATTCAAGTAAACAAACTGTTTGAAAAAATTGTAAAAAAAAAATAATAAAAAATAAATAAAACCTAACGGGGATCGAACCCGCAACCTTTCATTCATTTACAATTACCCGTACTCGCTACCAACTACACTAACTCGATTATTGATTTAAATTCGACACACAATGCACAGTATCCTTCTATTCATACCCGTAAATCAAAACGGAAAGTATCGACTTTATACCGAAGCTAAATATATCTTTTCCGTGACGTATGAATATTCAATTTTTGACAGGTCAATAAAACCAAACAATATCTTCTATTTGCAATGGTAGTTTGAAACAATGCTGACGGTTATGTTATATGTTAATGTCGGGCTATAAGTATTTTGTGAGATGATTTATATTGAAATAGTCTGATTATGTTTCTTTATACCTGGTGCGTATATAACATGAACAAATGGGAAACATTCAACCTGGTTTTATATCATATATGCCTTAATACTTCAATGAACTCACCCTGTAAACTGCCTGAAAGATTTCATTATAAGTAGTGTGAAAAGAGTATTATGCCCTATTGCCCTCGATACCCACCCTTTGACCGACTTAAACCCCACCATTACCATAATGCGATGTCATTTATCATATGACAGCTTCATTAGTTTTCAAAGAAAGTTGTGGTCTGCTTTCATTTTCTTTAAAAAACAACGTTTTGAAGGCACCACAACACTTCCCACAAACTAGCAGATGATTGTACAGATAAATACCGACACCATCACAGACTATGATGTGGGCGTCCATAATGAGATACACGTAGTTTTTTTTACAGCAGAGAATTGCACACTCACAATGGATATTAACTGATCCACCAAGAACACACATAACGCGAAAAACATCAAAACACTTGGAGAACGTCAGCTTAATGATTGGTTAGAAAGTATATAGTTTTTACGGGCTAACATAAGAGAAGCCGTTTATGGATGGTAGAAATTGTAGTGCAATTTGCATGACTATAAATAGCAGTTTTGTTGGTATACATGATACAAGCGAACCGACATCGTGCCCATAATTTATGACACGCAGTAAATAGTATTGTATTGGTGTAAAATAAGATACAAATGAGTGAAACAATATTGTTATTCCATGACACTACCTATTTTCCCACCAATATTTGACCTTTGACCCATTGGCCTTAAACTGGACCATCTACTCATCATGACTTGCTCCCTACCAAGTACAGTAACACCGCTCTACTACGGCCACTCAATTATGGTAATTATCAAATGTTGACGAGAGGTAACTGCTTAAGACAGTCTACCAGTAATCCGCCATTTCAAAATTTATCAGACGTCGGGAATTTTTTTAGCAATGTCGTAACCATTCGGTCATGTCCGTATCCTATTCGGCCATGTCCGTAGCGTTTTTCTAATTTTATTTTCTTCGTTAATAATATATCACTTATACTCGCAATATGTTTGTAAAAGATGAAAGCTAATGTTAAAATCCTTTAATTGATTAGATTTAAATTATTTGTCAACTTTCGGCATTTGATGATAATGGAGTTTCGCGACTTGAATTGAATTTTTCTCGAAATGATAAGCATATTACTGCAAAACAAGCAATCAATGTAGTTCGTTAAAAGATCACGGGTATACAGTACCTAATGCCAAATCCATCTAAAAGCATCCTACTACAACCATTATGCGAAAAACGGTAAGAGAATTGCAAAATTCTAGACTTTAGATCTACTTTCGGTTTGAGCTGCTGCCAAACGTGTTTCATAGTTCATGGCATGACCCGTATCTTTATCTGAGCAAACATCATGTAACTCCAGAAAGGGTTTGGTGGTCATTTGTACGTAAGATATAAAGACCCTGATTGTAGAGGTCTAAGGCAAAACGGTAACGGGTCAAATCGGCCCTAAACCAAGTCGGACCCTGAGTCAAATTGGCCAAAAACCAAATCGAACAGGGCTCCGGATAACAAGAGGGAGTAAAATGAACAAATCCAACATTTTGTCACCCGTTTCAGCCCCAAATCCTATGGTGTTACTATTCGCGATTTAAACTAGTAGTAACACCAAAGAGTGTTATACAGAACTAAAGATTCAATTACCTCCTTTTAAAGTTTTTAGTTTTTGAAATACTCCCCTTATCTGGAACCCTGCTTTTAATAGATTGTAATAGAGGGTAATAAGTGTGTTAACTTTAGATTTTACATATGTTATGTGTTGTTGGGTGTTTTTTAGAAAAAAGATATACATGTATAGTTCTGGGACACGTGAAATTAGCACTTGAAATGCACTTAAACGGACTACAATATGCATAAATATAGGTGAAACTTTCTATTTATAAGGATTGTTTTTGTCTTATTTAAAGCTTATGATATGTCTTATTGCAAAGGACTGATAATGAGATGCTAAAGAAATGTTGGAATTATATATCGTTTGAATCCTGATACAGTAATTATTCTCTTTCCGTTGCATACATTTCGTAGGGATAATTTTCAAAGAGCAAATTTGACAACGTTTTGACAGAAAACCTTTTTCATGTTTTTTGTCAAATTGTTACTTAGATGTCAAATATAATTAATTTACACCCCAGATGTATGCCCCGGATATAGAACACATGTAATTCTACAAGAAAAAAAGACTTGCATCGGAAAAAATGTAAATAATCGGCAGTCATATTTTTGAAAGGTGCAATTACCGTGTCGAGTTTTAAAAACAAATTGTAATAATCTGCATTACTGTTGTATTTTTTTATTTTATAGTACACCCTTATATATTCTATGAGGGCTTTCATTGTTAAAAAGTACATAGAATATCTGGAAAAATGCGTTTTAAAATAAGAGGGGTCGGTTGATTTACCGGTAAAATTGTCAAAGGGGGGCAAGAGGTACAAATGTGTCTGTTTTTGTCCTAGACTTTATTCAATGCTCATAAAAATTTATGAATAGGTCCATTAAGTGTATACCTTAAGAACAATATATGGTTTGTTGACGTTTTAATGTTCGACCATTACGGGTAGACTACCTTAAAGCAAGGTGACAGTGAAACAGTAAGCTTTTTGTTTTACTGTCACCTTGCTTTAATCTGTCACACCTTGCTTCAATCTGTCATATGTCTTTTTTTACAATAAAGTAGCCTTCGTTTTAGGGGTCATTACAGAGAGGTTTTACTGTTTAAGAACTGTAGGTTGAAGAAAGGGTGAGTAATTGATAGGACACCATTTGGTATACTTGGCCTTGAATATTTTACAACAACATTTTATGGAAGACTAAGATTGCTTGCAGTGTTCGGAGGGAGTTGCTAGAGGGAGGGGAAATTAAGACTTTGCTTAAATTTGCAAACAGCTTGAATCCAGATCAGACGCCGCGTGACGCGGCGTCTGATCTAGATTCAAGCTGTGTGTTATTCTTCATTGTATTCCTTTTGTCAAAATGTCCACTAATATGTAATGTTGAGAAAAACGGCAGACGTCAACGGTAAATTCTGATAATAAAAGAGCGTGATGTCGCCCTAAAAGTTGAAATGCAATGGTCCGCAGCGAAACTCCACCCTGACAGGTTAATAAATTCGGCCTATACACTTGTAAGACTTGACACACTAGGATTAGGTCAGTAAAAAGGCCTAATACTTATTCCAACGAAATTCCCAATATGTTGAATGATATGTATATACATGCATAGTTTTATTAGCACAACAAAGAATAGCACACACAGAACGCTTATTTACTAATATACGATCTGGCATAGAATAAAGTTACATACAACGACACAAGACAATAGAAAAGTGACGGCTAACATGCGTGGTAGCAAAGGTATATGGTCTTTACAAGCAATAATAATTAAGCCGGAAAACTAGCATCGGGAATTGAATATATTGTAACAGACAATATTATAATTAGTAACAGACCGTTGTACATGTACAAAATACAAGGGAACAGATCCTGTGCCTAAACAACACGTAGGTTATACTTTCGTCGAGGTGCTATACTATTTCAAACCTCATGTTTATTCTTTTGTGATAACCTGTGTTTTTGAATACAGATACAAGCAACACACTGTGTCTATTATATATTCCATTATGCAATATACCTCTACAAGGGGGACCGTAACTAATGTTGGCAGAACTTGTGGCAAAACCCTTTTGCTCTTATATTTGTATTTTGAATATGCAATTGTACTATACGGTTGTACATATTTATCGCAATAAAATATGTTTAAACTACCTCTTCGTGGTGTTTCCGTTTTAACTCTTTCAACTTCTACTTCACCAAAAGGCGACTTTGCAAACAGTTTGGATCCTGATCAGACGCCGCATAACGCGGCCTCTGAACAGGATCCAACCTGTTTGACACTGGTATCGATGTTTCAAGTCATACTTCATTGAATCTTACTTTGACACGATCTTGCAAAATTAATTGAAGCAGACGACATAGAGGATGAAGGGGTATAATTAAATATCACGATTAATTTGGCAGCGAAAGAGCTTTTCGTGTAAAAACGCAAACGCACACCAATAACATATAGAAACTCCATTTATATCGAAGGACAAACAATTTGGAGAGTGATCAAACCACAGTTCATGGGCGTCTGATCAAATGTTTTGTCGCAATCGCTATAATTGTGTTAATACACACGTGTTCTAAGGACCGATAACGTCCTTTCCGTTGTATAGATGGTATATATATATATATTGTATGAAACGCAAGAAGGGACTTTACTGCAAGGGACTTTACTGCTTTTAACACTGAGCGAGTAACTTCCCTGTTGTACAGCAACAAATAACTTTTTGTAAAGCATATCAATTGTTAATATTGTATTCATTAACATATAGAAATGAATGCTGGTTCCAAGTATACATAGCTACCTTCACAGTGGTAAAAATGTTATTCCTTTCAAAGAAACTTAAGATTATGGTGATGTATAACAATATGTATGGGAGCAGTTTGGCTACTAGTGATATACAGTGAAACGCCTCTAAGCTGAACATGTGTGGGACAACACAAACGTCCGGTTTAGAGGGGTTTCCGATTTAGAGGGGTTTTGACTTGTTTTAGTATGAAAGATAGCTGACCGCTTAAAGCAGGTTGAAAGTAAAGCAGAATGCGCCTTAAGGCGCATTCTGCTTTACTTTCAACCTGGTTTAAGCTAGAATATAGAAACTATTTCTGATGATATATGTTTATGAATGTATTTTGTTCAGTGAAGGGATATATAAAAGGCGTAACAATGGGTGGGAAACGGGACCAAAGATCTTTTCCGGTTTAGAGAGATTTCCGGTATTTAGATGTTCCGATTTAGAGGGGTTTTACTGTACATAGTAACGCTAGGTACGGTCGGGCTCTTAACTGTTTGCTATATAAAAAATTGTTTAATCCTTTCATGATTTAATTATTCGGGAGATTTGTATCCCTTCACCACTTTATTGTCGTCTACTTCAGTTTTGTTGTCTGCCAGACACGTTTCAAAGTTAGATTTAAGATTGTATGACTTTATGAATATCGATAAGAGTGTCAAATAGTTTGGGTCCTGCTCAGACTGTTTGCAAACGCGCTTTAAGGCGTCATTGAAAGCGAAAGGAATAAGCTCAAACGCGTTTACTGAGAAATGATATTTCCTAGTGAACCAAGAACGATATATGCGAAACATTGATTATACAATGTATTCATATATATTTGAAAAGTAATAGGATAATTATTTCCTTCCTGCTGTGCATAACTAATCTACTACATGTATTGTAAAGTAAAAAAGCGATAGTAGTCCAGGAATAATGCACGGGACTACGGTACCAGGGATCATGAGTTCGATCTTCCGCCGGACCAGCGGTCTGACTAGGGAATGTTTTCCGAATTCCCGATGATTCAAGGAATGTCTTGAGCAAGATATGCACCGCGGATTGCTCCTCTCCACAAAGAGGTTAAAATGGGTACCCGTGAAGGGTCTGAGTCGTTTTGCAGCTGCCTACGAGCCATATGTTAGCAGTGCTCAATATGTAGGCAAGATGGCTCAATTATCAGGGTATGGAATGTTCAGTCGGCTGAACGGTCATTCGGGGTAAAAATAGACTATAACTTGGTACTTTACCTTTTTTACATGTATTGTGTGAAAAACCTAAGCCATATACAACTATGTTTTAATCTGATAATTAAATTGTCGTCTGTTGTTATTTTTGTAATAAATTCATTTGGTTCCATTGTAAACGGCTTGACCCCAGATTTGACACTAGGGGAAAACCGACACCGGTATCTGATCGGATCAAAATATACTGTTACTAAGCGTATAAACAGTGTCAGAAATTTCAAGACGCTGTTACTGTTTACCTATTTTTGCATTGTGTTTGCGTTTGATTTCGTTTAAATCAGATGAAAAACCATCTATATCAATGTACAGGTTTTTAAATCACACGAGCTTTTAAGCCCACCTTGGACACTTTAAAAAGTTTCGTGCCTCACATATTACATGTATGTTGTTTACATACACAGGTCTAATTTTTATTACAAGCAGCCATATTTCATGTATATTCAAAGTATCAGAACTCCAGATAAGGAGAGTATATCAAAATCTACAATCTTTATTTCTTTCTTAAACCCTATGGCGTTACTACTCATTAAAATCGTCTCTTCGAGATGATTCTAATGAGTAGTTACACCATAGGATTCGATGCTTAAATAAGTGAAAAAATGCTGGATTTGTTCAATGTTTGTCCCTTTTATCGGGAGCCATGGGGTAGGGTGTATGAGATGGCACTTAACGTACCGTTACTTCTTGGATCGACAAAACAAATGAAGGCAATGTATAAGGCAGATTTCATTTAATTATTTTAGGCTAGCCCAACTTTCAACGGTAGTCTTTTTGCATATTCATGAAAAACATTGTAATATTCCTACTTAAACATGAAAAAACAACTCGCTGGGCGCCAAACGTAACCGGTGTTCTTATAAAGAAACACCCGCGCCGACCCGGGTTTGCTAACATCACATTTCGGCCCACGCTACATAACTAAACGGCCCGCTTATTCGGCTCAGGTTTTAGTAATTCTGTCCCGTGTCGGTTACTTCCTTTGCTTAGTAACCAAGACTTCTGAGAAACATAAGCGCTCGAGAACAGACAACTTTATCTGTTTATTCTAATGTAAAAACGAATTAAATCAATAAATTCCATATATTCGTAATCAATGAATGAGACCTCACTTTGTCCAAATCTTACAAAAGATTATCCAAACGTTCAATATCTATACAAGCATGGATTTCTGTCTCTACAAAAATGTATCATCTGTTTTCTCTGATATATTGCTATTGGAAAATGTGGTATGGACCCATAAAACATCAATTGGATTTGAATTAGATCTATCTTATTTTGAAAAATCACATGTAAAACTTGTTGCATATTGTCATTTACTTAAATCTACCGCATATAGTGTTAAATCTTAATAAACAAGTAAAAATAAGACGACACAGGCGCAGAAAGTTTCTGTATGATAGATTTAAAGAGATTCTAAATATTTTTTCTGAACTGACGAGTTGACTACCACCCTAGCAACAAACGTTGACAACCAATCAGAAACCCTGAGAATACGGAAACATTTAACTGATTCAGATAATGCAGGGCGGTGTATTCCAACGTAGAAATGACCTAGATATTATTTTGTTATTATTATTATTATGGGTGTTATACCGTATTCAGAGTTTCAATTGGTTTTTAAGCCACAGAGAACAATTATGTAATAGAAATTTATGGGCTTTATATACTGTTCACAAAAAGTAGGGGATATTATGGTATTTTGATACGATATGGGAAATATAAATTTTATTTACAATTTGTATGTATAATTTACAATTGTCGATCATGTATAGATAGCGTGGTCCTTAAAATATAGAAATACCGTGCACATGTGTGCTGCAAGTGAAACTTTAAGTCATAAGGGGTAGCAAGCTGATTTTAACATTTAACGAAATCATGGTAATTGTGACTTTATTTGAGCAAAACTTATGGTCACGCAATAAAAAAACTGGTGACGTAATTGATACGCAAAAAATTGGACGTCAAAGATGTACGTACGTTCAAGACGACCGTCATGTTGTTAATCAAGCACTCCGTAATAAAGCACTGACGGCCATAGACCTTCAACAACACATTTAACGTGTTAGAGGGGTCACTGTCTCCAGACAGACAATCAGAAATCGCCGTCACTCAGACGGTTTTAACGCTAGGCGTCCTGAAGTGGTATTGCTGTTGTCAACAAGGCATCGTCATGAACGTTGGCGTGGTGTAGAGAGCGGCGTCGGTGGAATGTTAACCAATGGTCGCATGTGATATTCAGTGACGAATCTAGAATCAACTTTGACTTTGGTGGTGGCCGTAGAGAGTTTGGCGTCACCAAGGTGAACGTTTTACAAACGCTGCTAGGGTTGTTTATGACCGATATGGAGCGGGTCCGTTTTGAATGGGATGGCATCACTATGAATACCAGAACACAGCTACACGTATGCCATGGCAATGTGACTGGCCAGTACTACCATGAAAACATGTTCGTGCTTCATGCTGTCCCGTTTGCCCAATGGCGTCCACGGATTCATCATCAATGGTGATAACGATAGAGCCCATCGGACAATACTTGTCAGTGAGTTCTTAAAAGAGCAACATATCCATACTGTACCATGGCCAGCGATGAGCCCGGACTTGTCACCAATTGAACATGTGTGGGACATTCTTGGAAAGTGTGTTCGATGACGTGATTTTCCACCTAGAACGTTACGTGAGCTCGGTACGAGGCTGCAGGAAGAGTCGGACAGAATCCCTCAGCACACCATAAGTCGTCTTATTGGAAGTATGAGACGTCGTTGCATAGCTTGTTGCAACAAAAGAGGATGTCCAACACGTTTTTGAGACCGTGTGAAAATTATGACGTTAACGTAATGACTTTGGACGTTGTGTAAAGTAGCAATAGCCGTCATGCACATGTTAAATTTTCGATTAAAGCGTGTGAGTAAATACTTTTAATTGATTAAATATACATCAATAGGTAACGATTTTCTTAATTACTCGCAATAACAATATTACGCATAATATCCCCTACTTTTTGTGAACAGTATGTATATTCTAAGTCTTAGCCCTACGAGAATAGGAGACAACAGTCTATGGTGACAAAAATATGCACGATCGTTGTTTTGTATTGAAAACAGTGGTAATTAGATTTATACCTTTGTTCGGTATAATAAAATAAATATCACATCTAACAGAGGGTGAGAGAACGGATTGTTCACCCTCTACACGTAGATGTCAACCTCGGCTGGCGCCTCGGTTGACATAACTTGCCTCAGGTGACCAATCCGTTCTCTCACCCTCTGTGAGATGTGATATTTATATAATATTATCTTTATTAAAAGTATGTGAACATGCTGGAGAAAATCTGTTTTATTTCTAAATATCATTTGTAACAATTTAATTCGGTATACAAGTGAATATGGCGTCTTGCATCACTGTTGTTCAGAACTTAGCAACCACAGTGTGTTTTAACTGATTTGTCTTTAAGGAGGGTAGGATGGTTGGTCACGGGTACGGCAACACTGTATAGGCTAGATGACACAATCAACGCGCGGGATTTATAGATAGTGATACTGCGGTATGGCTTCAGACACATTAATTAAGCTGGCGAATCTGAGAGTCAGATATTCCACTCTATGCTAGGACTGGGTCATGGTCCTAATTATGTCATTCAGTCTTCTGGGTATCGTGGTCTCTTATCACACGCTTTACTGTTTACAGAAGCATAAAGTAAGTCATATTCCAACTGAATTTGAATGAAAATTGCTAAAGTTTACAAATGTGTAGATTCGATAATAATTCCCTTTCTTCCTTTAAATATGCCTATTATTCGCGGGATTACAATGCATATTGCTGCAACACTGCACTCTGCACCTCCCAGATAGAATGACAGGTTGTAGTTGTGCGAGACATCATATATCCAACCTGTAAGAAAACGTTATAAGCAACTGAATGACCAATTGGAACACTGTATGTTTTGCATATACATGTATTTCCCTCTTTAAACCTTGTAATTATGCAATACGAAAATATTCAAAGGGCTCGCACGCTATCTTTCTGTGTAACAGAAAGAATATCGTTTTCTGATATTCAAGTCTGTACCTCTGTTGACTTAAACGATTTATATGAAACGAAAACAATACATAAGTAGCGTAAAAGAAAACAAGTAAGAATAAGAATAGAAATTAAGAAAAAGAAAAGTAATCTAAACCAGAAAACTGAATCAGTCAGAGAGGGGCCTACAGATGAAATTTGTTGGGGCTATATTTCTTAAACTAGTCACTGCCTAACCCTAATGTAGAAACACTGTAAACCACTTCTTGGGGAAAAGTGACATAAATCTTCATAGAATGTACACGTGTATCATCAAAACCAGTCAAACATTAGAGTCAATAAACTATCAACCAATCAGAGTCAATATCACCTGATTGATACATGTACATGTGTATGCATGAATCCGCTTCAAATTCAACTATGATCCTGCGTATTATTGATATAAAGCTCCACACTTAGTTTCATCAAATTCGGTCGTCAAATACGATCTCTACAGTGGACCTCCATCAGACAATCAGAGCCTAGGTCACCTTATTCACATGCGCATAATTTCTCCATGGTCAAACTTGACCAGTGTCTAGCTCGTGTAAAGACACACGCGCCTCAGTAGAGTAAAAGTGCGGTTGCTAGACTGTACACGAGGCTAAATATAGCGGTTTTTTTTTTAAAAACTAGGCGCAATAACTCTATTCAGTCTAATCCAATATAAGAGAATAACCAAACCGTATAAATATATGATATGTATGAATAGCAAAAGGATATCGGTGGACAATTGAGGTTGTTAGAGTGTACACTTTGTTCAATATCGGTTTTTGATAACTCTGGACGTAATGCTAGGATTTAACCCAAACAATGTAGATGCTATCATCTCATAATACATGGCTTAAAGACATTTACTGACGACTATTCGGTCATAACGCCTTGCCATACAATTTCCTTGCAAAAAGCATGCGTCTTATGCACATGCCGGTAGCAATGAACCATTGAAGCGTCCCATGTGAAACCCGACCTTTATATTTGATAGTTTGGTTAGAAATAACCATTTAAAAGCCTCTAGAGCATGAGATTATCTGGGCCTCACCAGGTAAACTGAGACTGGTATACCCTCTGGCAGCGTATGCTTCATGCTTCTTCCCGCCTTTTGAGAACAACGGGGAGACTCCATCAATGGACTAAGGAAATATCTTTAAACATATATATTTAAACATATATATGATAGGAACCCGATATGTAAAAAAAACTTTTCAGTGATTCCGGACAGACGGACATCTGCCAGCACGTCCATTACCTTAATTGATAATAGCAATGCAGGACCCTAAACATGGGTAATTTGTCATGAGTATAACGCATGTGAGATACGAAAACGTAATATTAATTTAGCTTAGAAATGTAAAATGGACACAGAGGAGGGGAAGAGTTGTTTAAAAAGAAGAACGTATCAAAAACGGATATAAATGAGAAGATTTACAGAAAGAGAGAGGAGAAGGAAAACGGCAAATTGAGAAAACAGACGAATAAACATACAGACCGACAGACATACACGCGCACGCACGCAAACACACTAACACACACACAACGGCAGAGACAGAGAGGCACAGAGAGAGAGATTACCTGCAAGAGGAACCCCAATAAAAATGGTTATACCAAAGACAAACAAAACCATCCCAAATGATTTGCCAATCTGCTCTGGTCCGAATTCATCAGTCAGGACTAGCGGCAAAAGTATCATATACGCTCCTGTAAAACATAGAAAACATTTAAGTTGAAAAAGAGGATGATGCAGCTGCCTTTTCCACCAGAGAAAATAATACAGTGGTCCCTCCCTACAACTGCCCTTCCAACAACGACTCCCTCCTTAAAACGGCACTTGCCGCTGCTCCCCAAACAAGACATTTATGTTGACGTTTTCGTGGCTGAATCACCGTCTATTAAAAATTGTCGGCTTGAGTTTTTGTTAAGTAACATAATGTACATTTTGATAGAAACAAAACTAAATGAGGCCCAGCAGCTTGATTCCAGATCAGATGCCGCATTACGCGGCGTCTGATCTGGAGTCAAGCTGTTTGCAAACATAGCCAGTTTCTCTACCTATAACGACTCCCTCCGAACAAGTCATACACTGTATGTCTCCCATTGGGTATCGTTGTCGAGAGGGAGCATTGTAAATAAGTAGGGGCTGATACAACGATTCATAAAATGTGATAGTTTCCCATGTTCCAGTAGTTAACAACAACAAGATGAAAGTAAAATAATTTTTCGAAGCGTTATTTTTATTTTAACTTGTGCTAATCTCAGAGCGCCAACATTGAGGAAAAGATAGATTCATTCTGATGCAAATTATATGTATACAGTTTTCTATCCCTACATTGGCCCTCCGCTTAAAGGGAAATGGACAGCTGGTGATAAATATCTTTTAAATGAAAGATATTGAAAAATAATCGCATTCTGCCTTTGAAATTTTGAAAAATAATAAAAAATGAAGTAGTTAGAGCCGTTTAAACTTTGTGATATATGACTGTGCAAGCGACCATGGGGGCCGCCATTTTGTTTACCTGTGTGACGTAACTAAGGCCTTCCGCGACCTTCCGGTTATAGCGAGTCTAACCGGGAATGCCGTAGAGTGCGCGGAATTTACATCAATAACATTAATAAACTGAAATACTGAGAAAAATTGGGCATGTGGAGGAAGGTAAAAACACTTTAGAACTTCAGTGTTACGATTTCGATCCTAAATTATCAGAGAATGTAATATTAGAAGACAGAGACTACGACGGGTCGGGCGAAGAGAAAGCGCATTCGCCGGACGAATTTGCGACTGCAATACTTGTGTATAAATGCCTACAAAGGAGGTTAATACTTGCTGAAGAACAAATGAAATGACGATTGGGTGTCTTGGTGACAATGAGTGCATAGCAGAACCATCAAAATTTCGAGCTATTAGTGCTTAATCCAGCCATACTTGAGGTAGCGTATATCAGGCAAATATCATAGGACACCGGAATCGGGCACGGATACTCTTGATAATATTTGCATACTGGTTGTGAATAAAGGCATCGAAGCCCTGTGACTTTCGAAAAAAGTTTCTCCGATATATTTAGTCTTATCTGTTAATATTTCCGTAAATATTAATCATAAACATCGGCTCCATGATATCTTCGTTTTTTTACGGGGCTACGACTAAAACATGAGCAGATAAAGACGATAACATCCAGTCAGAGACAGTGTATAGCCATATGGCTATACACTGTCTCTGCATCCAGTACAAAACGGATGAGGTATTACGTTTTTATTTAATAAAATAAGGGGGATCAAATTATTTTTCTGGTCTGTTATGAATTTTCCGTGACGTTTAACATCGGTTCTGGTCCTCAATCGGACATACATTTTTAGAAAATAGACCATTTATTCTCGGTATCGCAACATCCGGGAACTTTCGTACATCCAGGTCTCAATCACAGAGTTTCTCAATATCTCATTTGGATCCAAACTGTTGCTGACCTTTAAGTACAGTCAGTTTTGATTCCGATCTGGGTCCTAACTGTTTGTCAGTCTCTCGTACGGATAAAAGTTTCTTCAATGAGCTTTTCAATACATTCAAACCTTAGTTTGGATTTTCAATCACAGAGTTTCTCACTATCTCAGTTGGATCCAAACTGTTGCTGAACTTTTGGCACAGTCATTGACATGACAAATGTGGAATATCAATTTATCATCTAGCAATTGAGACTGGCAATGTCTGATTAAGATCCAAACTGATTAATTGTCTGCTGAACAAAGTATTTGATATTCTGATCTGGGTCAAAACTGAACGCTCTAGATAACGTGACCCGAGTGCTCATTTATTGTATTAATGTCGTTTTTCACTTATCGTTATATATCTTGAGCTTATATAAAGATCTATGAAAATCATAATCGAAACAGATTCAGGACATATTTCAGCAGGCGGCTTTGATCTAGATCGCATTTTATGCTGACATTCATCATCAACCACTAATCAATTAAGCTGCCTTGCAAATTGTACGATATGGACCGGAAATAATTACACACAACCCCTTTCTGCCTAAGACCCCCTCTGTGAAGAAGTAAGAAGCTTTAGGGGCCTGCAGGGCATAAATATCCATATTACGTAATCTAATTAGCCGCACTTGTCAAACAGGGTCAGGCTAGCAATTTGGCTACACGCCACGAGCCTTTTACCCTGTTTCTACTTCTGAAAATATGTGACCACTTAAAACAGGTTGAAAATACTTTCAGCCTGCTTTAAGCTTTTATCTGCTAAAATATTGAAAATATTTCTTATGATTTTTATTTGTGACAGTATGATATTGAAACTATTTTCTTCAGTATATGAAGGAATTAATTAAAGGCGTTAAAAGGCGTATTTATGGGGGAAAGGGTTACATCAAAACAAAAAAGCCAAGATCTTTAAAAAAAAAAAGAAAAAAAGAATATTGGACACTTCTAGCTCTTGTGGTTTTGTATTGATCTAGATGTGTATGCTGCTTTTTTAAAAAGGCTAGAGTCTACCATAAAACTCGAATTTAAATCTTAAATTAAAATTCATTTAGGCCTATCTAAAAGTTATTTGAATTTTTTTCTACAGAAATGACGAGTGTAAAACTACACCCAGAAATAAGAACGATAAAACTAGATCCAATCAAAATCGGATTTGGACTCAAGTAAGATCGCTCTATCAGATCGGGATCTAGAGAATCGCGATGATTAAATTAAGAAAGAAAAAACCGATCTAGATCTACCCGTACAATATGTAGATCTAGTAATGAGACTTTTTTCATTAAGAATTTCTGTAGCGTTGAATTTCTAAAGCGAGACGAACCAGCTAGAAAATGCTGATTTGTAAACGAGTTGGTAGATCTAAGCCAGTTCAACATTTAGGTCTAGATCAGCACAATATCGCACTGATTATCAGATTTTTTTTATTGTAGATCTAGATCTATTATTATAAACATCAATCAAGGTATTATGGATGTCGCCATACTCTACTGTTAGCCATTTGGCAGCATTGTTTTCCCAGATTCTATAGCTGGGAATTGGAACGGACATTTCTCTAAGCCGATTAACGATAGCTTCTGATCGTTTCTGGATCTACACGACCTTTCAAGTTCATCATAATCAATATGAATATACCATCTATCTATTATCTTTTTTTTTTAACTGTATGCGACCTTGAATTAAGCTTGCCGTTACCCTTACTGACGAAGTGTGAAATGTCCGTCCAAGTTACAGTGGTTGAGTGAAAGAGCCAATCAGCGTTTAGGCCTTTGTGTCGTCACAAAATGGATAAAAATCGAGGGTTCCGAATGAAAGCTTTGCCAATATGGTGGCGCCCGTTCCAATTAGCGATAGCTTACCTGTATGCAGTAAATCGATCTTTTTCGTACCTTATCGATGAGTAATAATTGCAGGACCTTCATGAATGTCGCTTTTAGGATAAAATCTAGGATCTAAGACCATATTGTCATCAGCTGTCCGTTTTCCTTTAACGACTTCTTCCTTGAAACAACGCATACCGCTGGTCCCCAAACAAGGACATTTATGTCTAACCTTCTTCACTGATGCAATATCGTATTAAAATGATATATTGCTACTTTTCTAAAAGAAGACGTTTTGGAACATTTGGCAGAAACGGTCTGAGCCAAGATCAGACACAGCGTGATGTGACGTCTGTTCTGGGCTAAAGCTGGTTGCTAATGTAAACCTAAGTCATGCTCAGCACTCAAAGCGTATTCATTTTCTCTCCCTATAACATCTCCCTCCTTACAACACACGCGATCTTTGTCTCCCATTAGGTGTACTTGTAGAGAGGGGGCGCTGTATACATTAGAACTTATAACAAGTGAATTCTAACTGTATAAAAGACAGCTTATTATTTCAGGCTGATCGGTCGAATTAGGGCTTTCTTTATTATTCCTTAACCGACACATACTCGTCAGACTTCCAGTATTTTTCTATCAACAAACAATCAATAACTTTTCCTTTTGACTCTTCTGACATGAATATACTTACCAAGTGAAAAACCAAACAGACATGTCATCATTAGCTTGGTTTCAAACGTTGGTATTCGCGACATCAGTGCTATTGATATTCCCTGTAACACTATCATGATTTCAAACAGAACCTGTCTATTACAGCATACCTTGTCCCCGAGCCATCCAAACAGTAACCGTCCAATGATATTACTTATTCCTGTAACAATATCATAGCAAGATAACATATATGTACGTGTTTGTTAACCCACGTCTAAGAGTATCAGTCCTGATATAATCTTATATCGGCTTAAACATACATTCTATCATTTACATTCCCCCCCCCCCCCCACACACACACACACACACTCACATTTGGTCATGAACATGCCAGGTTTAAAAAACTGTCAAACGACAAATCAAATATGAACGTGTATACCTTTGATATGCAGATGTAGACATTTCGTTTATATCCTGCATTAAACAACCACTTGTGTCAAAGACTGTCGAAAAATGCAAGTTTGAGTAAGATTAGAATAGTTGTAACGCTAGTTGTGTTTCGAATCATTTTATATGGGATATTGAATATTCCGTTATATCTGGTGTCGGTATACCACGTCCTGTTCGTATATCACAAGGTACATTGTATCATTATTTCAAACCATATGACTTACAAAAAATAACATATACTTACCAATTGATGATACTAGTAAAGCCGCGTCAGATTTGCTGAAACCACTTTGTGTAACCTGATCTGGCAATAGACTATATGGAATCATAAAAGCTAGACTCATGAATAAACTGGATGCCATGATAAAGAAGCAGCTTTTTGTCTTCAGTAGTCGTAGGTTTTCCAAAACAATCCACTTTAATGAATATATCACGGACTTTAGAGTAGTTTGTGTACTCTCTTTATGCTGTATCTCCCCTGGTAGATATTGCTCATTCCTGTTAATTGTTGTCTTTGGTAATCTGAGTAGAAGTCCACATGGTATCCCGTTTAATAATATGCCTGACACAATAAGCAATGCCATCCTCCAGTCATATTCACTGACGAGTTTATTCATCAAAATATTAAACGTAAATATCCCCAAACCTATTAGAATATTCAATTGAAATAAATACATGTATTTATATAAGTGTGCCATAGGACAATATTAGTTCCTTTCTTTAATATACCCTACCATACAACACCATTTAGTATCCATTCCAGTACCGCATTAACCTAAGGATCACATGTTAATTTTTTTGCATGTAATATGAATAATTATTATATCTATGTGCTCAGAAAAACTCAATGTGTTTTTATTTCCTTGTACGTTTATTGGGTTCATTTGTAACACTATTTACACAAATGTCGGTCGAGTTTTTAATATTTTCATATAATAGGTAATCGTTTTTTGGTGCGATATGACCATTTCATTTCGAATTTGAGAATCATTTACGAAATCAACTTATTAATGTTTATCGATAATTTAAGTCAAAACCTAAAGGTAATTTAAATATGTCTCCTTAATTAAAGTAACTCTAAGATTGATCGGTAAATATCAGAATGGTTTCACCACTAGATAGAAATAAACATAAAATAACAATGTGGTTTAACTATCAAATACCCTGTGCTTCGATTCAGACATTTTTCATTGAAATAGTCCAATCGTTCGCTTTGACTTCCGATACAATGCATTAATCCCAGTTAGTGCCTAATTCAACTGCCTATACTTTTTTTTATTTAAACGATACTTGCGAGCAGATGGTATCATAGCAGTAAATGCGACGACATAATGTATGGGAAATGGTTAATAAAGGGGCAATCAGAATCATCAATAAGATACACACACATTACCAGTTGGTGATGCGATACAGGACGTTTTATTCAGCTCGAGACATTCTTGGCAGAAACAACCAATCTAACGAATGCGTAGGTGCAATTCTTGTCGGCTGTTTCCGCATATAATATCGAGGGCTGAATACTACGTTCTGTATTAAACTGTAAACCGGTGATGTGTTTTACTGTTTATGATATGTCTTCATTTCACTGCCTTGTGAGTACTAGGGATAGTATAAGGCTAGGGGAAGCAACCCCGACAGAAATATTGGAGTGAAGCCCCACAGGCGTTTCCCAACTGATACAGTTGAGCTTACGGCAGCTTCTGCATCCAAATTCATCTCCAGTCGTCTACACTTTGTCTTGCCATTGGACCAAGATGGGCGCGGACGAGAGAGTGTGGACGATGCTGCGCAAGTCTTCCCAACTTTAAACTAACTCACGCGCAAGTCGTGACTGTTGCAGTAGTTGAATTTCAACTAAGTCCTGTGGCGATAGGCGAGCGGCGAAGCAGTAGGTGTGGATACACTGGGAGTTGTAGTTGCAAACCCTCACACAGGCGACTCAGGGCATAGGGTCGCTTTTCACTGACCGAAGCAGCAGTGGAACTCGGCAGCCCCCTGAGCGACTGAGCAGCCCTTTTCAGGAATGCACTGCTCACCTCCGTAGCCTGAGGAAGGGGCTAGAAAAGGTGCTTCACCTCGCCCGGGCCAGCTTACCGCGGCTGGCAGGGATCCCTTTCATGCGGTCGAAACAACAATCAAAGAAACAATGTGACACCGCTCACCATAGGAACGTGGAACGTTAGAACCCTCCAAGACAACCCTAAGGCAAACCGACCTGGCAGACGAACGACACTCCTTGCACTTGAACTAAGTAGGTACAAGATTGACATCGCTGCGCTCTCAGAGACACGTCTAGAAGAGGAAGGACAGCTTACTGAAACCAATGGTGGTTACACATTCTTTTGGAGTGGTAGAAGCGCTGCAGAGAAACGTGAATCTGGTGTTGGGTTTGCTGTCAAGACGAAGTTGTTAAACACCATGTCTAGCCTACCAAAGGGTATCAACGACAGACTCATGACAATGCAGATTCCCATCAGTAAGGATCAGCAGGCATTCCTAATAAGTGCATATGCTCCTACCATGACCAACCCAGAGAACATCAAGAACAAATTCTACCAGGACCTGGACTCGACAATATCATGCGTCCCAAGTGCAGACAAACTTCTTGTCTTAGGAGACTTCAATGCCAGAGTTGGACAGGACTATCAAACATGGGATGGTGTCATTGGTAGACATGGAACAGGAAAGTGTAACAGCAATGGTCTGCTGCTGCTCAGAACTTGTATGTCACATGGACTTTTGATCACCAACACTCTCTTCAGGCAGGGCACACGTCACAAGACCACCTGGATGCACCCAAGATCAAAACACTGGCATCTAATTGACTATGTCATCACCAGGCGGTCGGGTCAAAAGGACGTTCGTATTACTAAGGCCATGTGTGGAGCCGAGTGCTGGACTGACCATAAGCTTGTAATGTCAAAGCTGAAGCTGCACCTCCAGGTTAAACGCCGACCCCAAGGGAATAATGCACCAAAGAAAATTGATGTCTCTAAACTGAAGCTAGATGATAAAGCCTCTCAGCTTGCTGATGACCTCAAGAAAAAACTCACTGTCCAAAACTACAGAGACACTGACGTTGAGGACGCCTGGGCACTCTTCAGAGACACCGTCTACTCATCTTCCCTCAGTATCCTAGGTCGAAAGACCAAGAAGAACCAGGATTGGTTTGATGATAATAACCAGGAGATACAGGACCTAATATCTGCCAAAAACAAGCTCTTTTTAGCACACCAACAAGACCCAAGTTCCAGCAGCAAGAACACTGCTTTCACAGAAATACGCCAGCGAGTTGAGACAGAACTTCGTGTCATGCAAGACACCTGGCTCAGCAATAAAGCCGAGGAGATCCAGAAGTTTGCTGATATGCATGACTCCAAACGCTTTTACGACTCTTTAAAAGCTCTCTACGGACCTCAACCTTCTAGTTCACCTCCTCTTCTCAGCTCTGATGGTGATAAACTAATCAAGGAACGTGGGAAAATTTTGGAGCGTTGGACTGAGCACTTCAACGCAGTTCTCAATCGTTCGTCATCCATCAATGATGAAGCCATAAAGCGACTCCCGCAGGTCAGGACCAATACTGAGCTTGACTGTCCACCATCCATTGCTGAGGTTGAAAAAGCTATTAAGCAATTGTCAAGTGGTAAAGCACCTGGAGCTGATGCCATCCCCGCAGAAGTCTACAAATCTGGTGGCCCTACTCTATTTCAAAAGATTCATGAACTCTTCACCACCTTTTGGACAAACAGCAAGCTTCCACAGGATTTCAAGGATGCTTCCATTGTGCACCTGTATAAACGCAAAGGCAATCGACAATGTTGCGATAACCACCGTGGGATTTCACTGCTTTGTATAGCTGGTAAAATACTGGCCAGATTGCTGCTCAATAGGCTTATTCTGCACCAAGAGAAGGATCTTCTTCTTCCTGAAAGTCAGTGTGGCTTCCGTTCTGGTCGAGGTACAATTGATATGGTGTTTGCTGCCCGTCAACTTAAAAAAAAATGCCAAGAACAGCACCAGGATCTGTATGTCACATTCGTGGACCTAACTAAAGCATTTGACACTGTTAGTCGTGAGGGCTTGTGGAAGATAATGGCCAAATTTGGATGCCCAGAAACATTTGTTAGCATTATTCGCCAATTCCATGATGGTATGATGGCTCGTGTGCTTGATGATAATGAAACATCTCCTGACTTTCCAGTGAGCAACGGAGTCAAACAAGGCTGTGTTCTGGCCCCAACCCTATTCAGTATGATGTTCTCTGCTATGCTGACAGATGCCTTCACCAGTGAGGACCCAGGAGTGAACATAAGATACAGGACAGATGGCAACGTCTTCAACCTAAGACGTCTGAACGCAGTTACAAAAGTAAAAAATGCTGTCATCAGAGACCTTCTCTTTGCTGACGAATGTGCCTTGAATGCTAGCTCTCATTCAAACATGCAATTCATCATGGACACCTTTTCAAAGGCCTGTGACAACTTTGGTCTAACAATAAGCATCAAGAAGACGGAAGTTCTTTACCAGCCCAAACCAGGATCTGTCTATGAAGAACCTACAATTCATGTGAAAGGTCAGTCACTGAAAGCAGTTGACAAGTTCACCTACCTTGGAAGTACACTGTCAAGGGACGTGCACATAGATGACGAAATCAACAATAGACTTGCAAAGGCCAGTGCTGCTTTCGGCAGACTCCGCTTAAATGTCTGGGAGCGTAGAGGAATTAAACTCAGCACCAAAATCAAGGTCTACCGTGCAGCTGTTGTTACAACTCTCCTGTATGCATGTGAAACATGGACTGTCTATTCAAGGCATGCCAAGAAACTCAACCACTTCCACATGACATGCCTGAGGAAGTTTGTCCGCATAAGATGGCAGGACAAGGTACCAGACACAGAAGTTCTAACTAGGGCTAACCTCCCATCTGTACACACCATGCTTCAGCGCTCCCAATGTCGCTGGGCTGGCCATCTTTGCCGCATGCCAGACTCCCGCATACCAAAGCAACTGTTATATGTCAGAAGGGAAGAGACGAGTTGGAGGACAGAAGAAACGTTTCAAAGACAACCTTAAGTGCTCACTGAAGCTTCTCAGCATCCCAACAGACACATGGGAGTCACTTGCAGAAAACAGGTCGTCCTGGAGGAGTTCAATAGCTGCTGGGGCAAAGGCAGCTGAGAAAGCCCGTATAGAAGAATCTCAGAGGAAACGTGCCATCCGTAAACAGAGGGCTGACACTACCCCTACAACTGAGCCAACCAACATGTGTTCCATCTGTGTCAGAGCGTTTCATGTACGCATAGGTCTGACGAGCCACATTCGGTCACATGGCATTGCCAATCCAGTAGTCACGGTCATCTTCGCCTAGCGATGGACGAACATCATGTCTTCATTATACACCATAAATAACTAAATGGTTGTTTAAATCATTTTACATCACGAAACATTTTATGTTTGAAGCAGAACAATACTTATTTAATGCCACAAAGAATAACGCGGACCTTGTTCATTTTATCAGTAGAGCGGCTAGGTCTCGCGTACTTTAGATTGTTACTGCTATTTATACTTCTACCAGGTTCTGGTCACATTCAACACATTGAATAGTATTGTCAGAGGTTGCCCTAAACAATTGAGTAAAGAAAAAATATCAAAAGCAAAATAAATAAAAATCTATGTTATGCATATGTGTTACCATTGCCACAGTTTGCTATTCCACAGGCCAGAGAGCGCCTTTTGTTGAAGTTTTTAATAACACATGCTTCAGCAGGAAGCCACATAAGGCCAAAACCAATGCCTGAAATATAGATAGCTATTATCATGATTAAGACAGACGTATGGAATTACAAACGGACTACACTCAATTAGATAGGAAAAGTTTAAATGTCTAGCTCTATAATGCTTGAAATTATTTTGAACCGTGAGTATAGTTTATCTATATGGGTATGTTGTTGAACACTTAGAAAACCATTATTATGACATGTTTTATTCCTGCACATGTTATTAAATATCAAAAGCGACAACTGATGTTTTACGGGGAATCAAACCAGGTAAGGTCAAATGTATATTTGACTATTTAATTGCAAGCAGATCACATTCGATTCAGTGACCACGAAAAGCGGCGTCTGATGAGAATCAAACTGTTAGACACTGTTTACGATGTTACTTAAGTCAACCTACAATTGAGATTTGAGCAATTAAAGCAAACGACACTTGTTTAATGCAGATACAAGGATTTATACGTCAGGCTTACCTCCGAATAGGCCATACGTAAGGCACATGACTAGTAATGACTTGACAAAAGCACTAACGAGAAAGCTGGTAAACGTTATGAACGAGCCAGTCATAATAAGCAGTCTACTTCCAAATTTGTCAACCAGAGATCCTACGATAGGGCCTGAAAAATAAAATGTGTTTTAATATTACGTCTGCCCATCACAACTTGATTTGACAATCAGTGTAAAATCTAATTCAGAACCAAGTATAGTTTCGCCTGATCCAATTTCAAATTTGTTAGCATTTTTGAAATAAAACAGATGAAAGCTTTTTGAAAATAAATATTCTCGAAGTATTCAAAAAGCCACTTTAACTCTTCCTCCCTGAAACTTTAAATGGACGATTCCAGTTTCCATTTTAGTCTAGTCCATTTCTGACTTTTAAGGGTTGTTTTTGTCAATGTTTGGCATTATGACAAACAGTGAAGACCCTGATCAGAGGGCTCCTTAAGGAGCCCTCTGATCTGGGTATTCACTGTTTGCATAGGACAAGTGTACTATTCACAAGTACACTGTTTGAAAGGGACGCCTATATGCGGGATTAGGGTTCAAAGAGTTAAACAGATATGAGCAATAATTAAGTTAACACGTTCAGCAATGCTATAGTGTCTGCGTAAACATCTTCGAAATATTTATCTTCCTTAACTTTTCCCCCTTAGAAGCGCCCTTTTGCACATTTAATTTTCCTCCAATGAACAAAATAGTTCCAATTTAAACAGTTATGAACATTTACCAAACGAAATAGTTCCTATATCATTGCAGGTGGTAGATAAAAGCAGGCTGAAAGTAAAGCAGAATGCGCCTTAAGGTGCACTCTGCTTTACTTTCAACCTGCTTTAAATTATCAATTGTCTTCAAAACTAGAAACAGGCTATAGGGTTAAATACAACTGAAGAAATATTGAGTTCTACCTACCATGGCCTACCAAGTAACACAGCTGAACTTAAAAGAAGAGTTTTGCATATAACAGTGATGCACACTCAATCAAGGTCTACGTCGGACTTTTACTCACCCGATCGAAAAGACGTTGTTATTCGGAAGATATAAAAAATGGCAAAACATATAGAAATCAACTCATATAGAATAATAGTGTGAAACTTGTATTATATCTTGAACAGAAACGTCTTGTATATTTCTAAATGAATGCTTATTAACTTAAAACTTCCACTTACATCATGGCATTTATTTCATTGACGTCTGAAAATATGTCGTACGAAACAATTCTCATACTTAAAGTATCTGATTAAATGTTCACAAAAAGAATCGATAATACATATTGCAAATATTATGAATTAAAATGCAAAACCAAGTTGCACAATTTCCCAACTGGATGAAGACTAATTTATCACAATTCCGCTCGTAGACGGTTACTGAAAGGTCAATGGACACCACCTATTTGAACAAATCATAGGTGATGAAAGAATATTTCTAAAGCTAAATTCAGAGCAAGATTAAAATAGAAGTTTTATTCATTACTTTCATTTCTCACTGATTATAACTTTATGTAAGAGATAGTATGTATGCAATAAAATGGTTTTGTATTATCTTTTTGTTTTGTTTTGTATATGAACGTCCGTTTCTGCCATCTATTGGCTTATTGGACGCACCAATATTACAGAAAATCCGTGCGCGATGCCATACTCTTTTTATTGACAGAATTATCTGGTTCTTTAGGATGTCCAGAGTAAAGCACTGATATATTGGACCTCGGTTTATGAAGTCTCATCCGAAGGACTTGGTCCGAAACGGGTCGAATTTACGGCCCCTGGTACCGCAGTCGAGTGTGCTACTACTGGACCACGTTTGCCTATATTCTGTTAACTTAACCATGATGCCATATTTAGCACGCGTGTAATTCGTCAACATGGAGACTAATTTATATAAGTTTTGTTAACATATTTGTTAACATGTTTTATAATATATGCTTATAACTTTTTATGCTATGATAAGTATATATTGTTGTATGTGAAATTATAAAATAAAAAAAGTTAAACTTAGAGATAGTATTACATGAGAAGGGCCTTTGTTTCTTATATTGTTACCTCTTCTAACGTTTTAAATGTATGACCGTCCTTTTGGGGGAATTTTTTGTTTGTTTTTGTTTGATATTACGTTTGCAAGACTTAAACATGCGTAACAGCTTGTGTATTTGTGTCGTTTACGGCTGAAAACATGTCACGTAATACAAATCGGTCCAGCGCATGAGACATTATAAGAGTTTTCCTAAGCCAGTCAAAGCACATCCCGACACTTGAAATGTCTCTTAATGTTTGAAAATCGATTACTTTATCTACTTGTATAATGCCAATTTTATATTTCAACTTTTGTTTTTGGTAATTAGATCCGTCATTTCTTTTTTCAAATGGCGTCATAAATGTGACGTCGTGTCTGTTCCTTAATAATGAAACTGAATTTAAAAACAAAATCCAGAGATGAACAATAGATTACGAATTGGTTTGTTTCATATTACACATTTTATATTAATTTAAAACACGGAACCATTTAGCTTTGGAAATGCACCCACACTTGTTTAGAGTAAACCTAGTCAACAAGTAGGTATGTAATTATGTATGCTGTCATGTTCAAAATAGCCGGATGGAACTGGTTTCAACTGAAACATTCATGCAAAAAATAAATCACTTTAAAACACGGTTTGATATGTAACCAGGTTTATGTGTGCCTGTACTAAAGCGGATACACACTGTACTGAATTCTTACCTCAGGTCATTGCTCATTCTTTGCTACCAGTATATGTACTTGTCTGTTGTCGATGAGAGTAAGTGAGTGAAATCGAGAGGTAAAAACATGCTCGCACGAATAATCGTCTTGTTGTTACTTGATACCAACAGACATATGCAGGACCTCTGCGCTGACCTTGCCATTTTGAAACGGGGTGGTTTCAGCATACTTATATAAAGCTCTCATTGTAGCAATTTGCAATCTGTGTTGTTTGTTGAGCTGATCAACTGGCAATAATTGCATTAAGTAACTGTTTGAAATGATGGAAAATGGTAATTTGCGTCTGATTTTGTTTATATACAAATAGTGTTATTTGAGTGCGATTTGGTATATAAAGTGATGATATTGCATGAGTGATCATTTAATCATTTTTAATAAACTCGTTATTTTAGTCAACGAGTTTATTAAAATTGATAAATAATGAGCACGAATGTTAGATTTTTTTATCACATAAACATTTTAAAAAACCTAATTAGTTAATACAAGCCGCAGGATGTTGTCACTTTCGCCATATAAATTTTCCGCCAAAACCTGGCGTTGTTTACGGAAAAGTCATCGAAAATGGCGTCATGTGGTGTCCCGCTACATTCAGAGTTTGTTGACGAACAGGTTGGGTCGGAACTCAAAACACGATATTCCACTAGTGGATTACGATATTAATAGAATGACTTTATGCAACTCACAGACTGCAGATTATGTGATACATAATGATATAAATAGTGTTAAGAACGTTACATTGTGAATGTAACTACCGGTACCGGGTATCTTCGAATCGACACTGTACACGTGAGTTTGTATATGATATATAAATTGACATACGCTATAAAAAGATTACACCTAGAAGAAAAAAAAACGCCACATATATTAGAAGAAAACAATTACCTAATATACACAAAGTCCCTGTCATGATGGAGCCAACCAAGGCTGTAGAAACTCTGCTGCTCCCAAATTCATCGAGGAATTCAACCAAGATAATACCAAACGAAAAGCCTACCCCATCAACAAGAAAAAAGGTAAAGAAGTTTGCAACAACAAAAGGCCATCCGTCTCTAAATTCCGAACGTTCCATTCTTTTCATAAATGGTTGTTCACAAAAATGGTAATTGTACTTTATATACCCACAACCACGCGATAATTTTACACTTATCATGTTAAATTATGATTTAATATGTTTCACTTGTTAACAGTTTGGATCCATATCAGACACAAAGAAAATAATTATTGACCAGGACTTAAAGTCTTTGACACCCTTATTGATTTTAAGTTCAGCCAAAAGTGTATGAAACAAACTTTAAAATATTTTAAAGACAACATTTTTTGTGCAGACATTAAGTGTCCTATCCAGTTTCGTGAAGAGTTTTGTTACCTTCATTGTAATCGGACAGTAAACAGATGACTGCCTTACTTCAAATATTGCCAAACATGTATTAAGTGAGTGTTACCTGAAGAAGCAATGGTATCTGAAACATAGTTGAATGCTTAATGCAGGAATACAATACTGAATTAAGAACCCATTTCATATATTTGCTTTGTTGTTACCCTTAATTAAGCTTCCGTCTATCCACACTATTACTATGTCGTATATCGGCAGGTGCAGTATAAAACAATGTTGACTGTTATGTTATATGTTGATTTAGTTTCACAATATCTATTGCTTTGACAGAAAACCTTATATTGAAACAGTAGGGTTATGTTTCATGCTATCTGATGCGTATATAAATATCACCATAGCATGATATCTGCTTCTTAATTATAAACAGATGAATGTGTATTTTATTGTTATAGTTATTTTGTCGTTGAATCTATTATCTCTACTATATTTATCAGATGGTTTTGGCAGATCTTATATGACTCTGAACTGACTATAAACACATTTCACGAAGCAAATTAAAGTTTAGACAGTGTAACTATCCATGAGGTTCCTTTGCCGCCATAATTATAGATGTCATCTGCATTTTGAATTCAAAATCTACACATTTAGACAGAAGAAACATATACCTAGTTGTTTGTCAAACAGTTTGGAAACAGACCATGCACCGATATACAACAAACAAGACGTCTTATCTGGATCCAAATTGTTTGCAAACATGATATGTTGTGAAATGGTGGCAAAATAGTTGAATGCATTTTCTAACACACATATGGATGTAGGGGTATCGCCGGTTTTCCAAGGTCATAATCGTAAACTGATACTTACCTAAGTTCCTAAGAGGTCACACCATGGCCTAGCAGGTCACAAGGGCACATACCTATTATAATAATTGCATGAATTATATTAAAATACAACGTCTTCCCAGTCTGTTTATAGGCCAGTGACTGCTTGGTGTTTACAAGTTTTTTTGCATGAACCCATTCTAGTTTTAAATAATGATAATCACTTAAAACAGGTTGAAAGTAAATCAGAATGCGCCTTAAGGTGCATTCTGCTTTACTTTCAGTCTGCTTTAAGCTATCATCTTCTAGAATACAGCAAATATTTCTTGTGGTTCAGTTTATGACTGTATCAAATGGAATTATTTTAACAGTTAAGGAATGAATTAAGGCGTAAAAAATGTGTATTTAAGAGGTAATGTGTTAAGCTGTAGTTGTATTTAAGATTGACACTTAACTTTCCGTTTGAGTTGAGTCTTATTTAATCGTGACTTTTATCACAGGTTTCATAGGGAAAAAGAGGTATCAGGAACACTCAAATGGACATTTAAACTATCTGTAATGTTTCAACATTAAACATTGGCGGTACAATGTTAACAAAGATATCTGATCACACTTCTTTATTTAGAAAATGTGGTTTAGTATATCCAGTTACACGCTTTTAATCAATCGCTGACTTCTACTAATAGCACGTAGTTTAGATCCGTATTAGTCGCAGAGTAGTTCGGCGTATGGCCAAGATCCAAAATGTTTTACCCTTATATACAAATAAATGATTATTAAGCTCGCGTTATTTTTACAGTGAAACAGTTTATTCTTATAACACCTTACACTTGTAACACTACCTTAGTAGGAGGAAATACATATCTTTAAAGGAACACCTACGCATAATAGCCTAGCAAAAAGGGTAATCGACAAGGTGCATAGTCCAATTCCTTTCGGCGTATTTGATGATTCGAATGTATTCGATTTGGGTCAGAAAATTATACAATAATTCATATACATAGTTATGGTAGTTATGGTCAAGGGGCCCGTCTTACTAAACGACATACGAGAAAAACGGTCGAAAAGTGAAACTGTGAAATACTTCTAATTTATGAAATATAATCCTGTCTCGTGCAAATTCCTAAAGTGTCACAACACAGGATTAGATGCGGAAAGAAATAATAGATTAGAGTTTCAGATTCTGGCTTACGACAATATTAGCTTTATAATAGTGGCTATCAAGGCCATACTAAAGCGCCAACACTTTCGCGAAACGTCTAACAATGTTTATCTACATTTGATCGCATTTCTGAAATAACAAAAATAGTACGAGTTGCATTTCTATATGTTAGTTAGTACAATGTGAAAATAAATAGTATGAATTATAACAAGAAGCTTATCGCTGATTGCTTAAACCAATCGTAGTGGTATCCCTTTCTACATTTCCAACCACAACGGACATTATATAAATATTGAATGGCAGTTTGCGTGACATTCAAAGTGTCAATCCGAGAAAAAGAATGTCACCCCGAGGGTTGACAATTTGAATGTCACGCAAACTGCCTTCTAATATTTATTTTATTACACCGAGCTTATCAATCCTGACTGTTGACTCATCTCGTTCGCGTTTTATAAAATATGTTGTAAATACAAATTAAGAACCGCCAAACATGTAACGCGCGAAATGACGTCACATTGTTTATATCATCTCAACTCAAAATAGAGAAATAATATCATATTGAGTGACGTCACAAAAGCAATATCGTATAGCTAACAGTATTTATAAGAATAGAGAAAAATAATATCATATAGATTGACGTCACAAAAAGAATTTAATAAAGAATGACAGTATTTTTTGATAGATATAAAAGACATGCAAAGTGTTTAATTTTGGTCCATGGGAAATTAACATTGTAACTGAAAGCGAGGTCTAATAAACTATACTGTCTTAGCTTTCTCAATAAACAAGGTTGTGCTAAACATTTAAGGCGTCAACAATTTCTTTAACGACATCTTCTTAACTACTGCATGAACTTTTACCAGACTTTGAAGGAATGATCCTTATATAGGATCCTCTTTCTAAGTTGTTCAAATAAATTTTGTCTGTTGTATATCAAGGTCACAGGAGCTACATAACATGACTGCCAGTGAGTAAGAAAACTTTTGTATATTTGTATAGAAAGTTCTTTTTTCATTACTTGAATAAATTTATTACCTTCGACAGTTTCGACATCCACTGATGTCTTTCTCAAGAATTGCACTGCGACGATCGGCTATATTCGGCCTTGTTCGTCAGTTTCCGGCTTCGTGGAAACGACGAACACAGGGTCGTAGATTCGGGATAGTCTGTAGGCCCCCTCGTCCCTGTTCATGACCGAGTTCTTTCTCCGTATGTGAAATGCTTCTTTGACCTGTCGTACTCGTCGGTTAGTCTCCTTGTCAACTACTTTTGCCCCCTCCCAATCAATCACGTGACTGTCCTGCACTGTGTGATCCGTTATAGCACTTTTGTTATATTCTGTTAACGAGGCTTTGTGTTCTGATTTTGTATAGTTGGATCTTTGGTTCATTTTCACGTCTTTTTGGTGTTCGCAAGGTCTCGTGCCAAATTTTCTGCCTGTTTCACCTCTGTATACAGTGCAGGACAATTCCAGAGTATTACGCTCTGTAGTTTAAACATATTTATTCAGCAAATATACACATCACATAGAAATATACAACAGAAAAAGGGATTGAAACGAAATACATTAAAGTCTTCTAGGATTTCTCTCTCTGAACATGCAATGTACAAGTAATTGCGAAGTATATGGTCAATGATTTCATTAATGACCATATATTTTGCAATAACCCTATTTAGAAACGTAGACAAAATGATTAACCTTGCATAACAAACACCATAACAGTGCCGTGCTCAAAACAATCTGGGAGGGATAAACTAAAGATTTAATCAAACATGCCACGTTATTGGTTCTTCTATTAGATTGCAGTAAGCAAGGTAAATGTCAACCTACCTATGCATGTGATTGGGACCATGGGCAATTATTCAATATTCGTGTTTTGTAGCTCCTCGACAGTCCTGGGTGCTAATTCCGAGCGGATATCTGGAGTTGCAACAAGCCTCAGACATGTTTAGTTAACTTGAGATCTGGTCACCTCACTGGCCAGACACTCCGTTCTATGCAGCACACATGCGCTGTTGATATTTGAAAAGTAATTGCATTTTTCAAAAAAGATATACATGTATAGTAAGTTTGACCCTTAATTTATATGCCCTCAAATGATAAGCATATAGTACCGCACTGTCCGGCTTGTGTTTTTCTGTCATAAAGAGTGTCTATCTTCATTTGTAAGTGTTATTCTGTATGTCTTTCTTTGCGTTTATCCCACATCGTGTCGTGTCTGCTAAATAACTCCTACACGCATGAAAGGAGACTTTGAAGTAACTTAGTATTAACGCTCATGACAATGCCACCATGTTTGCGATAAAAACCCGGGTATCCGAAAGATCTATGTCAGAGGTTGATGTCAAAGGTCCATCATGCATGGATAAATTTTAAAATATCATGGCTAGATTATCCTTTTAACACTAACAAAAAGAATACTTCACCCTACTAGCTTTTACTTTTGCCATAGCATGGTATAAATATAGGGCCCCTAAACAAGCGTACAGTAGTGGTCAATGCTGTGTCAGCTGTGACACTGACCCTGTCCCATTTTTCAAAAGTCGTTGATTTCTGTGAGTAAATGAAATTACTGTTGAAAGTGCATGCTAACAGTTGTGTTTATGTTATGTTTTTATGGAAGGGTATTATATTAGCTAGACAGAAAAGAAAAAAGGTTGTCGTTTCATCAATTATTATTCATGATATGCCCGGTTTTGTCGAGATAAAGTGATAATATACTAACAGTCATTTGTACACCTTGTCTCTATATATACCTTCTGACGATTTTTCTCTCAAAGATCAATCGTGTTGGGGCCCTGTGGGTATAAACTGCTTCAAATCTATAAACAGTAGAATACGCAGTGTTTCTAAAATTTCAATTTGTCTTTTACAGTATCACATCTACAAACTAAAACCTTTACAGACTTGTTTAGGATCTTATCTGATTCTGAATTGGCTGTTTATACAGTCCCCACAATTGATGGAAGATGACAGATAAAAACAACCCTGTCTGATACAGTATTTTCAGCGTTGGATCAAGTGACAGTTTAGTGACACCATATAAGATTTAAGAGCAGCAAAGACTATATATAGTGACAGAAATACCATTGTTTAATTGACAATTACACATACAGAGACAATAAGTGACTTACAATTATTCCATATTCATACAGTGGCTCCAGTATTTTCCAGGTGGTGAGTGTGTTTATTGATTATTCTTCTTGATAGATCTCATACAGTTTCATAAATTTTGAATATTTTTCAGATTTTCATTAATTGGGAACTTGTTAACTATTCTTTGTCCGTTTATTATAGTTGCTACTGTAATTTGAGTTTCTATTTGAATATTTTTCAGATTTTCATTAACTGGGAAGCTGTTTACTATTCATTGTCCGTTTAATACAGTTGCTATTGTAATTTGAGTTTCTATTGAGAATTGTGATCTTTAATGTAAAGGGAGATAATTTGTAAGTAAAAGAGTGGTCACTTTTTCACTCTAATTCATTGGTGGTGGTTTTCTTGTTAAATTAATTAACTGTACAGCATTTAAGCACCATTTACTTTGTTTATTTATCATTTATGACAGTCAGACTTCTACTTTCACTTTAGGCAATTTTCTACTTTCACTTTTGAACAGTCAAACTTCTACTTTCAGCCTTATATTGGTGTAATTGGGTCATTCAGTCATATATTTCATTGCAAGTAGTACATTTCTGTAGTTTGAATTGATTTTCTTGTAGAAAAATTAGTTGTAGTAGTTTTCAGAGTATTTAAATTTTCATTGATTTAAGTGGCTTTGTATGCTTGATTCAGCTCTACACAGTCTTCTTAATTTAATAGGAACAATTTCAATACAGTTCATGTAGATATTGACTATATTTCAATTTATTAGTAATTAATTTTCAGGTGGACTTTGCGTCAGACCATTGTCGCTATTTTAAGATATATTCAGTAGTAGTAGCATCATCAGCATTATAGTTGTTGTTGTAAAATTTTCAGGAATTTGTAGCATCAACGAGACTAGACATCAGCATCAACACAGTTCGGCCGAGAAATTCACCTTATTCAGTTACCCCTTTATCAGTATCCCTCAAATTGAATTTGTTTTTCAGCGAAACATTACACTTAGCGTGTTATTTAGTATGGTGAATGAATTTCATTTTTCAGAGTTTATTTCTTTTCACAGTGTGAAATGAGATATTGTGCATTGTCGTAGTAAAATACATTATTCCATCATTTTGAATCAGTTTATATTAAAAAATTAAGGCACGACTTTCTGTTAGCTGAAATTTGAGGCGTTTCATGACTCTTTGGATTTAATGCTTTAGATATCACTCACTGATATATGTATCTGCATTAAGATATAAATTAGATATAATTTAATTATAATTTATAAACAGCTTTACCTTAGCCAAAGATAGACAGGACCACACATATGAATTGGAGCTAGTCATTGATTGACTTTGGATATTATTTTGATAGATATCAATTGACTTTAGATATCAATTGGTAGATATCATAGATATCAAATATTTACTTAGTTAGTTTAATGTACATAACCGGCATTTAATAAGACGAGAGGAGATATCGCGGATATTTAGACATCGTTGAGTAAACTTTAGATATCAAAGGTTGAATACGCTTGAACTGCTATCACAGATCATTCGGATATTTACATTGGAACGACACATCATTGGAGTTAACTTTAGGTATCAAAAGTATAGATATCACAGATATCACCTTTAGATATCAAAAGTTGAATACATCACAGATCATTTGGATGTTAACATTGAAACGCGACATTTGATGACAGAAAGAAGATTGAAGATTTTGCATCAGGAGATTTGGTAGGTATTTCTGAGAAATTAACTTAGAAATTTAATTTCATTTGTAATGACTTTAATTTAATCAGACCCTGTGCCATATTTTTCATACTTTGTCGGAGGACACAACATAGCTTTGAGTGGATCCAGATCAGTTAGCAGACAGTATATTTGCAGCAGACAGTAATTGGTATCCAGATCAGTTCGTCAACAACATTGCACTAGTTGTCATCAGACAGTACTTTGGATCCAGATCAGTTGAATTTACTTGACTGCAGTGCAGCCAGCCCCCCCCCCCCCCCCTTAATATTTCAAATCTTTGATAGGGTTTATTGATTATTTGATATTACAATGATTAAAATGAATTGTCTTTGTTGTCTTTTCTTATAAATACTGATATTTATAGTGTCAGTGTTTTAGTTTGTATAAATAATACATGGAGTGGTGATAGAGTTGAATTTGAAAAAAACACATAGTGAAATACTCAATAGTGAAATATACTTTGAGTCTGAGATAATGTTGACTTAGTCATGAGTTGATTAAGGTGGATATTCATTATCATTATACTGTTTAGTAAGACAGATGTTTTTAAAGAAACTTGGAACACGAGTTAGTGATTTTAGTTCACTGGAAATGGTTTTAGTGATACAGAGTGTATACATTTGAAAGGAGTTTGATACTTTGGCAAGAAGTTTGAATATAGTGACAAGATAGAGACTTAATAGTGGAACTCTAGCTATACATAGTGTCTACATTTTAAAGGTGATTGAGACTTGGTAAATACTTTGTTGAGAAGTTTGTTTGAATTATATAGGAAGGAGAGAGAGACTTTATGATACTATTGTCACATAGTTGTGGGAAGATAGAGACTTGATATAGTGATATCAGATAAGATAGAAACTTTGATAAGTGCTTTGTGGAGTAATACTATTTGATTTGTGTAACAGTGTAGTGACTGGTTTATTAATATTATAGTTCAGCGTTGGATTTTGTGTAAATAGTGAGGTGTTATCAGCATTTTAATCATGTCTGATGAGGAAGATGAGAAGTTATTGTCTTATCTGAAGGCAGTTGGTGTACCTCCTGTAAAGAACTTAGCCGATTTTAAGAAATTTATGGTAGATTATGGCGATACAAAGGTACCATCAGATCCGAAGACCATTAAGACACAGGTTCATGCACCACGCATAATTATATTCTTCGGAGAAGAAGGCAAAGGCGAGATATCATACCAGACATGGGCGTATGAGGTGAAGTGCCTTCAAGTAGAGAAGACATATGCCAATGAGGTGTTGCTGCAGTCTATAAGAAGATATTTGAGAGGACATGCAGCAGATCAACTGCGATACATCGGCGTCAAGCCAACTATTGATGAAATCCTGGATAGCTTTAACAGCACTTATGGTATGGTGGAGACACCGGAGTCAATGCTTCAAAAAGTCTACGCCTGCAAGCAGAATTCAAATGAGTCAGTACTGAATTACTGCATCAGATTGGAGGATATTCATGCTCAAGCATTGGAGATGAAGGCTTTGACTGAAGTTGATGGCATGTTAAAGCGTGTGTTTTATAGAGGATTAACAGCACAATTAAAGCACCTTTCAGCCTTTAAGTTTGAAACCATACCGGACTACAGGAATCTAAAAAAGAAAGTGAGACAAATTGAGAATGAGCTGAATGAGGACAAAATCAGAGATGTAGATGAAGTCAAAACCAAATGCCAATCCATCAATAAGAAAGAGTAGTCGAAGACAGAACAGCAACTTAGCGATATGACGTCCTTATTAGAGAAACTGAATGCCAGGATGGAGCAATTAGAAAGCAATCAAGCACAGGCTCAGAGTACATTTTGTCAGCAACAAACACAGTCTACAAATCAGCCATTTGAACACCTAGTATGCAACAACAGCAGCAACAATCAAACAGGAACTTCCAACCAAACAGGAACTTTACACAACCTCAACAATATGGAGGATATTATCAACCTCAACAGCCATATAGACCAGTAGGATGGAGAGGACAGAAACACTTTAGAGGTCCAGTGAGTGATAGGCCTAGAGGTCAAGGTCCATTTAGAGGTCAAGGAAGGGGAGATTACTCATATAGAGTGCAGAGACCAACTGCAGGAAGGACATTTCAGCCTGAGTGTTATGCCTGCCACCAAAGAGGTCATTTTGCAAGAGACTGTCAATTAAACTAGTAAGTGCTCAGATTACGGGTCAAAATGTGAGCAATAACAAGAAAGTAGACCAAAAACTTGTAGGAGAAACCAGTACAGTGAAAGTAGAGATAGATGGTATTTCAACAACAGCACTATGTGATACAGGCTCTTGTGTATCAACCTGCTCAGAACAGTTTTATAAGGAACATTTCAGCACAAAGGAACTTAAGCCATTAGATACCATATTGAACATAGAGTGTGCAGATGGAAGCACATTGCCATACAGAGGATATATAGAAGCTGATCTCAAACCTATTGGAATTTCTAATTCAAATCAACAAAAGTGTCTCATTTTGATTGTTCCGGAAACTGACTACAACAAATCAACACCATTTCTTTTGGGTACCAACATCTTAACTGAATTAATGACAGATTGCAAGGAACAACATGGGGTGCAATTTCTACAGAGAGCAAATTTATTCACACCTTGGTTTACTGCATTTAGATGCATGACACAAAGAGAAAGGGAGCTTAGAAGGAACAAAAACAAGATAGCAACAGTTCGGAATGCAGAAAGCCATAGGATCCAGATAGGGCCAAAACAGTCTATCAACATTAGATGCACTACAGATAAGGAAATAGATCATCAACCTACATGCGCAATCATCACAGACACATCCAAATCTGCATTACCACACTTCATTGACATCACACCTGCAGTTGTACACTATGATAATACAAACAAAACAGACATTTTAGTGAACATTTCAAATTTAACCACACAGACTGTTAACATAGCTCCAAAAGCAATCATTGCAGAACTTCAGCCAGTTACAGTGGACGACTCAGTTTATAAGGACATCAACTCAGATCATTCATACAACATTTTTGATGACATTCACATTGGAGAATTAGCTACGGATCAAGAAAGACAACTTAGGGATTTACTTCTTAGCCATGAGGATATCTTTTCAAAAGGGGAAACTGACATAGGAAAATGCAACTTGTTCAAACATAGGATCGAATTACATAATGCTTCACCATTTAAACAACGTCACCGCAGAATACCGCCAGGAATGATTGAGGAAGTTAGGAAACATTTGGAACAACTTTTGGCCGGTGGAATAATCAGAAAATCAAAGTCGCCTTGGGCATCCAACATAGTTTTAGTGCGCAAGAAGAATGGAAAGCTCAGGATGTGTGTCGACTACCGCATGCTGAATAACAGGACGATCAAGGACGCATATGCTTTGCCCAGAGTAGAAGATGTCTTCGATTGTTTGCATGGTGCGAAATATTTTTCCACCATCGATATGAAGAGTGGTTACCACCAAGTAGAGATGGAAGAAGAACATAAAGAGAGAACTGCTTTCACCGTAGGTCCGCTAGGATTTTTTGAATATAACAAGATGCCGTTCGGATTATCAAATAGCCCCGCAACGTACCAATGACTGATAGAAGAGTGTCTCGGAGACTATAACATGAAAATATGTGTTATATATTTAGATGATCTCATTATTTTTAGTGACAGCTTTGACCAACATCTTGAAAGATTACATCTAATTTTGACCAGGTTAAGAGAATGTGGCATCAAATTATCTTCAGAAAAATGTTTTTTTATGCAACGGAAAGTAAAATTCCTTGGACATGTTGTTGGAGAACATGGGATCGAAACGGATCCAGATAAAGTTGAGAAGATCAAGAACTACCCCAAACCAAGAAATTCAGATGAGCTCAGATCATTTTTAGCATTTTGTGGCTATTATAGAAAATTTGTCCAAAACGTCTTAAAATTAATTAGACCTTTGTCAGACTTGTTACCACCAACATCAGCTAAAAAGAAAAGCAAACCGAACCAGGAAATGAAAGAATGGAAGTGGGAAGATGTTCACCAAAGGACTTTTGAACAACTGAAAGGAATACTTACAAGCCCTCCAATTTTGGCTTATCCAAATTTTTACTTGCCTTTTGAGTTGCACACAGATGCAAGTGCACAGGGACTTGGTGCGGTATTATATCAGAAGCAAGAAGGGAAGAAGAAAGTGGTAGCATATGCAAGCCGCAGTCTAAGCAAATCAGAGCGCAATTATAGCGCATTCAAGTTAGAATTTTTAGCGCTGAAATGGGCCGTGACTGAGAAGTTTTCAGATTACTTGTTAGGTAACAAGTTTAGTGTCTATAAAGACAACAATCCCCTCACTCATATTTTGACATCTGCAAAACCTGAAGCCACGGGGCAACGATGGGTAGCGGCACTAAGTGACTACAACTTTGATCTAATTTACAGACCAGGAAGCAAGAATATAGATGCAGATTCAAGATATCCTAAGCCCTCCAGAGAAGAATCAGAGAAAGTCATAGACAACAAAACAATCAAGGCAATCTGCAACACAATACATGTAAATCTGAATAAGGGGCGATCCTTTGAAAGCACAGAAAGCAAAGCAAATACTGAAAATTGCAGACTCGGTTTAATTGAGTCAGTTCATGAGCAATACTGAAATATGCAACAGTGCTCACGCCCCCTAGCACCGGCTTAAGCGGAACTCAACTTACAACTTTAAATGCGCTGAAATCAATGATTCCAAAGGACCAGAAAGTATAACAACACTGAGAATGAAGTACGGGGCGACTTTTTACAGCCGCCACACAAGCACTTAACATCTGCTGTTGTGAATTATATAAATCTGAATAAGGGGAGATCCTATGAAAGCACAGAAAATTGCAGACTCGGTTTAATTGAGTCTGTTCATGAGCAACTCCATAAACTCCATTTATAGAAGTACTGCCACATCAAAATATTAATGTAGTTGAGGCCACAGAGAGCCCAGGACAGACAATGACACAGATTGAAGTTAGGGAGATTAGGAGACAACAAAGGGAAGATCCAGTCATAGGAATTTGGTATAGGGCAATTTTAGACAACATACTTCCAAAGAAACAGCTAATCTCAAGCAATCCAAAACATCAAACCATGAACAGAAACTTCAAAAGTCTTCACATGATCAGAGGCATACTGTATAGAAAAGTTCAAGACAATGGTCAAGTATTAAATCAGTTGGTTTTACCAGACATTTACAAGCGTCAAGTGTTACAAGGATTGCACAACAAAGTAGGACATCCTGGAAAAGAAAGAACAGCATCATTAGTACGGGACCGGTTTTATTGGCCTGGATACATTAGTGAGATAGACAAATGGGTGCAACAATGCGATAGATGTCTACGCAGAAAATCTTCTACATCCAAATCACCAAGTATAGAGTCAACCTACCCACTTGAAAGAGTATGCATGGATTATTTGACAGTTGATCCTTGTCAAGGGAACATAGAAAACATTCTCGTCATCACAGATCATTACACGAAATACTCTGTAGCAGTTGCAACAAGAAACCAAACAGCCAAAACAACAACAGAAGCTCTTTTGAACAATTTTGTTCTACAATATGGCATACCCTCTATTCTCCATTCCGATCAAGGCAGAAATTTTGAATCAGAACTAATGAAGGAACTATGTAAACTTATGGATATTCAGAAAACAAGGACATCAATATACCATCCCATGTGTAACGGACAAACCGAACGATATAATAGGACTTTGTTAAATATGTTAGGGACTTTAGAACAAGACAAGAAGAGAAATTGGAAGAAATATTTACCTACATTAGTCTACGCGTATAATGCAACCAAGCACGAGTCAACTGGGTTTACACCGTATGAACTGATGTTTGGACGGAAGCCAAAATTGCCAATTGACACCGTCTTTCACCTAGACAGCAACAGGGACTCTATGACATCAGCTTATGTCAAAGATTTAAAGGAGAGACTTGAATTTTCACATGAACTAGCAAACAAGACTCTCAAGAAAGCTAGAGAAAAGCAGAAACTCCACTTTGATAAGAAGGCCAAAGCTTCCAAAATTCAAATAGGTGACACAGCTTTAGTGAAGATTTTAGCGTACGAAGGGAAACACAAAATCGCAGATAAGTTTGAACAAGACACGTACAAGGTAATTGGGCAACCACACAATGATATCCCAGTATATATTGTGAAAAATGCAGATGGAACGGAACGAATGCTACACAGGAATCATTTGCTTCCAATAGAAGTTAAAGATCCTGTGGATGGGAATGAGGATACCAGAAAGAGCACTGTAGTGAAAGAGAAACAGAAACCAAGACCAAAACCAAGGTTACCAAAAACATAAGTTCTGGTAGATAAACCAGTTTTGAGGAAAACTGAGAACAAGAGCATAGATAATAGTAGAAGTATAGGAGAGGACAGTGATGACACTGATAGTGAGTTAGATGAATATGTCATTACATATTCTAGTAAAACAGAAGGACCGGCCGGTCATGATAGCAAAGAAAAGAGCAAGAAGCACGTTAAGTTTAGTAGCAAAGAAGTAGAAATAGTTGAAGCCGTAGAGGATAAAGAGGAAGTACCAGATACACATCCTACAGATGTGTCAGAGGTAAGTCTAGTAACAGTGGAAGATGTAGAGGAGAAAAGTGTAGAAGAGACTGTTACAGAACAAGTAAGTACAGAACCTACAGAAACAGTGCCAGAAGAAGAAGAGGTTAGTATAGAGGAGAGTACTGAGGAAAACAGTACAGTTCCATCGCATGGAAAGGGAGGCGATGAGTTGCCAAAGAAAGATCAGCCATGCGTACCACAGCCATCCGTACCACCGCCACCCATTCCACTGCCACCGCCACCAATACCACAGCCAAGAAATTCCACAAGGGACAAGAAAGCACCTGATAGGTATACGGATGCAGCCTATGTTGTTCATAAGCAACAGACAGTGAGCAGTGTGGGACAGTCCAATTCTGATAAACAGAGTGAGCAGCTAAAGGGGTTATTTATGGAACAAGCTGCACTTACTGTGAAGTTGTTGGACACGGTGCTTAAATAATATCTTTTAATGTGTTTTTCAGTTTTAATTTATTTTTTTAATATATACATGGACATTTTGTTATAGTTGCAATTATAACCATGGAAGGTTTAATGAATTATAACTTTAGGTCAGTATCAGTTGTTTGAATTGTGAATAAAACATTTTTTGGAAGTGTAATTTATATAAATTACATTTTAAAGAAATGTTTATTGACAATATTTATAATTACACTATATGATTAGTTAGAGTAATTGATCAGAGATAGGTTTGAAATGCAAGTTCATTTATTCAGTATGTTATGCACATTCATACATAGGTTGAATGTATTCTTTGTATTTATTTTGAAAGCTATTGTGTGTTTGTTGTAATGTACAATAAATTTGAATAAATATATAGTCAGCTTTGAATTTATTTTGTATTTATTGTATAAAATTGTATGGAAACAATTTTCCAGAAGCAGGGGAGGAGAGAAACAAGTTGATTAGCTTTACATTACATTATTATGTTTTTAAAACTCTGTATTTTAACATTTTTGTACTAATACTGTTTATCTTTAACAGAGACGGAGGGTATAACAGTGGAGTTGCTATAAAATCTTTTTATGTTTTGTATTCTTTTGCAGAATGCTGGTTAGCAGAAAAAGGTTTATAGAGTTTATGTCAGTGCTTGATTTTTTTGTAGATTGTATCCAAGGAGGAGATAATCATATTATTATCTTTAATTGATTGTTAGTTAATACCAATTTAGTGTTCAGTATATGCATTGAATTGTATTGAAACTGTACCAGGAAATTGAAGTTTAATAACATGATTTTATAAATATAATAGTGTATGTTGGATCTTTGAGCAATTATATTGTTCATTAGGCAGTAGTAAGATAGGTTCAGTGGTAGTTGATAATTAGTTTGTGGATTTTAGTCATTTTAGTATTTTTGCATATTTGGTGCTATAGTTTGAAGTCGAGACGACTTTAAGGAAGAGGGGGAGAATGTGACTCGGTGCAATTTGCGGTCTTTTCGGATGATGCTATTCGGCCCGGGTTTTAGATAGATAGTTCCGGTTGTCATTCTAATCGGATCATTCCAAAAGTTGTCACTGACCAGAAAGGATCATTTAAACTTATTTACTTTATTTAATTCATTTAGTATTAGGATCAAATCACAGATATAGGTAGGTAAGATGTCAGATGTTATCATTGGCTAGTTATTTCCTCGGGTGAATTGGTTTTTATCGATATTTAGGCTGAAATTAGAAGAGACGTACTTTCGGTTTATTCGCGCCATTTCTATTCTTTGTTCAAAATTACTTTCGACTGTCATAGATGATAACTCGTTTATACACTTTACAAACAGCATGTTAATAAAGTTCATTATTACAGAATTCACCTGCACCTGCACCAGAGAGAACGAATTAGAGCGAGGTTCATAATACCAGATATTTTGGTGAGTTGTAAATGTATTGTGCCACTGTACCATTGTTTTATTTAGGTTTTTGTTAATACTTTAAGCATTGTTTCAATTTAACTAAGATATCTACATGTACCCATGCTATTTAAATGGAGCCACTAGTAAGACAGGTAAACATAAGTATAATTGTATGTCTTGAAATCATGTTTATATAGGGAACCGTTGTTGTCAGGGCAACTGTTTAAATATTTGTTTATTTCATATTTCAGAACGTTGTATTACTTGCGAGAGTGTTGTTCTCGTTGGCTTCGCCATCCAATGGTACTGACGTGACTTTCCGATATGTAGATATTAATAAAGATGTAAAGAACTCTTCTGGCCAAGTTATTATTACCGACCCGAAGGGTTAAATATATCTGTCCTGACAGACAAGCCGAACTATCTTATGAATGGTTGTTATTGCCTATGTTATGACGTCGTCATGACGTCGTCATGCATGCATTAGCGCATTAAAATACAATTCGCCACTGTATAGCAAGCTAAACGCGTTTTTAGGGTTGACGAGGTGAGAAAATAAATCTAACACCACAGTTGAGTGTCAGAAGGTGTTAGATTTACTATATTTCATTCGTTGCCAAGCAGCTTATGGGAACAAACCCACCTACCAGCATTCACTTTAGTTCTTGGCAGAAGGGATACTGTCCGTCTAATTAACAGAAAAAAATTCCCTGTGACTAAAATGTAGGAAGGTCTCTGGGGATGATTGTTAGGCTTGAGTTTGTTTTTTACTGAAAATGTATTTAAATATGAGTAAATTTGAATTCTGATCAGACGCTGTGTTAGGATCCTAACCTTGCCGATATAAGTTGTCAGACCTGGCAGGGTATTGGTTATGCCCGCGTCACACTGTCCCGAATTTTACAACAGATGGACACACTATACAAGAAATGTTCAAATTCGGGCCTGACCGTGTAGTCATCGGACCATTCCGATCTGTGCAAAATATTTAAGCACAGTGTATTATTGTTTTCAGACAAGAAGAATTTATTATTTTTTCATTGAAAAAATCTATCTTTAGCTCCAGTGACCCAGATATGCAACTTAATCAATTCAATAATATATGGGAAGGACCTCTAGAAGTTACACAATGCAAAATATCAAAGCTCTGATAAAAGACATTTCACTATAACTCTTTGTAAAACAGTGACTCTGGGGCGGGCCCAATTTTGATCGCATGGGCAAAATTTGAACATCCTTGATAGAGGACCTATAGTTTTGTGCCAAATATCTTAGATCTGGCCTGTGAGTTTTTTGACAAGACAAGAGGTTTTTTAAAGATTTCCTTAGTTGTTTACTTTGGTTGACATGGCAACCAGTGTTCTGCATTGATTCAAAATATTTGAACAGCTTTGAAAGAGCTTGACGGAAGGGTCATTCCTGTGAAGTTTGGTTGTAATCAGGCAAGTGGTTTTGTAGAAGATGTTTGAAGAAATTGTTGACTTGCGACGCATGACGAACGACGCACGACCACGACATTGACAGACCACAAAAGCTCACATTGAGCACTTCGTGCACAGTTGAACTACAAAGACAGTAGTCGTTCCCATAAATTGTGCTGAAACAATTATTTCATATAATTTGAAGCCAAAACAGACGTCGGGTATATCGGCATCTGACCTTACCTCGAACAGAATGCCACACATTCAGAAATTGATAACAGAATTTTAAAAACGCTTTAATATAATACATTTCACATCGCTGTGGATTTTTTTCTTTTGAATATTAGATTATTGTTGCTGAAAGAAATGCCTTTGTCAAATAGGTACTCATTCTCAGTGGTTGCCTTAACGATTGCAAAAGATGGGACATTTAAGAAGCAAAGTTCTCTATGCGACAGACAAAACAGCAGTGCGAGTGTAAAGTCGTTCGAATGAATTCGCGACAAGACGCCAAGTAATTTTGTGTCTAGCCAGAACCCACAACATGCCTAAAAACTGTCAATAATGTCATTATTTTACATTGCGTTTATTCGTTAACGTTCATACCCCTACGTTTGATCGGGTATAAAATGAGGCTAGTGTCGTCAGGAATTCGGTAAAACTAGATCGTCATTTAAATGTTCTTCTGTTAGTTTTCTGATTGGCAATTGAACATGTCTAACAAATGCGAAAGGTACGAACATAGTGTACACCTTTGTTTTATAATGCCTCAGTTTTAACTACACTCATATAACATGTACCATTTTATTTCGATGTCATTGTACTACCAGAATACACGCATGTAATTAAAGTTTCATTCATAAAAACCTTCTTGCAATTCATTTTATTTTTCATAGTAACGCTTATCTTGACCTAGCGCTTTATAGACTTTCACAATTGAATGACAATAGTAATATTTACGGTATCAGTGTATTTTTATCTATTAAAGACCGGAAGCGTCTGATCCATGGGACATAAAATTTTACGGTAGCATTAAATCTAACGGTTTCAAATCCGCGATTTGAATAACACAACTAAGGGAGCTTCCAAGGTACGTCATGTCGTGCTCAAGACCAAGAACAAGCGTGTGCAGTAGTTTTTTGTGATTTATGTAAAGTGGAAGGTGATCTGAAAGTGAAATGCCACATTTCGCCATACCCAGATAATCTCACCCACTGAATTTAGTATCCCTAGCTACTGTGGTATCAGATATAAACAGCGTTTCATATGGCTGGGGTCCATTATCAAGGTCAATGTCAATGGCAGTATAGCTTTAAAGTGGTATTCTACACTCTGATATCCACAAATGTACTCACACGCCCAGTTGAATACCCTTAGTTGGTGTGGTATAGAAAATATACCGCAAACATGGTCAAGGTCAAGGTCACAGTGATCTGAAAATGTTACAACACTTTTTTCTCATTATTTACTTAATAAACAAGTATTGTGCCGCTACTAGCTGGTGTTGTAAAAAAGACATCCTCCCTATAACCTGATTCTTGTTTTTCCTACAACCTTTAAGATTAACTGACTGTAAATTAGGAAGTATAATAGTAACATACATGACTTGGCTTACAGATAACATGTACAAAACTACTTTTCAATGATTTGCGAAACAGCATACTATCTTCACACCACAATATGCAGTCATGAATCATAGTTATACGTCATAAACGACGCTTCCCTTAACAAAGTGTATCGTAGTTTAATTAAAGCATGTAACGTCATTCTGTTGTTTTTCTTTGCGTTTATTCCACATCGTGTCCGTTCGATAATTCCTACATGCATGAAAGGGGAATTGCTAAAGTAACTGTGTATAAATGTTCATGACAAGGCCACTATGTTTGAGATAAAAACCAGGGTTAATGTTCGAAATATCTTTGTCAGAGGTTGGTGTCACAGGTCTAAGTCCATCATGCATGGATACATTTTAAAATAACATGGATAGACTATCCTTTTAACACTTACAAAAAAATTACCTCACGCTACTAGCTTTTACTTTTACCATAGCATGGTATAAATACAGTGCCCCTAAACAAGCGTACAGTAGTGGTAAATGCTGTGTCAGCTGTGAACGAACCCCTGTCCAATTTTCACAAAGTCGTTGATTTCTGTGAGTAAATGCAATAACTGTTGAAAGTGCATGCTTACAGTTGGTTTTATGTTATGTTTTTTATGGAAGGGTATTATATTAGCTAGACAGAAATGCAAAAAGGGTGTCGTTTTATTAATTATTATTCATGATATGCCTGGTTTCGCTGAGATAGAGTGAGATTATACTAACACTAAGTTGTACCCCTTTTCTCTATTTAAACCTTCTGACAATTTTTTTTCTCAAAGAGCAATCGTGCCGGGGCCTGTCGGTATAAACTGCTTCAAATCCATAGACAGTAGAATATGCAGTGTTTCTATAATTTCAATTTGTCTTTTACAGTATCACATCGACCAACTAAAACCTTTTCAGACTTTTTTAGGATCTTATCTGATTCTGAATTGGCTGTTTATACAATTTCCACAATTAATGGAAGATGACAAATAAAACAACCCTGTCTGAAGATGTCCTTACCGCCGTTCTTAAACGTGTCGTCTGCAAATTTATGTTGAATTCAAAATTACGAAATTAGACAGAGGAAAGATTTATATATGTGTCAAACTGTTTGGATTACGATAAAGTGCCGCAGTTCTTATAAACCGAATATCTGATATAGATCCAAACTGCGCTCAAATACTATAGGTTGCAATATTGATGGTGCAAAAGTAATATTTCTTTCTTTTTAACTGAGATTGATGTGTTAGATATCGCCGGTTTGTAAAGCAACAATTGTAAACTGACCTTGACGTAAGTTCACAGGAGGTTATATCGTGACATGCAATATCATATAGCAGGTCAGTATTTTTTCTTAATATTCGTATCAGTGATTTGAATTATGAAGAATTCATTATGCTTTACATTCTTTTGAGTTGCCGCTTCAACAAGTATGACTGTTAATTCACATGTAAATGTTTGGTAGGGGAGGGGAGGTCATATTCACATTACAGTAGACATTCATACTATGTGTCAAAATTAAAAAAATATCAATGGCATGGACGATAATTATTTTATGACGATAAGGTTAATTTCATATCATGCTTTAACCCTTTACCCCATAGCCTTTTTTAGTTTTGAAAATAGGTGACTACTTAAAGCAGGTTGAAAGTAAAGCAGAATGCGCCATATGGCGCATTCTGCTTTACTTTCAGCCTGCGTTAAGCTATTACCTGCTAGAATAAGAAAAGTATTAAATATGATACATATTCATTACGGTATAATTTGGAACTATTTTCTTCAGCGGATGAATAAAATGAATGTGCTAAAAGTCGCTTCTATAAGTGAAAGGGTTAATAATGATAAGACCAGTCGAACCCTTGCTCTGCTTGCACTATTTTTCGTTATCAATTTAGATTCTTATCAGCCTGTTCTCGGCGTTTGACCAAGATCTAAATTATTTGACATCAACGTAGATGTTTCTGTTTTCAAAAGTATTGAGCGTATGCTTTTCTGATTGTAATTAGGGTAAGCGTAATAGATTTGTAATAATACCATAGAACTAGATACCTACACAAACAAAACAAAACATTGTGTGCAGCTGAAAAATGTAATTAAATAGTGATATGACAACTGTTACAGCCGATAATGTATCATCAGATAAAACATAGTTGCATATGAGTTAAATATTTAGTACAACAATCACAACAGGAGATAGTTCACCTATGTCGTTAAACAAGGGCCACCATGGCCCTAAATCGCTCACCCGGTACACCATGTAAAACTTGACCTATAGTGACCTAGATTACGACTGGACATGACCCACAATCAACCTCTAGAGTGTTAACAAGATTTTACTATGATTTGACCTAGTGACCTAGTTTTTGACCAGACACAATTTTGATTTGGACCTAGATTTGATGTAGGCAAACATTCTGCCAATATTTCATTGGATCTAATGAGATTTGTAGCCTCTAGAGGGTTAACACGGTTTTTCTTTGATTTGAAGTAGTGACCCAGTTTTTGACCAGAAATGACCCATATTTCAACTTGACCTAGATATTAATTAGGCAAACCTTCTGACTAGGTTGCATTAAAATTCAATGAAATTTGAAGCCTCTAGAGTATTCACAAGGTTAATCTATAATTTGACCTAGTGACCTAGTTTTTGACCGGACATGACCCACATACACACTTGACCTGAATATCAATGAGGCTAACATTTTGACCAAGTGTCATGAATATAGGGTGAGATTTGTAGCCTCTAGAGTGTTAACAAGGTTTTCCTATGATTTGACCTAGTGACCTAGTTATTGACCTGACATGACTTATATTCGAACTTGAACTAGATATTAATTAGGCAAACATTCTGACAAAGTTTCAGTAAGATCCAATGAGTTTGTAGACTCTAGAGTGTTCACAAGGTTTTTCTATAATTTGACCTAGTGACCTAGTTTTTGACCGGACATAATCCACATTCGAACTTGACCTAGATTTTATCAAGACAAACATTGTCATCAAGTTTCATGAAGATCAAATGAAATTTGTAGCCGCTAGAGTGTTCACAACCAATTGTGAACGGACGGACAGACAAGACAGACAGACGGACAGACGACGGACGAGAGGGACGACATACATCCAGCGATTCTAAAAGCTCATCTTGGCATTTCGTGCCGGGTGAGCTAAAAAACCATGTATATTTTCAAAGTCTCGAAGGTAATGATCGTGTTACGGTACGAAACACGTAGCTCTTTCCTAGTAAACAAGTTTGTTTATTTCAATAGCGAACAATGTCTAGTCCGGCCATACAACAGGTAATCATGCATTCGAACATAATCCGAAGGCTTTGTCACACATATTGTAAAATAACACCAACTTTTTGAAGACCCTGTTTATCTACATTTCATTGTTTTGCTGTTTTATTTAGTTTCCTGACATAACAAGAATAGTATTTTTACCACTGTGATATTATTGGTGTGGTATTTGGAAGCAGTATTTATTTCTACTTTTTTAATGAGTACACTATTACCAACTGGTATGAATTGTATTAAGAGGTCGGTTGCTGTCATATCTAGTTGTAGTTGTCTTCATTCTTCATTTCCAACCGGACTAACATACTATGTATATACTGGGAAATGTCTAACCTTTCTCAATAAACACGCGTGTGTTAAAATAATTACAATTATTGCATACAGGTCGGAATCAGGTCAATCGCCGGGTGCCATGGCATTTATCAGATCCCGATTTATACGCAATCCAGACAAACTAATATCGTCCATACCTTCATATCAATCCATTAATGTATGGACATTGTACACAACTATCTGACGTGCTTGCTTGTTTTATTTTCTAAAATTTAAATAATTTAATTCGATACACAAGTAAAGCAGTTTTTGCAATACTGTTGTCAATAATTAAGCATTCATAGTTTGTATTTAATAATTTGCCATTTGGGAAGGCAAGAACATATTGACAATTACACACATGCGTTGGTTGTTCCGCAACACTGTATAGATTGTAGCATACCTTCACAGTGCCTGTACCTAGATAGCGATACTGGCTTATCGATTCAGACACTTGAAGTTAACTTTAACATTAAGAGATCCGATGTTCCATTGGTATAAGGATAAACACCAATCTGGTACAATCATGCCAGGGATTGGCCATGGTCTTAATTGTGTCACTCAGTCCTCTGGCTTTTATGGTTATTTATCTTACGTTTAACCTGATTTACAGAAGCAAAGCGGAATTCGTACTACACCGAAACAGTGGTTTACCTTATGAATGTTTAAACGCGAAAATATCCCCCTCTGTTTAGTTAAAGGTATTCATTATGTGCGGAATTAAAATACAGCTTGCTGCAACACCGCACTCTGCACCTCCGAGGTAGAATGACAGATTGTAGTTGTGTGAAATGTCAAATATCCAACCTGAAAGAAGAAATAAGAAATCTTAAATGGTCTGGCCAATTTGAACGCTGTCTCTATTTCATACATTTTTACTTTTAAAGCTTAGCAATTACACAAAACGAAAGAAGTCAAAAGGCCTCCACAATATCCTTCTATATTACTTTCTAAATATATATATCTGTAACTGTTTCTATCTGCATGCTATTTTCGAGTGTGTGAGTATTAAAATTAACGGTATGCTGATATATAAACAAGGTTCTGCCAATATGTAAGACCTTTTATTTTTTAACATATTAAGAGGCTGCCATTAGTTTACATTACCTTGTGTTGAATTTGCATTGTGATTAGTTTAAACTAGAACGTATTTGGTTATCTCAATATTAAAGTCTAAATTTGTGTTGGCTCGACCCAAAACTGCATAGATATACCTTTTACGCATTTCATTCATTCCTCAACTAAAGAGAATGGTTCTACCTTATGCAGTTACGTTTTTCAACACTATGCATATAACCTCTATTCTAGATGATTGTACATTACTTAAAGCAGGCTGAAATTAAAACAGAGTGCAAATAAAGACATATTCTACAAAACTTTCAAACTGCTTTAGGTGATCACCAGTCGTCATACCTAGAAGCAGAATATGGAGTTAAAAATCAAATAAAATAAGCATTTTTCTCAACAACACAACAGTGCAAACGAGAGATATGGTAGTAAAAGATCATGAAACAAGGTAGTAAAATGTACAAGAAACACATTTGCACAAAAGCATGTGACGGAGACAAAGATAGAGCCGAAAAGAGAAAAGAAAATACAAATGACAGATCGATGGAGAATAGAGAGAATAGAGTGACAAACAGAGACAAACAGAGTGACATACAGTCATGCATAAAGAGAGTGAGAAAAAAAGAAAGAGAATGATTACCTGCAATAGGAGCTCCAAAGAAAACTGTTACACCAAAGACAAACATAATTATCCCAAATGATTTGCCAATCTCCCCAGGTCCAAATTCATCAGTCAGAACTAACGGAAGGAGTATATTATATCCCCCTGTATAACAAAGAATACAGTTCAGCTTAAAAAAGAGGATGATGCAATTTCGTATGTCAACATCATAGATATCTTAAAAGACTAGATCGACCACCTAGCGCTGAGCTCCCATTGGTCGACGGCCAGAGAGACGCCATCTTGATACGTGTATCATACACTTTCCCTCCGGAGACAAAATATGAATTACTTTCATTTAAGAATGAATTCGTACTACATACATCTTGTAACATAGATATGCACCGTAAAACGACCATCAAACGATAATAAGCACAAAATGATGGTAATTCTTATTTAACTGAATAAAATCATCGGTTAATCATAGCAACTATGGAACGCTTCTTATCAACTTCTGTAGTCAATGACGCACCGTCAACGTAGACGGGATTACTGCGCACACGCACAGCATGTAACGTCATTAATCTACCGCAATACGACGTGCACCAGACCATTGGAATATGAGTAGCATACACGCATCAAGATGGCTTCTCGATGACCGTCGCTGATTGGCCTATAGCCGATCTAGGTTATTTTAAGATATCTATGGTCAACATCAACAAAAAACATGTAGGTTACAGCTTATACAACTTTTCAACAATTTGTTTGTTCCTTTGTTCAGGTATCAAAATAGAAAGTTTTAAATAAAAATAATCTGTCAGGAGCATTTTGGTCTATATGTTACATTATACTTCTTTGAGGGACTGTGTTCTTTAGCGCCAGTATTGAGAACACGAAACATTCATTCTACGGCGATATTACCATATTCATGTACAGTACATGGATGGCTGAGTTAGGTTTTGCGCACTGCGACACAAATTATGTTATATAGTGCCAATAAATGATGAGGGATGATAGCGTAAGATGAGGATTCAAGGAAGATAATATCAGCTAATCTCATTCGTTGCTAAGCAGCGCAAATGACAAAAACCACCGACCTGTCTTCCTTTTAGTTCTTGGCAGGGAGGGGACTATTGTCGGTCTAATTAACAGAAACGATTCCCTAAGGCAATTAAGCCCCAAACAAGAACACGGTAGGAAGGTGTCTGGGGCATGTACAGTAGAACGCTCAAATAGTGAACTCTAACGGCAAAAAACAATGATGTACCTAAAGGCAGAGTAGCTTTTGCGAATTCCAGAACTGAAGTAATGCCTTTCGAGTATTCTGGAGCTTTCTCCATAACTCTTTAACCTCCACCTGTTCTTAAGACTTTCGGTATATTTCGATTAACAAGTATTTTAGAATGTTTGACTCTAGACATTATAGAGTTTACTCACCATATGATAAACCAAACAAACAGGTCACGATAAGTTTCGTTTCAAATGTTGGTAATGGCGGCATCAGTGCCATTGTTATTCCCTGTATCATCATCATGATTTCAAACATAACTCGTCTGTTACAGCACACCTTGTCTCCGAGCCACCCAAACAGTAACCGTCCAATGAGGTTACATATTCCTACCAATAAATTAGAACAAAATATGATGTACTGTATATGTACAGTAATGTTGAACAAGACTTTAAGTATCAGTTGTAACGTATTCTGAAATCGTCGCAACCACAGCTATTATTTCAACGTACAGTCATAAAACTTTTATGCCATGAATGTGTCATATGAAACTTAATTACCACTTATTTCTAGTTTTTAGTTTCAAGGAAGAGTAACAATAATAAAGCGGCAAATAAAACAAAACGAAATACGGTTTTTGGTTGCTGAACATTCCTTGTCATTGTATGCCTGTATTCGATGCCGGGCTTTTCCGTATGTAATTGTACGATAAGATACCATAAGAGTCTGTTTCAAATAAGAAACTATTGTGGATATTAAATGATTTAGATAAATATTTAGTTATTGGTGCTGTATATGAAAGGCAGATAGTTACCAATATATACTTACCAATTGATGATACTAGCAACGCCGCATCCGTTTTTCTCATACTACTTTGTGTTACCTGGTCTGGCAAAAGACTGAATGGAATCATATATGCTAGACTCATGAACACGCTTGATGCCATGAGAAAGAAACATCGTTTATTCTTCACAAGGCGTAGATTTTCTTGAACCATGCACTTTAATGAATGTAACATTGACCTTAAAGTATTCTGACCACGCTCTCTTTGTTGTATGACATTTCCTTCCTGATCTGGGTTGCATTGTTCTTTACTTGTTGTTTTAGATAATCCGATCAGAAGTCCACAGGGTATCCCATTTAGTAACATTCCTGATATTACAAGCATGGTCATTCTCCAGCCATATTCGGTAATGAGATTGCTTATCAATATGTTGAACGCAACTTTCCCAAAACCTATAAAAAATATTCATGTGCACTAAATCGTTTATTAAAATAAATCATTTACTCATAGTGGGTTAAATAGCGGGCATTCCTCTGACATAATCAGATGTTAAGGTGTAAAAATACAGTATCGCTCACTTAATAGACACAATTATACATTTCGATCGATATACTTGATTTTATCTGTAGAATGATTGTGTTTAAACAAATTGTATCCGACCAGAAACAAGGTAGATCTGATAAGATTCAATCTGTTTGACACCATATTATTGCAGATACATAATGAACACTTTTGATATATATTCAGGCGATAAGATTGTTATATTATTAATGTTTTCTTTCTAAATAAATTGACATCAAATGGTTTATTTGTCAAAAACGAGAAGATACTGAAAAAAAACAACTTAGCGGCGTCATATTGCATATGGTATTAAGGAAATACGATGAGCGGTATAAAAAAATATTCCAACCAATTCTGAATGTTGGTGTTCTAGGGTTTTTTATCGCTTGATCTACTCCAAACTTAAGCGAAGTAGAACTTTGCATTTAACTTCGCTACGTACTATTCATTTAGGATAATATATATTGCTTCATAAGCATAGCCTTAGGTGACTTTGTTTAGTATTAATATAGTTGGCAATAAAGGGGTTAGATTGCGCACATTGTAGAGTGTTGTGCAATTGTGTTACCATTGCGCCTTTTGTTGAAGTTCTTGACCACACATGCTTCAGAAGGTAGCCACATAAACCCACAACCAATTCCTGAAATAAAGATACTATTTTCAGTGTTAAGACAGACTAATGTCAATACAGAGTGGCTATATACATATTGAAATTATTCCCGTGCTAAAATGCTTAATGTTTTTAAATCTACTGTACCGTGGGCCTTGAGAGAATTTTAAAACAGTCGAACTTTGATATATCGACTCGGTTTAGTCGACATACCCGTATTTCAAAATTAAAACGTAACATAGTCACGTTTTAACTTTGAACTATTGGTTTGTTCGACTAAACCAATCCTGAAAGACTGCAGTTCATGTGTCGAAATATCGGATAGTTCAAGTAAAAAAAAGTCGAGATATCTAAGTTTGACTGTTAACGATTACGTGGTTTAACATTTAAAAATATTGTTATGAATATTTCTCTTCCATTACATGATTTTTAGTGTCAGCTTCGTAATGTGTCTAATGTGAGTAAATCAGGACAGTAAAAAACATATACAAACTGATTTTAATCGATTTATTGCCTTATCCTGAGGTTAATCACAAACAGATTAGATTCTGATCAGAAATCACCTTGTGTGCTATTTACACACCTTAAATTATAATTTAAGTCTTGCCTACCTATTAGAAGACCATACGTAATATACATCGCTGGTAATGTCGTGACAAAAGCACTAGCGAGAGAGCCAATAAACGTTATGAACGAGCCAGTGATAATAAGCAGTCTACTTCCAAATTTATCAGCCAGATATCCTACGATAGGGCCTAAAAATAAAAAAGGTAAATATTGTTTAAACATTTAGTCTGCCTAAAGGGACTCCTATAAAATTGGAAAACAGTTTGAGTCCAAATAAAAACCAAAATTATTCCATCTGTTCAGATTTCAAAGTGTGTAAAGATAAATAGGAAAACTAATGTTGATGAACAAATATTGCTTCGGGAGTTTACAGCATGCGTAGCACAGTGTTCCCTCTCTACAACGACGCTCAATGGGAGACACAGAGTGTGTGTGTTGTTCGGAGGGAGTCGTTATAGGAAGGGAAACTCAAGACTTGTATTTGCAAACAGTTTAAATCATTTCTTCTCTAGTTATGGCTGAGTACTAAATCAATGTGAGTTAAAACCAGCTAAGACATTAAAATTAAGAACAGCATGGTGCAATTTTCCAATAGACAAATAACTCTTTCAACATCTTTGGCCTTTGAATAATATACAAAAAACATTTGCAAACAGTGAAGACCGATATCAAATAGCTCCTATGGGGGCTCTCTGATCAGGGTCTATACTGTTTGCTTATTACGACCGGTTTTTATTAAACTATCCAGAGTTCAAAGTAGACTGGGTGTTGTTTTGGTAACTAAAATGATCAACACTGGAGCCAAATAACCAACAAGAGTTTCTAAGTGTTTACCGAGTAAAAACTACCCATGAGGGAGACGTTATATGTTAGGGAGAATGGACGAGTATATGTCAATTCCTGAGAAATAATGGAGACGAGGCCCCGAAGTGGTCGAGTCTTCATTAGTTCTTTATTCTCCTACTTAAAATACACCTAACATGAATTTAGTATTTTTAAATAACAAATAAATTCCCACTGTTACCCTCAGATAAATATTGTGTAATTATACTGTTATTGACACTCATACTGATGAGCATGTTTTTTCAAGAAATTCTTGCAGTTATAAACAACTCCCCATTCCTTTAAGAATGTCGTGTACAATGAATGCGTACATTGTTTAAAATGGCAATTTCGTGTAAAATCAAAGTTAGATAAAGCCACATTTTGTGAAGGAATCACGTCCCATGGACTTCAAATTGGATCCCAAAAAACCGCTTCATGCAGGTTTCCCAAAATTACAATGCGGCTTTAAAACGTTTTATTTATATTAGATATATCATATGAAAATTAGTACCTAATATACACAAAGTTCCAGTCATGATGGAGCCGACCAACACTGTAGAAACTCTGCTGCTCCCAAATTCATCGAGGAATTCAATCAGAATAATACCAAACGAAAACTGTATCCCATCCACAAGAAAAAACGTTAAGAAGTTCGCGACAATAAAAGGCCATCCGTCCTTAAATTCAGAACGTTCCATATTCTATATTTATAACTGGTTCCTTGTCCGTCAATAAACATCAGTGTTGCGACTTTACTTTATAGTGCCTAAAGTCACGTGGTTAGTTATATAGTTGCTGACTAGTTAGATACGACTTGACTCACATATCAACTCAGTTTCGATCCAGATCAGACACAGGGTAACTCTTCTTACTTTCATTTCAGATTAAAATTGCTCTGATTTTGAATTAAATTTGAAAATGACATTTTAAGTAAATCTAGACACTCAAGGTTAAAGTCCGTATAGACCTCGCGACAATTTGTTTTTACCTTATATTAATCGGACACCAAATAATTACCCGCTCTACTTCATATATAGTAAACATGTGTTAATCGACTGCAATAAGAAAAGGCAATGTCATCTGTATTAAACAGTGGTTTGCTAAATGCATGATGTGAGCGGTTAAGAAAGTACGCATATTACCTTTTCGGCCTTATTGTTGCCCTACTTAAAACGTAAATCTATCCTGAACACTATTATTGTATCTTCCATTTCAAAATGGTACTTTAAAACATTTTTTACTGTTAGTTTATATTATATAATATTATATTGTTATGTCCTTTCATAATATTCACGGTCAGTTTTCATGTTCTGTTATGCAGTCTGCTTAAGTTTCAGTATACCTAGTGCATGCGGTCTCACATGACTAGGATGAAAACACGGCCAATCGTGTATCAACCAATATAAATACGAAAGCCTGCAAACATATAACATAACTGGACGATGACCTTATTAATATATACCAAGCCAAATACGAAAGTACCAAATTATTTACATTTACTTTATATTACTGTCCTTTTCACTCAGCTCTGTTACAGAATGTGTATCGAATTTTTTTTTCAAACAATATCAGCTACGATAAGATTATTTTTTGAACTCGCATGCAAAGTTTAAGATTTAGCCGGGCTGTGAATGACGAAAGATCGTGACAAATGTGTTTTACTAAAAGTGATTTTGCATCTTTCTATCTATCCTCAAAGTCATTCCAAGCCGTGTCTATATTGTCATATGAAGTTTTAAGGAATAAATACGAAAGACTCAAGCAGGAAACGCAACACAAACAATACATCCACCTCTCAAGCAGAACACACACACAGTCATACCATAACAAACACACACGCACAATCCCATTCCTTCATCTACACACTAAATAGAAAACAACACGCAAGACAAACATAAAGCAACGTGAACATAGGAGCCCGCCTTGGTACGGTCAACAGCAATCAATAATTATAAATTAATCATGAATTACCACTGGGGGGATAAACCTGGGTTAAGGGGCGCACAACCTCACACTTATCTCCTATATTCACCTATAAAGACGAACAGTGTACATAAAATATAAACCCTGTTCCACAACCTCACAATCAAAAAGACCGCCAGCACAGTAAGTAAATACATGTAAAACATCTAACAAAAATTCTATGACAAGCTCATTAGTAACATGGGAAAGAAGTCGTCTTTTTCAAGCTGTCTATGCCCTTTTAAAAGTGTGACCAGTTTGCCCGTTTGTAGCTTAACACATTTCTTTTTGGTTGGATATAACCTTTAGCTCATGGAAGACTATACCATTGTCCGAGGTGGCAAGGCTCGGTATGGCTTTAGTAGTTGCTACAAATGACGGCATGTAACTTGTTGGTGAGGAACAAATCTGACTCAGGTGGATCAAATGGATCCAATTTGGTGTGGCTTGCACTGAATGCATGATATATCGCACAGTTTAAATCATGTAATGCTACACAAAATGGCAGATCTAGAAATCTACGTGTGTAGGTTTCAAAAGAAAGTAGGAGAATATCACCAAAGAGTAGTTTATGATTCAATATACTAGATCAAGTAAATGTAGGACTTTTGTTCTAGGTTAGATTTTACAGTCATGAAACATGCATCAGTAAACATCACTCTCTCATTCTAAAATCGAACATGTCTCCAACTCTCTCCCTCCTCTCTCACTCGCTCATTCTAAAATCTTGAACATCTGCATATCCCCCCTCTCTCTCTCTCTCTCTCTCTCTCTCTCTCCCTCTCTCTAAGATATGTGCTGTTATAGAAATTGCCTTTTTGACGTCATAAAATCGGTTATATCTTTCTTAGATGATTCCATGCAATAAAAACTTATTGGTTTTAACTAAAACAAAATCAAACTAAAACTAGGTAAATAGACAATCACAATCAATCCGTTTAACGGATTAATTTGTAACATTATCGTGCAGTTTGTTAATTTTTAGCTGTCACATCTGCAGAAAAAACGGGATAGTCCTTGGCGATTTACGCACATGCACATTACGTCATATTACGATACACGGCGGCCATTTGCAAACACAGCTGATCACAAGTTTACTATAGGAAAATGATATTTTTCAGGACAGTCCCGATATTTCTCAACGTTTGCATGTGAGTTGGAAAAAACCGATCTGATGGTCTCATGTAGGTACAAAGCTGAAATTGTTTGAAATAAAAAAAATCTCGATACAAATTCAATGACAGAGCTGAGTAAAAAGTACAGTAAGTAGATTCTAAAGCTCCAAATCATTTAATGGACAAGGTCCATGAAGCCTCCGATTTGGCCCTGTAAAAAAAATCCAAAAGAGATTTGTATGTTTATTTTCTGTTTATTTGTCAATATCAGTTACTTGTACTCCATAATAGACACACAAACGACCCAAAGTAAATTATTGACAATTTTATAGTTATTGTAAATGAGCCGAGAGGCCAAAAAAGACAAAAAAGCAGATTTCTGGTACAGATCTCGGTATAAATCCTAAAAAAACCTATGAAGGAATGCATGCGACTCTTCAAAATGTTGATATGTTGCTTCAACTGAAATATTTATTGTGTTCTTAAAATATCTTTGTGTCGTATTAGTGCCTTCATTGTTTAATTCTATGATTTATACCCTGATTGTACCAAAAATCTGCCTTTTTTTTGGCCTTTTTTGTCCTCGGTGGTTCATTTACAAGAAACTATAAACTTGTCAAAACTTGAATCTGGGATGAGCTTAATGTATAATATGAAGTACTAAAATCTGAAATTGACAAATAAAGAGAAAATATAGCTAAAACCTAATTTGGAAAAAAAGATTTTTACAGGGTCAAAACGGAGGCTTTGTGAACATTGTCCTTAGCTTATCAACTCCAGTCGTTGTTGAGATACATGCACGCTCACCAATCTATTAACGTAAAAACATTCATATTTAACGACACATGGACCGAAAATGAAACTCTTCAATTTCATAATTATTTCAAATCAAATTGAGGTAAACGTGATTGTAATATTTCAACACAGCGGAAGTCAAAGCGAGCTCATGCTCTGTGCCACACTATCTTCCATTTCAATGTGAAACCGCTCAAATCAATACAACAAAGTTCGTTTACAAGACTGCATATGTCTTGTTTCTTTACTGATAAATCTGATATCTTGACTTGTGTGTATCGTAGTATAGCAAAGAGGAGTAATTTGGCCGATATTGAGACAGATCAATAGGAGTTGTATTTCGTGTCTATCGATTATGCCGTCAGAAATTATACAATCGAGTTAGAAAGTCGAAAGTTGGTAAAACAATTTTTGTCCGCGAATACATTGCTGTTCTAAAATCTCTAAGCAGTGTATATGCATTCATCAGTAAATGCTATATAATAACGCAAAACGTCAAGACTCCCTCTTTTTTTGCCCCCGATAAGACGGAAGTTACTCAGTTTCTGATAAGGATCAACACCATTCATCGACCCAGTCATTTTCTGTTATATACTTTATTTCAATTGTATTGAATGGGCATAATAAGCGTTATTGGTTTCGAAACCATTTTGCATTTGCAAAGTTACGTATGGGGCATTTTGAATGAAGAAACACAAAGACGAGTGACAAACGGTTTGAACCCAGATCAGTCGCCACGTTACGCGGCGTCTGATCTCGGTTAAACTATTTGCATATAAGTATACCGGCTCAACATGTCAAAAGACAACTAAGATGTTCCACTGGAATCAGGGTAAAGTTCAGTAAAGAAATCGATCGATGGCCATCGATTGCCATTGATTGGTAGTTGACTACCGGTCTGATACAGTGAAAAAATCGTTATTCTCCCATTTTCGCCCATGTGGGATAGTGATATTCCCCGTGGGGAATCACTCTATCCCCCATACCACGTGACGTCTTTATTGTTTTCCCAGGTTAACAACGAGCGGTGCATGACGCGGGGAATTAAATGACGTCATTGAATTTCAACGTTATGTTTTGGCGGGAAAGCGTGTACAGAAACTGCAATTATGTTGATATTAGTATCATATTTTAATGATTTAAATTGCAGGAAAAGAATTCACCATTCGTTTCGTTGATGTGGAATAGGAATTTTCTTCCCCTCTGGTCAGAAAATTCACGCAGGGACTCGGTAAGCCTCGTCCCTGCATGCATTTTCTGACCCTCGGGGGAAATTTCCTATCATACATCAACAGTCATGATGTATTCTGATATGTTTCCTTTCAAATGCAAACTTTTTCAATCAAATAAAGAAAATGACAACTTTTTAACAGTTCTGACTACCACTTTTGATCTGAGAGACTAACAGTTTGGAGCCTGATCAGACGCGTCTGATCTAGCTCCAAACTGTTTGCAATGGAAATAAAAGTTTAAGTGTAAACGCGTTTATTTTGCAAAATACGTTTTCCCTACTGTAGTCTGCAGGCGGCACACGGGTCACAAACTGCTAACCTAAACAGCAAACAGTGGTAACTGAACACGCTGCAGGGTTGAGTCCAAGTTCCAATCATAACAAGATCAAGCTTTGAAGACAAGTAGCCACTTAATGCGGGCTGAGAGTTAAGCGGAATGCGCATTAATGAGCATCTGCTCTACTTTCAGAATGCTTTAAGATAAATCTGATATGATATAGATATAAAATACATGCATTTGTATGTATCAAGGGGGATAATAAATGACAAAAGAAACAAATGTTGAGTCCATCCCTCATTATTCCCCTTGCATAAAATGATGATGAATGGATACATGTATAACAAATTCCACCGTACATACTCACTATATACTCATATAAATGCTGAAGGCAAAATATCTTGATTCAGACTGAGATGCTCTAAAACACTTGCTATTTCAACATCTTTTTGTATAATTTATCTTACAGGTTGTGTGTTAGTTAAATGTATCTGTTAAGAAATATTTGTTTTAGTCGGTAAATATCTACTAGCTAAAGTTAAATTATGTTTGTGAATACCCGACAATAAATACATGTTTTGTACCTTGTATCTTCTATTGATCAAGCCTCGGTATTAATATGGCCTTATGTGTATTCAAAAGCTTTTTCTATAAGGTCAAATGAAAAATTACCTGTGTTTCCTATTGCATGCCCAAAAACATTAAGGACGGACGGTCGGAAAATCTTTTCTTTTTTTTTCTTCTTTTAAACCGTCATATAATAATATATTTAACTTATCTGATGGAGTTTTCTTATAAAATCATATTCATATATGAAAATATACGAATGTAGTTTACTTTGCAGAGACCTAGACCATACATAAACCCCCTTAAAATATCAATTTAAATTGTTGATTTAATTGATACAATGCAGGTTCTATTACCAAATTTATCTTAAACATTTAAACTGGTATGATTGTTAACACATATTGGTATGCCTAACCGGCAAAATAGTGACGTTTATAATTAAATGAATTGAATTATTAATGTTTTGAAATGTGTTGGCTACATGATAAATGTACCAATAAAATGTGTTGCCTGCATGTTGAATGTGTCAATGATTAATTAACTAGCAGATCATATCTGTAATTAAAGTACTTTATGACAGATTTAAATAACATTTCACTTAGATTGCTGCTTAATTTTATTTAAAAGTCAATTTTTAAAACACTAAAACGACTTTAAAGTTGCTTTTAAAATAATTAAAAAAGATCACACTGTTTAGCTCGTAATGATTCTGTATCGTCTTATCTGGCTACAAATCATTTGCCCGGTACCTGTTGCGTACCTTGCATATAATGTACTCCAGTTCACAGCTTAAAACCTTGAAACACTAAGCCATATCTCAAGTAGTTTGACTTGTGTAAATGACCAATGCCAGTTGCCAAAAACATTGAGAAGAGCAGAGGTAAGTATCATAATTTCGCAGAGAAATGACAATTATTTAATATAAAGGTGAGCTACATGTAAATACAAACACAATACATGGTTAAAGAGCACACATAATAACAATTAGCGGAAAACAGAACTCTTAATAATCAATGTTTTTATTCAATTCTCTCACTGACAATTGCGCTAAAAAGCGACTTTGCAAATAGTTTGAACCCTGATCAGACGCCGCGTTTCGCGGCGTCTGATCGGGATCCAAACTGTTTGACTCTCGTATCGCTATGTTTTAAGTCATACTATATTGAATCCTACTTTGAAACGGTCTTGCAGACAACAAAATTGAAGCAGACGACAATGGAATGGTGAAGGGGTACACATCTTACGATTTATTTGGCAGGGAAAGCGTTAATGCCTTCTGTATTAATACACTAAAACGTTAGATAATCCTCAACTATTTATAAAAGTCAAAAAAAGAGCTTCCGATTGTCGTTTAACCAATTTATGACAACCACCCTAAATTGTTGATATATGCAACTATTGTGGACGGCCTCTAAGAAGATTCTACACGTTTTGCGGTGTTGTATAACATTCACTGATGAGTCCTTATATACTGCTTAAGGAATATACAACACCAATGAATATTTATAAAGTCAACTTCCAGCAATTAAATAGGTATTGTTGTGTTTTGTTAATCAGTCAAAATTTAAATAATTATACGCTGGCTTAACACACTATATATAGCAGCGGTCGATATCGATTGCTTCCGCTACGTGTTACGGGTAGGTAAGGTTTTAAAGATGAAGTTTATATTTAGAATAATATTTTGATAATTATATGTCATAGTGGTCGAGACAGTACAGTAGTTATTATGTACATGTATGACCATGAGTTCGATACCCAGCGAATGCTTTTTTATTATTATTATGTTTACTATTTGGTGTATACGAGTCTGCATGAAGGAAAATCAGAATGGATTGAAAGTCCCTTTGGATCTGATTTATGTATCATAGTCATTCACGAAGAGTGTACCTACATATGTAGACCCCTGTTCCATACAAACAGTAAATACCATGACCAGGGATACACTGTTTGCCATTCTAGTTGTCATACATTGACTAGAAATAATACGAAACTGGAAGAGTCCATTAAAAGATTCAGTGATAAATCGGGTAACATTTAAGATATATTTAAAACGTTCAAAAGTTTACAAAGTGTAACGTTTATGTTATCTATGGCCCCTTTGCATTATAGATCTCTATGTTGAACAATTCAAGTAAACAAACTGTTTGAAAAAGATAAATAATTGTAATAATAAAAATAAATAAACCCTAACGGGGATCAAACACACAACCTATCAGTAAATCAAAACGGAATTTATCGACTTTATACCGAAGCTAAATATATCCTTTCAGTGACGTAGGAATATTCAAATTTTGATATGGTCAATAAAACCAAACAATATGCAGGCATACATTGGTTGATACACGATTGGCCGTATTTTCATACTAGTATTGTGAGACCGCATGCACGCACTAGGTATACTGAAACATAAGCAGACTGCTTCAATATAAAGTTTCACACAACATAAAAAACTGCCGTGAATGTTATGAAAGGACACAATAATATGAAATAATATAAACTAACAGTAAACAATGTTTTAAAGTACCATTTTGAAACGGAAGATACAATAATAGTGTTCAGGATAGATGGACGTTTAATGTAGGGCAACAATAATGCCAAAAAGGTTATATGCGAACTTTGTTTACCGCTCACATCATGCATTAAGCAATACACTGTTTAGTATAGATGACATTTCTTCATTTGGCAGTCGATTAACACATGTTTACTATATATGAAGTAGAGCGGGTATATGTTTGGTGTCCGGTTAGTATGGGGGTAAAACAAATTGTCACGAGATCTATACTTACTTTAACCTTTAGTGCCTAGATCTACTAAAAATGTCAATTTCAAATTGTTTTTAAATCAGACTGATGAACTTTAATCTGAAAAGGAACTCAGTAGGGGTGTTAAACAGTTTCGGTCCTGTTCATACGCAGAGTTACCCTGTGTCTAATCTGGATCGAAACTGAGTTCATGTGTGTGTCAAATCGTATCTAACATGGCCACAATTATAAAGCTAACCACGTGGCTTTAGGGATTATAAAGTATAATCGCCAAACTGATGTTTATTGACGGACCAGGAACCAGTTAAAAATATAAAATATGGAGCGTTCGGAATTTAAAGACGGTTGGCCTTTTATAGTCGCGAACTTCTTTACCTTTTTTCTGGTGGATGGGATAGAGTATTCGTTTGGTATTATCCTGGTTGAGTTCCTCGATGAATTTGGGAGCAGCAGAGTTTCTACAGCCTTAGTTGGCTCCATCATGACTGGGACATTGTGTATATTAGGTACTTATTTTTAATTGTATATTCAATATAAATAAAACGTGTTAAAGCCGCATTGTAATTTTGTGAAACCTGCATGAAACGGTTGTTTGGGATCCCATTTAAACTACGTGATTCCTTCACAAAAAGCTGCTTTATCTAACTTTACATTTTGTGTGATAAGTTTAGTTCAAACGTGTTTATCTAGGACATTAACCCATTACCCCATAAATACGCCTATTACGCCTTTGGTATTTTCCTCCACTGAAGAAAAGTGTACCAATCTATACAGTCGTTAATATGTATTATAAGAAATTGATTATATATTCTAGTTCATGATAGCTTAAAGCAGGCTCAAAGTAAAGCAGGCGCATTCTGCTTTACTTTCAGCCTGTTTTAAGTGGTCACCTTTTTCAAAAATTAAAACAAGCTATGGATTAATGGGTTAAAATACACATGTACTACTATCCCATTCACAAACTGTCCATTATTTTTCAGGAATGGAGCGTTCAGAATAATAAATCTCCATTACCTTTATGTACACAGGTGTGTTATAGTTACACGATTGTGTTGGAAAAGTAATGAAGACTTATTGTTCCGAACGCTCCATTCCTGAATACAAAGAGACTGTGTTAAACGATCACTGACCACAGATGAAGGGGGTCTTTTTAAGAGAGGTTTCCGCTAAACGCAGGGCAAAAGTAATACATAATGTTCCTTTATGATACTTCTACATTACTTCTGCCCTGCATTTAGCAGCAACCTGCCTTCGATACTACAAATACATGTGTATCGAATCTTAGTGGTAACTTAAGACAAGTTTGACTGTGCATACAGTAAAACATCCCTTTTACTACAACTAATTCTTTGTCTTCTGTTTGGTGTCTAAGTACAGTGACTAGATCCATCTTAAGGAGAGTGAATTTAACACAGGAAACTCATTTCAAAGCTTTCTTTTTATGTACACCTTGTTGTATAGCTGTCACTTGTATTTTATTCACCTTCAGCATGCCACAGACGACTAGTCACTAAACGCGAATACATGTACTCTTACAAAAAGCCTGGGGCCCGTTTCATAAAACTTCGTACGACAAAAAAGATCGTAAGTCAAAACGTTAGAATACATTTAATTTCTGATCTCTCTATTTAATCATGTATTGTGACATCTATTGGGAATCGTCTTTTGAAGCCAATTCCAAAACGATGCCACAGGACAGGATAACATGGAGAAATAAATAATAATTGAGACTTTTATAAGCTGACGTTCGACAACATTTGTTGTACGAAGTTTTATGAAACGGGCCCCCGGAATGTAATAAAACACCGGAAAATTTGACATAATATTATAATATAATTTGCAAACAGCTTGGATCTAGCCATGATACCAAATACGTCGGTGTCTCGTGTGGATCCATACTGGTTTATCTTGATTTATAGGTCAATATCCTCAAGTATACATGTAACTGATATTGGTTAGCTTTCAAAGTGAAACAGACGATAACTTTGGCAGACACTACTGGCTTTGGTATACAATTACGACTCTCTATTACGACCAATAAACCATGCCCAATTATTTTGTGTTTAAGGCAGGTGGCTGCTTACAGTAAGGTAGATGTAAAATAGAAAGCACATTTTGAACCTTTCTGGTTTACTCTCATCTTTCTTTAAGCTCCACCTAGTTTTATACAATCAATTAGCCTTTTGTTTAGTAGTCGTGATAGAAGGAGTTTACTGTATGAATTGCTCAAAATTAACGGTGTCTGGTATAGACCCGAAATCCGTACTGACGATTGTGACCATAATAACACGAACAAACACCTTAGATCCAGATCAGATACAGAGTAAGTTGACGACGGATCCGGATCTAAGATGTGTGACAAATGTTACTGAGAAGACAATTTCGAGCGAGTTTCTCCTAAACATACACACATGCAAAAGTACATGTATTAGTTACATTGGAAAGAATGAAAATCCAGATTATGAAATAAATCCAAGGTGTTCACATATTTCCCGATGTCATATTAACATAGACTGAGAATCGTCAGAGAGGTTCTGGTCTACGGTGATGTTAAACGGAATGGCCAGTTAAAATACTCTACCCATTCAATGTACATGACATTCTTAAAGGAATGGAGAGCTATTTCTAACTGCAATAATTTCTTGAACAAGAGCTGTCCGTAAGACAGCAAGCTCGAATATCTGCTCCTTTGTACTAAAAGCAGTTATGGGATAAAAACAGTAGTTATAGTGATGTATGCTTTAAGTGGAGGGCATTTTCTTGGTTGATCAAAAATCTTAACGTGTATGTCTAACTTCAAAAGGGGAGATAATTCATACAAAAAACATCTAGAATGATGCGAATCTAGTGTAGGACAAGTAATATGTTTGAGGTAAAGCGATCATTGAATACAAATATTAGTTGTAGTGATATATGCCTTAAGTGAAGGGCACATTGATGTCTAAGTACAAAAGGGGAGATACTTCATACAAGTGCCATATAGAACTATCAGCCTCATGTCTGAGGCAAGTAAGATGTTTGAGGTAAAGAGATAATTGAAAAAAACATTAGTTGCAGCGATATATGCTTTAAGAGGATGACATTTTCTAGGATTATCGAAAATCTTAACGTGGATGTCTAAGTCCAAAAGGGGAGATAATTCATACAAAAAACATCTAGAATGATGCGAATCTAGTGTAGGACAAGTAATATGTTTGAGGTAAAGCGATCATTGAATACAAATATTAGTTGTAGTGATATATGCCTTAAGTGAAGGGCACATTGATGTCTAAGTACAAAAGGGGAGATACTTCATACAAGTGCCATATAGAACTATCAGCCTCATGTCTGAGGCAAGTAAGATGTTTGAGGTAAAGAGATAATTGAAAAAAACATTAGTTGCAGCGATATATGCTTTAAGAGGATGACATTTTCTAGGATTATCGAAAATCTTAACGTGGATGTCTAAGTCCAAAAGGGGAGATAATTCACCCAAACGACCAAATAGAATTGTCCTCCTTGATGATTGAGGACAGGTTATATAATATCATATTTTGTATGGTAAAATCAAAATGCAATATAAGCGATATATGCTTTAACCGTAACATGCAACGCTGACGCCGACTGCCGACGCCGACGCCGATACTCGTCCAATCTCCCTAACATAATGTCTCCCTCTTTGGTCGTTTGTACTCGTTCAACAATTAGAATCTCTTGTGTATTATTGGGTTCCAATGTGATCTTTGTAGTTACCAAAACAACAACCAGTCTACTTTGAATTCTGGATAGTTTAATAAAGACCGGTCTTAATAAGCAAACAGTTGAGACCCTGATCAGAGCGCTCCCATAGGAGATCTCTGATATGGATCTACACTATTTGCAAATGTAATTTGTATATTTTGAATAGACCCGAGGTATTGAAATAGTTAATAGTCTATTGGAAAATGGCATTATGCTGTTTTCATTTTAAGTATAAGCTGGTTTTAATTCACATTCATTTTGTCCTCAGCCATAATTAGAGATTATAAGAAAGGCCAAAGCCATGGTGGAGTTCTCATAGCCGTCAAAAGCGAGTTTCACTAGATAGAGTGTAGCGATATTCAGACTGACTGCGAAGTGGTTTTGACAGAGCTAAGCCTGTTTGGTAGACGAAAAGTAATAATTGGCTCATATCATTGACCCCCAGCTAGGTGATGATATTTCAATCTCTCATCTTGACACATCCCTTAAACTGATAAGCCCAATTTCTAAATATGTTATCCGTTTAGGCGGGGACTTCAATCTTGGTCATATGGATTAGAAAACTAACTGCACCATTTCGGGTAAATCCCACTTCAAACAGCATTAACAAATACTAGACTTGGCCTCTGACCACTCACTTAGTCAGCTTGTTGATACATAAATACGAAAGAAGACTCAAGCAGGAAACGCAACACAAACAATACACCCATCTCTAAAGCAGAACACACACACAGCCATACCATAACAAACACACACATACATACACACACACACACACGCAATCCCACAATCCAAACAGAAAACAATACGCAAAACAAACATAAAGCAAAGTGAACATAGGAGCCCGCCTTGGTACGGTCAGCAGCAATCAATAATTAATTATAAATTAACCATTAACAACCACTGGGGGGTTAAACCTGGGTTTAGGGGCGCCCAACCTCACACTTATCTCCTATATTCACCTATAAAGACGAACAGTGTACATAAAATGTAAACCCTGTTCCACAACCTTACAATCAAACAAAATTCTCTGACAGGATTATTAGTAGCACGGGAAAGTATTAAACATTCAAGCCCGTGTTAAAAATAACCCACTATGGCAACGGTCAAATTGTACTCAAGCGAATAGTCTGTAGTCACGAGTAACTGTAAGACATGGGAGGGTTTATGGTACGACAGAGAGAGAGAGAAAAACCAAAGCACGAAAATCCGACCTAACTCTCCCGGTTAAGGACGGCTTTAGAGATACATCATCATGTAGTGCTAAGCCCTGTCTGTCGTCGCACAACCAAAGAGGAAAGCATAGTTATCAATTGTAGATTGATCGATAACCAAACGTGAAGTGCGCAGCAATATAGTTGGATCATAAAAAATGTTGAGGAAAAATCTAATACGTTTCACAAATAGGTTTTGAAAATGCATATGTCCAAGAATCTTACGAAGTCTGTAAATCACATCACCATAAAACTCCGGATGTGAAATACCTTGCCGCAGAAAAGACTTTAAGTTACATTTATACTTGTTAATGAGAGGAAGATTTCTATAAAAGAATTTAGAAAATGTTTTACGAAGTTTATGAAATCTGTACCCCTGTTTAAGAAGCTTTTCAGTAATAGTTTTATTACGAATGTGGAAGTCCTCAACAGAGGTACAAGCCCTAGCAAAACGAATAAGTTGTGAAATATAAACCCCGTAAGCTGTAGAACGGGGAACATCGCCATCTAGATGAGGATAGTTTACAATACTAAAATCAAAATCATCTCGTTTATCGTAAATCTTAGAAGAAACAATTCCGTTATTTATTAAAAGACCCACCACCATGACAAAATCTTTGATCTGTTCTTTACTAATAACCATGCTATCTCTGATAATATTGAGACTTTTCCTCCGTTTGGCGAAGCCGACCATGATATAGTTCTGTCCACAGTCAATGTTTCCTTACGTAGATGTAAAGCTAACCCCCGTAAAATACTGATGTATTCCAAAGCAAACTGGCAATATATTTTTGATGTTTGTCCACTATCCACTCTGATCTACTCCAAAAACAATATGACTATAGTGTAGACGACCTTTGATGTTCTTTTAAATGTAAACTCTAGAATTCAATTTTAACCCTTTCCCCCATAGAAACGCCTTTTAGCGCATATAATTATTCCTCCGCTGAAGAAAGAAGTTCCAATTTAATTAGTTATGAATAAATATTATAGCGAATATTTTATATATTCTAGCACATGGAAGCTTAAAGCAGAATGCGACCTAAGGCGCATTCTGCTTTACTTTCAACCTGCTTTAAGTGGTCATCTATCTTCAATACAAGAAATAGGCTATCAGGTAAAGAGTTAAAGAATATTCCTACCATTATGAGTAACCGGTCAAACAATTAATTCTGGATTTCCAAGGAATTGAAGAGCAAAATACATAAACTTAAAAGGCAACTGACATAACGTATAAAACATCATTCAAAACCAAATCATGTACGCAAATTGAAAGCAGAGATACAAAGAGAGCAAAGATCGGCCCACCGGAGTCATGTGGAAAATCTAATATTTGGCATGGATGTTCGAGATCAGGATCAACATAGTGGAAATTAAATACCAGAAAATCGTTTTAGTTACATTTAGACTTAGAAGACAGAACATTCTTCCATACCTCTACTTAGAGAAAATGGCATTCCTAAGTTTGATGCCTGTACTAAGGCAAACATTTTGAACGATCAATTCCAGCAAGCATCCACTCCTATTTATTCTCAGTCTATTCCGGACAAAGGTCCAAGTCCCCACCCAGAAATGACGGTCATTTACATCGACCCTAAGGGAATCGAGAATCTTCTATCAAACATCGGGCCAAATACGGCTCGTTGACCTGACCAAATTCATGCCAGGGTCCTTAAAGGGATACTTGCGTATTTGAAAAAACTGACAGAATCTCATGAAACATTCTACAAGTTGAATTAAGGTCTATATAAGCACATTGCTAAAAACAAAATAGGGGATTGCCATGCTTTTTTCAGCTCTAGCTGGCTTTGAAAAGTGTGACGTTTGCCGCATTTGCTCATTGTCAGAGCAGAAAACGTCATCAGGGACAAATGCACTTATATTACAACACAATAACATATTTCTAGTACACTTTTTAATTTTCTAGCATTCATTCATCACAAGCAAGTGTGAAATAAACTTTTTAAAGCTCTTTCTTGTGTTTGTAATGAGCTTTTGGGCTAAAATGAATGCTGAAAACCGGAAAATAAGACATTTTTTCTTGCCAATGTCTCACAAAAACAACAATTATGTGAACAGTTGCCCTAAACACTTTGTAGGCATCTAGGTTAAAGTATTCCTTATCAAATGGTGTAAAGAAACTTAGGTGTCACCATGTTCATTTATGAAATATGGTCAAAAGTTTAACCCTACCCCCTCAGATTCTATGCAGAAAATATACCTCCCCAATAGCCAAATTTGGTCTCTGTTGGCCTCAAAATGAAAAATATTCATCCAATATTTGCTTAAATTGGTAAATATATGAGTGAATGTGAATACAACAGCATTTAATAAAGTTTTAGTTACTTAAAGCATTTACAGTGCTGCTGATAAAAACATCGATATAATTTTTACAAGAACTGCTACTCGGGACAATTTTTTCAAATCTTGAAACAGTGCCTGTTCAGAAAGGACTATATTTTACTTTATTTACCTATGAGACCTTTTCAAAATTCATTTTTATGGTAATAAATGTATTGCAAATCAGGAAATATATAATAATCAAGGTATTTAAGAAGTTTATTTTTCAACATTTTTAATATAGGCGAGTATGTCTTTAAGGAATATAAAGAATTTATAGCACCTATCCTATCTATTGTATTTTTTTAGTCTTTAAGTTCTGGTAAGATCCCTGATGATTAGAAACATGCGAATGTATGTCCTGCTTTCAAGAAAGGTGATAAGCATGATGCAATTAATTACCGTCCCATATCACTTACTTGTATTTGTTGAACCGTTTTAGAGCATATCATTTAATCAAATATCATGTCCTTTCTAGAGTCAAATAATAAACTTTACCACAACCAGCATGGATTTAGATCAAAACGTTCCTGTGAAACCCTGCTTATCTACTTTCTTAAAAAATATTGGCAAATCCTTTGACCGCAATATCCAAACCGATATTGTGATCATGGATTTCACCAAGGCTTTTGACAAAGTCTCACATAAACATCTTCTTTATAAATTGAAGTACTATGGAATCACAAACAATGTACTACCTTGAATCAGTTATTTTCTTACTGACCGAACCAAGACTGTTGTCCCTGAGGGCGAACAGTGATCAAAAGTTCCTGTAACACCAAGCGTCCCTCAGGGAACAGTACTGGGACCAATTATTGTTCTGATTATATCAATTACTTCCAAGAATATCTTCAATACAGTACTTTAAGACTGTTCGCAGATGACATCATAACTAAAAAGGAAATACATAGTTGTTTAGATGCTTAACTTCGTCAAGCAGACCTAGAGGCTGTCGGCAGATGGGAAAATGTTGTCTAATGAAATTTCTTCCCGATAAATGTAATGTCCTGAGTATTACAGAAAAGAAATCTCCTATTAAATTTCAATTTATTATATTTCAATATATATTCTTGCATAAAAAGCCGTTCCTAGGGGGTGCATTAACGAGTACTTTAACGTGTATTAACAAGGCGATTCACGTGCACACGCGCCGTTAATGCCCGCTATAGTTATGATTGTTCCGGGGCCCAGTATAAACAATAACAATGACGGTTCGAACAGCGTTCTGGCCAAACTTCAGCCTACACTGTCAGTGCAAAGATGCTGGTGAATGCATTGTAATTGAAAATACAATTAATTACCGTGCGCCAAATACACATAACGGTCATTAAGGCGAAATGCGAAAGGGTTTTACTGTAATAACCCTAAATATTTGGACAGACAATAGCTAACAAATGGTGGAGACTCCCGAGGGAGCATTCTGGTCGGGATCTAAACAGTTTCCCATTCAGTTTGCACCTTTTGAACTCATTACTATGTGATAAAAGCCAACACCGATGATACATAGCATTACGCCTAGCCAGAGATGTCCGATTAGTTTCTAAATCTATTTCAAGAAATAGACAGCGAAGAAGACATTTTTCCCCCGTTTAAACGCAAGCAAACCGCAAACACAGTGTATTTACAGGTAGAAAATGACATTTACTGTTTGGCAATTACGTCCAAAATAGTTAGGAGCCTGGTCAGACGCTTAGTTATCCGGCGTCTGATCTGTTTCCAAACTGTTTACAATGGAAAACTATAGTCAAATATAGTTTTAGCATTAACGAATTTATTGGGGAAAAATAACGTCTTTTCCATAGTATACAGTACAACCAAACTTGTACAACTAAATAATTCTGTTGACAGGTGACATAATTAGGTACATGTACAGTGGAGAAAACGTTATTCTTTCCCAATAAACGCGTTTACGCTAAAATTATTATTTCCTTTGCAAACAGTTTGGAGCCATATCAAAACGTTGTCCTTTTCTACATTTTAGTGTTTTGCGTTTGCGTTTCGTTTACGTTTAAGTATAGGTTAGTGTCTATTAGTAGATTTTAACAAAAATTAAAAGTCAAGCGAGGGGCACCCGAGCGACTTTTAATCTTTTGTTAAAATAGACTAATAGACACTAACCCATTTAGTGGTTGGAATTATTTTTTTGGTACCGACAAAGAGCTACACCGTCAATTGGAAGTAACAAAACGTTTGTACTTCCCGAAACACCCTTTTTAAATAGTGCCGACAAAGAGATGTCAGAGGAAATGGACATACCTTTAAATAGAAACAAAAATCAGTTCATTTATATCCTTTCCAAATTAGAATGGTTGGCGCCGAAATGACAATATGCGTTTCATTTCTCAGCTGGACGGATATGCTCCAGATGCAAGCATAATGTGTGAGGAAGGTGGCTAACGCAAGTGAAAGTCAAACAAAAATCAGTAGGGGCTTTCTGTTGTACTTTCACCTTGCTTTAGGCTGCCACCAGTCTTTCATACAATCAATTATTCTACCTGTTAGTGGTCGTAATAGAAAGTTTTTGCTGTACATACTTTTCTAATTTTAATTGCATAGTTCTTGCATTTGTATTAGTTAAAACGGCAAATTACCATTGATTATTGCTTAACCCTTTACTCCATAGCCTGTTTTCAGTATCGAAGACAGATGGTTGCTTAAGATAGGCTGAAAGTAAACCAGAATGCTCCTGAAGGAATTGTCTGCATTATTTTCAGCCTGCTTTAAGATACTATCTGCTAGGATATAGGTAAATTTCTCATGGTCCATATACTTGACTGTATAAAATGGAGGAGGAACAAATGAAATACGTTAAAATGTGTATCTATAGAGTAAGGGGTTAAGAGAAGTAGCACTGTGCTAGTTTACTGTTAAGACAATCATTTTCTAGTTTTGTATAATTAAATATCTACATTCACTATCACTAAAAATGTTGGGGTTTTTTCAGGGTTTTTATGTTTATTGTAGATTCCGCAAACCCGACATTGCACTGGAAATCTGCCATTTCTCCGGATTTTTCCTAAATCTTAGGATTTTTTTCTTGTACATGGTAGCTTAAAGCAGGCTGAAAGTTAAGCAGAATGCGCCTTCAGGCGCATATTGCTTTACTTCCAGCCTGCTTTAAGTAGTCACGCGTCAACAAAAGTAGAAGCAGGCGTTTGGGTAAAGGTGCGATTTGTAAAATTGCACTTGAAAAAGGCAAATTAGGAAATCTTAGGATTTTTCATGTCAACTTATGGCAGCCCTGCTAATCAAAGGCTCTTTGAGGTTCTTTGAGGCTTACCGACACACCTGCGAATCAACCCAAATACGCATGCACAGGATTAAATTTTTTAGTCGTTGTTTAGTGTTTGATAGTACTGACTTACAAAAATTAATCCTCGAAAATTTTCAAAAATACTTAACTCTCATTGGTCAAAAAAAAATTTCAACCACTAAACGGGAAAGACTAACGTTTTCTCCACTCTAGGATGAAAACAAAGCAGAACACACCATATAAGTAAACACACTAGGCAAAGCAAATTTTGATTTATTATTAAAACTTGCAGTTAACTCATTAATAAAAGCGATAAAAACAACTTAAATCCCATTTTTCGTATACGAGTTATGTATACATTGTACCGTAATTGTGCACATACATGTACATATTTTTAAAATGCCGAACTTTCGACGGCAGCGACTTGCTATCACAGATGACATGAAGTTGACACAATATTATGATAAACTTTGTGTCACAGTTTGCGGCCGTAAACCCAAATCAATCAAATTTGAAATTGACAAAATCGGCCATCTGACACTCCGATTGGTCTACGACCAGATAGTTCATTTCAGTAAAATGTCCATGACAGCGACTATTTGCATACGTTGTCCACAATTAGGCGAAACCTCTCATTCAATAACCACTGAAACTTTAAATGTACATTTAAAATCAAAATAAAATTGTGTCCATCTTGTTTAATTGCGTTCTGTTTAAAGTAAACATGTACATCGATGCATTGAACATTATTCTTCGTGTGGCGACCTTGATCAGAGGGCTCCTTTAGGGAATGTTCTGTTCAAAGTTTACACTGAGGTAGAAGACAAGTGCATTCTTTGTAAGTACACTGTTTGTAGTGAAGCACAATACTTGCAAGATATACAGTTGATGTGCAATTAGAATAAAGGAAGCTGTGATATGGAAGAAAATGACTGATATTAATAAAAAAAAATGGAAATGGATCTCAAATATATAGACAAAAGTTCTTGTTATGATTAATATCTATGCAAATATTGTGCTTATTGAAATGTATTTTATTTGAAATGCTGGTTTTATACACATATTTCAAGTTCTTAAGAAATTACATAGCTCAAGATAATAAATGAACTTGGTAAGATATGTTCTAAGAAGTTTGAGTAGCCAAAGTAATGCATTTAGAAAATAATTATTTTTGAGAAATGGAATTAAAAATGAAAAAATAGACATTAAGAATATTTGAAAATAAGATAAAAATCATGCCTTTTACCTGTAGCTCTGTAGTAATTTGATCTTTCAGACTATGTCTGTTTAACCCATTACCCCTTATCCAGGTTTTTTATTACAGCATGTTGAAAGTAAAGTAGAAAGTACCTAATGGTATATTCTGCTTTACTTTCAAAATGCTTTAGGCTCCTTATAGTGCATACATTCATGATTCCATAGTGTGGAACTATTTTGCTCAGTGGAGAAATAAATAAGAGGGGTAAAACTGCATATTGATTGAGTGATAGGTTAATGTGCAATCAAATTATGTACATGTAATAGATGTCTTGGGTTAGCTGTTCCTCATTAAACTAAGACTGTTCCTGTTATTTTGAAATCAGCCGGGTGATGACTGTGTAAACATACATTTTGTAAATTCATCATGAATTACACTTTGTTTTGTTAAATCTGGTTCATTCTAGTTATTGTCACTGTTCTCTGTTCAGTAAGCACCAAACACATTCTGTTCACAGTCAAGGAGAAAGGATGACTCCGGGGTTAATATTGCAGACTTCTCAAGATTAAGACCAACATCCAAGGCTGATGGTGACATCTGGTGATAGAATCTGAAACAACAAAGATGTATGAAAATAAATAATAACAGTTTAAACATATAGACAGCTTTATCATCTTATTCAGAATTATTTTTGATTCTTTAGTGAAGGCATTGATTGAATGAGACAATTCAAATTCAAATCTTTATTTAAAACCTACAAGTAAATCTAACAGACACACACATTTAGAATCTATAACGTCAATATTAATAAAATAGCATGTCAACCCAAATCCGTTCCAGCTATTTCAGTAACTGACCCTTAGTACGCTCCTAATATTTAAATGGCTTACAAAATTATCAAAACATATTTTTAAAATTATTTTAAATTCCTAGACAACTGTATTATAAAAATGGTAAAAGTTAGACGTATAGAAAGTTAAAAGGTTATAAAGCTTTTAAGTTGAGTCTAATATGGTTTTTAGACATTGATTAGTCAAATTTGAGTTTTTGCTCATCAAAAACTAAAATCTGACCAATCAAACGCTTTAGGACGATTTCAGACTCAACTCAAATCTTTATAACCTTGGAGCCAGGGTCTCTGACGTAACATTCTGACGTAACGTCAAAAGCTCATGCCCCACCGCGTTACACATGACGTTGAAATACAGTTGCACTAGTATATATCTACCAGGCTAATGAACCGTCTATACATGTACCATTTATCGTGTTTTTTTTCACTGATGACGTAAATATAACAAATACTGGTGACGTCAATTATGACATCAGCCTCTCCATTAAAAATCAATATTGGCTACATCGGTACGGTTGGTTTTCCCCCATGACCCCAAGTAGGTACATCTGTCATAATCAATGTGTTTGAGGAGGGGAACATGAAAATGCTGTCGAGACTTTGAAGAAATAAAAGAGGAAAGCAGGGTTGGGTTTGTTGACTGTAAGCAGTTGCGCATACAGTAAATGAGTCCATCTATTTTATTTAAAGTACAGGATAGGATATGACAATCAGGCTAGTCTCAGGTCAACATCTGTATGAATATGCGGCGTCTGATCAAGGTCTACATTCTTTACAATGCATGGGTACGCGCCATGTTTTCTGGCCCATACAGATCAGTATCAGTTGCGGCAATTTCAATGTGGTAACGTATATTTGTTTGCGCTGCTACGTTTTATAATTTTAAATTCACTCAAAGTTTGATGTAGAGTTGTACGTAGAGCTAGTCAATAAAAAAACTGTTGTTATTTATATTTTTACACGCGTTCTTTCATATGTTCTGTAGAGACACGGCGATGGTCTTTTCTTTACAAATATACCAGTTTGTTTCTGTTTCAATTTACACGGAATTTTTTTTTTATAGCTGCAAATTTCTTTTAGATATAGATCTAAACAAACACAAACAAACACAACCTCGAAAAATGTTTAAACGTTGTCTAATTATAAATTCGAACGTCAACGTTACACATTATAAACCAGCGTCTGGGACATTTCTTAGGGACAATTTGTTTGGTAAATTACAAAATTAGTAAATTGAAAAGTACAATAATTGATATATCAAAATAATCGCAAGAAAAAGTGTATTTTTCCTATCAGACTATTTTTTGGCTAAAATTCATTATTATTTGAATAAAACAGCGCCAGTTTTTCGGAATAAGTAAATATGCCGTTGTTTTTTTACTTTGGGACATTTGAATGGACAATCCATTTCACGGATTACAGAAATATCTGAAGCGTTTTTTGTAAAACGACACTATATTTCAAAACAGGACAAAAAGTGTATTTTGCCAACAAGAATTAATGAACTAATATAAATTATTTATATGTCAGATATTTGATTGAAAACAGTGCTTACAATTTTTTGGGAGCATGGGACAAATTCTCTTACTTTGATTTATCTCCATTTTGTCTTCCATTAATGTAGAATTTTAAAATAATTGTGTGCATTATATCTGGAAATGATGTTCCATCAACGCTGCAGATGAAATGTATGCAATTACCCGCGTTTTAACGGAACACATACGTTTCATCACAAACAGCTGTATGAAAATGTAACATGGGACATTTGATTTTTTACTGATCATTACTAGTAATGACGACTCATTTTAATTACGTTTTGTATATTTCTAAAATATGAATGCATCATGACATTCAGTAATCTTGGACATTCATTTTGATATATAACATTAGTATTGTACTATATCTTAACATGCTTTGAAAGGCAAAATGAACGGTCATGTGAGCATATTTCGAAGGGGGCATGAGCTTTTGACGTTACGTCTCTAGCACTCTAACGACTGAGATGTAGGGACTTGTTGAGTTTCTACTAAGATAACAGTGGAAAAACATTATTCTCTTAAACTATTGTTTCCATTGCAAACAGTTTGGAGTCAGATCAGACGTAGGTTTGAAGCCAAGTCAGACGCCGAGTAACCCGGTGTCTGATCAGGCTCCAAACTGTTTGCTACTCAGATTAAAATAAACAGTCCGAAGTATAAAAAAGATGTCATTGTCTCCATTTTAGTGCACTGCGTTTGCATTTCTTTGCGTTTAAAAACGGGAAAGAATAACGTTATCTCCTCTGTACCTGTGTTCGACAGGTACAGCCCCAATGGTGCATCTAAAAAGTGCCCCTTCTCATAATCATCAGAATTGATTGAGTAGAAGTAATAAATAGAAATAGAAATAGACTACTCTAGATCCCGTTAGACTACATTATGGAACTGCAATCGACTACTGGTGTTTTAATGGGAATCCATTCATGTGTCTGATATTTATTAATAAATATAGCATTATAAATAAAGTCCTACCCTAAACATGCTAAATTGTAAATCGGTGTACCTGTATTTCCATAGCATTGGTCAAGAAAAAACCTCTGACGTTCTGTGTTGCGTCGAACCTAACCGGTCTGTATGCTACGTCTCACATTGTACCAAACCAACTCATTCAACGTTATTCCAACATCCAACTACACAATTTCTCCTCATGTCCAGACATATTGTAACATTTTTAAGTCCTTGAATTAACAGACGAAGAACAACATGATGTCTGTTTACGACAGAATAGTCAGCAAGATGACGGCGGCCGTTAATTGGTAGAACTAATTGGTAGAAGCCAAGCGTAAATTACACATGCGAATCGAGTCGCTTTTAAAAATGGCCGACATTGATAAATCCGGTGCATGTGGCCCTGTTTCTAGGCGGCGGATGTATAAAACACATGAACATTTTGTAAACAAACTTGACCTCGCTAGGTGCGCTTGTATTAGAGAACAGAGTTAGGTGAAATCCAAAAAGAAGGGGAAATAGACATATTTTTATGCAAGAATAGTGTCAATACACCTGTTTTTCGTGCATTAACATCTGCAGAAGCCCTTGTGCTGTCTTGGAGCCCTCGGCTAAAGCCTCGGGCTTCAAATACAGCCCGCGGGCTTCTTCAGACGTTAATGCACGAAAAAAGGTGTATTAACCCTATATTTCATAACCAACCACATGAACAGTAAAATTTCAAAATGTTTAGGTGCCATTCTCCAACATAACTTGAAATGGGATAAACATATAAATTCCATTACTAGCAAAGCTACTCACTTCTTTAAGAAAAATTTAAAATGAACAACTCAAAACGCCTTTCCATAATCATCATTTTTGATGGAAAGAACTATCAAGAAGACGAAAAGAAGAAAAACAGATTTTGACAATCTTTTCGCAGTCTATATAAATATTGTCCGTGAAGTTGCGAATTTGATTATGCTTAAGTCAAGAGGTACATGTACGTTAAATATACTAAAAGTGCTGTGAATTCCACAAGCAATATTGTTTTTATTAAAATGAGTTTTCCTATTTATCTTTACAAACTTAAGCGTTAACCAGTATGAAATCTGATCAGACGGAACAGTTTTGGATCTGATTTGGAATCAAACTGTTTTTCAATTTAATTAATGTCACTATTGGCAGACGAAATGTTTAAACAACCTTTCCAATTTTTATTTTCAGGCCCTATCGTAGGATATCTAGTTGATAAATTTGGAAGTAGACTGCTTATTATCACTGGCTCGTGCATAACGTTTATTGGATCTCTCGCTAGTGCCTTTGTTACGACATTACCGGCGATGTATATTACGTATGGTCTTCTCGTAGGTAAGCAAAACTTGAACTATAATTAAATTGTGTAAATAACACAAAATGTGATATATGTGGGTTCTGATTAGAATCTAATCTGTCTGTAATTGACCGTCGTGTTCGGGATAAGGCGGCGTATTGGTAAAGTCAGATGTATATAGTGTTTACCTATCCGGCTTTACTCACATTCGACACATATCGTAGCTGACACTAAATACCAAGTACAGAAATAGAAATGATCATTACATTGGTATTTTTAAATGTTCAACCACGTTATCGTATACAGTTAAACTTCGATATTTCTAACTCAATTTACTCGAACTATCCGATATTTCGACACATGAACTGCAGTCTTTCAGGCTTGGTTAAGTCGAACATATCCATAGTAAAATGTTAAAACGAGGCTATACCACATTTCAACTTTGAAATACGGGTATGTTCGACTTAACCGAGACGAGATATCGAAGTTCGATTGTATTTAAATCTTTTAAAAGTCCACAGTACAGTAGAATTCAAAACATTAAGCATTTATGCACGGGACCATTCCAATATGTATATATCCACTCTGTATTGACATAAGTTTGCCTTAATAAAGAAAATAGTATCTATATTCCAGGAATTGGTTTTGGCCTTATGTGGCTACCGGCTGAAGCGTGTGTGGTCAAAAACTTCAACAAAAGGCGTTCTCTGGCCTGTGGAATAGCAAACTGTGGCAATGGTAACACAATTGCACAACACTCTACAATGTGCGCAATCTAACCCCTTTACTGCCAACTATAGTAAGACTACACAGTCACATAAACTTACATGAAAACAGTTAAAAGCTGCACCTGAATGCTTTAGCCATATATAAATGTTTCTACTGCCCTGACCGAGTTATTTCTAGATTGGAGAATTACAAAACCGAACATGGGATTATCATTATAGTGGATGATTCCAGATGTACAGTACTGAAGACAGTATTCGCTCCTCTTTAAAGGCAAAGAAAGCACTTAAGTGTAGAAAATTACAACCTTTACAAATCTCTGTCTTTTTAATCTGAGTAGAAAACAGGTTGGAGCTTTATCGAAGGCCGGCTTACCGGTGTCTTATCTGGCTCCAACCTTTTTGCAATGGTAATAATAGTTTTATTATAAAAATGCGTATATTGGGAAACAGTAAAATATAAGGAAAATACCACAGCGGTCTCGTGCTGCAGGAGAATCATACCTATTTCAAGTAGGAAAGTGTACGAATATAAATTCGATGTTACCTTGCTTACCCATTTACCATTTTAAACTATTCTGTTCTCAAGATAAGTCGGCCAGTTCAGGAAAATCGGATAATATGCGAGTACCAACGTGCCTAAACATGTTTACAGTTAAGCTCACTTAAAAAGCAATCCTATAGGAGACCATGCAAACTATTTAGTCTGATCCAAATGTTGTCGTATCCATAAATAAAATTTCACAGTAATTGTTTGGATATAGAGAATTATTACGCCTTACTCACAAATATAAATTGGTTGGGATAAGAGTGCTAACATAATAGGCGATTCTATGGAAAAGAAAAAATCCAATCAGTTCCCTGTTTTACATTCATGAAAAAATCAAAAGATATGAAGAGAGTGGAAACCAAGTTTGGTCCGAAAACATTTTTTGGTTAAATAACCCCATTACCTGTATAAACATGTACTGAAAATAAAAAATAATCTATTTTTTAAAAATAATCAAGGAAAAAATATTAAACCTTATAGGAACGAAATCCTTGCGGAGATAGCAAAACAAGGCACGCAAAACAAGTGTGTAAATGCCATAGCCCATTTGACAGCAGGACTATGTTGTTGTTGTTTCTAAGAGGGATTATCAACGTCAATTCAATTTGGTTTGGATGGCCCCACGGGGCTATGCTTATGAAGCAATATATATTATCCTAAATGAATAGTACGTAGCGAGATTAAATGCAAAGTTCTACTTCGCTTAAGGTTGGAGTAGATAAAGCGATAACAAAACCCTAAAACACCAACATTCATAATTGGTTTGATAATTATTTTATACCGCATATATTTCCTTAATGCCATTTGCAATATTACGCCACAAATATGGTTTTATTTGAGTATCCTCTGGTCTTTGACAAATAAACCACATGGTCTATTGAAAATGTAGACTTTATTAATTTAACAATCTTATCGCCTGCTCATATATTAAGAGTGGTCATAATGTCTCGGCAGTAATTTGGTGTCAAACAGATTGCATCTTGTCAGATCTACCATGTTTCTGACCGGATACACTTTGTTTTAGCACAACCATTCTACAGATAAAATCAAGTATATCGATCGAAATGTATAATTTTGTATATTCATTTTCCACCTTAATCAAAAAGTGAGCGATACTGTATTATTACAATTCTTATGCGCCGTCACATCTGATTATGTCGGAGGAATGTTCGCTATTGTACCAACTATAAGTTAATGATTTATTCAATAGAAGAACAATGTTTTTTAATAAACAATTTATTGCACTTGAATATATTTTATAGGTTTGGGTATATTTGCGTTCAATATATTGATCAGCAAGCTCATTACCGAATATGGCTGGAGAATGACCATGCTTGTAATATCAGGAATGTTACTAAATGGGATACCCTGTGGACTTCTAATTGGATTATCTGAAACAACAAGTAAAGAACGATGCAACCCAGAGAATGTAGGAAATGTCATACAACAAAAAGAGCGTGGTCAGAATGCTTTAAGGTCAATGTTAAATTCATTAAAGTGCATGATTCAAGAAAATCTACGCCTTCTGAAGAATAAACGATGTTTCTTTCTCATGGCATCAGGCGCGTTCATGGGTCTAGCATTTATGATTCCATTCAGCCTGTTGCCAGACCAGGTTACAGAAAGTGGGATGAGCAAAGCGGATGCAGCGTTGCTAGTATCATCAATTGGTAAGTATATTTACGACATGTATGTTATCGTTCTGTACCGAACCGCCAACAGTTACTGGTGACTTGTTTATTATCTGCCTTTCATATACACCACCAATAACTAAATATTTATCTAAATCATTTTATATCCACAATATTTTCTTATTTGAAGCAGAAACAAACTATATTGTGCCAAAAATAATTAAAACATATACATTTACATGCCACCGCGCTTATCGAAAACGAACTCAGAGCAAAAATACCAACGGAACGGTATAATGATTAAGAAAACATATTCTTATGGTACCGTATCGTACAATTACACACGGAATAGCCCGGCATCGAATAAAGGCATACAATAAAAAGGAATAGTCAGCAACAAGCAACCAATGACATTTCTGTATCTATCATTAGAGTTATCCCAATTTCGTTTGTTTTATTTGCCGCTTTATAATAGTTGTTACTTTTCATTGAAACTAAAAACTAGAAATAAATACGAAAGAAGACTCAAGCAGGAAACGCAACACAAACAATACACCCATCTCTAAAGCAGAACACACACACAGACATACCATAACAAACACAACCACACACACACACACACGCAATACCATTCCTTCATCCACACACTAAATAGAAAACAACACGCAAGACAAACATAAAGCTAAGTGAACATAGGAACTGGTAATTAAGTTTCATTTGACACATTCATTGCACCATATCGTGGTGGTATAGCTTTATGAATGTACATTGAAATAATAGCTGTGCTTGCGACGATTTCAGAATACATTGCAACTGATACTTAATGTCTGGTTCAACATGACTGTACCTATATAGTACATCATATTTTGTTCTGATTTATTATTAGGAATATGTAACCTCATTGGACGGTTACTATTTGGGTGGTTCGGAGACAAGGTGTGCTGTAACAGACGAGTTATGTTTGAAATCATGATGATGATACAGGGAATATCAATGGCACTGATGCCGCCATTACCAACATTTGAAACAAAACTTATCGTGACTTGTTTGTTTGGTTTATCATTTGGTGAGTAAACTCTATAATGTCTAGAGTCAAACATTCTAAAATACTCGTTAATCGAAATATACCGCAAGTCTTGAGAACAGTTGGAGGTTAAAGAATGATGGAGAAAGTCCCAGAACACTCGCAGTGCTTTACTTCAGTTCTGCATTTCGCAACAGTTACTCTGCCTTTAGGTACAGCGTTGATTTTGCCGTTAGAGTTAACTTTTGTAGCGTTCTACTGTACATGCACCGGACACCTTCCTACCGTATTCTGGTTCTGGGGCTTAATTGTCATAGGGAATTGGTACTGTTTGTATGACCGAGAATATCCCTCCTGCCAAGAACTAAAAGGAATACAGGTCGGTAGTTTTGGTCGTTTGCGCTGCCTGCTTAGCAACGAATAAGATTAGCTGATATTATCTAGCTGTGATACTCATCCCTTATCATTCATTGGCGCTATATGACATATTTTGTGTCGCAGTTCGCAAAACCCAAACATCCATCCATATACTGTACATGAATATGGTTATATCGCAGTAGAATGAATGTTTCATGTTCTCAATATTGGCGCTATAGAACACAGTTCCTCAAAGAAATATATAACGTATGACCAAGAACAAAATCTCCCGACATTTTGTTTTTATTTAAATCTTACTATTTTGATACCTGAATAGTGGAACAAACGAATTGTTAAACAGTTTTATAAGTTGTAACTTACATGGTTTTTGTTGAGGTTGACAAATGAAATTCCATCATCTTCTTCTTTAAGCTGAAATGTATTCTATGTTATACAGGAGGATATCAGATACTCCTTCCTTTAGTTCTGACTGATGAGTTTGGACCTGAGCAGATTGGCAAATCATTTGGGATAATTCTGTTTATCTTTGGTATAACATTTTTCGTTGGAGCTCCAATTGCAGGTAACCACTCTCTTTCTTAATCTCTATCTGTGTATGCATGGCTGTGTATCACTCTGTTTGCATATGTTTGTCACTCTATTATCTCTATCTCAATCGGTTCATTCTCCGTCTTTTGTATCTCTCTCCATTTTCATTTCTCTTTTAGGCTCTATCGTGCATTTCTTGTAAATCATCCTCCCTTGTTTTTTTCATGATCTTTTACTATCATATCTCTCGTTTGCACCGTTCCGTTGTTGAGAAAAATGCTTATTTTATTTGAATTTTTACTCCATACTCTGCTTCTAGTTATAAAGACTGGTGATCACCTTAAGTAGATTAAAATAAAGTATAGCCCGCCTTAATGTGCACTCTGTTTTACTTTTAACCTGCTTTAAGTTATGAGCCATCATCTAGGATAGAGGTTATATGCATAGTGTTAGATAAACGTTACTGCATAAAGTAGAACTATTCTCTTACAGTGGAGAATCTGTTATTCTTTCCCAATAAACGCGTTTACGCTAAAACTATTATTTGCAGTGCAAACAGTTTGGAGCCAGATCAGACGCCAGGTAACCCGGCGTCTGATCAGGCTCCAAACTATTTGCCACCAAGATAAACATGAAATATCACAATTGTCAAAAAGTTGTACTTTTCTACGTTTTAGTGCTTTGCGTTTGCGTACGTTTGCGTTTAAACGGGAAAGAATAGCAGATTCTCCACTGTAGTTGATGAATGAATTAAATGCGTAAAAGGTATATCTATGGAGTTTTGGGTCGAGTCAAAACAAATTCAGACTTTAACATGGAGATAACGTCATACGTCCCAGTTTAAACTTATCACAATGCAAATTCAAAACAAGGTAATGTACATTAATGGCAGCCGCTTAATATGTTTAAAAAAATACAAGGTCTTACATATTGGGAGAACCTTATTTAGATATCAGCATATCGTTAATTGTAAGACTAACACACTCGAAAATACCATGCAATTAGAAAACGTTATAGCTACATTGTATATATAATTAGAAAGTAATGCAGAAGGATCGCGTGGAGGCCTTTTGACACATTTCGTTTTGTGTAATTACTAAGCTTTAAAAATGAAAATATATGAAATAGAGAAAGTGGTCAAATTGGCCAGACCATTTAGGAATTTCTTATTTTTTCTTACAGGTTGGATATTTGACATTTCAGACAACTACAATGTGTCATTCTACCTCGGAGGTGCAGAGTGCGGTGTTGCAGCAAGCTGTATTTTAATTCCGCACATTATGAATATCTTTAATTAAACAGAGGGGAATATTTTCGCGTTTAAACATTTATAAGGTATACCAATGTTCCGGTCTAGTACGAACTCCGCTTTGCTTCTGTAAACCCTGTCAAACGTGTAATAAATATCCATAAAACCCAGAAGACAGAGTGACACAATTCAGACCATGGCCAAAACCTGGCATGGTTGTACCAGATGGGTGTTTATCCTTATACCATTGGAATATCGGATCTCTTAATGTTCAAGCTAACTTAAAGTGTCCGAATCAATATCCCAGTATCGCTATCTAGGCACAGGCACTTTATGTTAACCCATTCCCCCATAAATACGCTTTTTTACGCCTCTAATTTAGTTCTCCACTGAAAAAAACAGTTCTAATTTATACAGTCATTACTAAGTTTCAGAAAAAATAGTTTCTATATTCTAGCAGATGGAAGCTTAAATCAGGCTGAAAGTAAAACAGAATGTGCCTTAAGGCACATTCTGCTTTACTTTCAACCTGCTGTAGGTGGTCACCTATTTTCAAAACTAGAAACAGGCTATGGGGTAATGGGTTAAGGTATGTTACAATCTATACACTGAAAGACACTTCTAACGCAACACCTAGACATTTTGATGTGTTAGACTTATTATAGAATCGTTATCGTTAAAATTGACAATATAGATAAATCAACACCTCCTGCATGTTTCCTGTAAATTTCATTTACATACCATTTGATATTATTTTTCGTTATTTAAAATGAAGCAAAAACGTGTCACATGTTGAAATGACTAGAATGATTGCGACGTAAATCTTACATTAAGCAATATTAAGGAAGAACGCAGACTTACGTATCTGCTTTAAGGGTCTGTCTGAACCATGCCAATGTCGTGTGTGCGATATTGGCGTTCCCTGCAATCCATGCAAAACATCTGAAGTTTTTTCAGTGTGGCTAACGTTGTACTATATTAATACAGAAATTTAATCGATAAAATTCGCACACATCGCTTTTCTCGTGCAGAAATATGAATTCTTACCTACACCACGTGCGACATTGATCATCCGTCATGGTTGAATGATTTTATTGCATTTATGTGCAGAAAGTAGTCAAACCAGTTCTGGTGAAATTTACGTAAGATATATTGCACCGTATTTGTGTAAAACTATTCTGAAAAGTGTTGCGTTAGAAGTGGCTTTCAGTGTACAGTGTTGCGGAACTGGTATTAAAATAACCAATGCATGTGTGTAATTGTCAATGACATGTTTTTGCCTTCCAAAATGGCAAATTATTAAATACAAACTATGATTGCTTAATTATAGATATAGATAATTCGTCTTGTCATCCTCCAAATACAAAGAAAGGCATAGCGTATGGTTTGGGTTTGAGAATTAAACGTATATGTGAAAGAGAGTCGGATTACCTTCTGGAAAGAGGTAAACTTAAGGGTCAGTTCAGAAGGAGAGGGTATAGCGGTAGAATGATAGAAAGTCAGTTAGTAAGGGTTGATAAGCTTAATAGATCAGATATTCTTCTCAAGAAACAATCAGATAATAGGAAAATGAATAGGGTTCCTTTAGTTCTGACTTATTCCAATCTACTACCAAACATACACGACATTGTAAAAAAGCACTCAAAAGTTTTACACCAATCTGAGAGACTGAAAGAAGTATTTGAGGAATTACCTATTGTAGCATTCAGGCGAGATAAAAATCTCTGTGACACACTGGTACATTCTAAGACTAACCGCATTGTTAAACCTAGCACCGTGGTTTGTTCACAAGAATGTACTACTTGTAGTATTCTTGAAATGTCAAGTGTTAAAGACACATATGAACAATCAATTTTCAAGGTGTGTACTAATATTAACTGTAGGGAGAGAAATGTCGTGTATGCAATAAGATGCAATAAATGTGATAGGATGGTGTATGTAGGCGAGACTGAGAGAGAAATCAGAGAGAGAATGAAAGAGCATTTGAGTGATATAAGGCATGAGAGAGAGAAGCCAATTAATAGGCATTTTGGAGGACATAGTAGTGATGATGTTAGATTTGTCATTTTGAAGAGGATGTTTAATGGTTGTAAACACTATTCTCTTTGATTTTATGGCTGAATGCATGTAACAAAAATGTGACGTGTGTTTTGACGTGATTGTCTTTGCAAAAGGCCCTTAGTGGTCGAAATATTAGAAAAGAGCAATATATATATTAATATTAATTTAATTCCCTATCTGGAATATTGAAAAAAATATTGTGATATTAGTTTGTTGATTGGAATCTGATAAATGCCATGGCACCCGGCAATTGATCTGATTCCGACCTGTTTGCAATCGCTTTAATTATTTTAACACACGCGTGTTTATTGAGAAAGGTTACACATTTTCAAGTGTATACATAGTATGTTAGTCCGGTTGGAAACGAAGGATGACGACAACTACAACTGGATGTGACAATAACCGACTTCTTAATACCATTCATACCAATTTGTAATATTGTTCTCATTAACATATAAAATAAATACTGCTTCCATATAATCACGCCAATAATATCACAGTGGTAAAATACTATTCGTGTCTTGTCAGGAAACTTAATAAAACAGCAATGCAATAAAATGTGGATAAACAGAGTTTTCAAAATGTTGGCGATATTTTACAAAATGTGTGGCAAAGCATTTGGAGTATGTTCAAATGGATGATTACCTGGCGTATGACCAGGCTCTAAACTTCGCTATTGAAAAAAACAAACTCGTTTACTAGGAAAGAGTTAAGTGTTTCGTACTGTACTATGGTCATTACCTTCGAGACTTTGAAAATATACATGTATTTTAAAAGACAGGTGAACTATTTCCTGTTGTGATTGTTGTACTAATGTCCGTAAATGTTTAACTCATATGCAACTATGTTTTATCTGATGATATATTATAAGCTGTAACAGTTGTCATTTCTCTATTTTTTTTTTTTCAGCTGCACACACATTTTTGTTTTGTTTGTGTAGGTATCTAGTTCTATGGTATTATTACAAATCTATTGTGTTTACTCTATTTACAATCAGAAAAGCATGCGTTCAATACGTTTAAAAACAGAAACATCTACTTTGATGTAAAATAATTTAGATCTTGGTCATTCGCCGAGAGCAGGCTGATACGGATCTAAATTGAAAAAAAAAATAGTGCTAGCAGAGCAATGGTTCGACTGGTCTACACATTGTTAGAGGATGAAATGGAATTAACCTTATCGTCATCTAATATCATCGTCCATGTCAATTGATAAATTCTTAATTTTGACCCACAGAATGAATGTCTACTCTAATGTGAATATGACCTCCCCTCCTCTACAATCTTAGCTAAATGTGCAGCTTAATGCGGGATAACAGTAAAGCATCAGGTATGTCACTCGGCACTTGATCTATATCCAACTGTTTGATACACAAGTAATTTTTCTCTACAGTCATACTTGTGTAAGCGTAAACTCAATGAAAGTTGTCAGTTTAAGATACAATTCCTATCTTATACGGGATAGCAGTAAAGCATAAGGAATTTTTCATAATTAAAATCACTGATGCGATTATTATAATGACTGACCTGCTATATCATAATACATGTCACGATATAACCTGCTGTGAACTTACGTTAAAGTCGGTTAACAGATGTGACTTTACAAACCGGCGATATCTTAAACTTCAGTCTCTGTTAAAACGATATATTACTTTTGCACCATCAATATCGCAACCTATGGTATTTGAGAGCAGTTTGGATCAAGATCAGACATTCGGTTTATAACAACTGCGGCACTTGATCGTGATCCAAACAATTTGACACATATATAAATGTTTCTTCTGTCTAATTTCGTAATTTTGAATTCAACATAAATTTGCAGACGACAAGTTTAAGTATGGCGGTAAGGAAATATCAGACAGGGTTGTTTTTATCTGTCATCTTCCATCAATTGTGGAAACTGTATAAACAACCAATTCAGAATCAGATAAGATCCTAAACAAGTCTGAAAAGGTTTTAATTGGTAGATGGGATACTGTAAAAGACACATTGAAATTATAGAAACACTGCATATTCTACTGTCCATAGATTTGAAGCATTTTATACCCACATGGCCCCGGCACGATTGAGAAATAAATACTCAGAAGGTATATATAGAGACAAGGGGTACAACTGATTGTTAGTATATGCTCACTCTATCTCAACAAAACCGGGCATATCATGAATAATAATTAATAAAACGACACCCTTTTTACTTTTTTGTCTAGCTAATATAATACCCTTCCATAAAAAACACAACATAAAACCAACTGTAAGCATGCACTTTCAACAGTAATTGCATTTACTCACAGACTTTTGGAAAATGGGACTGGGGTTCGTTCAGAGCTGACACAGCATTGACCACTACTGTACGCTTATTTAGGGGCCCTGTATTTATACCATGATATGGTAAAAGTATAAGTCAGTAGCGTGAAGTAATTTTTTGTTAGTGTTAAAAGGATAGTCTAGCCATGTTTTTTTTTTAAAAATTATCCATGCATGATGGACTTAGACCTTTGAAATCAACCTCTGACATAGATCTTTCGGACATTAACCTGGGTTTTTATCGCAAACATAGTGGCATTTTCATGAGCATTAATACTGAATTACTTCTAATTCCCCTTCCATGCATGTAGGAGTTATTGAGCGGACACGATGTGGGATAAACGCAAAGAAAGACATACAGAATGGCACTTACAAATGTAGATAGACACTCTTTATGATAGAAAATCAGAAGCATGACTAGTGCGGTACTATATGCATTTCATTTGAGGGCATATAAATTAAGGGTCAAACTTACTATCAATGTATGTCGTTTTTGAAAAATGCAACTATTTTTCAAATAACAACAGCGCATGTGTGCTGCACAGAACGGAGTGTCTGACCAGTGAGGTGGCCAGATCTCAAGTTAAGTAAACATGTCTGAGGCTTGTTGCAACTCCAGATATCCGCTCGGAATTAGCACCAAGGACTATCGAGGAGCTACAAAACACGAATATTGAATAATTGCCCATGGTCCCAATCACATGCATAGGTAGGTTGATATTCACATTGCTTACTGCAATCTAATAGAAGAACCTATAACGTGGTTTGTTTGATTAAATCTTAAGTAATCCCTCCCAGATTGTTAAGAGCACGGCACTGTAATGGTGTTTGTTATTTAAGGTTAACTGTTTAATGTTGTCTACATTTCTTAAGAGGGTAATACTCTGGAATGAACTAGAGAGGTTAATCTACGTGATACTATAAACAATTCTCTGATTATACTTTCATTAATAGTTTTTACCCTATACTTAATTTAATGAGTGTATGTAGGGAAAGTGCATTGAACTATTTAGAAATAAAGGGTTAATGCGAAGTTGACTGTATTCGCATCCTTTACATGTTATATACACAATACAGTGATGAGTTCTGTAACGAAATCGATGGCAGTCGATAACCATCGATTGCCAGTTGGCTACCGGTCTGAAATACAGTGCAGAAAACGTACTTCTTTCGTTCAAACGCAAACGCATTGCAATGAAATATAGAAAAAATGACAACCTTTTGACAATTCCGACTACCAGTTTTAATTTGAGTGGCAAACAGTTTGCAATGAAAATAATAGTTTAAGCGTAACCGGGGTTATTTGGAAAGAAAAATGTTTTCATTACTGTACTCTACACGTTGCGCACGGGGCACACACTGTTAACCTAAACAGCAAACAGTGGTAATTGAACACGCTAAAAGTATACTGAAATCATACAGTTTCCCTTTGAGGTTTCGTACAAAACAATATATTTATTATAAATCGACATCGGCGTATAACATGATAGTCAACAATATTTTAGCCCATGACTGCAAACAGAAGATACAGTAATAATGCGGACAAGCATACGCTAAATCAACTCTGTTTACAGGTCACATCACCGGCGGTAGTAGTCCAGTGGTAACGCATCGGACTGCGGTACCAGGGGTTAAAAGTCAAGTACAACGTATAGTCTACATTTAGTCCGAAAGACCGCTCACGAACCCTTGTACCGTATCCTAACGTGTTGACTTCTACGAACGTGGTTCAATCAACAGCCGGACCAGTCGCCGGATTAGGAGGAACTTTTCCGAATCCCCGATGATACAGGACATCCTTGAGCAAGATATGTACGGCGAATTGCTCCTCTCACTCCGGGGTTAAAATGGGTACCTGTGAAGGGTCTGAATCGGTACTGCGACTACATACGCGCCATATGTTAACAGTGCTCAATAGTGTAGGCAAGGTGGCTCAATGATCAGGGGAGTGAATGTAGAGTTGTCGGTCATGGAAAATGTTGATTTAGATGCATTTTCAATACTGTATACATGTTTTATGGTCAACTTCAATATTTTGATTCTTAGCGGATGTTTTGTCATTGTTTTTGCAGTAAGTCAAGCAGTGCGGGTCCTGATCTGAGGACTCATTGAGGAGCACTCTGACATGGTTCTCAATTGCATACATTGGACAAAGGTGTTCTTCATATGTTCACTGTTTGCTCTCTGACTAGGGTTCTGGGCTCTGGGCAATGTTGGTGTAGCTACATGTACATGACTTAAAACATGTATTGTGTGTACTGATAATTTATTTTTTGGAAAACCTACTTGCAAATAAGATTGGTCATTGAACATGTGTCTGCGGGCCATCTCATGTTGGTGACTCTTAACCTACTCCAGTAAACAGGCACTAATCAGAGAGCCATAACGATGTCTCATTGAAAAGAAATTGTGTACATGTGATCTGTATGCCAAGTCGTGTATGCTACTATTCAGCTTCATAATTTACAGTCAGTACATCAGAAAGGTTGTAGGAAAAACAAGAACCAGGTTATCGCGAGGATGCCTCCTTTACAACACTTGCTATTAGCGGTACACTATGAGGAGCGTTAATTATAGGAATAAACAACATTTTTTTGCCGTTCACTCGGTATGAATACATTAGCTTCGCAAGAGTAAGTTTCGTAAACGCCCGTTTACGATAAAACTTACCCTGCGAAGCTAATGTGTTCATACCGAGTGAACGGCAAAAAGATGTTGTTTATTCCTTATATTTTTATTTTTATTTTCTGTTTTCTCAATTTAATGTGTATTTTAACCAGCTTTTTTATGAATATATAATATACCGGCCAAATAGGTTTGATAGATGTGATCCTTGATTTAACAGCCATTCGATCTCTATATTATACGGTATGAAAGTAGTCCAAAATGCATGTTTCGGAGTTGATTACAAAGTCAAGCTTTTACCCAGTAAACTGTCGCAGTGTGCTTAACGAACACTTATAAGACATTAAAATAAACAAGGCAACTTAAATATCTGTTATTAAAGCACATTTTAAAAATTAGGTCGCGCATGTTTATTTCAGCCTAATTACACGCCATAGCAACCATTAGCTGGTCGATCGGTCGGTATCCTTCCGGCGGAGACTCCGCCCTCTTTCTAACTGACTGGAACCAGTTTCGATATGTAGGTTCATCGAGAATTTTACCTGCATATTGTTAATACGATTGCATAAAGACTTTACAGGGTGAATGTAAATATTCAATATTGTCACCTTATAGGCGTAATATGAGATTCGGGCAACTTTCGTTCTGTCCAACCATTAGATACATTTCTCTTTGACAGAAATAAATCATTTTAGTATTCAAATTTGAATTTAAAATAGTGGAAATATAGCCGTTTTAGGTGTACCCCGCAATCAATTTAAATCGGCACGGTCCGGCTTACATTGAGAGATGACTCTGCATAAAAAGTTAGCTTTCTTCGATATAAGGAACGAACATCAAATTTAAGAAGCAAATTGCGGTGAATAATACAGGCGGGGTAGCTGGGTTATTGTTTAATTATCCAGGAAATCATTTACCATTATACAAGTGGGGAAAATCTATAAATCTATTTATGAGGCATAGCTTTAAATTTGGATTGCAGGTTTGTGTTTTGCATGATAATTATTCTTATTTTCAGTATATTGACTTTATAAACCCTCTTCAGAATTTTTCGGTCGACTGGTTTCTAAATTTAAGTAAAGCGCAATCGTATTTCGAACGTAATTGTATTTAAAACTTTTTCCCTCGCATTTTAGTATTTCGCAATAACCAATCTAAATCTTTTTTTACACATCATCAGGCGATAAAATTATTAATATATATTGCTTTTAATCGTTAATAACTTTTAAAGCAGCACAGAAATATGTAATGTGTAATTGTTTCTGCTTTTCGACATGGATTTAAAAACGAAATTCATGCGTTTGTAGTATTATCCTCAATAAAAAGATAAGGGGTCCACCACACAAAACAACTTCTAACTTTACACTCCCGTATTAAAAGCATATGTTATCTCAAAACGCGGTTTGAAACCGTTAGATTCAAAGATATCGTAAACTTTCCGGTCACATGTTTCAGACGCTTCCGGTCTTTAAAAGAGAAAAATACACTAATACCGTAAATATTATAGCCTAACGTCAAAATGGCGGAAAACAAAATGGCGGCCGTCGGACGCTATTCACAGTCAAAAAAAGGTACACTACATCGGATATATGTGCATAATATTAACATTGTCTGTTATAAAGGCAGAAATCTGAAACAATGAATGTTATTCTACTGCATTTCGAACTATACCCCAAGGGTTAGGAAAAATGGCGGAAACAAAATGGCTGCCGAATAAAACTGAATGTAGCAAATCATATATATGCTTGGTTATATATAGCAGCAACTTGATAATGACAATAAAACATTCTTTAAAGAAAGAACTAATATACCAGAAAAAAATTGGTGTCAAACTCACTTTGGCTGCCTGTCTAGTGGTATCTTTAGCATATAATTGGAAGATGGCAGAAATCAAAATGACCACCTATAAATACTTACTAACAAATACCTGTGAACACTATACTTTTACTATTGAAAATAGCGGAGTAGATAGTTGCAAATTTGAGGAGAATAACAAGCACAAAATTGGCACATAAACTCCTTCGGGATTGTTCTTTTTAAAAACGTCGTGAGCCACTTAAAATTCAAGATGGCCGCCATTTTTCAAAACGGTCGCCATGGAATACACAGAATAATTGCGTTTAGCAAAATAGTTGCAAAGAATTATTCTTTTCAATGCTTTTGTGTCATATAGTACTTTTTGATTATGTAATATTTAAATTTTAAATGATGATATTATTCATGGGCTTCTTTGTATCTGTGAGTCACTTAAAATTCAAGATGGCCGTTATTTCTTAATATGGCTGTTACGGAAATGTTGCATTTCACAGTAAAATTGTTGAATCTCTTGTCCTATTTCAATGATATTTGTTTCAGATAATACTTTTTGACTATGGACAATTTAAACTGATTACCATGGAATTATTCTGTAGCTTTCTTGTACCTGTAAGAGAAGATGGCGCACATTTATCAAAATGACTTTTTCTAGTTCCATGAATGTTGTGTCAAATCACACTGTCGTAAATATGTAGATTTCAAATTAAGAACCATGTCAGTACTCATTTTATTCTGTGTACCCGTATGCTACCCAAAAATGAAGATAGTAGCCATTTGCAAGATTGCCGCCATATAATATTTGAAGTACCTGATTAAAACTGTCTACACTACCGCTACGTAAGTAAACAATAAAAACCCGGTACCTATCTGTATTATACAAAAGCAGATCAAACCAACAGGTGTATGCATTAAAACATATTTGATCTGAACCACAAAGTGGAATAAAGTGGAAACATTATTCAAACTTTAAACGAACGTCACATATTAAACACACACCTGAAACAGATTAAGGTTCATGTAATGTCCCTGTACGAGAAAAAATACCCAAATTTGAAAAGTTGCAATACTCAATAACTATATCACATTGGCTAAAAATATTTTCACACAGCATAAATAATTAGTCAATGAAAAGGAGCATGCCTAAATTTTCATTAATATAAGTATACTTGTGATGTCAGAAGATCCAAAAGTAGCGAACTTGGAGTGAAAATAGCCTCTTCAGCAGAATATATCAAATCACTTAATGACACGTATTTTCGGAAATCTGGTAGAATACATACAAAGAACCCATTACATACTGGGTACTCCTACACAGAATGTCTTACAAAAGTCAGAAAAAACCCTTGTAATTGGCCCTTAGAATACCCCATGCTTGATTCAAGGGCAGCCATTTGCATTTTACAAATTTGTAGAAGCTTGCTAACATTTAAGGTCCATTTACTCCAAATCTACAAAACCGATTGACAATTGTTATATACGTGCGGACAGAGAAAAGAACAAGCAATATTATTGATGGAATGTCACTCACCCGAATCACTGCAGTTAGACAATATATCCGTTCAATTATATCAAGGTCACCGAAATATGTCATTTGTCGACTTTTCCGATTAATCCGCATTTTCTCATTTTTTAATATCCATATTTTCAACTTTTATTTCAGTACACTATTGTTGTTTGATACATAAACAATAAAATAAGTGCATTGCGCATTACTTTCGATCATAAATTTCTCCGGGTGTCACGATTCTTCAGCGGACTACTTGTCGGAAACTAATTTCGTCCCTGTACAGCTGACCTTTGTTTCAGGAAAATCAAGAGTTTGTCCCTTTAAATCACCTTTTTACACCCATTCAAGTATTCCACATCTTTCCGACTATTGTAATGTTGATTAATATTTCACTTTGCATTGCGATCTCTATCATATAAAGCTTACATTGTTGTGAAACTATTCAAGCCTTTGGCAGGTACAGGGTAAATGCTCATGTACAGTGGAGAATGTGTTATTATTTCCCAATAAACGCGTTTACGCCAAAACTATTATTTGCAGTGCAAACAGTTTGGAGCCAGATCAGACGCCGGGTAACCCGGCGTCTGATCAGGCTCCAAACTGTTTGCCACCACGATTAACATGAAATATCAGAATTGTCCAAAAGTTGTTATTTTCTACGTTTTAGTGCTTTGCGTTTGCGTACGTTTGCTTTTAAACGGGAAAGAATAACAGAGTCTCCACTGTATATACTATTGCACGAGTTGGACAAGGCTTTCTAAGGTGTCCTAGTAGGGACACAACCGACGATTTCGTTGGACAGAGACACACAATTCTTTTTTGTCCTTACTACTTTTTTCACGTATATTCTGCTTCTGCATTTCACACATACACACACATTAAAATACTGTAATAGTTCATGAGTTTAATTATGCAACTACCACCCTGATAGCCTTACTTCAGTAGTTGTAAGAATTTAAAACCAATCATAAGGGCACAGATATTTGAAAATTTAGTCAGAAACAATCATATATTAGTTTATATGATGCTCAATTTGGTTTTCGTTCTAGGGGATCCTGCGTTTTACAGTTAATTGAATACATAGATGATTAGTCACATTACATTGAGGGTGATAGAATTTGGGAAAATATATTGTATATTTAGATTTTGTCAAAGCTTTTGAGAGCATAGTACATTAACGTTTTCTCGCAAAGTATCAGTATTTGGTATCAGAGGGTCAGTTTTTACTGGACGTAGGCAATATGTATCTGTGAAAGGACCCTGGTCTTTTTTGTGGGAAGACATTTTAAGTGGGGTACCCCAGGGAAGTGTCCTGGGACCCATATTATTCATGTGTTTATAATAGATGATCCCTACCCCTGAAGTTATACGTAGTATTGTGAAATTATTCGCTTATGGTACCAAACTATACAACAAAGACATTAGAATTGATATTATCCAGCACGACTTAGATGCCTTACACATAGTCAAAGTGGCTGTTGCGTTTTAATGTGAAAAATTACAGAACCATACACTTTGGAAGAGACAACCAATATTACCAGTATACTTTGAACTTTGCGGACATTGAGTCTGCTAGTGAAAAGGGGGATTTAGGGGTAATATTAGGATTAAAAAGTTAGTAGTCATATAGTTGAAAAAGATAACAAATCCAACAGTGTATTATCCTTAATAATCAGAATGTATGATTACATTTCGAAAAGCTATTTCATATTTTTGTACAAAGCACTCGTCAGGTCAATATGGAAACACTATTATCATGTATTATGGTATATATTCTTAAAAGAAGTGTTTAAAATTATGTAAGCCTACTAATAAGCGTCTCCTGGATTGTCAAACTTACATGTACCGAAAGATTGGTTTTCAAAAATAGCTTGGTCATCGACGAAGCCGTGGTGATATGATACAATGTTGAAAATTATTTTAAGAAATGGAAGATATACATATAGAAAGATTTTACATTAAAAATATTTTTCGAATTAAAAAAACATCATTAAGTTTACAACACTTTTCACAGAGAATTATAAACAACCGGATCTCACTTCAGTTTATATAGAATTAAAAATAATAAACTTTGTTGATACATTTATATGCCGGATGAATTATTTTTGTAATCGAAGCTTCAATGTCATAGTCATGTGTTTGTGTACTTCATTGGATTAGAATCAAATATTGCGTACTGTTTAATAAATAATTCAGTTGAGAAGGGTCGAAATGGAATATTCTTAATAATTAGAATGACCACACAGCATCTTGAAACAAACATTTACTTGATGCGCATTTAAAATGATGTTTAAAAAAGCACTAGTAACCACTGTTCCCTCCATTTTACGGATACATTGCAGAATACGTCCCCTCATTGATTTTACGTAACGTTTCAAATACGTTGGCATTCCAACCAAAATGCACTTGGAGGTCATTATGGTATAAATTTGATGATTTGACCCGACCTTGTTATCAAATACATCCGATATGTGTTCTATGGGGCTCATGTCCGAGGATAAAACAGGCCAAGGCAGAACATTAATGTATTTTAGCAAGAAATTGTGTGGTGATACGAGCCGTGTGATGCTTTATACATGTATTGTCAAGCTCAAAATGCCAGGTCCTTCCTTCCTTTTGCATGAATCGAATCACTGTGTTATTTAAAACATTGATGAAACGCTGAGCATTGGCATTTTATTGAATAATAACCAAGTCAATTTCCAGAGTTCCAATTTTCCCCAACCAAACTATAGCGCTGCCACCACCCATTATGTCTCTCTCAAACATATCGTTCTCCACGGTCACTCCTCCTTTTTGCACATTGAGGCGAGCGGACCGTGGCGAGATTCTCTTGCCTTCGCGGTAATGAATGTAGCGCTGTTTACAGTGAAACATCTGTATCTGCGCACGTGCAAAGTAAGGAACACGTTGGCAAGCTTAGACGCATAAAGAGACCTGGGATTTGAATAGCAATTGTGTAATCGTTATACGCAATGAAGTCATTATAATCATGTATGTATCTTGCAACATGCGTTAAAACACAGTTATAGAAGAATTCTAGGAAGAGGATGGGGTTATAAAGAAGCAGATCCTCCCGCGAGAGCCCAACAACGATTCTCAATGTATTCTCAAGGTATAATTCAGTTAAAAAAGGATGAAAAAATAATACAGCCTGCATATTTATACATGTAATAATGTTTGACAGAGGCTCGTGTTGCCCATAGGGGTCTATAGCGCTTTCTAATTTCTACACACTACATATATAATAACAAGGGGTGCAACTCTCTGACTGGACATTCGTACACCACAAGTATAAAAAAGTCTGTAACTCTATCAATTTACATGGTATACGCATAATTCGTTCGACTATTGAAAGCTAAGACATTTGTCTACTAATTTAATACACTCTTCTAAAACTTTCTTATGCATTTCGACAATTCCAAGAACGATTTTCTCCAAAGCTGACGTCTTTTTTGGATTCTCCCCTGACGCTCGTTCACCCGGGTCTCACTATATCACAGCGATAACCTGGTGATGTACAGTTCAAAACATGGCATGATTCAATAAAACGACTACAGTCTATCACTAACCTTCGGGTTTTAAGTCCTCAGCGTCAAAGTGTTGTTGTAAAATTAGCGATATTTCCGAGTTACTTTCACTTCGTCGAGGAGTAGCCATTTTGACTGAAGAGTTACAAGTGAGGTGGAACAAATTACCCCAAACGATAAAACCCCTACAAACCACAAACCACAGAAAACCCTACAATGGGGATATTTTACTGCCACAACCCCCACTAGAACAATAACTGTTGTTTTTTGAAGGTGAAATATGTGCATATAATGCAAAATTATTAAGTTTCTACACTATTGTACCTATATAAGATAATTACTTGATAATGGGAGATTTTAATTACCCCCGCAGTACCGCGAAAAAATCTGAGGGAAACAAGCTTGATGACTGTATTTAAAAAAACGTCTATTCCAAATAGTAGACAGACTAACTAGATGGAGGGGAACAGACACTCCCAACATGTGTGAACTTATTCTAACTGAAGATGCAAACAACATAGCAAAATACTGAATATCAGAGTCCCCTGGGAAAGAGTGACCACTGTGTAATTCTTTTTGACTTCATCTGCTGTACACAAACAAAACAAAAACCGAGAGAAACCTACTACAAACCCAACAAAATGAATATCCACCACTGATCAAAATTAAGAATAACAAAAAACAAATACAATGCCACTGGAAAAAGACACCCTATCTAGATGATCAAAATGAAAAACACTCTTTAAAGACGCTTCATCCGAACAAAAAAGAGAAAGACAGGAAACTATATAACAGAGCACGGAATAAAGTCACAAAACTTGTCAGACAAATTAGAAAGAGATATGAAAATAATTTAGCAGCAGAATCTAAGACCAATCAATTTTAAAGCGAGTTTGGTAATATATAAACTCGAAGAGTAAAACCAAGACTGGCATCAATGAACTGAAAAAAAATACAGCAGACCATAAGTCGACAAAGTCTAATGAATAGGGGGAAAAGGCGAACATCTTCGCCGATTTCTCTTTAGTAGTGTTTTTATGAAAGGAAGCACCTGGTGAAATACCCAAATTGCCAAATAGAGACACAAAGACACCATGGACAGAAATTGAAATATCACCAATGCATGTAGAGAAACTCTTGACAAATCAACCGGTGCAGACAATTTACACCCAACATTTCTCAAACAACTAAGCAAAGAACTGTCAAAGAACTGTCAATACCATTGAATATCATTTTCAAAGAATCCATAATAAAGAAGGACATCCCAATTGATTAGAAAAAAAACCAAATTCAGTGCAATTTATAAAAAGGAGACAAAATCAATCCAGTCCAGTCAGTCTCACATCGGTCATTTACAAAGTAATGGAGAAAATAGTCAGAAAACTAATCATAGAGAACATTGCAGTTATCAGATCATTTCACGGGCAAGCAGTAGGGTTGAATGGCTGGGAGATCCACGGTGCTCTAACTGTTAAATGTTATGGACAAAGGGACAGAAGCAATGAACACTGGAGACGGGATTGACTGTGTATACATGAATTTCCAAAAGACCTTCGACACAGTGTCCCACAATAGAATAATAAGTAAACTAGAGTCGTATGGAATTGGAAAAAATATGGTTGAATTGACAAGATAGTTTTTATCCTGGGGGACACAAACAGTAACAATCAATGGAATCGTGTCAAACTTGCATAAAGTCCCTTCAGGAATTCCACAAGGATATGTGATTGGACCCCTCGTGTTCATAATATACATAAATGATCTTTCTGACAATGTTAAATCAACAATATACTTATTTGCAGGCGACACAAAATATTCAATATCATCAAATCCCCAGAAGACAAAGAAACACTACAAAATGTCCTACACAAAATATCATATTGGACAGATAAATAACTACTAAAACTACACCCACCAAAGTGCAAAAGTATGCATATTAAAAGACTGTTGTAGCTATATAAGGTCATAATCGGGGTGATCACCAAAATGGGTTTCTGTTTTGTAATTTATTTTTCTTGTGGGATGTATCCCTGTTGCTAACCATACACTTCATCCTAGCAACGTCTGTTCACCTTGCCATGTGTGTTAGTCCTCCAACTCTTTCGCTTTCGAAAATTTTAAAACTTTACCTTCATAACAGCTTTCATTCTAATTCAGAAGCAGAGTTTTTCAGCATCTGATCTGGAAGCAAATTATTCTTTTATACGCCGTCAGAGGCGAAAGACTTAAAGGATTAACAATCATACAAATTCCCTCATTCCCCGCATGCAGTTCCATGTACACTGTACTGCTTTTTTCAACTGAACTGACATTAGTCTTTAACGTACAACTAACTTGGATCCAGATCAGACACTGAGCTACTCGCTAACTTGGAAGGGTAAAAACAGAATGCATGAAGACATTTTGCAAGGGGCATAAAACTATACCCGCATACCTTTTCCCGTTGATGGATGCAACGAAAATAGTCAAATTCAGCCCCATATGGACAGAAGCATACCGCTGCGTTTTAAAGACTGTCAAAGTGTTACCGGTGAAGAATACAGGGGCCCGACACGATTGATTGTTGAGAGAAAAAAATTGTCAGTCTCTATATATACCTTCTGACATTTTTTTCTCTCAAAACTCAATCGTGTCGGGTCCCTGTGGTGAAGAAAGTCATTAATGTTTTAGTGTGTGGTGCTTGATAAACATAAGTCAAGAGGTCTGAAGGGTTTGTTTTTGTCGAGATGTGAACATCATAGTGGTTTGTAGTGGAATAACTTCGGCCGATGCTGCACACTTTGGACGAGGAAGGGGATTGGCATATAAAGTGTGTTATGAAGGTAAGGTTTTAAAGATTTAGACATTGACAGTTCCAGTTTCGTGTCATTAAAATCTTTTTAAGCGTCATAGAGGAGTAAACTAATTTTTTGTTTCAAGGAAATGACACATTTCCGTGCTAAATTGTTGTCTGACTCCAAACTAATTTTGGCGATCATCCCGAATATAACCTTATACTTAGTTAGCGTAACTTAGCGTTGATTTCCAGCTCAGGTTCCTCTATGCTGGACTTTTCTTTTTGTGCACGTAGTACTTTAGTACTTTTGTTTTAGATTTCGGTTCTTATATTGGCCTTATACATGTAGTTGTATTTACTTTCTTGGTTTTTCCAGTAGTTATCTTATCTATTTTTGAATGAGTTGAGTGTTTTTGTATTTACCAACTCTTCTGTTAAGCTGTACCAAATGTTTGCTGTTCTTATACGAAAACTGTATTTTCTGATATCTAACCTTGCACTTTGTGAGTATGACTTTTTATGAATTCCCTTATTGTAGTTCTTATTGTTTGATCTTCTCTCTGTTTTAGAAAGTTTCCTTCTTTCTTAAAATGCATTCTGACTAAGGTTTCGTACAATAGTTAGAAAATGTTCTCATCATAGATGATGGAAATTTTGCCGAATTATTGCACTCATACGTTTTTTTTGTGTGTGTGTGTTTGTTTGTTTTCTGCAATGTGTTAATTAAAGTTTAATTTGTTATCTATTATTACCCATGTGTCATTTTCTTCTGTATTCTTCTTCTGTATGTTCCAATGTGAAACCCATTAGCTCATATGAGAAATTTGTATCTGGATTTTTCTTTCCAATATGCATATTTTTGCACTTTTGTGGTTGTAGTTTTAGTCCATTGTGATATTGTGTGTAAGTCATTTTGGAGTGTTTCTTCTTCTGGGGCTTTGATAATATTGAATCTTTTTGTGTCGTCTACAAATAAGTATATTGTTGATTTAACATTGTCAGAAAGATCATTTATGTATATTATGATCATGAGGAGTCCAATCACATATCCTTGCGGGATGCCATGAGTGACGTCATGCCAGTTTGATCATATTCCATTGATTATTACTTCTTTATAAACAATGCTTCGAATAAAGTACTCAAGTGGGTTGACTGACATAAATCACTAAGATCCTCACCGCTGTGAGTTCGAATCCCTGTAGGGTCGTTAGGGTTTTTCATGTGGGGAAGCCTTCCAGCTGGCTTGCGGAAGGTCGGTGGTTCTACCCAGTTGCCGACTTGTGTCTGAAACAGTGCATAAAGGGCTTCTGGGGTCTTCCTCCACCTGTAATTAGCTGGACGTCACGATATGACTGAAATACTGTTAAAAGCGACGTAAAATCATAACAAATCAAATCAAGTGTGTTGACAGTTCTTTACTTAGTTGTTTGAGAAACGTTGGCTGTAAATTGTCTGGACTGGGTGATTTGTCAGGTTTTAGTTCTCTCAAGAGTTTCTCTACATGTATTGGTATTTGCCATCATTGTGTTCCAGTCTACGAGTATTGCGGGGTAATTGAAATCTCCCATATCAAGTAATTATTTTATATAGGTAAAATAGTGTAGAAACTTAATAATTTTGCATTATGTGCACATATTTCACCCTAAAAAAACCTTAGTGATTGTTCTAGTGGGGGTTGTGGCAGTAAAATACCCCCAATGTAGGGTTTTCTGTGGTTTGTGGTTTGAAAGGTGTTTCATGGTTTGGGGTAATTTGTTCCACCTCACTTGTAACTCTTCAGGCAAAATGGCTACTCCTCGACGAAGTGAAAGTAACTCGGAAATATCGCTAATTTTACAACAACACTTTGACGCTGAGGACTTAAAACCCGAAGGTTAGTGATAGACTGTAGTCGTTTTATTGAATCATGCCATGTTTTGAACTGTACATCACCAGGTTATCGCTGTGATATAGTGAGACCCGGGTGAACGAGCGTCAGGGGAGAATCCAAAAAAGACGTCAGCTTTGGAGAAAATCGTTCTTGGAATTGTCGAAATTTTTAGAAGAGTGTATTAAATTAGTAGACAAATGTCTTAGCTTTCAATAGTCGAACGAATTATGCGTATACCATGTAAATTGATAGAGTTGCAGACTTTTTTATACTTGTGGTGTACGAATGTCCAGTCAGAGAGTTGCACCCCTTGTTATTATATATGTAGTGTGTAGAAACTAGAAAGCGCTATAGACCCCTATGGTGTTGCCCACCATACTTTGGAAAAATTAAGTAGTCCCCCATTGCAAAATAGTGTTGTCCTTGAAAATTGTCAAATATTCCATGACTTCTTCTGTTGTTATTTGAGTGGATTTCGTCAGGATTTTGGTCCTACTACCTCATGTAAAGCATATTCTTCAATATAGAGGAAGGATTTGTTGAATTTCAGTACAGAAAATTTGCTTCACATTTTGGTGCAAATCCAAACATATTGTTCAAAATCAAGATACACAGTTTTCCTTTCAAATTGTAACCTATCTCATAAGCTTGTTCATTTCAATACGAACATTTTGATATGAAATTATGCAACATTGCTCCATAAATGACCAAAAAATCACCTTTCAAAAATGCACCAAAAAACACTTTACAAGAACCTTAACCGATTTCCGAGCAGAAAATACTTGAAATATGACCGATTGTAACAAACTTTAAACCTGTAAAATGTAACTACAGCGTTCCCTCTCTATGTACAACGACATCCATTGGGAGACATAAATTGTGTGCGTTGGTCGAAGGGAGTCGTTATAGGGAGGGAACTTTGCTTACATTTGCAAACAGCTTGAATCCAGATCAGACAATGCGTAACGCGGCGTCTGATCTGGATTCAAGCTGTTTGTCACTCCTCATTTAGTTTTTTTTCTGTCAAAATGTTCATTTTTGTTTCTTTGAGAAAAGCAGTAGACGACAATTTAAAGTAGACGATATTGCAACTTTAAAACGTTAGAAATAATTGTCCTGTTTAGGGAACTGCGGCAAAGGGTCGTTGTAAGGAGGGAGTCGTTGTTGGGAGGGCCGTTGTAGAGAGGGAGCACTGTATATGATACTGTGAGGCTCACTATACCAAAGTCCTCGCGCTTTGAATATTTATTTCGCTATATATTGCTCATGGACATGTTATGTCTTTTGCTGAATAAAACTTATCTATCTATATCCATTTTAAAACTTTCATTATAGCATGTCCATTGTATTATTCGTTCATTAGATATGTGGAATCATTTTTGTTATATCCTATTTGTTATGAATGGAGTTAAATATATGCACTGCATGTAAACTGTTATACAGTCCAAAGCGAAGTAACTCTGTGTCAGAACGCCAAATCATTAGATGTCTTAAAAGGTTCTGAAATGCTTGCACTTGAGATTACACTAAAGCGCCAATATTTTCATCAATATGTTAACCCTTATCCTGCGGTGATGTCGTCTGCTTCGAAATTGTCGTCTGCAAAGTTTGTTAAATTTAGATTTTTACATTTTTTAAGTAAAGAAACCTAAAGAAGAGTGCCAAACAGTTTGGATCCAGATCAGACACCGCGTTACGCGGTGTCTGATCTGGATCTAAACTGTTTGCAAAAATCAATAAAGTCGCGACAAGCAGGCAAAGGGTTAACTCTAAATTTCACAGCAAAGTACATGCGTTCAAAAGTAAATCAAGGGACAAGGCTTTGCTCGTGAGTACAGTGGAATATACGTTATCATATCTGGTTTAAACGAAATTTAAACAAAAAGCAATAATATGTTAAAGATGACAGTTTCTTGATATATCTGACAATGTATACTAATCTGAGCAGAAGCAAGTAGGAGACCTAATCAGACGTAGGGTTACCCTGCGTCTAGCCAGGCTCCAAATTGTGTGCAGCTTGAAAAAATAAATAACATTAGAGAAATTACAACAGGCGACAATTATCATCAGATAAAACATAGTTGCATACGAGTTAAATGTTTACGCACATTAGTACAACACTCAAAACAGGAGATAGTTAACCTATGTCTTTATTTTCAAATTTTGCAGATAATGGCCACGGTACAGTGCGAAAGTTCTTTCCTAGTAAATGAGTTTGTTTATTTTAATAGCAAACAGTTAAGAGGCTGGACATATATAAGGTTATTATGCATTTGAATATACTCCAAATGGGATCTGATCATTTCGTACCCAAACCATATCGTACCCAAAACAATTGGTACCCATATCTTGATAATTTCGTACCCAAATTTTACGCACGGTCAAATCGTACCTACTATCTTGGTCATTTCGTACTCATAAAATAGAAATACCACACATTAATATGTACAATGTTTTAATAGACTGCAGTGTAAACAAATATTTAATTGATGAACACCTGCAGTAGAAGTTCCGTTTTATACCAAAATAAAACTTTAAAAAGGGAAAAAACAAATTAATCTTTTTTTTTTACTTTTAACGGGGTCATATCTTACTCACGAATTAAAATTCAAGTATGAAATTCAAGCTTAAATAGTTGTATAAAACATTTGTAATATAAAGAAAGCGCAGCTCTCTTCAAATCATGTTCATTACAAAGCTGTCTGACCAAAAAAGCATCATATTGTATGCTTATCATCTACTAGGATAGTGAACTATTTTTTAATGTAAATATTCATGGTTATATTTTCTTCAGTAGATTATTTATATAATTAGAGGCGTAAAACGCGTATGTATTGTTTAATGGGTTAAAGTAGCTGTACGCAGTTCCTGACAAAGGTCCAAACTACAATTCTTTTTCATTGTTTTATTTCACAAGTGCGCACGTGTATCCGAAGAAGTGCCTTTCAACATTGACAACTATAGATTTCATGTTATTTGCAGATCTGAATATATTATGATAACTATAAACTCAATATTTAATATTCAGGGAAAAGACGCGAAAATTGAAAAACACTTTGCCTGTCGCAAAATGAAAAACAATCGTTAATGATAGTATATAAATAAAACGCCGTGTTGCATGGCATTTATTAGACTCAAAGATGTTGGCCATTCAGACGTATCAATATCGTCAATACCTTCGATCGACTAATACTCTAATTATGCTTGAAAATTGAAAATACAGTGCTTCCTCTCTTCAACGGCCCTCCCAACAACGACTCCCTCCTTACAACGACCCTTGTCGTAGTTCCCTAAACAGGAAAATTATGGCCACGCTATTCACGGTTGCAATGTCGTCTGCTTAATATTTTCGTCTGCTGTTTTTCCCAAAGTTACATGACGGACATTTTGACAGAAAATAACTTATTGACGAGTGACAAACAGCTTGAATCCAGATCAGACGCCGCGTAACGCGGCGTCTGATCTGGATTCAAGTTGTTTGCAAATTTCCCTCTCTATAACGACTCCATCCGAACAACGAACACAATTGTTGTCTCCCGTTTGATGTCGTTGAAGAGAGGGAACGCTGTAACTCTCTCACGTGCTTCCTTTTTTCATTCTTTGAGCATCCCTCGTTAACCATTTAGTTCGATAAACAATTAAAATAGTGTTCTGCATTACTGTAGTGAACAATTTAGCAATCACAGTTTGTATTTAATATTTTGCCCTTTAACTGTTACCCTGCAAGCGGTGGATATATCCTACAGTGATAACCTGTGCAAATAGTTGGGATCCCGATGAGACGCCGTGTCACGAGACGTCTCATCAGGATCTAAACTGTTTGACACTTTGGCTAAGGTTGTTTTGAAAATTCTTTTTTAGAACAGTAACAGACGTCAATTGTTGCAGACGAAAATATTTCCTATCAGGCAAAATGTCAAGAGGGCATCTACTTAGCATTGATAATGGTTGTTTGAATACGAGTTCCGCAAAACTGTTAAGGTTGTATGACACCATCAAAGTGCGTAAAAGGCGATAATTGGGTATAGATTTATACACATGAAGTTATCTTGAGAATGTAGAGATCCGATACTCAATTGGTATATGGGAGAAACACCCATCTGGTACAATCATGCCAGGTGTAATTGTGTCACTCAGTCTTCGGGATTTGTTGGTTTCTTATCCCGATTTTGACTGGGTTTACAGAAGCAAAGCGGAATACTAAACCGGAACATTGGTATACTTTATAAATGTTTAAACGCGAAAATATCCCCCTATCTTTAGTTAAAGATGTTCGTTATGCGCGGAATTAAAATAAAACTTGCTGCAACACCACACTCTGCACCTCCAAGATAGAATGACAGATTGTAGTTGTGTGAAATGTCAAATAGCCAACCTGTAAGAAGAAATAAGAAATTCCTGAATGATCTGGCCAGAATGAACGCTGTCTTTATTGAATATATTTGTATTTCCAAAACCTATTAAGTACACAAAACAAAGAAGTCAAAAACCATGCACACGATCTTTCTGCATTAAATTTCTAAAATTATATAGAGGATATTAATTGAGTGTGTTTTCAGTTGTGAATTTATTGAACGAGTTGGATAAAATAATAAGTTGCGAGGCTTGGCGAGCAACATATCATTTTATCCAACGAGTTCAATAAATTCAAGACTGAAAACACACGAATTTGATATCCTATTTATCACATAAACACCAAATGACACAAGCATCCGAACTGTCTTACTTTCACATTTTCTCAAAATCAACAGCAATGTGTGGTGAAAATACTTCTCTGATACCATATTCAAATTTTTAATTAATTTTTAATTTAGAATTGTTCTAATTGACTTTAAATGATCAACTAGTTTCGTTTTCAAAATTACGTCATTATAGCAACATGGCGTTTTTATCGTTGTAACGTCTAAATTTGAAAAACAGTCTGAGTCACTGTTGATACTAGAGCTCTGCGTAGTCTGATTTGCAGCCTGAGTTTGCGGGACTGCTCGGTATAATGTTTTTAGAACACTTGGAAATGATTCTATACCCTGTTGTGATCTAAGTTTGTCTAGATTATCATAACTGATTTACAATCGACATAGTAGTACAGACATTTTGGTGATTCGAAAATTAGTATAAAATATATGCCCAGTGGGCCGCACGATTTTTACGAACCTCTTTATTTTGCACGCGTATGTGATAAATATAGTTATAACGTCTGCTAATTGCATCGTATGAGACCATGTGATTTTAACTTGTATTGTATTAAGACCCTGTAATTAGTTTATATTACCTTGCTTTGCATTTGTATTGTGATTAGTTAAAACCAGGAGGTATGACGTTATCGCAATGTAAAAGTCTAAATTTGTGTTGACTCGACCTATAACTCCGTAAATATAGATTTTACGCATTTAATTAATTACTCAACTAAAGAGAATAGTTCTATATTTTTCAGTAACGTTTATGTAACATTAAGCATATAACCTCTATACTTGATGATTGCACATAGCTTAAAGCAGGTTGAAAGTAAAAAAAATAGTGCACATTGAGACTGATTCTACTTTACTTTCAATCTGCTTTAGCTTATCACCAGTCTTCATAGATAGAAGCAGAGTATGGAGTAAAAAGTTAAATAAAGTATGTATTTTCTCAACGGCGAAACAGTGCAAACGAGAGATATGATAGTTAGTAACCTCAGAGATCGTGGAACAAACAAGGGAGGATTATTTACAAGAAGTACACGTGCCCAGAAGCATATGACGGATACAACGATAGAGCCTAAAGAAAGAAGAAAATGGAGAGAGAGATACAAGAAACAGGGCGGTGGAGATAGTCACATGAACAGAAGGAGAAAGAGAGAATATAGAAAAAGGGAGAGAGAAAGACAAATCACATAAACAGACAGCGAGATAGACAGACGTACATTTAAACAGACAGTTAAAACGCAAATTCAGACAGAGAGGAAAACAGAATGACGGACACACAGTCATACATACAGAGAGAGAGAGGGGGAAAGAAAGAGAGAGATTACCTGCAATTGGAGCTCCAACGAATAATGTTACACCAAACATAAACAGAATTATCCCAAAAGATTTGCCAATCTGCTCAGGTCCGAACTCATCAGTCAGAACTAACGGTAGAAGTATCATATATCCTCCTGTATAACATAGAATACATTTCAGCTTAATAAAGAAGACGAAGCTGTTTCATATGTCCACCTCAACAAAACACATATAGATACCATCTTGTAAAACTATTCCAAAATTTTGTTTTTCCACTATTTAGGTATCAATCTAGTATGATGTTAAAATAATAGTTCGTCCTTCGATTTCGAAGAAGACCATAACTTCATCTCCGTGAACTTCTGTGTTGAGCAATATTGTGGGTTCGAAGGTGGCTGACCAATCCAATTCTTGCACTGAACGTTCTACCACACTCTGTACATGACGGGCCTGATGGAACAGTCACTGAAGCTTCTCTCGCTTTACGCTGAGCTCTCTTCTGTTTCGCCAAGACAATGCGTTCTTCCTCATAGAGTTTTGCCCCCTTCTTAATACTGGAGCGCCAGGAGCTTCTCTCGTTTGTCAGGTCTTCCCAGTTGTCAGGTCCGATTCTAAACAGCTTCGTGGATACTTTCAGCGAATCCTTGTACCTCTTTTTCTGACCACCATGTGATCGTGAGCCTTTATCTAGCTCGCCATACAGAAGCTGTTTTGGCCATTCTTCTGACATGACCAGCCCAACGAAGTTGACCTAAACGTAGCATGGTGTCAACGCTGTACAGATGGACACGGCCTAGCACCTCAGTGTCTGGGATCTTGTCCTGCCATTTGATGCCTAATAACTTCCAAAGGCACACTGTGTGGAAATGGTTTAACTTCTTGGCATGTCTTTAGTAAACCGTCCAAGTCTCACTTGCATATAGTAGGGTATAGGTATATAGTCGCCCCGTACTTCATTCTCAGTGTTGTTATACTTTCTGGTCCTTTCGAATCATTGATTTCGGCGCATTTACAGTTGAAAGTTCAATTCCGCTTAAGCCGGTGCTAGGGGGCGTGAGCACTGTTGCATATTTCAGTATTGCTCATGAACAGACTCAATTAAACCGAGTCTGCAATTTGCAGTATTTGCTTTGATTTCTGTGCTTTCAAAGGATCTCCCCTTATTCAGATGTATATCTTTGTAAGTACAACTGCTCGGTAGAGATTGATCTTTGTCTAAGTGGTAATGCCTCTGCGGCTCCATACAGACTTGTTTAGACGACCAAATGCTAGTAAGATGTAAATAATAACAAAAACGTCGGGAGCTTTTTCTTTATATTTTACTTCATACTTCCTTGATGAACTGTGTTCTATAGCGCCAATATTGACAACAAGAAATAACTCATTCCAACGCGATGTTACCCTATTTATGTACAGTACATAAATGGATGAGTTTGGTTGTACGCACTGCGACACAAAACAAGTCATATAGCGCCAATGAATGATGGGGGATTATGTGATTAGAAGATGATTCCAAGAAGATCAGTTCGGCTAATCTCATTCGTTGCTTAGCAGTGCAATGGACCAACGCCACCGATCTGCCTTCCGTTTAATTCTTGGCAGTGGGGGTGTTGTCTCGGTCTAATACACAGATAAAATTCCCTTTGACAATTAAGCCCCAGAACCACAGCACGGCAGGAAGGTGTCTGGGACATAAACACTAGAACGCACAACAAGTGAACGAAAAAAAAACCAATGCTGTACCTAAAGGAGTGTAACATTTGCGAATTTCAGAACTGAAGTAATGCCCTTCGAGTGTTCTAGAGCTTTCTCCACAACTCTTTAACCTCAACCTGTTCTTAAGACTTTCGGTATATTTCGATTAACGAGTATTTGAGAATTTTTTACTCCAGACTTTATAGAGTTTACTCACCAAATGATAAACCAAACAAACAGGTCACGATAAGTTTTGTTTCCAATGTTGGTAATGGCGGCATCAGTGCCATTGTTATTCCCTGTATCATCATCATCATTTCAAACAGAACTCGTCTGTTACAGCACATTTTGTCTCCGAGCCACCCAAACAGTAACCGTCCAATGAGGTTACATATTCCTGCCAATATATAAGAACACAATATGATATACTATTTATACATGTACAGTTATGAAATCGTCGCAAGCACAGCCATTATTATCAATTTACATTCATTAAACTCTACCACCCGACTTTGTTGCCATAAATGTGTCATGTGAAACTAATTTTTTGTTAATTTCCAGTTTCGAGTTTTAAGGAAGTTTGACAACAGGCAAGCGGCAAATTAAACAAACGATGCGCGTATACCTCTAACAACAGATACAGACATTCCATGAGTGTTTGTTGTTGACTATTCTATTTCATGGTATTCCTTTCTTCGATACTTGGCTTTTCCATGTGTATTTGTACAATAAGATACTACAAGAGTCTGTTTCTTAATCATTGAACCGTACCGTTGGTATTTCCTCCGGTGAGGTCTTTTTGATAAGCGTGGTGTCATGTATATGTATACATTCTGGATATAAAATGATTGAATAAATATCTAGTTGTTGATGGTGTATATGGAAGGTAGATTATTAATACATCACTAGTAGCTGTTGGCGGTTCGGTACAGAACGATACCAGACTGTCATCTACTGTCGACATTCGTGACGGAATTGCGCTCGTAAGTTAGGCTGTCTCCGACTAGAACGTCTCTAGCTTAATACAGCGACCTGGGGCCCGTTTTACTAAACGTCGTACTACTAATGTTGTCGTAAGTCAGATTCTTAAATTCTCAATTATTCTTTATGTCTGCATATTATCCTGGCGTGTGGTATCTCTTGGGAATAATCTTGAAAAGACGATTCCCAAGAGATGTCACAAGACAGGATTAGACGCAGAAATAAGAAATTAGACGTATTGCAAAGGTTTGAATTACGACCGTTTTTATCGTACGACGTTTCGTAAGACGGGCCCCAGTGACAAATCGCCAACAAATAATGTGTATTTATCAAGTGTCTGTTTTAAAGAGTCATGTTAGTATATTACAAACCATGTCATTATTTCTCATCATATGACCTACATACAAACTAGCTGAATACTTACCAATTGATGATACTAGCAAAGCCGCATCAGCTTTGCTCAAACCGCTTTGTGTAACCTGGTCTGGTAATAGACTGAATGGAATCATAAATGCTAGACTCATGAATGAGCTTGATGTCATGAGAAAGCAACATCTTTTATTCTTCAAAAGGCGTAGATTTTCTTGAATCATGAACTTCAGTGAATGTAACATTGACCAAAAAGCATTCTGTCCACGCTCTCCTTGTTGTATAAATTTCATTTCCTGCTCTGGTTTGCATCGTTCTTTTCTGTTACTTTTTGTTTTAGATAATCCAATCAGAAGTCCACAGGGTATCCCATTTAGTAATATTCCTGATATAACAAGCATGGTCATTCTCCAGCCATATTCGGTAATGAGCATGCTGATCAATATATTGAACGCAACTATCCCCAAACCTATAAAATATATTCAAGTGTATTAAATTGTTTATCAAAATACTTTGTTCTTTTATTGAATAAACCGTTTACTCTCATTTACTCATACAGGGTAAATAGCGGACCTTCCTCTGACATAATTAGATGTGATGTCACATAAGAATCATTATAATACGGTATCGCTCATTTATTGATTAATGTGGAAAATAAATAGACAACATTATACATTTTGATCGATAAACTAGATTTTATTTGTAGAATGGTTTTGTTAATACAAAGTGTATCCGATCAGAAACATAGTAGATCTGAAAAGATCTGTTTGACACCAACTTACAGCAGAGACACATTGACCACTTTCAGTTTATGAGATAAGATTGTTATATTCATAAAGTTTACTTTTTAAATACACTGACAACTAAATGGTTTATTTGGCAAAACGAGAGGAAACTCAAATAAAATAAAAATTGCGGTGTTATCTTGAATATGGCATAAAGGAAAATATGAGGGGTATAAAAACAAACCAATTCTGAACGTTTGTATTTTAAGGGTTTTATCGCTTTTCCTACTCCAAACGTAAGCGAAGTAGAACTTTGCATTTCACTTTGATATAGTCTATTCATTTAGGATAAAATATATTGCTACATAAGCATAATCCCAACATCAATTGGCCGTTGACCAGGGCTGCAGGCAATTGGGTTATGTATCATAACAATGCGTTTAGGGGACGTAAATCTTTCTTAGAAACAATAACAACATAGTCCTGCTGCCGGATGAGCTTAGCCATATGCAACTTATTTGACATATCTTGTTTTGCCTTCTCCGGAAGGATTCATTCCCCATCAAGTTCAACATGATTTTCCTTGAATTGTATTTATTGAAAAATATACTTACTAAAACTATATGTTTATACAGGTTGCCATTATTTAAAAAGCATGTTTTCGGACAAAACCTGTTTTTCACTTTTTTTAGAGCTTTACGATGACATGATTGTTTCATTAATATAAACAGATCGTTCTTAAGCTTTTAAATTGTCTGAATTGTGCACAAGCTCAAATCTGACCAAATCAAATTTTAGAACGATATCAGACTCATCTCAAATGTTTTTAACCTTGTGACCTTGTCAATATATTTTAGTAGACATCTTGTTATATTAATACATGCACTGCCATTTTGATGTCGTGCAAATATCGTTGTCTGCTGCAAAGTTAAGATATCTATATATTTTGACTAAGAAACGTATAGTGAACGGTTAACGAACGATTAACGGACGGTTAACGCCTAACGATTTTAACGCGTTTAAACGCTTTAATAAACGATTATACCAGAGATGTTGCGATTGGTGCGTCACTTTTCCGTTTCATGCGGAGATTTAGGATCTTATCGATTTCGGATTTACTCTATGAACCCAACATTTTTGTAAAGAAACGGCTAGAAAACGCGTTTAACGAAACGAATAATAAACGCGTAAGAAACGCTTAAGAAACGCTAAAGAAACGCGTAAGGTGGGTAGGAATACTTGGCAGTATAGTGGTTACATTGCGCTATTGTAAAGTGTTATGCAAATTTGTTACCATTGCCACAATTCGCTATTCCACAGGCCAGAGAGCGCCTTTTGTTGAAGTGTTTGACCACACATGTTTCAGCAGGTAGCCACATAAGGCCGAAACCAATTCCTGGAATATAGATACTATTTTCATTATCAAGACAGGCTATTTTATATATACAATAACGTGGTTGAACATTTAAAAAGCAATGTTATGAACAATTTGTTTCATGTACATTTTAGTTAGTGTCAGTTGCTATATGTGTCGGATGTGAGTAAATCCGGAAAAGTTAAAACAATGTACATGTACATCTTAATTTTACCAATTACATGTAACTGCCTTTCCCCGAACACGATGATTAATTACTAGCAGATTAGACTCTGATCAGACATCACGTACATGTAGGTCACATTTTGTGTCATGTACACAACTTAGTTTATAGTTTAAATCTTGCTTACCTACAAGCAGGCCATACGTAAGATACATCACTGGTAATGTTGTGACAAAAGCACTAGCGAGAGGGCCAGTAAACGTTATGAACGAGCCACTGATAATTAGCAGTTTACTCCCAAATTTATCAACCAGCGATCCTACTATAGGGCCTGAAAATATAGAGGGTAACGGTTATTTAAACCTTTCGTCTGCCAATTGCGACTTAGATTAAATTTGAAAACAGTAAGGGTCTAAATCAGATCCTACATTGTTTCTGCTGATCAAATTTCAAAAGGTCAACGCTTACGTTTGTAAAGATACACAGGAACGCTCTTTTTTTAACAAATATTGCATGTGAATTTTACAGCATTTGCCACTCAGCTCAAAATTACTAGTCAGAACTTTCAAAAATGCTAAAATGTTTTGGTACTGAGATTTCGTTACATTTCAGTGAAAGAAATAAAATACATGTATTAGATTCTAAATAGTAAATTGCGTGCATGGTTTTGCACTTGTTCGATAGATTATGAAAATCAAAACATGGTAAAGTCCAGACACAATGGTACAGAAAACAAATCCTATTTATCATGACTTAAGAAAATGAATGGCATTGTATACACAGGTGGATATTGTTATTAGAATGAAGGTAAAGCAGAAGGATCCTGTAATATTTTCTGCATTATTTTCATCCCGCTTTTAGCAGTAACTTAGTTTTTAGCAAAAGATAATACGAGATTTAAGTCGAATGACCTTAACTATAGGTTTAAATATGTAATTGTATATATGATAGTTTCCCGTTTTGCTATAAGATACATGTTACTTGTGTTGAGCTCAACTGAAGGCTAAAGTATAGTGGTTGAGTTGCTTGTCTTGTTCACATAAAACCATATGACAGGGTCACCAGCTCGATCCAGGTCCCTATCGGAGTTTCGAATGAAACCTTTGAGCTACCCCGTCCTGATAAGATGATTTTCTTCAGAAGACTACAGACAGAAACTCAAAATGCACATATCTAGACAAATCATGTATCGTTTTGTGATACTTTTATCCTGGTTTGAATAGATACGTACTTTTTCAGAAACGTTTACTTAAGGACAATCGCTCTACTTTAGAGTTTTACAGTCAATGAGAGACGACTCATGCGAACTATTTGCATAACTTACCTCCCTTTGACCATGACAGTATCATCGAATTGGCACTGAACACGTTTTATTTACATTATATATATTATTAGAAAACAAGTACCTAATATACACAAAGTCCCAGTCATGATGGAGCCGACCAAGGCTGTAGAAACTCTGCTGCTCCCAAATTCATCGAGGAATTCAACAAGGATAATACCAAACGAATACTCTATCCCATCCACAAGAAAAAAGGTGAAGAAGTTCGCGACTATAAAAGGCCATCCGTCCTTAAATTCAGAACGTTCCATCCTTTAATTTTTAACTGGTTCCTTGTCCGTCAATAAACATAAGTATTGCGATTATGCTTTATAATCCCTGAAGTCACGTGATTAGTTATATAATTGTGGTCAGGTAAGAAATGACTTGACTAACATATGAAATCAATTTCCAGATTAGACACAGGGTAACTCGGGACCCAAACTGTTTAACACCCAGACTGAGTTTCATTTCAGATTAAAATTCCTCAGTCTGATTTTGAAACAATTTGAAAATAACATTTTAAATTGACATTAAAGGTTAGAGCTAGTATACACTCAGCGCAAAAAGAAACGCACATTTTCTATCAAAATATGTTTGTATGTAGAAGGAACGTATTTGTGAATTATTATTAAATCATTATTGAATTATTAGCATCACAACCTGTACTAATCGGTGCGGCGTTTTAAACAAGCTGTAGTTAATTATTTCGCTGCCAAATTAATCATGAGGTTTTTACCCCTTCACCGTTTCATTGTCGTCTGCTTCAATTTTGTTGTTTGCAAGATCGTTTCAAAGTAAAATTCAATGTAGAATGACTTAAAGCAAATCGATACGAGTGTCAAACAGTTTGGATCCTGATCAGACGCCGCGTTACGCGGCGTCTGATCAGGATCCAAACTGTTTGCAAACGCTTTTTGGCGTCATTAAGAGGGAAATGGTTAAAAGGCAGCACAATGTTTTTTGAGTATTTTTTTCTGAACTTGTTGCAGAATTGAATAAATCTTTAGATATGGTCTTTCTAATCTAATTTTCTTCCACAAAAGGGTATCTTAATCTGCGCCTGAGCACGATGTGCGTTTATTTTTGCACTGAGTGTAGACATCGTGGCATTTTTTGCAACCTCCATACTAATATGACACCAACCATTTACCCGCTCTACTTCCTTTATAGTCAAACATGTGTTAATCGACCGCCAAATGATGAAGCAATTTGATTTCATCTGTACTAAACAGGGGATTGCTTAATGCATGATGTGAGCGGTAAACAAAGTACACATATAACCTTTTCGGCAGTAATGTTGCCCTACATTAATCGTCCATCTATCCTGAACACTATTATTGTATCTTACATTTCAAAATGGTACTTTAAAACATTGTTTACTGTTAGTTTATATTATATAATATTAGTATGTCCTTCCATTACATTTACGGTAAGTTTTTGTTTTACGTGAAACTTTATATTGAAGCAGTCTGCTTATGTTTCAGTATACCTAGTGCGTGCATGCGGTCTCACATGACTAGGATGAAAACACGGTCAATTGTGAGCAATTTCACGTAGAACTATGGTCCGCTCTATAAACACTAAAGTGACGTAATTTGATCTGTGAACCCAACCGCAGACACCCCAATCTTAGTTTTCATTGGTTCGACAAACGGTGATCCTTTGCCGACCTTAAATACGCATGCGCCGACCGCACTTTACCTTACTAAAGGTTCGATCTATAGTTCCACGTGAATTCGCTCCGTGTATCAACCAATTTATGCCTGAATAGAGTTTGGTTTTATTGACCTGTCAAAAATTGAATATTCCTACGTCACTGAAAGGATATATTTAACTTCGGTATAAAGTCGATACTTTCCGTTTTGATTTACGGATAGGCATTTAAGGATAGTGTGCATTATTTGCCGAATTTAAATCAATAATCGAGTTAGAGTAATTGGTAGCGTGTAAGAGTACTTGTAAAATGATAAAATGTTGTGGGTTCGATCCCCGTTAGGTTTTATTTCTTTTTGTATAACAATTACTTTTTATAAATCATTTTCAAACAGTTTTTTTACTTGAATTGTTCAACATAGAGGTCGATAATGCAAAATGAACCATAGATAACCTAAACGTTACTCTTTGTTAACTATTGAAAGTTTTAAACGTATGTAACATGTTACCCGATGTGGTCTCTTACTGCTAGATAACAAATATCTTAACTCATTTATCACTGAATCTTTTAATGAACTCTTCCAGTTTTGTATTATTTCTAGTCAATGTATGACAACTTGAATGGCAAACAGTGTATTCATGATCAAAGGGCTCCTTCAGGAACCCTCTAATCGAGGTATTTACTGTTTGTATGGGACAGGTGTATACCTATGTAGGTACACTCTTCGTGAATGTCTATGATACATAAATCGGATCCAAAGAGATTTTCAATCCATTGTGCTTCTTCTTCATGCAGACTCGTATACACCAAATAATAAAAATAATAATAATAAAAGCCTCCGCTGGGTATCGAACTCATGGCCTTACTTGTACTTAGTTAAACACTACTGTACTGTCTCGACCACGATGACATATAGGTATCAAAATCGTATTCTAAATATGAACTTCATCTTTCAACCCTGACTTACACGTAAACGTAGCTGAAACAATCGATATCGAAAGAAGCTATATATATTGTGTTAAACCAGCGTATACTTATTTAAATTATGACAGTTTAATAAAACACAACAATACCTATATAATTGCTGGAAGATGACTTTATAAATATACATTGGTGTTTGAAATTCCCTAAGCAGTGTATATGCATTCATCAGTAAATGCTTTACATGTATAACAACGCAAATCTTAGAGACCGTCCACAATGTTTGCATATGTCCACATTTTGGGGTGATTGTTATTAATTGGTAAAACGTCGATCGAAAACTCTTTTGTTACTTTTATAAATGGTTGAGGATTATCTGACGTTTCAGAGCATTTTATAAAGATGGCATTTACTCTTTCGCTGCCAAATTAATCGTGAGATTTTTACCCCTTCACCGTTTCATTGTCGTCTGCTTCAATTTTGTTGTCTGCAAGATCGTTTCGAAGTAAGATTCATTATAGTATGACTTAAAAGATATCGATAGAAGAGTTTAATTGTGTTGATCCTGACCAGACGTCGAGATACGCGGCGTTTGATTAGGATCCAAACTAATTGCAAAGTCGCCTTTTGGCGCCATTGGCAGTGAAAGAGTTGAAATGAAAACATTGATTATCAAATGTTCTGTTTTCTGTTTATTGTATTGTCCCAGTGAACGTACTTTAAATTACTTCAAAGGCAATCAGTGTTAAGGCCTTTCGCTACCGGAAGTCGGTCTTGCGGGCGAGCGGTTATGCGACTGGACGACACAGACTTTTTTCGTACGTGTTTATACTAGAAAATTTATATAAAGGAAATGTTGAAATAATTAGTATAATCCTTCATGGCGCAGTTAGTATAGTGGTTGACTATAGTGGTTGACTAGCAATCCAAAGGTCATAGGTTCGAGACCCATCCGATCCAAATATGTTTGTTTAGTGTCCGATTTATTGACTTGTCAATCCATAACGCAGTAATCAAGAGACATGTTATGTTTAGTCTTCGTTGATTAGTGCTAGTGATGTTTACGGTCCAAGTATATGTCCACTTACCTGTACGTTTTAGTTTAATGACTTACAAGTCAATTAAATCGGTATACATGTAAACGATTTGATTGAACTATAAAGCCACACCTTGAAGTTTATCAATACGCTAACCTTTTCAAGATCGATATTGCCCATTATAATTATGTTCAAACAATATAATAAACCTTGTATGCAAGTCCATCAATAAATAATAATGCATTTTAATGACGAAGTTTTAATTCTAAGGTAGGTAACTGTATCTAAACAACAAATATCCCACATTTTAATAAGAAAATATGTTATTACAACAGATCCTGACTGTAATATTTTCTAATTTTTTCAGACTGACTAGTTCATCAACAATATATTTGAATAAAATGAAAACAAATATACATTGAATGAGTCAGTTTTTTGTAATTCAATTTTTTAGCATTTTGCAAAATTTAAATAGCTGATAACATCTTTCTGAACACCTTTATTCAAAATGTTTTTAGCTTTTCTTGTAATGAATGTTGTGGACTACTTATTGGGCGATAATTATAGTCATTAGCTTTATTCATTTTTAAGAAAAATAAAATCATCAAAATTCTAGGTTTTTGTCAGAAAAAAAGACCTTAAAGACAAACCACACGATAAATTTTGCCTATATTTACACACATTGTTTCTTAGGCTATTATCATTTTTCATGACACTTTTCATAACAATCGTATGGAAACTACGCGCATAAGCGAAGTACCTTAAGCCTGATCAGACTCTAAATCGTTTGCCACGCATATTGTTATACTATTAAATATTTTTTCAAACTAAAACTACGATTTGTTTCTACATGCCATTGTATTTTGTTTTACTGAGTTTTGTTTAAGCAGGAATTTAACCATTTCACTCTCAATGACCAAAAAAGCGCCTTTGTTAATAGTTTGGATCCTGATCAGACGCCGCGTATTGCAAACAACAATACTAATGCATACGTCAACATGGCGGTGAATGGGGTAAAAACTTCACGACAAATAAGGCAGCGAAAGGATAATAATACGTTTGCCAGTGTCTGGGTTGTCGTGTTATGTTATGAACACAATACAGTTAATCCACTCCAATACGACCAATAAATTATTTTACTTAGTTTGTTCTTAAAGCAGATTGCTGCTTGTAGCAAGATGAAAGTAAAATAGACGTAAAACCTTTACCGACAGAGCTTTAAAACTGTCGGACAACAAAATGGGAAAATTTATCATCACATATGAGAAAAACTGATTCAGTGGTTGTTTTTTAAGAAGAATCTCAAAACACTATTTTACAGAAATTTTGACTCGTGGTTTAAGTAAATGTGTGAATGATAATGGGTTTTTTTAGTATTCATAATATATCTAGATATTACTGCTATGTGCACTATTGTTGTATCGATAGTTTTATCCATATCATCTAATTGTTCAACGCCATTGAAGTTATAATTTGTAAACTTAGGCGTTAAATCTAATTAATCAGTTTCAAATTCAGCTTATTTATTAAGTAATAACATTATGTTACGTACGTCCGCTGAAAGTATGACCGAAGTGTTATTTGGTTATACGACTTCTCCGATATCCATACTAACAAATATCCTGCCAGGTCTGACCACTTATATCGGCAAGGTTTGGATCCTAACGCAGTCTCTGGTCAAAATTCAGATTTACTCATATTTAAATACATTTTCAGTAAAAACAAAACAATAAATCCCCAGAGACCTTCCTACCTTTTGTCACAGAGAATATTTTCTGTTTATTAGACGGAGATTATCTCATCTGCCAAGAACTAAAATGACTGCTGGTATGTGGTTTTAGTCCTATACGCTTCTTGGCAACGAATGAGATTAGTCAAAATCACCTTCCTGAAACCATCATCAGCTCATCTCATCACCCCTCATCATTCATCCGCAATTGTTATTGTCCCGCCAAAAAGTGTGTTCAAGTTATACAGAAAGTCTAGGTTATCTTTCAAGGGTGAGGATCCCCTAATTGGCATTTTCCCGTAAAACATTTCGGTAATTTTCGAACATCTCCGAGTGTTGTCCGATATGCTACGGGGAGCAACGTTATTGTTTAGCTGACCTGAGCCAAAAGCTCAAGGTGAGCTATTGGGATCGTCCACCGTCAGTCTTCAGTCGTCCGGCGTCCGTCAACACTCTTTTAAAAAAAATCTAATCTGAAACAATTTTCCTAAATTAAACTAAACTTTTTCAGAAGCATCAGAAGGGAAAATTGATGGGGATATTTTTTCTGGTTGCCATGGCAACTTAGCACCAAATCTAGAATATCATCTTCTCCAAAACTATTGGTTGCATTTCAGTTTTGTTTTTATTGAAATACTTCTTAATTGATAGTCTTTTTAAAATCTTTTTAAAGAATTTAATTCGTTGAAACACATGGCCGCAAATGGACGTGGTCATTTTCTGTTATATCGAATTAGAAGTTAAAAACCAACAATTTATAAAACTTGCTCAGAATTATCAGCTTGGCAAAATCTAGGCAATTAGTAACAGGGCTTGCTTGGGGTTAAAATGTAGGTCAGTAGATCAATTTATAAGAAAAGGTTAAGAGTACTCTAGGGCCTACACTTTTAGCGTTATTTCATAAAACTGGCTGAACATTCACCTTATTAAGCATGAAAATGGGTTATGTCGGACTAAAACGTAGGTCAGTATGTTAACAAAACAAATGGCTTTTGTACACTTTACGGGTCATATTTATAGTCCCAATTTCATGAATCTTGCTCAGAATGATCACCTGGACAAAGTATAGGTAATGGATCAATATGAGATATGTCAGGCCAAAACGTTGGTCATGAGGTCAAATCATAGGAAAATCTGTTGAATACACATATAGTCTAAGCTGTAGACCACTTTTATTTGCGGTGAAAGGACCATACAACCTTTTGGTACTATCTTATAGCTTATTTCCTCAGGAGTTCGGAAACAATCGTCTGACGCGTATTTAGGTAGTGATAAGGGGAGATAATTGAGGTTAAAGTTGTCTGCCCTTGGATTTTTAAGCAAAAAATGACATCCTTAATGGGCTTTTATTTCATGTGTTACAGATTTAAAAGTGGTATTTTGTTAGCATTTATCAATGTAGTTTACCTAAATACAAATTTTAAAACTGTTTCAGGAAAGTTTCAGACTCATTGAAATCCAAAATGGCCGCCAAAATGGCTAATTTTAGTAACAGTTCAGCTTTTCGAGCAATAACATTACTTATATTGACTACAATTGATACTCATATGGAACAATTTTAGTTGATTCGTATTGTACATTAACTTAGATATCATACTAGCTTTTTATTTGATGAGTTTCCTGTCATCCAGTGCTGAGATAATCCAAAATGGCCACCGTATATACCTACCTTATTAATTTCTACTTACATAAATTTTCTTGATTGGGGCTTTCATTTCCTTTGTTAGATATTCAAAATGGTATTTCATAAGCAATTATTAAAGAAGTTTCCCCAAATACATATTTTTAAAATGTTTTAGGATATTTTCAGAGCTATTGTAATCCAAAATGGCTACCGAATGACTATTTTTAGTAACAATGAAGCTTTTCGATCAACTCAACTACTTTTATTGACTGTATTTGATATTTTATAAACAATTTTAGTTGTTTGTTATTAAACATTAACTGAAAAAGTCCAGTAAGCTTTTAATTAGACTTGTTCCTGTCATCCAGTGCCGATATAATCCAAAATGGCTGCCGTTTATACCTTTTTGCTATACATTTCTACTAATATAAATTTTCTTGATTTAAAAGGTTATGCAAATATTTTATGTTTGTGTCTTTCCATGTCATTGTGCCAAACATAGTTCAATCTGATAAATGTTGAAGTTGGTAATGCTTTTACAGGATAATAGTCAGGCCTTTATTGACCACCATACAATTAAAATGTTTATTAGATCAATATTGATTTTGTCTGATACAGATAACTATAAGGATAGATGTGCCAATAAAGGGGATATTTCTTTCAAATGTTGAACCTATTTATTATTACTTAGTATCAAAATAAATGGATAAAATTTGTAGCGCTGTATAAAAGCCTATATTTTGTTCGCGGTTGTGTAATGTACATGTACACAAAACACATATTTGTCATTAGTTTTCGCAGGTTAGTGAAAATTGTTATTTTCAGTTGATTGTTATGTATATACATGGAGAATATTCGTCTTACATGGACGAATCATGGTTTATCAAGCAAGGCATTTAATAAGTGGTTCAAAGCCTGGGTCATGTCGGTGGTTTTTTTTAAACCTACGGAAACAAATATGGGACTTATGTTAACCACTTAATGGTACAAAAGCCCCATGAAGCTAAATACCCTTTTCACTTATTTAACAGATTCACTGAGGAGAAACTCTGATCTTAACGAAGCTATTTTTCCTTTTTTTTACAAGTGCAATGTAGATAGATTGGAAGCTGGGTACTAATAAGTCGAGGAAGTTTGCCTTGTTCATTAACAAAACCCAGTTCTTACGTGAAGTCAAATCTTTGATGTTAAGACCTGGCACAAATGTGATTTTATCAGACGAGAGAGACGTTGTGTCTCCATGTATGTTTCTATTATTCTTCCAGTATCATTTAATGATTCAATAGGTAACCCTGTGAGTTTATACAGCAATGGCAATGCTGTTTTGGGCCCGATGCATTCCGTTTTTGACTTCAGAGACAGTATGGCAATGTTATATTCTGCAACCGGTATGTATTATTATAACTTATCGAAATCAAAGGGTTGATCCTAGAAAAAGTATCTGGGAAAATGCGAAACAATAGAAACAATAAAGACAATATGATTATGATGATGCTCTGGGATGTGACGATAAGCGTCATTAAAGCAAGGGAGGCCATGCACCATCACAGTTGTAACACGAACTTTAAATAAACTCTTAAAAGGAATCATAGTATTAAAGAGAAAGTAACTAAATCAGATCAAGATTCTTGGCAATCTGACCATTGAATGTTCTCAAGGATCACGTTTCTGAAACACTAATTGACTCCGAAGGCGTTGCGATTTTAACTTTCTTTCATATAATTATGCTACATTGATGTTCTCAATGAAGGTGGTAATCCTCACAGGCTTGAAGTCTGGGTGACAGAACTAGCAGGATTTTCCCGCAATTGAAGTTCGTTCAATGATCTAATAATGGTTGAACTTTTCTTTCCAAACAGACCTAATAAAAGGCAATGAAATCAAAAGGGCAAATTTTGACTACAACTCAACTGTACTGGCAATATCTTCTTTGCAATGCTGAATCAAAGACCTACAAAAAGGCCTACGGTATTAACTACCTGAACCCTTAACTGTCGAAACTCTAGTGAAAGGTCAAACTTAGCTGCAAGGTGACTTGAAGTGATTTTTAAATGAATGTGCTATACACAGGTTCAACGTCAAGCGCTAGACTGATAGCCATTGCAGGCTAGTTACAGCAAATTGAAAATTATATTCTATGAGTGTATAAAGTGTGGGTTTCATATCATACCAACTAAGTGCATGTATATTTTTGCAACCAACCGTTAATAAAGTTGAATCTTAGCAACTCTGACTAGACGATTTGTCAATACATATATCTTGCTTTCTTTTACTTTAAGACATTTATAAGAGCATCTGATTGTGGGTTTTAATCTTCACCACATATTCTCGCGTAACTATAGTTCATGTATATACCTTATGCTGACTTATATTACATGTACTGTATAATTATACTCTTACATATGCATGGACCATTGCTTCACTATCAAGTGCAGTGACAAATAAAAGAACAGCCTGTTTGGTCAAGACTTTTCCAGTGACACAATGTTTGCTGCAAGTCATGGAAATATATAAACAGGAAAGCACCTCACTATGGGCCTTGGAATCAAAAGTCTAACCTTTCTAGAAAGGTTATTAATATTCTCAACCATATGTGTCATATCAGAAACTACATGGGAGTAGAAGAACTGGTATAATGCCCAACTCCAGACCAATTGTCAAACCAGTTGTAACAATCAATTAAAAGTTGACATTTAGCACTCACTTACGGTATTTCTGTAGCTTATTCAGTTTTCAGTTCTTCTACTGGCATGTGGTTTATGCGATGACTCATATGGTTCAGAATATTAATAACCTTTTTAGAACCTGTCAGACTTTTAATACCAAGAATCATAGTTAGGTACTTTCCCTTTTTCCACATGACTTCCAAAATACTATCGCATGAAACAGTCTTGGCCAAATAGACTGTTATTTCACTTCTCACTGCGCCTAAAACTAAAACAGAGTTATTACATGTACATGTACCGGTATATGTAAGAGCAGTGTTTCTTGGACATGCTCCTTGGTAACATTCTACGCATAGCCAGCTTGCAAAGATTCTTGCTCTGATTTGGTAAATTTCTCTAGAATACTATTATCCCTATTTAGAGTTTATTTAAACTTCCTTTTACAACTGTGATGGCAAATAACCTCCCTTGCGATCATATGAGTATCACTTATTCATGCTGAAAGTCACTCATCTTCACTTCTCAGAGCAACATCATAATCAATAGATTGTCTTGATTGCTTCCAATGTTTCGCAGGATACTCCTTCTTGGATCGGCCCCTTTATTGTGATAAGTTATCACAGAGCTTGGGGAATAAATACAGCTGTACATAATTGGGATCATAGCTCAACTGTCTATGATACACTAAGAACGCAATGTTTACGCTTTTGTATCCTTTGTGTCTGTTTGTTCCTCGAACCCCGAACAGGAGTCACATTACTAGCGCAGCTCACATTGAATCATGAAATGACACTGGAAGAATAATTGACACATATTTGGAGACACTACATCTCTCTTGTCTGATTAAGTCACATTTTATCTATTAGTGCCTAGGTATTTCCATCAAATGGTTTTACTTCATTTAAGTACTGGGATTTGTCAATGTGCAACACACACTTTCTCGACTTATTGGTGTATATCTCCCAGTCCAACTACATTGCACTTGTGAAAGATCATAATCAGTATCGTTCAAATCACAATTAAATTAGTAAAACAAGTATTTAGCTTCGGTGCGGCTTTTGAATCACCAATTAAGTTTTTAACTTATAACCCGTATTTGTTTCCGAAGATTCAAACTATGAAATAATAAATGATTTGTAACACTTATTAAACGTCCTGCTTAATTTATCATGCTATGGCCAGATTTACTTATATTCACCGTTGACATACATAATAATTTTCAACTGAAAATAGCAATTTCAACAAACCAGCGAAAACTAGTGACAAATATGTTTTATGTGTATTATACACCCGGGTACAAAAATAAGCTTTTATATAGTGCTACACATTATATACATTTGTTTTGAACTAAAAAATAATTAATATGTCCTACCTTTGTAAAGAATTATCCCCTTTAAAATTATTGGCTAATATATCCTGATAGTTATCTGCATCAGAAAAACAACTTCATCAAATAAATACTTTGATTGTATGGTGATCAATGTAGGCCATAAATTATTCCTGTAAAATCATTACCAACTTCAGGATTTATCAGCATGAACTATGTTTGCCACAATGACATGGAAAGACACGCATAAAAAAGATTTGCAAAACCTGGCAAATCAAGAAAATTTATATTGGTAGAAAATAGTAAAAAATGGTACCAACGGCAGCCATATTTGATAATATCAGCACTGGACCACAGGAACCAATCAAAATGAAAGCTTACCGGATTTCTTAGTTAATGTGTAATAAGAATCAACTAAATCGGTTAATATAATATCAATTACAGTCAATAAAAGTAGTTGAGTTGCTCCAAAAGATAAATTGTTACTAAATATAGCCATTTGGCAGCCATTTTGGATTTCAATGAGTCTGAAACTATCCTAAAACATTTTCAAAGTATGTATTTGAGGAATCTTCTTCAATAATTGATTACAAAATACCATTTTGAATCTCTAAAAAATGAAATGAAGGCCCCAATCAAGAAAATTTATGTAAGTAGAAATTAATAAGGTAGGTCTATACTGCAGCCATTTTGGATTATCTCAGCACTGGATGACAGGAAACTCATCAAATAAAAAGCTAGTATGATATCTAAGTTGATGTACAATACGAATCAACTAAAATTGTTCCATATGAGTATCAATTGTAGTCAATATAAGTAATGTTATTCCTCGAAAAGCTGAAATGTTACTAAAATTAGCCACTTTGGCGGCCATTTTGGATTTCAATGAGTCTAAAACTTTCCTGAAACATTTTCAAAATGTGTATTTAGATAAACTACATTGATAATTGCTATTAAAATACCTTTTTTAAATCTGTAACACATGAAATAAAAGCCCAATAAGGATGTCATTTTTTGCTTAAAAATCCAAGGGCAGACAACTTTAACCTCAATTATCTCCCCTTATCACTACCTAAATACGCGTCAGACGATTGTTTCCGAACTCCTGAGGAAATATGCTATAAGATAGTACCAAAAGGTTGTATGGTCCTTTCACCGCAAATAAAAGTGGTCTACAGCTTAGACTAATAAGGCTATATTGAAACCGAGGCTTGATGAATACAAGACACAAGATACAAGAAACTTAATTTATTGTCGGGTGTTCACAAACATAGTTTAACATTAGCTAGAAGCTACTTACCGACTACAACAACATTTAATATATCTTAACAAATACATTTTACTAACAAACAACCTGTAAGATAAATTATACAAAAATGTTGATATAGCAATTGATTTAGAGCATCTCAGACTGAATCAAGAACCATTAGCCTTACAGCATTTATATGAGTATATAGTGAGTATGTACATTGAAAATCGTTATGTCCATTCATCATCATATCATGCAAGGGGAGTAATGAGGGATTGATTAAACAGTTTTTTGTCATTTATTATTCCCCCTTGGTATTTACAAAGGCGGTATTTTATTTTTATATCCTATTAGAATTATCTTAAAGCATTCTGGAAGAAAACAGAAGTTCCTTAATTTGCATTCCGCTTAACTTTCGGTCTGCTATTAGTAGCTGCTGGTCTTCAAAGCTGGAGCTTGTTAGGGATAAAACTTCGGCTCAACCCTGAGTTTAGCGGAATAGTTTAGTTGTCTTTTGATATGTAGAGCCGCTATAATTATATTTAATTATGGTTATATTTTGACAGTTTATTTTATACTTGCAAGCAGTGCAGTCCCTGTTCAGATTGTTATTTTAAGAGCCACAAGATCAGAGTTCCACATGATTGTAAAGTGCAAGTGTTCTCCTTCAGGAACACTGTTTTTTAATTACAGTACACTATTTACAGGGATAGACATAGACATAATTTATGGAAAGACAATAGTTATTACCATTTTTATATCACAGCATGTATAAAATATCTATATCTGTACATAAATGTACATACAACAACCGGATATAATGAGTTCATGTACAGAGAGCATAAATATATACCCAGCTAAGGTGCTATATAGATCTCACTCAGGATGATCACAATATCTAGGTATTTGATCATCTATAAGCTAGGCCTTTAGTGACATTTCAAGACTTTATGATTTACATCTGTATGAAAATGGCTTGCCTAGTAAGCTTAGGTACAATGTCAACAGTTGAGCGAATTAAAGGCCAAGGCTCTCTTGTTTCAAATCACATTTAGATTTTTTTATTTTTTTATTGGCTTTCTATTGACGTTTTATGCCCAAAAATGTCCAAGAAAACTCGAATAATGAAAATGTTTAGCGTCACCAAAACAAAGCGCAAAATGTATCTTCATGGTTTTTTTATGACAAACGAAGACATTTTTCTCAAATAAAATGCAAAAAAATGATAGTTACGCATGCATGGCAGCTGAAACTGGGTCAGATTTATGCTTCTACCTCTATAAGTAAGGTAATGTCCAATGTAAAGGTTGTTTGTTTGACAACATCATAGTTCGGGGTGCTTAGATAGCGACACAGAACCCTACTGTTACAACTATTCTAGGGGCCCGTTTTACTAAACAACTTACGCTTTAACTCTTATTTTTCGATCATAAACGTTTGCAAACAGCAAATAGCCAGATCAGAGGACGCGTTAAAAGCGCATCCTCTGATCTGGCTATTTGCTGTTTGTAGCAAGTGATAATAAAAAATATATATTAAAATTTACAATTTTGCGGAAGTAGTTTAGTAAAACGGGCCCCTGGACTTTTCCGTGTTCTCAGTTGTCATTCAAGCTTCCGGGTATGATAGTCGCTTATCACATGTCTGACTGTATGTACGTAAGAATAGAGACGTTCATCCTGAAACTGAACATGTGTACAGTTTACAAATGTGTTGATTCGATAATAATTTCCTCTCTTCCTTTAAATATACTCATTATCCGCGGCATTAATAAACATATTGTGGCCACACCACACTCTGCACCTCCCAGGTAGAATGACAGCTTGTAGTTGTGTGAAACATCGAAAATCCAACCTGGAAGAAGAAATTATAAACTGCAGCTCCCCCTCTCTTAGCTTTACTTCAAAATATGGGTTCACTTGGCTTCGTCGAGGTCCTAATTCTTAAGATATGTCAAACATTATTTTACCATTCAAGGAAGCTGTTACTATTTTAACCATCTCGTGCTTTGCATTTTTCATTGAAATTTGTTTAAAAACTTGAAAGAATATCGTTTACTCAAAGTCTGAATCTGTTTTTACTTAACCATTTCACTCTCATTGACGCGACATAAAGCATATTTGCAACCAGTTTTGATCTTGATCAGACGCTGAGGCGTCTGGTAAGAATCAAAACGGTTTGCCACTTGTTTTGAAATAACGTCAGTTTAACTGCCCTAAATCTAACTTTGAAACGATATTGCAGACAAAAGTATTGAAGCAGAACATACCGGGATGAAGGATAGTTTTAATCGTGAAAGAGTAAAACAAAGTGTATATCACACAGTACGATATAAATCTAGTTGTCAGAAGAAAACTAGTAAGAATAAGTGAATAGATAGTACGACAATGACAGCAACCAGATGACAGTTAGTACACTAAACACTTATACAATATGAGGGGACGGATAATTTACAAAATAGTGCTTGTAAAAAGACGAATATAGAGACTAAGAAAGAAAGAGGTAGGGTTGAGAGACTAATAGAGAGGAAAAGAAGACAGAGAGAGTCATACAAAAGGTCAAGACGAGAGACAGAACGATAGGAAAGGCTGAGGAAATAAGGTCGAGGGAATCTCTTAGACGGTGGGACGGATAGACACATGTGTATTCATACATACACTCAAAGACAGTGGGAGAGACATACAGACAGATAAACCGACATACATATAGACGCACGCACGCATAGACACAGACCTACCCATACAGACACGCATAACACATAGACAGGCAGAGAGACAGGCGGACATTTGTAAACACACATACAAAACAAACAGTGACAAAGAGAAAGAGGAAGAGGATGAGAGAGATACAATGAGATATTACCTGCAAATGGAACTCCAATAAAAACTGATACACCAAAGACAAAGTAAATCAACCCAAATGATTTACCAATCTGCTCTGGTCCAAATTCATCAGTCAGAACTAACGGCAGAAGTATCATATACCCCGCTGTATAACATAAAATATAGCTTATATAACATAAGAGGATGATGCGGTATCCTATTTCCACGTCAGAAACTAACATATAAGTAAGGGAGCTCCAACTCGAAACTCGATACTACGAACTCGATTAAATCTATCTTACCAGTATTTCGAAAGGTGAATTTTGATAAGTCGATCTTGTTGAAGTCGAACATATCCGTATTTCAAAGTTAAAACGTGGCTAAGCCACGTTTTAACTTTGAAATATGGATATGTTCGAACCAACGCGAGTTCGTAGAATCGAGTTTTTACTGAAAGATGGGTAGTTTCCAGTGTTCTTATAGCTTATAATATCAAGATTAAAGTGGTAGTGCTTTAACTGTTTACCTTATCTGGTATTCTTTGACTAGTGATGTTTTCGGGCGTCAATCGATATGGAGGAAAATATGGAGCCATTCGTGTGCGAGTTAAACAAATATTTGTACTGCAGAACTTGTAATAAGCGACCTCTACTTGTATATATAATGCTATATTTAAAGGCAAATTATTGCTTTGTGCAGGAATAACCATAATTATTAATTAACTGCAACCTGTTCTTTAGACTTTTATTTTTCTATATGAAGGATCAATTGATACCAATTTGCGCTAGACTTTTTCTGACCAGAGATTACTTACCAAATGATAAACCAAACAAGCACGTCATTATTAGTTTTGTTTCAAAAGTTGGTAATGGTGGCATCATTGCAATTGATATTCCCTGTAGCACTAACATAACTTCGAACAGAACTCGTCGATTACAGAACACCTGATCTCCAAGCCATCCAAATATTACCCGTCCAATGATATTACATACGCCTAAAACATATAGTACACAATATAAATACAGTGAAAACTCGATAATTCAAACTCGCATTAGTTCGAACAAATCCATTTTTCAAAGTTAAAACGTGGCTGTGCCATGTTTTAACTTTCAAATACGGGTATGTTCGGCTGAAGCGATATCGACTTATTGAAATTCAACTTATGAAATACTAGTACGATCGATTTTAGCGATTTCGAAGAATCGAGTTTTGACTTATGTACGTGTACACTCAACGACACATATAAGTGTACCAGTAGAGGCCATCCAACTGTTTATTCTTGATTTGTTTTCAACCTTATGTTTACCAAACATTCAAGACATAAATACAAATATAACTCGCTCTTTATTTTTAATAAAGCGTAACAATTTCACGGCCCAGTACATATACAAGACACGACATAAAAGTGCACGTGAAAATCGACAAGCGTGCAAACTTTAATTGTCGTTTTTTGAATTAGGCTATGCAATTATTACCATTTTTGAAATATCTTATAAAGATACAAGTAAAGTTTATCCAATATCAAGAAGCAGTAATTAATATATATACGTACTGTATGACCTACTAAAGAGACCTACAAACAAATGAAACCAATATACATGTACTTACCAATTGATGATACTAAGAAAACCGCGTCCGTTTTGCTTAAACCACTTTGAGTAACCTGGTCTGGCAATAGACTGAATGGAATCATACATGCTAGACTCATGAATAAGCTTGATGCCATTATATATAAACATCTTGTATTCCTCAGAAGGCGTAGGTTTTCTTGAATCATGCACTTTAACGCATGTAACGTTGACTTTAGAGTATTCTTAATACGCTCATCGTGTTGTACAATAGTTCTCTCCTTCTCTGACTGGTATTGATCTTTTCTGGTACGCATTGTCTTTCCCAATCTGATAAGAAGTCCACATGGTATCCCATTTAGTAATATTCCTGACACAATAAGCAATGCCATCCTCCAACCATATTCGGTGGTAAGTTTGTTGATGAGTGTATTAAACGTAAATATTCCCAAACCTATTAGAATATATACATGTAATTGCAATCAATTATTAAAAACAATATTCTTATAAAATAAACTCATTTAATCAAAGATACAGCGGACACGTTTCACCAAATCAGATGTAAAGGAGCAGAAGAAGAACTGAAGTTGAAGAACATTCATGCACATTGATACTCGTTTATATGTGAAAATATTCAAGAGCATAATTTGAACGAATATCTAACTCATGTCGATACTATCGATTTGCTGGTCGTTGGCTGTTAAGTTTGAAGTCTGAACCAACGTTAAATGATTTTGCGTATATAAACTGGTTCCAAAGTAGTAGTCTACGTTTTAAAGGAATGTATATTAAAGCATTTACACCATGACCCTTGTGTTAGAAACCACTGTCATTTCGACGTCACAAGCCATTTACTGCCATAACGTAATGCTGTATGTGTGCAAAAAATTAGCTGTTATATCAAATGTTGAGATTTCTATTCAGTTTGACATAACATATTTATGTGAGTTTCAAAAGGTAATGATCCTGGTCAAACGCAGCATTACGTGTTACTGTAGTATAGACGTTCAGTAATGCGAACATTTGATTCTATGCAAATAAGTTACCATTTCCACATTGTGCTATTCCACAGGCAAGCGAGCGCCTCTTGTTGAAGTTTTTGATAACACACGCTTCAGCAGGTACAAACATAAGCCCAAAGCCAATGCCTGAAATGCAAACGGAATGTCACTGATATTTCTTTTTATCATATGCCTAACTGTTTGGGACTAGATATATATGTTGTTCAACTTAATAATCTATGGTGGCATATTTCTGACACCAGTTAACCACTTAATTATCGTGATAGTTTCCTGTTAATATCTCACATAAATATTTAACTAGCTACTTATCTAGAAAACTTTCGCGTTAGTTTTCAGATAATTATTGGGTAAGTGGAATGTGGAAACTTTTCACGATAACCAGATAAATATCTGAACACGAACTTTGTCATGATACTGTTTTAAACTGCCACCACTTAACGAATTTATCTAGTTACTTAACTAGATAATTAACTAGAAAAGTTTCGTGTTACCAGTTATCTAAAAATAGAAACATTGTATTCGTACTTTGACTACAGCGTTCACTCTCTACAACGACATCCAATGGGAGACAAAAAATGTTTGCGTTGTTCGGAGGGAGTCGTTATAGAGATGGAAGTTGGCTTATATTTGCAAACAGCTTGAATACAGATCAGACGCCGCGTAACGCGGCGTCTGATCTGGATTCAAGCTGTTTGTCACTCGTCACTAAGGTTTGTTATGTCAAAATGCCCAATATGTAATTTTGAGAAAAACAGCAGACGACAACTTTAGCTGAGGATATTGCAGACGTAAAAAGGTTGGACATCATTTCTTGTTTCGGGATCAGCGGCAAGCGTCGTTGTGAGGAGGGAATCGTTGTTGGGAGGGCCGTTGTAGAGAGGGAGCGCTGTATTTCGGATTCTTTTAAAAATACACATGTAGGCCTATTTACAAAATGACAAACACCGTAGACCTTGGTCTAATGCTTCCTTTAGGAGCTCTCTGATCTGGATCTACACCGTTTTCCCAGGGCAGATTTACTCCACTAGGGTGCACTGTTTGTTAAGGACGAGTCTACTCGTCGCAAGGGTCGAATGAGTTAACACAGGTGACAGCTTAAAACAAGATGAAAGTGAGTCAGAAAGCTCAAAGGCTACTTCTATACCTTCACTCGCCCCAAGCAGCAACCTGATTAACAAAACAAACTATTAACGAAGTCTAGGGGCTCGGCCTGGATCTTCAATGTTTGCATAGGTCAGATACTGTTAAAACATTATTCTTTCCCGTTTAAACGCAAACGAAACGCAAACGCATTGCAATGAAATGATGAAAATGTCTACTTCTTGCCAATTCTGAATGTTTATTTTAACTTGGAAGGCAAACAGCTTGAAGCCCGGTCAGACGCCGGGTTACCCGGCGTCTGATCTGGCTCCAAATTGTTTGCAATGGGAAGTAATAGATTTTGCGTAAAAGCCTTAATTTGGAATTAATAGCATTTTCTGCACTGTATATACTTAATGAATATCATAAGTGCATTTTAGTGGTGTAGAACCTTTATTAGGACTCATATGACTCTTCTGTTAAGGAGGAGGATTATTGCAATGAAAATCGCCGAACATGACCAAATCCGGGATATATTAATATGTGGTGACAGTATATGGCACTAACAGGTCATTTTGTCGCATTAGGATAATTATCAGGTTTTCACGAAAAAAATCCACTTTCCACTTACTAGGTAATTATGTCAGATATTAACTGGATTTTTTCAGAAAAGCTTATTGGTAACTGGTGTCAGAACCATGCCACCATAATAATCAAATATTTGCATACATGAATGTTAAATCTCCCGCGTACATATGCAACCTGAAACTATATGCGGAAGTCATATGACCACCAATAGTTACGTCATTACAGTAGATATAGTAAAGCGCGAAAACCACATCCGGCGGCATTTTACATGTACCACAGGGCCAATTCCGTCAGTCGTTGAAATTTGGAAATAAGATCTAGCTTTGCTATCGCTCGGCAGTTTAGGCGAATAGTTTGTAAATGGTCAACCCGGTGTCTGTATTGAGACTGTGTGTGTTGTAGTTTATGCCATGTGCTTATCTTTCTGAAGTAAACACCGTTTCCATATAGATCTAACTGTAATAAAATCTGAATATTTCTGTATTCTGTCTATTAGCCCGGGGCATAAGTCGAAAAATACTTCATTTTATGATGCAAGCAAACCACTTTGCAGGTTTACTAACATGACCATTGTCAACCGAAAAAAGCCGTTAGCCACTTCAATTTCCCTGGCAGATTCAAGATGGCGGCCATTTTCAAAATGGCCGCCATTTCCATTTTGTATAAGTTATGTCGTAATGGTTATTTCCATGCCAGTTCGAAAAGTCACACAAAACTAACTTGGATCAGATGTAAAATGAAAATCATCAATTGTGGATTACGAAATATTGCTAATCATTCAAGATGGTCGCCAAAAAATTCAAAATGGCGGCCATTTTCACTATTTTCAATTGTACTTTAACCACATGTAATTTTAAAGGATTATAAAACAACTTTTCCTCGGGCCATTTGTAAACTTTTCTGTCCTTATACTACTATTTAAAGTTATTAAAGTCTATACATTTGTTTAATGCATTAATTCCAATACGATTTCCACGTCCACACTACCTTATAACACGTACTAACGAAATTCCTTCACATGATTTCATTTTGAAACTTTGATTTATTTCTAAAATAGTCTTGCCGGACTTTTGGGAAATGGCATTTTTAAGGAAAGTTGACATACCTCCTTTTTACCACAATTAAGGTGTGCTGCTATCTGTCACATTCTCCCATGAAGCTTACAGCCAAACAATGATGAACAAAAACAACAAAATGACCGCCAAAACAATTATTTTCGTTATTATATACGATCTTTCGGGAATCAAACACACATATTACATCTGCTTCTCCTAAACCACATGGCTAATTACAACGAAACTCAAGACGGACATTTTTTAGGCCAATCTCTTTTAACTAATTGATTCAATAAAACACTTTAGTTGCCATAGCGACAACAGTTAAAAGAACTGCATAATTTAAAAAAATATTATCCACAAAGTCCGGAACTTAGATATGTAGTGTATAGTAATACAAAGCAGGCCTCAATCAAGTTTATTCGTAACATATTCCTTCATCAAGATTATTGTGGTGTAAAATACGCTGAAAACCATATTGTAATATATTGCAATACAGAGAAACTGTATTGCAATATCAGTAAATTGGTCCAGCGCCGGGATTAACAGCCTTACATAGACATATCGTATATAGGATTAGCCCAAAGTTAGATATTTGATGTAAAGTATAACGTAGTAGACCTATACCCTGTTGTTAAATCCTTATAGCCCGGGAGTGTTAAATCTACCCGCCCATGGCTCAGATTTAAATAGGAAACTATATAAAATCTTATCAAAAACCTTTTAGCCCAGAACTTGTAGAGTATCGCCTTGAAGACATCTATCAACTTTGTTAAAATCATAGCGCTAGTTTTAGAATTTGGTATCTATAGTTTTGTGGGTTTACATATACTTTTATTTGAATACTTAAAAGATTATTCCTGTCAACACCCTATAGCTTTATTGTCTCCCTACAATAGTCCCCCTTACAACGATTTCATCCTTACAACAATGGTTACCACTTTTGCCAATACAGCACAATTTACACCTTTCTATAACAATTCCATCCTAACAACACACAACATATTTGTCTACGGCTGGGTAGTGTTGTAGCGATTCAGCAGTGCAGAATTCTTTCAAGTTTGTTAAAGAAAGTAGCTGTCATGTCAACATATTACCAATGAAAAATTAGTTTTTGAAAAAGTGTCCTAACCATAATGCGAAATATTCTATAAGTATATTTTGTCCAGAATGACGTAGTAGACCTCTTTCAGGATAGTTCAAATCAGAGCCCTAGTATTAGAATTGTCCCCGCACAGCGGCTATTGTGTCAAAATCTATGACACTGGTGAGAGATATAGAGGGGTTACGGTCCTCTTGTTTAAGCAGTTTAGTCACACAAACTATGCTCAAAGGAAAAACGTGTATGTGAATAAAATGCACCATGCAGCTATCAACAGAAGCGTTTCATGAATTTCTGAAATGGAAACGTTGTAGCGATGAAACCTAAGTGTTGATTCAACCATGCTGATCCAGTTAAAAGCCAAGAATTGATAAATAAATAGAAGAATAAGGAGCAGGAATTATTGGTAACACTAAGACCACAACATCCTTATTGAGACAATTCGCAACTCTAGCAATAGACCAAGCTCACGAACAGGCGAATGCAATCATCAAAGGCAATGGGATGCACTTTGCATCACAGAGGACCTTCAGCTCTAAGACACTGAATTATGGCAGGCCCCGAAGTCAGCCGATTATGTACAGAGTACGATGTAGAATCTAGCACGAGTCACCATGAGCAAGCAAAGAGTGTGCATACGTCATTGCTTTTGAAAGTAACAAGGTTGACCTCGACCATCAAGATGACATAGGTCTCAGGGCTATTATTTTAACAAAGTTGATAGAGGTCTTCTAGGCGAAATATCTGAACTGAAAATGAAGCTTTGGCTATAAGGTTTAGATAAGATTTCTTTAAGTTTCATTTTTAAATTTATGTAAAGCTAGTGACCTTTTGGTGGGGTTATTTACTACTTCCGGACTACAATGCTTTTAACAAACTGTGTAGAGGTCTACTATGCTTTGCTTTACATCAAATATTTGAGCTTTGGGTTTATGAATTTTGTGAAGCATATTTTTCTATATGCGATAAGTCTATGTCAAGCTATTGGCCCCGAGGCAGGGCCTCTTTACTTACGAGGGTCCTTCCAAAATTATTTTACTTTTGCACACATGTATAATAATCATGTGTTATACATCGTTGAAAAGCGCATTTCTTGCGGATACATCGATGCATAATAAATTGACAAAAACAGTTCTCTTTGTTGTGGAAAATAGGCATCAATGTTTGACAGTCATAGACACTGGCCATATTTGCTACAGAATTCAATCATATTGTTATATCATATAGCTTAGAAAAAGTGCCATAACGCTTTTAAATGTCGAACTAGCTGGAACTTTACTTATGTTTTAGGCCACCAACACTTAATACATTGAATTGAATAGTATTAATAAATTTGAGATCTGTGTTTCACCTACTTTTATTGTAAAATTAAAGCATGCATTAAAAAGTATAATATAACTTGAAAAATGCAAAAAATATCTTACATTTGTTTATTGATTATATCAACATGTTTACGAATAAGTGATTTATTTTTCAATTCATCTTAAACAAGATACAGTTTTACAACAAACTAAAATATTTTATATTTCTCAATAACTAAGTTGTTAATCTATCAACTATAAAATGTATATGAATATAGTATTCATCGACAAACTGTACTAAATTTGATAACTTTGTTTTGAAACGTTCGCATAACAACCAAACAACATACATGTTGACACATTGAAGTATAAAACTATATTTGTCCCTTCAATACATCACAATAGTAGTTTCAAACTCTATAACATGCATGGTTGTAGTGCCATTCCTGTTGTGTTATTTTCACCAAATTTAGACCGTGTAAAATAAGAATATTGACTTGCATGATAAGTTGTCAAATCCGCACGAAATTGGCCTTTAAGATGATGTATTAAGACAAAAATCTTACATATAGATTTCAAGAAAATGCCAAAGTAACACACATTTTGAAGGACGCTAGTTTATTGCTATATGTTGCAATACAGTTTCTGCATATTGCAATATATTAAAATATGGCTTTCAGCGTAGTGTTACCCTATTACAATTTAGATGAAAGAATATGATATGAATAAACTTGATTGAGATCTGCTAGTAAATACAATATATCAAATATCTAACCACTGTGTCTGGTCTTTTTACAAGAAAATATTTTAAAGATTTTACTAGTTTTTCACATTGGTTGCCATGGCAATCAGAGCTCTTTTTATTGAATCAATCCTTTGAAAGAAATTAGTCCAAAGAATGTTCCTGTAACGTATGGTTGTACTCAGCAATGTGGTTTAGGAGGAGTAAATACTATGAGTATTGGATTCCCGAAAGATCGGAAATAATAACGAAAATAAGTGTTTTGGTGGTCATTTTGGTGTTTTTCACCATTTTTGGGCTTTCAGTCTCGTGGGAGAGAGTGAAAGACAATAGAAATGGATTTAGCATGCCTACATTATGGCAAAAATGTGATCTGTCAACTTTTCCCAAAAAGGCCTCTAGGAATGTTATTTCACCAAAATCCGACAATTCTATTTTAGATAAAAAAGCAATGTTACAAAATGAAAAATCTTAGTGTTATTATAAATTTTGAACGTTAAACTTGTATCGGAAATCATACATAAAACAAATGTATATACTTCAATAGCTTTACATAGTATTAGGACAGAACAATGAATACACAATCCGTGGAACTGTAGTTTAATAGTCCTTCAAAAAACCATGTACTCTTATAACAATGAAAAAAGAGTGAAAATGGCCGCCATTTTGAATTTTGGCGGCCATCTTGAATAATTAGCAATATTCCGCGATCCACAATTGATTATTTATATTTTACATCTCATAAGTGTTAGTTTTGCGTGCCTTTTTGTATGTACATTAGACTGGCAATAACGACATAACTTATGCAAAACTTGAAATGGCAGCCATTTTGAGAATGGCCGCCATCTTGAATCTGCCAGGGAAATTGAAGTGGCTAACGGGGTTTTTAGGATAAGATATGTCTAAACACTTATTGTAGAAAGTCCCTTGCTTGCATCATTATTTGAAGTATTTTGGCAAAATATCGACCTTATGCCCCGGGCTATATCTCTATTAATGCCCGTGTGTCAACCTCTCAGTCAGTCTATGTCTGTCTATCTCTGTGTCTCCCCCTGAATGTCTGTATGTCCGTATTTATCTCCCCCATTCTTCCCGTTAACTTACTATTCTCTAATATCGTGTAAGAGGATTCATAAGTTTTGCTTACCTCCGAGCAGGCCATAAGTAAGGCACATGACTGGTAATGTCCTGACAAAAGCACTTGCAAGAAAGCTGGAAAATGTTATGAACGAGCCAGTCATAATAAGCAGTCTACTTCCAAATTTGTCAACCAGAGATCCTGCTATAGGGCCTGAAAAAATAAAAAAGTAAATGATGTGTTAACATTTTCGTGATCAAGTTAACGTGAGAATTTAACCCCATCACCGCCATATTGTCGTCTGCTTTAATATTGTTGTCTGCAGAATAACTGACGTTATTTTAAAAAAAAGCGGCAAACAGTTCTGGCCCTGATCAGAGGCCGCGATACGAGTGTCAAATAGTTTAGCTTATGATCAGACGCCGCTTAACGCTGCGCCTGATCATGATCCAAACTGTTTGCAAAAGTCGCCATTTGGCACCAATGACAGTAAAATATTTAGTGAAATGCCAATTGACATATTCACCTTTACCAAATATATAGCCCAAACAACCTTTTGGTAGCTTCACGTGGAACACAAGTTAATATTGAAAGCCAAAAAGAATAATTTTGTTCTTCACTGCTTTACAACAAATGCTAACCCTATCACTCTCAATGACGCTACAAAGCGCGATTGCAAACAATTTGGGTCCTGATCAGAGGCGGCGTAACGCGGCGCCTGATCAAGACCCAAACTGTTTGACACTCTTATCGATATTTATTAAGTCATACAACCTTAGATATAACCTTGAAACGTGTCTTGTAGACAATAATACTGAAGCAGACGACAATAAAGCTTTTAAGGAGTTCAAAAATCCCGAATACGTAATTTGATCATTACAGGGTTAAGTAGGAGATAGTTTTGCATCTTTTTATGAAATAAACAAGGTCATCCTTTGGTTCAGGAAGGTACAGTGGAGAATCTGTTGTTCTTTCCCGTTTAAACGCAAACGTACGCAAACGCAAAGCACTAAAACGTAGAAAAGAACAACTTTTGGACAATTCTGATAATTCTTGTTTATCTTGATGGCAAACAGTTTGGAGCCTGATCAGACGCCGGGTTACCCGGCGTCTGATCTGGCTCCCAACTGTTTGCACTGCAAATAATAGTTTTAGCGTAAACGCGTTTATTGGGAAAGAATAACAGATTCTCCACTGTATGAAGCTGCATACATTTATACGTTTATACGCATATTATGAACACACCTAAGGTTTTTACATTTAAATATTGCCCAGTCACGCAGTTCACACCCTCATTAACCATATACATTGTAGATGATGCGTTTATTCCTTATGTTTACATTTCTTCTAATATTTAAAAAGTATGAGCGTTCTGTGGTTTGAGTGTCTGGCTTCGTGATTACTTTCAAAAGAGATATTGAGTTATACGTACCGAGTATAAAATTATGACATGTAATAGCTGGCGACTATGTAACGTTAACGGCATCATACGTAATAAAACTAGATATACAGTGTTCCCTCCATACATCGGCCTTACGAACAACGATTCCCCATTTACAACAATGTCAGGGGGGACTGTATAGGGAGTGTGCACTGTACATGTATCTGAATATCAAACTGAATTACAAAAAAATCCGGAGATAAACAATAAAAATGCGATCAGATTGCAGGTTGCTTAATTTTATTTCCTTTGAATTAATACCTTGTTTTGAATATCAGTGAACGTTACATTGTGAATGCAAATATCATCGAATGGTTTAATTAACATTAGATATGTACATGTAATTAACCCATTCCCATTTGTGCCCTTGATCCCATATATGGAACATAATGCGGCGTCTGATCAGAGTCTACACTGTTTGCTGATAGGAATTTCAACAAAAAAACCGAAAATTTTGACCAGGCATTCCTTTGATAAAAAATGGACTAATTCAATATATAAACATGGAAGAATCCACTGGGTATTAATGGGTTAAAATATAAATACCTAACATACTCCAAGTCCCAGTCGAAATGGAGCCAATCAAGGCCGTAGACATTCTGCTGCTCCCGAATTCATCAAGGAACTCAACAAGGATAATACCAAACGAAAAGGTTAGCCCATTTACAAGAAACACCGTAAAAAAGTTTGCAACAATAAAAGGCCATCCGTCTATAAATTCCGAACGTTCCATCCTTTTATACAGGGATTGCTGTCTACAAAAAGAAAAACATTGGTAGGGTAATTTTTATGTCCCGCAATCACGTGATATATGTTTTTTAACTCTGATCATGTTAGATACGACTTGTCTCACATTGCCAACAATTTTAATCAAGATCAGACAGCAAGTCACACTACGTTTGATCAGGGACCCGTTTGATCAGGGGCCAAACTGTTAAACACGTTATGGTTTTCAGTTTAGACAAAAATGCATCAAATCATTTTCTGAATAATTGGAAGTCGACAGTATTGACGCAGACATAAAACTGTTGCTGCAAAATAAATCGTAAATTTGTTACCCCTTCACCGCTTCATTGTCGTCTGCTTAAATTTTGATGTTTACAAAATCGTTTCTAAATAAAAGTCAATGTAGTATGACTTAAAACATATTGATACGAGTGTCAAACAGTTTTTGATCCTGATCAGACACTGCGTAATCCTGATCTGACACCACGTTACGCGGTGTCTGATCGGAATCCAAACTGTTTGCAAACGCGCTTTTTGGCGTCATTTAGAATGAAAGGGTTAAGGGTTAAACCAGTTTTATGGAGTGTTTTGTTACCTCCATAGTAATTGGATACCAACTTGTACCCGTCATATTTCATTTACAGTAAAACCTATCCATTATGACCACTAAATTGTGTTAATTATTAGGTGTTTACGGCAGATGACTGCTTAAAGAAAGACCCTATTAAAACCTGGCAACTGCCATTCAAACAATCAAATGAACATTTGTCACAAAAAGTGCAGGACTTATTTTGATATATTTTTGAAAATCACTTGTATAAACAACCTGCACTGATATTTTTCACTTTATTCATCAGAAAATGATAAACAAATCACTATCTCCATAAATCACTATAATTCTATAGCAGTTTATAAAATGTATGAAGCAAATGGCATTTCTGGTAGTAAACACTGTAGAGTAAATCGTCCCTATAACGACCACTAATATGAAGGCTAATTGAATGTATAAAACACAGGTGACAGCTTAAAGCAAGACGACAGTAAAGCAGAAAGTTCCTAAAGAAGCTCTATGTTTTACAGTCACCTTGCTTTAAGCAGTCACCTGTCATAAACACCTAATAATTCACACAATTTAGTGGTCGTAATAGAGAAGTTGTACTGTATATACAAAATATAAACCTCAGGAATATAATAGTATCACACTGTCAGTACCTTTAAAGTTCGTATAAATAGGTAATTGGCTGAATATCAAGTTAATTCCACAAAGGATATAGATTTTACAGGTAATTGCAGAGGACAGTACATATAAAGAATTGTAATAACTTACGTAATTGCAGGCTTCCATTCTTTCTGCGACGTTCTACCATTAGTATTAACTACATGTTTTCAAACCGAGCTCTCCCACACTACTCCTAATTACTCCAAACTACATGTACATACTGTGTGTGTGCAATACGAGTGTTCTGACTAAGTCGAGTTATTTTTAGAACAGAATAGTTTATAATGGTAAATAGGTAAGCAATGCAACATCGGATATATACTCATACAGTTTCCTACTTGATATAAGTATGATCGTCGTCACCTAGAGACTTTCGCTAACTTTATTAATATTTTATTATTTCCCAATAAATGCATTTAAATACTAACACTATTATTTCCTTTGCAAACAGGTTGGAGTCATATCAGACGATGGGTTATCTGGCGTTTGGAAAGGCGCCAACTTTTTTTGCCACACAAATGAAAACGATAGAGAGTATGAAATTTATATAGTTGTAATTTTCTCCAGTTCAGTTCATTGCATTTGCGTTTAATGTGAAATAATAATATCTTCTCTACTATTCATTACACACATTAAATACAGCCATCCGTATCTTTAGCAAGCTGAACGGAAATCATCGAGCCCTGCGATTATCCAATTTTCAGTTTTGGAATGCTCTAATCTACATGCATAACTGAACATGTATTGTAAGTAAAGAACGAGCAGTTAACCATAACTTTCAGCGAAGTCAACTTTTACCGATATCTAAGTTCAGGACTTCATCGATGCAGACACTACTTAATCGTGGCAAGTACCAAACTGTAAAGAACATTCACAGTTCACTGCTTGGTGTTTACCTTTTTATTGACAAAGTCATCAGACTTTGCCATTTGTGTATTGTTGTATATTAAGAATTCAACTATGGATGTTCATATATACCGGTACCTATGTATACGAATTCGTACCGCGCTGTAGGTTTCCGATTACTATTTTCTTTCCGTAAATCATTACGGAAAGTTTCGACGTCTATACCAAAGCTAATAAATTACATCCATTCTGTGACGTAGGAACTGCAAATTGTGACAGGTAAAAAGAAAAAACAACAATAACCAATAATTGCAAAGTCTGAAGATCTTGCCAATGAAAAAGGTAAACACCGATTAGTGATATTCCTACGTCACAGCAAGGAAACAATTGTTTAGCTTCGGTATATCGGTCGAAATTTTCCGTTATGATTTACGGAAAGAAAACAGAGATCTCCTTGAAGCGGAGGATCCCGAGTTCGAGTCCAATTCTTAACGTTGATTTTGTTTTGATTTGTTTTTCTTTTCTTTTTTACTTTTTAAATATTGATTAGGTTTATAATCAAAGTTTATTTTCCGAAATACAAAAGCTCTGTCTGATCTCTTAGGTAGCCCTTCCGGCCGTTTGTGTACATACAGAAGCAGGGCCCCTGATAGTGTCATATAATGGACTCGTCCATATGGATAATGGAAACTCATCATACTTGTCATGTGACCAAAATTAACCAACCACAATCAATTCTGACCGAAGCTGGATGCTGCAGAGGGGGCGTCTTTGTGTGCGGTCAGTTCTTTGTGGGCAGTCATTTAAGACAGTATTATTTTAAATTTTCTTTTAACTCATATCAACCAACTGATGTTTACAAATGGAATTACTGCTTTAACTATTATTATTCGTGTACTGGTGATAACGGGATTTTCTGTGTTTAACATAGTTCGTGAATTGCAAGGATTACAGTATATACCTTTGTTCGTCGACTTCATAAGGACTAGAACACTTTTAGTGATTGTGCTTCAAATTTCGGTGTCAATCAGCGCAGGCACATCGCTAAGGCGAAGATTTTAGATTTTCCGGATCTAGCGATAGTTCAGGCAGTGTACAGACTCACGGACACCGACATACGAGAAATGACAGTGATTGCTGCGCTTAAAACCCATACATGAGTCCGTTTTTTATGCCGTATTTTCTTTCAAATTGATCGTGTCGAATCCCCAGTTTGGGTGATTAATTATTGACATATTTACAGAAAAACTAAGCGGTCTGGATTTATGACTTAATGCTATTGCTCAAAGACAGTCCGAAATTGAAATCTTTGGTGAATGCGAGTAAAGATATCTATGGAGTAAGCAAAGAAACCACGTGACCATATATTCGCGGGACGAATCGGTCAACGGGACAAATAGACGGACGATTCGTCAAAGTGTAAACTCGTCAAAAATGGCGATATATAGTACTGGCAAAAGACGATTTTGTGTTTGGACACTGGTGAACGGATGTGACGTATCCATAAACAGTCATGGCGGTCAAAACAACAACGAATCGCTGTCAAAACTAAGTGATGGAAGAATCACATTCCACACCGCAGCACACGGATATTACGTTATATAAACAGAATGAATAGCTCGTGGATATCAATCACATGAAGAAATAACTAGCGATCGGATTATGGCATTGTCAACAAAACGGTAATAAACCCGATAATTAGGATTCGAGTTCCCGTCACATAGACACTACGTGTATCGTTATGGACACAATAAATTGGATAAACATTCAACAACCTGTATCAACTGCAGCCATATCCCCTGTTCGAAATATATACAGATCAGAGAGGCTAGATGGTGGATGTCGTAGATGAGGTTACGATTATTAGCAACTCAGGCCGGAGATTCAAAAGATATGTACCTTTATTTGTAATTAGTCTTATCTATTTATGCTGTCTGCATGTTGTAGGCAGCTTGAATTTGTAAAACATTATGACATTTTGTAGCCGGGTTAAAAGCTGTGCATAGTTGTCAGGTCTGAGAGATCAATGTAGAAGTTGAAATTATATATTATATCCCAAGCATCTAAAGGACAGTTATCTAGTGGTAACATTGTGAGAAAAATGTGCAAACAGACTTGGACTCAAACCCGGGAACCCTCGCCTAGCGAGTGCTTTTTCTCCTGATCTATTCAGACAGCTTACACAAATATCTCACCATTGAACTGTTAACTCAACCTTTTAATAAACCCTTTCTACACAAAAATTAAGCCTAATTCTTAAAAAACTTAACAAGAGTTCTATTTTTTTTATATTTGAACAATCTGAGAGTTACATATATAATTATTCTACGGATCATTTACATTCAGAGCCAAACGTAACGTGGCTGGAGAGGCATGAAGCCACACAGGAACTCGAACCCAGGACCTTTTGCTTACAGGGCGAATGCTCTCCTGTCTGAACTTTCCGGACAGCTTACACAAATCTCTCACCATTTTACTATGAACTCAACCCGGCTACATATTGACAATGATGTTTTTCGGGATACTCTTGCTTTGATTACTCATGAACAGTCCTCTCTCAGGCATATAAGGCGCAAGTGTACTTCAAGTGACTGATTGTTTCATAGACAGGCATGTCTTGCTCAGTGGGAAGGCCGAACTTGCACTCCAGTAGGAATTACAATTGAGCTGACTTTATAATTAGAAACGAAGTAATACAGTTTGTTGCTGCATTGTACCAAATTTATCTCTCCCAACAGTTGTCGTCTGCTGTTCTGTGGTGCTCGTGCTGTAATTCAAGTGACCAATCCTCTCCTAGGCAAGCATTACTTGCCCGATTAGGAAGGCGGGATTGCACTTCAGGTGACTGATTCTCTCCTAGGCAAGTATTTCTTGCCCCATAGGAAGGCAGAATCACACTTTATTAAGAAGTACAGTTACTCTGCTATGTGCTCGGGTACTAGTGTACATGACTCATTTACTTGCCCTTGGCCAGCACATACAGAATGATTTCTTTCTTGCATTCGTCATAACACGGGTATCATGGTTTCAGCTCGCGGGGATACGGTTTAAATTGAAAGTGCTGCGTCTTGGTTTGCCAGACCGTACAGGCTTTTTTCTGCTCACAGCTTAGCCAAACCAAAGCCATAAATGTACAAATTCTGATGGTAGTTGTTTTCTTGACGACAGCAAATTCTTATATTAGCAAATTATGCGCCATTACATTTGTCAGGTATTTATTTTCAGAGGAAGTACTCACAATTTGTTGACTGGCAAGTTCCTGGCAGATAATGACGGTGCAGCAGTTGCATAACTACAGAAACTGGTCATCTACCAACCGTCACGAAGACATGTACTATCATCTATGAACACAGGATTATGTCCACCGACCAATGTCTATTGTCTTCGACAGAGCTCAGCAGATATTTATGGTACAGCGAATGACAAGAACTTATAGAGTATTCACATTTACACACAGGCGGTGATGAAGAAACCAACTGTCATGTGTTACAGAGTGAGAGAAATGAAAGTAAAAGACAAAATAAACATTCCGAATCGATGGTAGAAAAACTGTTCAAGGAGCTGTCATCCAAGGCATTTCTTCAATTAACTCTAATTCCAGCACACAATATCAAGTGTTTTACATATAATTAACAAATATGTCATTTAGTATATTTGAAATAAGATCTATAGGCAGGTAAGTTTACTAAGTTTTTTGCAAATGTGCTTAGTTGATTACAGCACTAACACACATTAGGTTCCATATATCATGGCACTTGATTTTGGTGTTTTAACATCTAAATTTGTTTGTGAAGATGGGGCCCAACATCTACGTGGTATTACTTTATGTAACTCGATATTTGCTAAATGGGTACATTTCCTCATAAAAATTTGGTGTTTTTGTGCGAATCGGCCACATCAAATGCAAAGTTAGTATGTGCAGTAATATAAAAGTTTATCAGCAAGGTTTTAAAGCATACAAACATTTATTGGCTGTATGATATAATCTGAAGATATTCTTATGTACTTTATTGCTTACTGTCAAAATACCTAATAAGATTTATATACTTAGAAAAGGCGATAATTCAAATGTCAATTCATGGATCATTTAGATATGATTTGAATGGTATTAGGAAAGTGCAAGCTAATTCATGTAATTCTCAAACATGGCTACCAATCACAGCTCAGTTTTTGAAAAGTATATGCATTGCCTTGAGAAAGATGTTTTTGACAAATATACAAATGTCTTATTAGAAGCCATGTATACAACTGTCTTCTACGTTTTTTTCAGATGTGGAGAACCGACTTTTGAAAATACTTTGACCCAGCTTGTCTTTTAACATGGGCAGATATATCTGTAACAACTTAATATGTAAAAATCTTTGTATACATTTCAAGGACTGATCAATTTCATTAAGGCTTTACCAGCAGAGCCTTTCTTTATTACAAGTTACCATATGCCTGTGACTAGAAGTTACTTTATTCAGTGTCAAGACATTTTACAGCGTATAGGCTATGATACATGCAAATACAATGGCCACTCTTTCAGTATCGGTGCTGCAACATCGGCACGCATTGGGGATCATTTGATAAAGACTTTGGGAAGATGGTCTTCAGATTTGCTATACTCGTTATATAAGAACACCAAAGACAGTGTTAAAAGACGCACAATGCAGTTTGGCCACATGTACTGCCACGAAGGACAAGAAGTGATCAAATCGAATAAACCTATTTATAACACCTACTCAGCTTTCATCACGACATTATTTCTTCTTCAATATTGCAGACCTGTTGCCAAGTTGCATCGAAACAATATAATGTATACAATATGATGTATGCAAGTTATACTTATAGCAAAGTAAAGGCATGTTGTACAATAGCAAAATAATTTCACAAAGGTATTATTTATCTCCCAAACTTCTATTAATTCACATACCATACTTGGGGTTTATGCAGCTGCTTATACATCTGCATAATTTGGCATATTTATCATTATTATTCTACCATTTTAATCTCTCCCAAGTATGGGACAGTTGCTGTTTGTTGCATGGCAGTGTTCTGGGATGCTCGTGCTATGATGCACTGGTGACTTATTCTCTCCTCTCCAAGGCAAGCAGTTCTTGCCCGATTAGGAAGGCGGGATTGCAAGTGATCGATACTTTCCTAGGTAAACGTAATTGCCCGAATAGGAAGGTGTCTCTCCTAGGCAAGCATGTCTTGCCCGATTAGGAAGACGGAAATCGCACTTCAGTCGGAATAACAGTTACTCTGCGATGTGCTCAGGTATTAGTGGACCGGACTCATATAGGCAAGCATTACTTGACCTCAGCCTGCACATACAGAGTGACTTGATTCTAGCAATTTGGTCATGGCTCGGGTATCGTGGATCAGTGTTGGGGATAAGACAGCAAGCATTTATGTAATGATATTTTATATGCCAACATATTCAGCTGCATGAGCCCTAAAGGCAAATAAATGATTAGTAGTTACATATTAAATTATAAAACTAAAACCTCATTGTTGTGTTGTGTTTTGGGAAAGTAAACAAGTAGTTAGATATATTTCGAATGTTTTCGCTGGGCAGTTGTGAGTTTAGTTTTAGTTTAGATTTGAGAATCCGATTTTGCAAAGGAAAGTAAATATGACAATGATTTAACAGGAGGAGCTTGCACCAAGTACGAGTAAGAAGTTCTGCTCCGAGATATCAATTAACTATTATTGCATTAGAAGCATTGATATTGTTTTTCCAAAAATTGGTACGTCGCTGAATCTGGGTGAAAGTGTATACACGCTCAGCATACACCATCGCAGGCACTCGTGACCAGGCTCCGAGGTTATAAAGCGTTTTAGTTGAGTCTGAGTGTGTTCCCAAGCATTTGATTGGTCAGATTTGAGCCTAGGCTCAAATCTGACCACTCAAATGCTTGGGAACGAGTTTAGACTCAAGGCAAAAGCTTTATAACCTCGGAGCCTGGAGTAATTCTATAGCTTGTTTAAGTATTTTGACATTGTTTAATTCCATATCGGTTATTTGAATAAATTTTATTGAATATTTTTGGAAAGTTTATTTTACAGATTTGACAGCTAAGGTTTCGCACATAAACATCAATGTAAAATTTATTTCCTTACTTCAGTATACTGTACCGATATCAAATTACATCTTACATCCCCAAAATACTGCTGACTTATCCTTGATATCCATTTAAAGGAGGCCAATTCGTAGAAAGTGATTTCTTATAACCTTCACCGCCGTACTTATACATGAGGTCTGTAATCTTATGCTCAAAACAAAATCTACAAAAGTAGACCAAACATCAATTATCTTGTATTTTCCATTCTTTCTAAAGACCTGAGACTACCTGACACTTTACTGCTATCCCACATCGGGCTGCAATTCTATCTTATTCTGACGACTCACATCATATTGAGTTTCCGCTTACAAAGGTGGTGCTGTGTTTTACTTGTGTATCAAACAGTTTGCATTTAGGTCAGGTGTCGAGTTATGTTACATAAAACTGGTATCTGTATCAAAGCTGTGTTTTTATATCGTAGGCTGCGTTATGATGGTGAAGAGTACCGCCGTTTGTGACAGTCATTCAGAAGTATGACTGTTACACATGTTATACAGCGCTCCCTCTCTACAACGACACCCATTGGGAGAAAAAACATGTGTGTGTTGTTCGGAGCACGTCGTTACCGGGAGGAAAATTGGCTTTCATTAGCAATCAGCAATCAGCCGTAACACGGCGTCTGATCTGGATGCAAGCTATTTATCCCTCGTCAATAATATTTCATATCTGCCAAAGTGTCCATTATGTAACGTTTTAGAAAAAAAGCAAACGACAATTTTAAGTAGACGTTATGACAGTGGTGTAAGAGTAAGGCATACTTGTCCTGTTCGGGGAACAGCGTCAAATATCGTTGTAGGGAGGAAATCGTTGTTGGGATGGTCGTTGTAGATAGGGAAAACTTTATAGGTTTTGCTGTGGGAAATCCGCGCTATGGGTCATATTTCAAAGTTAAGGGTGAATCAATCCCATAAGCGAAATGTTCTAAGTATCAAACTTTTTTTTCTTTCATGGTTATTTTGGATAGGAAGAGCTGATTATGATAAATGAGAAAAAAGAAAAAATATATATGTTGGTATGTGCATTCTTTTTCACTACAGAAATTTGGAAAAGATGTGTCAAATTCGGATTATTTGTCAACTTTTGTCAAAAATAAAGTGTAATCCATTTTGAATAAAAAAAGCATGGCAGTTTTGTGCTTTATTATGTATTTCATGTCTATGGAAGTATTTTCACATATAGCAACTTAATCAAACCGAAACCGAACAGGCACTAGATTTGAACAATATAAATCTCTGAATCAACAACATGGTTTTTATGGGAATTTTTTTTTTGAAAGATATGTTTTTATGAAAAATAGTAAAGCACATATTTCTAGTATCTTTTTTCCAGATATTGTACCAGATGAAAGAACGTACAAAGGCAATTCAAAGTATGAAACTAAATTTATATGTTAAGGTTGACAACTTTGAGTTATTGAAGGAAAGGGAGTTATCACCCTTTGCAAAATTTACGAAAATTATCATATATCAATGATATTTAGAGCTTCATAAATTTCACATTTGGTGCCTGTTTTGTCTTAAGCTAGTCCTTCTATGAGGAAATACTACTATTGTCATGGAATAAATACTACAAAAAAAAACAAATTACAATGTTTGTTTTCATTTGTAATATAATTTATTGAAGCGGGTTCTTTCAATAGGACAAATAAGGAAAATCAAATTATCATCAGACACACCTTTTAGAAATGGCCGTAGAGCCAAAAATTGTACACCACATTATAATATTGTTTAATGTTTCCATTCACTTTAAATGGCTCTTCAAAACAAGACCGTGATAGAGTGTTTATATTTGTTTTGAAAATTTCACACTTCATGAGTTTGATACACGCTTAAACATTGTGTTCTGGATGACTAAATTTTAACAAAGACATTTAATCACACCTTTTTACGTAGAAAAAAAATATAATTTTATCCTCCGATGAAAGTTAGACCTATCACTGCCCTATACTGATTGGACTATCATTCGTGAGCAGTTGGAATCCTTATCTGATGCCCAGTAGCTCGGCGTGACTAAGATCCAATTTGTGTAATAATAGTTTAGAATGGGAAATATTGTCTTCAAAAGAAAACAAAAATTGAAAGAACCTAGCAATGGGTATGCGGGCTGGGGGGTGTTTCAAATTGTTTGAGTTGGTTTAGACCATTTGACATTATGGCATATTGTGAATTAAAGGGAGGTAAATCATATAACTCATATGTATGCAGTAAACCACTCTTATGCAGTCCATTCCCTGATCAATCGGATACGGCAGCAGCGCCTAACTAAGACACACATTGCACAAATACAGACTGGTAGCTAAACAACTCAATAGAATTGCTTCACCACCAGCTGTATTATATACACTGGATGTCCTAACACTCCGAACTGACCAGGGGAATTTGCATCTTACCAATTATAGTCATTATGTAGGCTCCCTGTTATGGGATTTTACCTAACATATGCTATAGACATACATTTACATACGAGAGTTGATGTATCTATAGGATACGCAGTGTATGGCATATTGTGAATTAAAGGGAGGTAAATCATATAACTCATATGTATGCAGTAAACCACTCTTATGCAGTCCATTCCCTGATCAATCGGATACGGCAGCAGCGCCTAGCTAAGACACACATTGCACACATACAGACTGGTAGCTAAACAACTCAATAGAATTGCTTCACCACCAGCTGTATTATATACACTGGATGTCCTAACACTCCGAACTGACCAGGGGAATTTGCATCTTACCAATTATAGTCATTATGTAGGCTCCCTGTTATGGGATTTTACCTAACATATGCTATAGACATACATTTACATACGAGAGTTGATGTATCTATAGGATACGCAGTGAATGGCATATTGTGAATTAAAGGGAGGTTAATCATATAACTCATATGTATGCAGTAAACCACTCTTATGCAGTCCATTCCCTGATCAATCGGATACGGCAGCAGCGCCTAGCTAAGACACACATTGCACAAATACAGACTGGTAGCTAAACAACTCAATAGAATTGCTTCACCACCAGCTGTATTATATACACTGGATGTCCTAACACTCCGAACTGACTAGGGGAATTTGCATCTTACCAATTATAGTCATTATGTAGGCTCCCTGTTATGGGATTTTACCTAACATATGTAATAGACATACATTAAAATACGAGAGTTGATGTATATATAGGATACGCAGTGAATGGCATATTGTGAATTAAAGGGAGGTAAATCATATAACTCATATGTATGCAGTAAACCACTCTTATACAGTCCATTCCCTGATCAATCGGATACGGCAGCAACGCCTAGCTAAGACACACATTGCACAAATACAGACTGGTAGCTAAACAACTCAATAGAATTGCTTCACCACCAGCTGTATTATATACACTGGATGTCCTAACACTCCGAACTGACCAGGGGAATTTGCATCTTACCAATTATAGTCATTATGTAGGCTCCCTGTTATGGGATTTTACCTAACATATGTAATAGACATACATTTACATACGAGAGTTGATGTATCTATAGGATACGCAGTGAATGGCATATCGTGAATTAAAGGGAGGTAAATCATATAACTCATATGTATGCAGTAAACCACTCTTATACAGTCCATTCCCTGATCAATCGGATACGGCAGCAGCGCCTAGCTAAGACACACATTGAACAAATACAGACTGGTAGCTAAACAACTCAATAGAATTGCTTCACCACCAGCTGTATTATATACACTGGATGTCCTAACACTCCGAACTGACCAGGGGAATTTGCATCTTACCAATTAAAGTCATTATGTAGGCTCCCTGTTATGGGATTTTACCTAACATATGCTATAGACATACATTTACATACGAGAGTTGATGTATCTATAGGAAACGCAGTGAATGGCATATGGTGAATTAAAGGGAGGTAAATGATATAACGCATATGTATGCAGTAAACCACTCTTATACAGTCCATTCCCTGATCAATCGGATACGGCAGCAGCGCCTAGCTAAGACACACATTGCACAAATACAGACTGGTAGCTAAACAACTCAATAGAATTGCTTCACACCAGCTGTATTATATACACTGGATGTCCTAACACTCCGAACTGACCAGGGGAATTTGCATCTTACCAATTATAGTCATTATGTAGGCTCCCTGTTATGGGATTTTACCTAACATATGCTATAGACATACATTTACATACGAGAGTTGATGTATCTATAGGATACGCAGTGAATGGCATATTGTGAATTAAAGGGAGGTAAATCATATAACTCATATGCATGCAGTAAACCACTCTTATACAGTCCATTCCCTGATCAATCGGATACGGCAGCAGCGCCTAGCTAAGACACACATTGCACACATACAGACTGGTAGCTAAACAACTCAATAGAATTGCTTCACCACCAGCTGTTTTATATACACTGGATGTCCTTACACTCCGAACTGACCAGGGGAATTTGCATCTTACCAATTGTAGTCATTATGTAGGCTCCCTGTTATGGGATTTTACCTGACATATGCTATAGACATACATTTACATACGAGAGTTGATGTATCTATAGGATACGCAGTGAATGGCATATTGTGAATTAAAGGGAGGTAAATCATATAACTCATATGTATGCAGTAAACCACTCTTATACAGTCCATTCCCTGATCAATCGGATACGGCAGCAGCGCCTAGCTAAGACACTCATTGCACAAATACAGACTGGTAGCTAAACAACTCAATAGAATTGCTTCACCACCTAGCATATGTTAGGTAAAATCCCGTAACAGGGAGCCTACATAATGACTATTATTGGTAAGATGCAAATTCCCCTGGTCAGTTCGGAGTGTTAGGACATCTAGTGTATATAATACAGCTGGTGGTGTAGCAATTCTATTGAGTTGTTTAGCTACCAGTCTGTATTTGTTCAATGTGTGTCTTAGCTAGGCGCTGCTGCCGTATCCGATTGATCAGGGAATGGACTGTATAAGAGTGGTTTACTCCATACATATGAGTTATATCATTTGACATTAGTTTAAACATATTTATTTCATTATAGAAAGATATGTTTATGATAAGGATTAGAACGAAAGCTTATTCAGTTATTCTTCTATTTGAAGACATAATACAATAATGACTAACAATATGTTTAAAAGATAAACAGGAACATGGATAATATAGGTAATTGTTATTTAATATTCAATTCACAATATGGAGTCAAATTATGCACCAAGCTATAGTCCAATAGAAGAGTCCCGTAAAGTGCTGAATACAGAAAGCTCATATATTGATATATCTGCATTAATTTCATTCTGTATATAACATGTAATATCCTTACTGTACCATATCGAATTGAGTATGAACTCAGGTTAGTGTCGGTAGTGATGGGGTTAAATAGTGAATCTGAAAGTCAGTGATTACGTTGGTAAAAAGGTAATAACATCACGTTTTAAAACTATACCAGGATTTGGCCTTGGTCCGAGCTTCGTGGGATGGTGATCGCGTTCCCTACGTTTGACTAAGATACAAACACACAGAGATTCTTTTTACTGAACCTCGGACCCGTCTTACGAAACGTCATACGACATATATTGTCATAAGTGACGTTTTTAAATTCAATACTATTATTTATATCTCCATGTAATCCTGTCTTGTGACATCTCTTTGAAAAGACGACTCCACAGAGATGTCACGAGACAGAATAAAATTATGGAGAAATAAGATGTATTTTAAAGTTTTGACTTACGATCTTTTTATCGTACGACTTTTCGTAAGACGGGCCAAGCACATGGGTATAGATTAAAAAGTGTAAACTCCATAACATTTCTTTCTCTTCAGTTAAATATACTCATCATTCGCGGAATTAAAATACATATTACTGCCATACCACACTCTGCACCGCCCAGGTAGAATGACAGATTGTAGTTGTGTGAGACATCATATATCCAACCTGGAAGAACAATTCATAATCAACTAAATGACTAATTTGAACACTGTCCGTATTGCATACACCGGTATTTAATTATGAATCGAAGTAATCATGGACGTTAAATAGGTGAAAGGGCAAGATCCGTCTGCGTTACATTACATGTTCTTGACATGTTTTTGACATGTTCTTGAACAGATACCTTCCTGATACAATGAAATTATTATTTTGTTTGTGTGGTAGTGATTGCATGTTCTTGTTCATACTGTACAAGTCTTTATTGTGTTGACATAAACAAACTATACATAAAATAAGAAGAGATAATTCTAGTGTCAAGGGAAAACAAATACGAATTTGTGGACAGACATGGAGAAAATTGATGCAAATTGCATAGAGATTTTTTACGTTGTTAATGACGGAATTTAAGATGTAGAGACGTCAAGTCATTTCAGGTAAGAATTGTTTAACGGACGTGAAGGAGTGTATTGGAAGGAAATATGTGCGCGTGGCAGAGAACGATTTATTTTACACAACATTGAAAGTGTTGAAAGAAAAGGGAGAATAAGTCTTAAACTAAAGCCTCGTACAATTAGATGATACGGACAAATTACATGTGGTACTTGGCAAAGGAAGAATATGACAGAGATGCAGACTGGGGAGAAGACGTATTACCTGCAAGAGGAACTCCAGCGAAAATTGATACACCAAAGACAAACAAAATAATTCCAAATGATTTGCCAATCTTCTCAGGTCCAAATTCATCAGTCAGAACTAACGGCAGAAGAATCATATATCCTGCTGTATAATATAAAATATACCTTATTTAAAACAAATAATGTTTCAGTATACCATTTCCACCTCAGCAAAAATTATATCAGTAAGTGCGAGTATAACAATTCGACAGAAAGTTTGTTCCCAAGGATACGGTTACTAAAAAAGCTATAGGAAAGTAAATTCCACCTGTGGATGCTTTCAGTTTCTTTATCACCTTCTACTAATCTGATATAATTTAAGTAATCGTGGTCCAGAGCACCAATATGGGGTAACAGATAATGACACTATAATGCGAGCTAACCAAAAGTAGTTATAGTCGAACTAGTAATAGATGTCTTCTAACGGTAAAAATAATGTTGTATTTAAAGGCAGATGAATGCTGATCGAAACTATTAAAGTTTTCTTTGTAAGTCTTTAACTGTCACTTATTCTCAAGACTTCTAGTATTTTCTGTCAATAAGCACTTGATATAAGTTTGATTCTAGAATATTTTGACCAGAGATTACTTACCAAATGATAAACCAAACAAACATGTCATGGTTACTTTTGTTTCAAACGTTGACAATGGCGGCATCAGCGCTATCGAAATTCCCTGTAGCACTATTGTGATTTCGAACAAAACTCTCCTACTGCAGCATGCCTTGTCTCCGAGCCATCCAAACATTAGCCGCCCAATGATATTACATATTCCTGCAATTACAGTACTGTTTAAGCTAAAGTATACACAAAGTGCACTGCCAGTGCACTGGGTTTAAACTGACAGTGCACTGAGAGTAAACTAATTTTGCACTGACAGTGCACTGACAGTGCACTGATAGTGCACTGGGATTTCAATATCAAACTGATAGTGCACTATCAGTTTAAACCAGGTAACTAGCAGTGCACTGGGGAATGACTACAGCTTTGAATTTAGAGCTGCAGTTTTTATTATACATGAATACCAGTTTATGCATACAAGTATAATATATGTTTTTAGACCTTTTTCAATATTTAAACGTTGGACAAGACTACACAGGTGTAATTTTTATGTCATGAATATTCTGCAAAAACATTGTATAATTTAACAACCAAAATAATTTATTATTGCCTAAAATCAATTCTCCTAAAATAGGAACTCTGTCACTTTTAATCAAGCAATACAAGCAGACGGTAACTAAAAGCAGACTGAAAGTAAAGCAGAATGTGCCTTAAGGCGCATTCTGATTAAATTCAACCTGCTTTAAGTCATTCAAAACTAGTAACAGGCTAATAGGGGAATGGGTTAAATGTGCCAGAAACTAAAGAGAGTACATGTCCATATAACATGCTGTTATGTTGTCGTACCAGTGTTAATTCTTTAAGCTGTAGCTGCAGCATTTTAACCCATTACCCAATAAACGTGACTTTTTACGCCTATACTTTATTCCTCCTCTGAAAAAAATCCCTTTTATATGACGAAAATATTGTATGTCCTAGCAGATAGTAGCTTAAAGCAGGCTTAAAGTTAAGCAGAATGCCTCTTAAGGTGCATTATGCGTTACTTTCAACTTGCTTTAAGTGATCATCTTTCTTTCAAACTTCAAACAAGCTATGGGGTAATGGGGTAAGGAAACTAATCCGTCCCTCATCATGGATCCCCATATCACAGCTTGATACTTATACTTTCTGATAAGGGCACCCTTATCAAATTGCTTATCAATTATCACAGTAGGGTACTAATTGATAGATATGCATCAATCTAGGGGATTAAAATAGTTGTTGCAATTAACACTTACCCTGCTGATCACGACTTGATTGTTAAGTGAAAAAAGTGGATTTAGATCAGCCGCTGCATTATATTGCGTCTGATCTGGATCCAAACTGTTTTACATTCGACTCAGAGACTTTCTGAACAACAAAAAATGCACAAATCTTATTAAAAAAATTTTTTGCATACAACAATATCAAACAATATTACTGCAGTAGAAGGGTTAAGCATACATCAATTTTATCTGCAGAATAAAATTATTGCAAACCTGATCAGAATGATCCTTCAGGAAACCTCTGATCCGGTCTACACTGTTTGCATAGGACTAGTATGCTTTATAAAGGTACACTTTTTAAGACAAATATATACTTTTAAGATATTTTTATCCTTTAATTTCGAAATCTTAGGATTCTCCATGATCAACTTATAGCATCCCCTTATCAGATGGCAGCTTAACCCATTACCCCATAGCTTGTTTCTAGTGATATGTGACCACTAAAAGCAGGTTGAAAGTAATGCAGAATGCGCCCTAAGGTGCATTCTGCTTTACTTTCAGCCTGCTTTGAGCTATTATCTGCTAGAATATAGTGGTTCTCTCCTCCTGATAAATTTCACTATACATTTAACCTGTACTTAAAGGCACACTGTGAATTGCGATATGCAACAATAAATAATGCATATTTTTCAGTTTCTTAATTTTAAGTCTCAAGTTCTGATGAAGTAATTAGCCTTTGATTTAGAGATGGCAGAAAAGAGAGTTTACTGCTCCTTTCAAACTTTTAACAATCAAGGAATCAGCACTGATATCCATTAACCCGTACCCCATAGCCTGTTTCTAGTTTTGAATACAGTTGACCACTAAAAGCAGGTTGCAAGTAAAGCAGAATGGGCCTTAAAGCCAATATCTGATAGGATATAGAATAGATTTATTTCCATCAGTGGAGGACTAAATTAAAGACGTAAAAATGTGTTTTTATGGGCTAATCGGTTAAATATCATTCAAGTTATTCAAATGAAAGTATTTATTTTGATAAATATTCATAATTATTGTATAAATTGAGACTATTTTCTTCACTGGAGGAATAAATTAGAGGCATAAAAAGGCATATTTATTGGGTAATGGGTTAAAGCAGGCTGGAAGTTAAGCAGAAGGCACATTCTACTATACTTTCAAACTGCTTTGAGTGGCCACCTGTCTTCAAAACTAGGCAGTGGATTATGGGGTAATAGGTTTAGACAAGTGGCTGCTTAGTAGAATAAAAATGTTATGCATGGTATCTCTCTGTGTGGCTTTCTTAGCGGTTTAATCTGCCACCTGCCTAAATACCCAAATACAACTTTTAACATTTATTTAATATAAGAATATTCCAGATGGGGAATTCAATTAGTACTAATTCATAAAACAGCTCTTTTCTAAAATTTCGATATCTAAGGACCTTTTTCATGATTACCATTGTAGTAAATAAAGGTTACAAATGATTAAATATCCCTGGAGTAGAGGGTCAAGGTGCCCCTTATCTTCAACTGTCATGTAATAACCAGTGGATTGTCTCTGTGGAAATGTTACATAATCTAACGACCTCCCAGCGGGATGGCAACAGAGTTTATTGCTTTTTAGGATGGGCTTTACATGCATGTCTTATCTATTGAGGCTGTACATTTAAAAAGAACTGTATAAATTAAAGTAATATTTTATTGCTGTTAATTCAAACTTTCGGAAATAATAAGAAAATATTTCATACATTATAATAATGCACTAGTTGCAAAAAAATCAATGTCTTAAAATAAGTCCTTTATTCAGATAATTATTCTGTTGCACTTTTAGGTAAAAGCTCTATAGCCAGGTGGCTGCTTAATGCAGTATGAAAGTCATGCAGAAAGCTCCTTGAAGGTTTTCATGGGTGACTTGCAATCTACATTCCACAACCACCTGTATTAACCCATTACCCCATAAATACGCCTTTTTATGCCTCTTCTTTACTGGAGAAAATAGTTCCAATTTATACAGATATGAAAATGAATGATAAGAACTATTTTCTTTATCTAGCAGATGGTAGCGTAAGCAGGCTGAAAGTAAAGCAGAATGCGCCTTAAGGCGCGCATTCTGCTTTACTTTCAACATGCTTTAAGTGGTCACCAATTTTGAAAACTAGAATCAGACTATGGGGTAATGGGTTACAGGCCAAACCCGTGATACTGGAGAGGACTTACATAGGCAATGCCTGTTGTCCAATCCATTTCATTATTTGAATAAAATATTGTTTAAACCAAACCCGTGATATAGTCGTTGAAGTGAGGATTAGCAATGCAAAAAGTGTAGATCCAGTTGAAAGACCATTTGATGGACTCATTTGGATCCAAATTTTTTGACATTTAGTGTTTTGAAAATAACTCCAATAAAATCCACAGTGATGTGTCACTTTTTAACCAATTTCTTGATTGAACAATATTTTTACTTCTGATCAGGGTCTGCTCTGCTTTATTATATATATCTGATTCTTCACTGTTTGCTGTGTAAATAAAATCCTTTGTTTTTATATTTCAATAGAACAATCAGTCAATTATTCAGAATGGGTGGAGTATTGACCAGAGAAATGGTTAATAGCCTGAACCAGTACCCTCAGCCTTAATCACTTTATACAAATGGTCAATGTATCTGTTGCAAATCTCTGGAGTCACAGTTCTCCAGAACTCCAAAATGCCTTCAACAAGTTGCGCTTGATTTCGGGTTTTTTTGTTTTTCCTAATATAATGTTTCAATTTTGCCCACATATTGTCAATTGGATTCAAGTCTGGTGATTCTGATGGAGTGATCCAGTGGTTAATTCCATGTTCAGCCATGAATGGTTTTTACCCCATAGCCTGTTTCTATTTTGGAAAAGAGTTGACCAATTAAGGCAGGTTGGAAGTTAAGTAGAATGCACCTTAAGGTGCATTCTGCATTACTTTCAGTCTGCTTTAAGCTATAATCTGCTAGAATATAGAAAACATATTTCTTATAATTCTTATTTGTACCAGTATAAATTAGATTTTTTTCCTTCAGTGGATAAATAAAATAAAGGCATAAAAAGGTGTATTTATTGGGTAATGGGTTTAAAGTTTTAATTTCTGTTTACCATCAATACATCATCCCCCCAAACAATGCAGAAAAAACTGCAGCTCTAAAATAAAGCTGTAGTCATTCCCCAGTGCACTGCTAGTTACCTGGTTTAAACTGATAGTGCACTATCAGTTTGTTATTGAAATCTCAGTGCACTATCAGTGCACTGTCAGTGCACTGTCAGTGCAAAATTAGTTTACTCTCAGTGCACTGTCAGTTTAAACCCAGTGCACTGGCAGTGCACTGGGGTGTATAGTTTAGCTTAAACAGTACTGTATATCAGAGAAATATATGATGCACTGTATCATTCACATGTATGTTCAAGTCTTAGAGTATTATTCAATCGCTGTTAACATACTTATTACTTCAAACATAACAAATAAACTCAATGCAAATCCAATTATCTTAACCACCACGACTATGGTGTCAATGGATACTTAACTCATATATCGATGTTTAACAACAGTCATGCGGCAAAACAAAATCGACACACAAAGAATTTTCATTTGTATCCTGCAATAAACAACCAGTTCTGTCAAAGACTACCAATAGTTGCGCTTTTTGCAAGTTTGAGCGGCATACGAATAGCTATAAATCTAGAGCTCCAGATAAGGGGAGTATTTCGAAAACTAAATTATTTTATTCCTGAGTTAGTCCTATAGAATGACTAGTCATTAGAATCGTCTCTTCGAGACAATTCTAATGACTAGTCACATCATAAGATTTTTTTCTGCAATGAGTGAAAACATGTTGGATTTGTTCAATATACTTGCTCTTAACTGGAGTCCTATAAAACTCTTTGTTTATAAAGTCATTCTTTGTCGGTTGTGGAATATTGCCTTACATTGAGTGTCTGTGTAAAACGTTCTGTTAGTATATTAAAAGGTTGTCATTTGCGGATCATGATAGTAGGGATACGACTCCGATCTCTTTGAAACCGACTGACTTGGGGTCTGCGCTATAATTCTAGGACAGCTTCTTATCTTTATGTTTAAATTAAGGGAGTAATTTCAGCCATGAATTATGTAGGTCCCGCGATCTGGGACGGAGAGGGTAGATGACTGCTACCCCGTGGCTGTGTTCATTCTGTAGATGTTATGGATCTAATTTGGAGTTCTGGGGTTGTACCGTCGACCAGTGCCTGCCTTGTGGATCTTGATGATACTATACGACTCTGATATATTTTGAAACCAGCTGGCGTGGATATGTGGTATTATTCATGGACAGCTTTCACAATTTTAAATCATGTCATTGATCTTTTAAATATTTAACTCATTTTAAAGTTGATTTTACAAACTTTTGATAAATTATTTTATATAATCTTGGTAATAACATTGAAAGGCCTTCCCTTGTTCGGAAATGTTTCCATGTAAATCCATAAGGTATCAAGTTTATCTTTAGATCTTAAAGTTTTATATGTCTTTCTCGCTTTGTGTAATTTCATGTGAAGCACTTTTGAACGCACAACCCCTGTGTGAAAAGAGCGCTATAAATTTTGTATAAATTGAATCATTTCTAATCATATGACAATACCATATACTTACCAATTGATGATACTAACATAACCGCATCCGTTTTGCTCAAACCACTTTGTGTAACCTGGTCTGGTAATAAACTGAATGGAATCATAAATGCTAGACTCATGAATGAGCTTGATGTCATGATAACGAAAAATCTTTTATTCTTCAGAAGGTGTAGGTTTTCTTGAACCATGCACTTTAATGAATGTAACATTGACTTTAAAACATTCTTTGAACGCTCTTTATGCTGTATATCATTGCTGTCCTTCTCGGCTTGGAATTGTTCTTTCCTTTTACTTTTTGTCTTTGGTAATCCGAGCAGAAGTCCACAAGGTATTCCGTTTAATAGTATTCCTGACACAACCAGTAACGCCATCCTCCAACCATATTCGATGATGAGCTTGTTGATCAATGTATTGAACGTAAATATCCCCAAACCTATTGAATATATAATTGCAATCAATTGTTTACCAAATGACACACTTAGTATAGAAGAACTGCAGAACGATGATAAACATATAGAATGATACAAACCATGTTGATACTCGTTTACATGTAAACCTATGTGAAAATAGTTCAGAGCAGAATTTTAGGAAATGCCATGACGCATATATATTATAAATCGTAAATAAAGAAAACTGAATAATATGATAGTCTAGTAGAAACGAGATCGTAAAGAAATAAAGGCTTTTAATTCTAAAATTCTTCATCAATTGCAAAATAAGAAATCTCAGAAATAAGCCTTTAAGGTTAACAATTTGAAATAAAACACGCCAATGACGTTTACTTCAATACTTTAGAATATATTATCTGTGATGATTCTGGCAATGATCAAAACACACCTATAGGAAAAGTTTACGTAAATTTATAAAACCGAAAAAACAAGCCAGACTTCGAATTGTTCATCCCCCCTTTAACTAAGCACGTATCACTGCGACCTCGTTATTGTTACAGATGATGACACTATGTTGCTTTATGATTATTTTGTATCTTTTTCCATAATTGACGATCGTGATAAACCATTGCCAACATTGACAAAATTTACGAATGAAAATATTTACACTATATCTGTTTCCCTCTCTATATTTTACCCATTCACTGTCATCTCGACGTCACAACCTGACGTTTACTGCCATAATGGCATGTCGTCTGTGTGTAAAACAGGTACATGCTGTTGTAACTAAAGATAAGATTTCAAGATAGTTTGGCTAAAAAATATTCCGATTGTCGAACAGTTTAAATGCTCATAACGTGTAAGTGAAGTTGAATACGAAAGAGAATTTGTTAAGTCACGCGTAATAAAGATTGATATGAAATGTGTTACCATTGCCACAGTGTGCTATTCCACATGCAATCGAGCGCCTCTCGTTGAAGTTTTTGATAACACACGCCTCAGCAGGCAGATACATGAGCCCAAAACCAATCCCTGAAATATAAATAAAATGTCCCATTGTTAAGACGGACGTTTAAAAATGCAAACGGGCAGTACACATTCAGATGTGAAAATATTCGAGTAGTGTCCGGTCTAAATACAAATGCATGGAATTATCAAGAAATATTGACCTAAATCTATTGTTTAATACTAGATTTACTATTCTTATGATATTGCATGTTGCGGCACATGCTATCGAGTGTCAAATGCGAAACGTAAGGCTTTGATAGGAAAACAAAACCGAGAGAACTAATTTAAAATATGTACCTCTGCTCAGTTAAACCCAATCCATACCGGGCACAATTGCTGGTTGCAAGCAGATTATATTCTGAGCAGATGTCACGTAATGTGGCATCTGCTAAGGATCGAAATGGTTTGACACATATTGCGATATTATTTTTGTCAATTGACCGAAAACAAAAGTTGTAAATTGTTTAATGCAGATAATGTCACGGCAGTGAATATGCTAAGGAAATAACAAGACGATCACAGTCGGGGTTGGTTGGTTGTAGAAGGTATTCTTAATTTCACGCAAAGTTAGCTTATAGTTTGTAAAAGGATTTATAATATTTGCTTACCTCCGAGTAGGCCATAAGTAAGGCACATGACTGGTAATGTTTTGACAAAAGTACTCGCAAGAAAGCTGGTAAACGTTATGAACGAACCAGTCATAATAAGTAGTCTACTGCCATATTTGTCAACCAGAGATCCTACGATAGGACCTGAAATTAAACGGGTAAATGATGTTTTAACAGTACGTCTGTTAATCGCGACTGGACTTTGTTTGGCACCACAAATGCGTGCACCACGATATCGAGGATGAACTCCTTCACAGTTACTAATTTGTTATTTGTTTGTTTTAACTTGTTTATTGCTTATTACTCTCACACACGTAGTGAAAAACCTCGTGAATTCGATATGATTTCATTCACATTTAATCTTGTTTATTTCAGCACACCTGCTCAAGGAAATGACCGATATAAACCGGACACAGTGATGCTTTTGATGACGGTGACAGCTATCACCAAAACCGTAAGAAGTACGTTGAAATTATTGGTAGTGAAACCAAAAATATATTTTCATTGCTTTCTCGATATTTGAATCCGATCAACTGGTAAATTTCGTAATATCTTAATAGAGTTAACATTGAATTTGTACCCAACTTGAAAAATTGAAGTTGTGTTATTTTAATGCGATTTTGAACCATTAATAATTTTTTTTATGAAAGTTAAATTATGAATGTAAATAGCATTGAAAGGGCACTAAACAAAGTTTTCATTACATAAGATTTATGATCATAAAATAAGTACCTAATATACACAAAGTCCCAGTCATGATGGAGCCAACCAAGGCTGTAGAAGCTCTGCTGCTCCCGAATTCATCGAGAAACTCAACAAGGATAATACCAAATGAAAACCCTATCCCATTTACAAGAAAACACGCTAAGAAGTTTGCAACAATAAAAGTCCATCCGTCTCTAAATTCCGAACGTTCCATCTTGGTATAAATGGTTGCGATCCATCAGTAAGACCCAAAACCACATGATAATTTCACTATGTCCATGTCTGATATGACTTTTTGATTGTAAGGTTTTGGAACAGGGTTTATATTTTATGTACACTGTTCGTCTTTATAGGTGAATATAGGAGATAAGAGTGAGGTTGGGCGCCCCTAAACCCAGGTTTAACCCCCAGTGGTTGTTAATAATTAATTTATAATTAATTATTGATTGCTACTGACCGTACCAAGGCGGGCTCCTATATTCACTTTGCTTTATGTTTGTCTTGCGTGTTGTTTTCTATTTAATGTGTAGATGAAGGAATGGTATTGCGTGTGTGTGTGTGTGTGTGTGTGTGTTGTGGTATGACTGTGTGTGTGTGTTCTGCTTGAGAGGTGGGTGTATTGTTTGTGTTGCGTTTCCTGCTTGAGTCTTTAATATTTATTGGTTCACATTTTAAAACAGTTTCCAATTCAGATCAGAATAAAGTACACGTTACATCCTGCATTATTGTTGCCCTACACTCTGCTTTTGTCTATCATAAACACTATTCATGTACATTTTATTTCAGTGGTAGATTAAAGACTGCTGACTGGTATGCTATGTATCGATGTCGTTATTTATAACATTTGTTGCAAGTTTTTACCTTTTGGGAAACCTTATACTGAAGCAGTTTGGTCATATTTTAGAACACCCGGTGCATGTAGACTAACATTACTAGGCTACCAATTAGCTCTCCAAAATATGCTTGCTGGACGATATTATTATAAATGTTCAAGGGCGGTCTAATGACTATTCAGTGTTTGTCTATATAACTCTAGATTTTATATGACAAGGAAAACAGCTGATATAACTAATGCTATACTAACTGTTAAATAGAAATCTTGGTAATAATTGTAATTATGATTGTAAAATACCGGGTGAAACTGGTTTGAAATTTAACGTTCAAGAAAAATCACATACATGTAGCGTTTTAAACATAGTCATTTTAGGATGTAACACTGCGTATGTAAAGAACATTGAAACTGTATTATCGAAAGGGCGTTGAACAATATAATAAGAAAATAAGTACCTAATATACACAAAGTCCCAGTCATGATGGAGCCAACCAAGGCTGTAGAAGCTCTGCTGCTCCCGAATTCATCGAGGAACTCAACTAGGATAATACCAAACGAAAACCCTATTCCATTTACAAGAAAAATCGTAAAAAAGTTTGCAATAATAAAATGCCATCCGTCTCTAAATTCCGAAAGTTCCATCTTTTTTATATATGATTCGTGGTCCGTCAATAGCCGTCAATATGGTGAGTGCATTTTACAACTCCACAACATCTCTAGTCATGTTTGATATGACCTGGCTCACATTTGTAAATAGTTTTAATCCAGATCAGAATAAAAAACATTTTGCATTTTTGAGCATTATCCCTGTCCTACATTCATCTTTATCCTCAACACTTATAGTGTTTCTTTTATTTCAGAGGTAGTGTAAAGGAATGTTGACTGTTATATATTGATGTCGTGTTAACTGTTTTGTTGCAAGTTTTTTTTCTTTTTGAGAAACACTATATTGAATCATTCTGGTTATATTTCATGTACCTGGTGCATGCAAACTAAAATGACTAGGCTACCAATCCTGTATTAACCAGTTGATGCCTGAACATTTCAACCAGCTCTCCCAAAATGCTTGTTCGGTGATATCATTATAAATAGTTATTACATCTAGACAGGTACGTCCTGATATCTGTAGTATTGTCTATGAAAACAGTATCAGTAACGCGTCTCATGTTAGGCCGTCTCTAATATTTGATGGTTTTGTTTAAATACAAAACATTGAGTTTGAGTATATGGAAGTGTCTCTCTATACATAATGAGATGGCTTTTCCTTATGTCTCGCTATTTTACCATCACTTTACGCCTATTGAGGAAAGATAAGAAATTCATACAAAGGACTAATGTCTTTAAAATGCACCCTGAATGTAACTCCAATTGTTTCGTGAGATTTTTACCCCTTCACCGTTTCTTTGTCGTCTGCTTCAATTTTGTTGTCTGTAATATCGTTTCAAAGTAAAAAATAAGGCAGCATGACTAAAGAAATTTCAAAACGAGTTTGGATCATGATTAAAACTGTTTGCAAACGCGCTTTTAAGCGTCAATGAGAGCGAAAGGGTTAAATTGCATCATGAATGTAACGCTATACATGTATATGTTTCTGAAACAAGAATCTAAATTACAACAGAAACCGGAGAAAAACACAATGAAAATAGATGGCTCACACAGACATACTTTCAATTAGTCGAACGCTTTAGCATTTGAAATGCCTCAAACCTAGTTCCTAAGTAGGTCGGTAAACTACTTATTATGTTTGCAAACAACCGGATGAAACTGGTTTTAAAATTTATCGTTCAAGAAAAAATCACATAGCGTTTTAAACATATTTATTTCAAGATGTAACACTATGTATGTAAAGAATATTGAATTGCATGGGAAGATGTTTGCCTATTTTTGTAGAGTATAGGTATAAATCTAACAAAAATAGTGGATAGTATGTTTGGTCGTACATGTATAAATATGGCTGTGTGTTTCAACAAGGTAAATCGGATATTCATGATATACAAGTAGCGACTATAGATAGCAGAGAAAGAGTATTGTCTCCCTCAACCAGTTTATTGCATTTCGGTTTGGTTTATTTGTTTTAACCCTTTACCTGATAGCCTATTTCTATTACTTAAGATAGGTGACTACTTAAAGCAGGTTGAATGTAAAGCAGAATGCGCCTTAGGGCGCATTCTGCTTTACTTTCAGCCTGCTTTAAGCTATCATGTGCTATAAAATAGAAAATATTCCCTATAATACATATTCATTACTGATTAAATTGGAACTATTTTCTTCAGCGGATGAATAAATCATATCCGCTAAAATGCGCTTCTATTGGGGAAAGGGTTAAACCATTAGCTCATAGATACGCCTTTTACGCCTTTAATTTATTCCTGTACTTAAAAAAATACTTCCACTTTACACAGTCATGATTATACACTATAAAAATAGTTTCTATCCTAGCCAACGATATAAAGCAGGCTGAATGTAAAGCAGAATGCGCCTTAAGGCGAATTCTGCTTTACTTTCAACCTGCTTTCAGTGGTCATGAGCCTTCAAAACTAGAAATATGATATGGGGTAATAGGTTAAGGCATTAGTTAATAGCATGGTTTCCGCTTCAAGTGTTCGCGAAAAAAAAGTAAAGTGTGACAAATTGATATGATTTATATAGAAAGAAATTTGTATGTTTGCAGCTCATTTTTGAGAGACTTTCCTTAGAGGGAAGCTACTCGCTTGTTATTAAGAGCAGATGCAGTGGTCTCCCTTTATGCGCCTACCACAAGATTAATAAATGTACAATGTATGCAGAAGAGATGAAGTTAGTGTTTCCTAATAAACAAGTTTATTGACATTTAAACCAAAAAGAAGCTAAACCTGAATTATATAAAAAGCTTGTTTGATCATATTTACTCAGTCAAGTCAGTTAAGGAAATACAACCTTCAGTGTATAGGTACATCTTTGGATTTCGGTGTGTTGCATTCTACTTTAAGGTCATTGTAGATTGACCTTGACCTTTGACTGTTTTCTTTCTTTTCAGGCCTTGTCAGTAAGGACCTCATTTAGTTTCGCCGTCATAGGTGGACCGGGATCGGGGAGCTATCTATCCACCGACACACATTGCAAACCATTTGCTAACAGTAATTCTATGTCACTGAAAAAAAACTGTTTTTTACTTACAATACAAACAAAGTACGAGGGAAAAACTGTAAGCCAGGATGACTTATTCGTTTTTGATTTCTTTTTATTCGAACAGAAACATTATTTTACAGTAATTTATATCATAAATATGTATTTATATACAATCATTTTGTTTTTCAAACTCATACTTTAATATTATTCCTAGACATCAACACCTTTGTACACCCGATCATAATTATAAAGGTGCATACATTTGAGAAGTGAAAACAAACAAAAGTCCATATCAATCGGTGTTTTTGACAATATAGTAATCTGTTCCTATTAATTATAAAAATAGTCTGCAGGATTTTTTTGATCTGATATAGACTTATATCCATGTGTGCTTAAAATATAGATTGTTCCTTAGACCTGGTGCTGTGGTTTGATAATATAATTTGCACTGGACAATTTAAATTTTAAAATGGATTAGAATTAGATTTTTTACATTATCTGGGCTGTGTCTTAAACCAAAGACCATTTTTTCAATATAAAGAGTACGAAAAGCTTTATGAAATGAATGAATATGCTTTTATTAGTGTGTGGCTGAAAGGGTACCGCCAAAACAAATGATCGACAGTGTCTATGTCTCAGTTACAAAAAGTACATGACGGGCTATCAGTATATTTCATTTTGAATACCGGTAGATAGGAGTTTGTGCCTAGTATTCGACGTATTACTCTAACGTGAAACCATTGTATATCTGTATCATTAGTTAATAAAATTTGCATAAAGAAAATTTTGTTTACAACCATTGTTGCGAATTTTCTTTCTTAATATTCTACACCATGTTTGAATGCAAGTCGGGTTATCTGTGTTTCTTCTTAAACACTCGTACATTGAAGTATTTTCATGTAAGGCGGGGCAGCTGGTTTCTGAATGAGTTTTCTATTTCTCTTTTGTATTTTTCATATTTCAAGTTTAATTCTGAAGAGTAAAGAATTGGTAGACATGTTATATTTATTTATAAATTCGCCGAGTTAATGATAGATCCATATTCATTTACTAAGTCTTCAATACAATGTAATTTTACCTTAAACCATTAATTCAAGAAAATGTATTTTGCCCAACCAAAATCCTTTGGTTACAAAATAATGGATGATCTTGGGTGTCGTTTTTATCTTTAATGTAATTATTGAATGATTGTGCAAATGCTATAAAAGTTTCAGCCCAAAATAATAATATTATATATTACGGAGTGGCTATTGACAGTCGACAGTCATTGCCGATTTCACGTTAAATTCGCTATTGACAGTCGATTGTCAATAGCGAATATACGTTCAAAAGGCCATTGTTAGCCGACTGTAATTAGCGAATTAAACGTTATATCGCTATTGACAGTCGTATGTCATTAAGGAATATACGTTCAAAGGAATTTTATTTGGATACTAGTATTTTAATATGATTTTAATAATGATCTCTGTACAACGTAATGCATCTTTACTGAACATGCTCTCATAATGTCAAAAATAGTACTAATGCGGTTATGAAAATAAGACTTCAGTATTGAACTGATGTTATGCTTAATTCCATGGTGCTCTGTTGTTTGTTTGTCCGTCTGTCCGAGCTCACAAGGCGATATAACCTAGTCACATAAGTGAAAACTTGAAACCTTGTCATCTCTCGGAACATTTAAAATTGCCCATCTCTTTTGACATTAACCTAGCTAGAAGTCGACAATAAGGTTAGGGTTAGCTTCTAGATCATCTTATACCAAAGTTAGAGCAAGAATTATCTGTTATGTGGCTAGCCAAGCGTGTAAGAGAACGGGAAAACGACAATGCTATATTTATTATGTCTATCCATACGCCATTATTAAGCTGTATTATTAGCCTTCTGATCCATGATATTTCAATTAATGCTCGTAGACTTATCATTTTAAACCTCCTTCTGTATAGTATTTCACTATTGTTGGTTGCTTTATCTTATGACATCCGCCTCAAATGTAGGTTAAACTATGTTATTTAGCTTTTTTATCATTTGATCTGAAGGTTTCAGTAATGCAAGAAACGAATTATTTAGTTTTGCAATTAACAAACTTTTAATAACAGTGGACAATCTGTTATTCTTTCCCGTTTAAACGCAAACGTACGCAAACGCAAAGCACTAAAACGTAGAAAAGAACAACTTTTGGACAATTCTGATAATTCTTGTTTATTTTGGTGGCAAACGGTTTGGAGCCTGATCAGACGCCGGGTTACCCGGCGTCTGAACTGGCTCCAAACTGTTTGCACTGCAAATATTAGTTTTAGCGTAAACGCGTTTATTGGGAAAGAATAACAGATTCTCCACTGTAGTATACCTTGCATTACAAAGTGGCAAACAATTCAGCGACTGATTAGAGTGGTCCCGAAAGGAATAAAGGGTCCTTGTTCTTGATCTTCAGCGTTTTCTTTAGACAAGTGTATTCTTTACGGTCATACTGTGTTACAAGGGTGTGTACACGAGTCACGCGGGGTCGAACATGTTAGGAACTCGTTTTAGTAGTTCATCAGTTTGAATTTGAATTCGGTTAAATCCATTCATTGCCTTATCCTGATTGCAATGGTTATTTGCTAACAGTTTTTGTCCTAATCAAACACCACGTGACGCGGCGTCTTGTCCTGATCAAAACTGTTTGACACTCAATTTTATATTTCTAAAGTTAAAATACCTAAAGTTTAAATTTGAGAAATCAAGGCAGACGACAGTTGTTTAAAGCTGACAATGTATTGAATGTTTTAAGATAAGCAGACGATATATTGCCTGTGAAAGGGTTATTAAGCTCCCTCCCTACAACGACCCTCTCAACAACGACTCCCTCCTTACAACGACCCTTGCTGCTGTTCCCCAAACAAGACAGTCATATCTTACGCTTTTCATGGCTGCAATACCGTCTGCTTAAATTTGTCGTCTGCTGTTTTTCTCAAATTCAAAATAATGGACATTTTGATAGAAAAAACTTAATAACGAGTGACAAACAGCTTGAATCCAGATCAGACGGCGTCTGATCTGGATTCAAACTGTTTGCAAATGTTAACCAAGTTCCCTCCCTAATGCAGACGATATTTTGGCGATAAGAGGGTCAAAGCAGACGATAAAACTTGGCACTGAATGAGTTAAAGCAGATAATTATGTCATGGCATGACTGTGAGTAGCCTTTTGACCTAGTTCATGGATAATCTGGTGCACATTCTTGTTTTGAGCTGCAGTCTGTGCAGATCGTTGAATGATTGTAATAAAAAAGATAAGTTAAAGGGTGTAATCTCTTAAAGTACAGTGGAGAATCTGTTATTCTTTCCCAATAAACGCGTTTACGCTAAAACTATTATTCCCAGTGCAAGCAGTTTGGAGCCAGATCAGACGCCGGGTAACCCGGCGTCTGATCAGGCTCCAAACTGTTTGCCACCAAGATAAACATGAAATATCAGAATTGACCAAAAGTTGTTATTTTCTACGTTTTAGCGCTTTGCGTTTGCGTACGTTTGCGTTTAAACGGGAAAGAATAACAGATTCTCCACTGTATGTTGCCAAAGGAATTTATCACCTACATTTTACACCCCTTCACTGCCATACCCCGAGTGCAATAATTATATGCAAATAGTTTGAATCCTGATCAGACGCCGCGTAATGCGGTGTCTGATCATGTTTCAAACTGTTTGACACTCGTTTCAATATTTTTAAGTTATGTTATTTGTAGATTATATTAACCCTTTGCCTGCTGGATCCAAACTGTTTGATATTCGTTTTTTGGTTTCTTTACTCGAAAAATGTATATATCTAGATTTAACACATTTTGCAGACGACAATTTCGAAGCAGACGATATTACCGCAGGATAAGGGTTAAAGAAATAATCAGTTTTTGTCTTGGTAATGCAGTAATTTCTGTATATAACATTTAAATTGAGAAAAAAGGCAGACGACAAATAGTTAAAGCTGATGACGTCATGGCAGTAAAGGGGTTAAACTTGTAGTATTGATATACGTGGTACATGCAGGTCACAAGAGTTCACAAATGAGCCTTATCTTTGTTTTGACATTGACCTTAAATAATCTGCCTTCATATCGTTTAAATTGAAATTGAAATTATTATCTGCAAAATGTATAAAATATATAACGTTTACGGAATTCTGAAACTTGATTCTAAAACATCAGTCAAAAGATAAGGGTCAAACAGTTTGGATTTAGATCAGACGTCGTGTTAATCTGTGTCTTGTCGAGATTTAAATTGTTTGAAAAGTCACGTCGACAGGAAAACAGTTAACCCTTAGCCTGCCACTCACGACTATAGCTCCATATGCAAACAGCTTGGATCCGGATGAGACGCCGAGTAACTCGGCGTCTCATCCGGATCCAAGCTGTTTGACACTCGGACAACATTTTCAGCAATTTTGAGCAACTTTGAAGCACTTTGAAACTTGAAGCAGACGAGAAATATAGCAGACGACAATTTATTTGGCGGGCTAAGGGTTAATCTTCCACTCGTTTTCAAACTGACCAAGAGATAATGCTGACTCAGTCGTTTGACTGCTCTAGTTGCAGAACATCGGTATTTTCAACTTGTTGTGACTTATGCGCACAAATTCGAACCCTCGCCGAGCTCAAGACATTTTTCCATAGTTTTTAAAATAGGTGACCACTTAAAGCAGGTTGAAAGGAAAGCAGAATGCGCCTTATCGTTTACTCGATGGTTCACCATGTATGTGTAGGTTTCCTTCTCTGTTGGGGATTTAATGTGCGCTCACATTTGCTCTACGGCGGCCGCAGCAACGTGAAATCGGTAGAATCTTGCGGCGGCCGTAGAGATTCTACGGCGGCCGTACGGCGTCGCACGGCGTATCCCAATATTTGATAGGCCGTAGAGCTCGCCATAGAATTATAACGCGGAGTTGTAACATTTTTTAATATCTACGGCGGCCGTAGAAAACACTAGCCGCAGAGTGGTTCTGGGGCTGCCGTACGGTCGCTGTACGGCCACCGGAACTCAATTGTCACTTTTCCTATTGTGCATTTGTACTTTTGTTCATACATGTAAAACATTTGTATTATCTACAATCGACTTAGATGTTCTTAAATGCTGTCCAAATATGTCCTTTGACTTCACGGTGTAGTTGGACTGAAATGAGTTGTGTGAACATGTAGCAGAACCAGGCATCATTTTGTTTGCAGAGCATCTGATGGAGCTTTCACAGCTGTCGTACGGTGGCCGTACGGCGACCACACGGCGGCCGTACGGTGGCCGCAGGTTTTTTAACCTCAAAAGATAAGAACTCGTCGTGCGGCATCCGCAGCAAATGTGAGCGCAAAACACGGCGGTCGTAGGAATTCTGCGGCGGCCGAGTCGTAGAAATAGCAAGCCGTGTGGCCGCCGTGCGGCAGCCGTGTGGTACCCGCAGCAAATGTGAGCGAGGCATTAATGACTTACACAGCTTAGAACGTTCAATACTCCGAGAAATATAAAGCCAAAGGTAGCAATCAGCACTAATATCGTATTGCAGCCCATCTTCCACTGTCACTGTCCAGACTGGACTTGAAATGACATTAACCCATTTGCGCCCAGTGGATTATTCCATGTTTTATATTGGATTAGTTCAATTTTTATCAAAGGGATGCCTGGTCAAAATTTTCATTTTCATTTTGTTTTATATTGATATTCCTATCCATTAACAGTGTAGACTCTGATCAGGCGCCGCATAATGCGGCGTCAGATCAGAGTCTATACTGTTTGCCTATGTCCTATATATGGGATCGTGGGCACAAATGGGTTAAGGCTTATTATGCTGAATTTGTCGTCTGCAGTAAATATAACGTCTGCCAAAAATTCAAAATAATATTTCATGCTACAGAAATAAAGAAATAAATGCATCTAAATGTAAGTCTTGTTTCTTTTTGTACTGAGTGTACAGTGGAGAATCTGTTATTTTTTCCCAATAAACGCGTTTACGCTAAAACTATCAATTGCAGTGCAAACAGTTTGGAGCCAGATCAGACGCCGGGTAACCCGGTGTCTGATCAGGCTCCAAACTGTTTGCCACCAAGATAAACAAGAATTATCAGAATTGTCCAAAAGTTGTTCTTTTCTACGTTTTAGTGCTTTGCGTTTGCGTACGTTTGCGTACGTTTGCGTTTAAACGGGAAAGAATAACAGATTCTCCACTGTATGCATGTTGTCCAATCCATTTCATTATCCCATATGTACGCCTTTTTACGCCTCTAATAGTAACTGTTATTCCACTAAACAAAATAGTTCCGATTTATATAATCATAAATATGAAACCATAAGAAATGCTTCTTTTATTTTAGCATGTGGTAGCTTAAAGCAGGTTGATAATAAAGCAGAATGCGCCTTAACGCGCATTCTGCTTCACTTTCAACTTACTTCAAGTGGTCACCTGTCTTCAAAACTCGGTCAGGCTATGGGGTAATGGGTTATATCAATTTTATTGTGTGTAATTTCTACTCAAAGGAATGGAAAGTATGTACAGTGCTCCCTTCCTACAACGGCCCTCCCAACAAAGACTCCCTCTTTAGAACGACTCTTGCCGCGGTTTCCTAAACAGGACACTCATACATGTATCCAACGCTTTCACTACTGCAATATCGTCTACTAAAATTTGTCATGTGCTGTTTTTTAAAAAGTTACATAATGGGCATTTTGACAGGAAAACAAACATAATGACGAATGACAAACAGCTTGAATCCAGACCGTACGCGGCGTCTGATTTGGATTAAAGCTGTTTCCTGTTGTAGTCAATTTCCCTCCCTATAGCAACTCCACCCGAACAACGCACACAAATTTTTGTCTCCCATTGGATGTCGTTGTAGAGATGGAGCGCTGCATACCAAATTATATAATTATGTATATTATATAATGTAGGGCATGGTTTATACCCTATGTGGTTTTGTTTTTAACCTTTTCATGTGAAGCAATGTCATACGTCTGTCTGGATATGGTTTGCGTAAAAAGTGTCGCCTCATGTTACTTCTCAAATTCAGGTTTTTACAATTGTGAACAGAAAAAAGACATCGTCCTGAGTGTTAAATAGTTACAAACGTAACTGATCGTTTGATCCAACCTGTTTAAAGTTACCACAGACGCGTATCCAGACGGGATCATTCCCCACCCCTTTGAAAAGTCTTAAAGAAAGGAGGAGTATAGAAAAAAAAGAGGTTTCGTCAATTTAACGCCAAAAAGGGCCTGACAAAATATGAATTTAAAATGCTGTTAAAATCTTTTTGGGGTTTAATTATTTCGGCACTAAATTAGTCGTGAGGTATTTAACCTGTCACCGTTGTTTTGTCGTCTGCTTTAATATTGTTGTCTGCAAGAACGTTTCAAGGTTAGATTTAAGGTGGGATGACTTAAGAAATACCAATACAAGTTGGAGAGGACTTACATAGGCTTTGCCTGTTTTCCAATCATTTTCTCTGAATAAAATAGTTTGGATCCAAACTGTTTGCAAAGTCGCCTTTATGCGACTTCGGCGCCGAAAGAGTAAAGTGACGAAATTTTAAACGTATATTTGCAATGGAGTGGAGAAGACGCTATCGGTGTCGTTTAAAGGAAACACAATTGCAATGAAATAAATTGTAGAAAATCGCATTCTCTTGATGATGTTGACTGGTTGTTGTTGTTTTTTCAATCTGGGTGGCAAACAGTTTTGAACCCGGCGTCTGGTCTGGTTCCAAACGATTTGTAGTAAAACTATCATTTTATCATAAACGTGTTTACCGTGGAGAATATGTTATTCTTTCCCAATAAACGCGTTTACGCTAAAACTATTATTTGCAGTGCAAACAGTTTGGAGCCAGATCAGACGCCGCGTAACCCGGCGTCTGATCAGGCTCCAAACTGTTTGCCACCAAGATATAGATGAATTATCAGAATTGTCAAAAAGTTGTACTTTTCTACGTTTTAGTATTTTGCGTTTGCGTACGTTTGCGTTTAAACGGGAAAGAATAACAGATTCTCCACTGCAACTATATGTTAACCCTGTTGCTCCCAATGACGTCATAAAGCGCGTTTGCAAACGCGGCGTCTGATCAGGACCCAAACTGTTTGACACTCTTATCGATATTAATTAAGTCATACAACTTTGCAACGTGCCTTGCAGACAGAAATACTGAAGTAAACAACAAAAAAGCGGTGAAGGGGTAAACATCTCCCGAATAATTCGATCATGAAAGGGTTAAATTGTCCATGTTGGACTCCCTCAGAAAACTCGCTGGATCCGCGCATGCATGCCCCACATACCCAGACGTGTCCGTGAATTGGTAAAAGTGAATATTATCTTACTTCATGTCTTTTTTACTTTGGACTACATCTCAAAAAAGGAAATATTATTGGGGGTAAAAACTACATATTAAACGCTTTGTGAATTAGGATTTACGAAGTTGAAGGTCTTGACGGAATCCAATACAAACTTTTCAAAGTTTTTATGAACTATCGAATATTCACTTGTATATTGCGGTAAAAAATATTCGTGCAAATGTAACGGTAAAGGAATAATTTTCGGGATTTAACCTTTAAATCTCATAGCCTGTTTCATATTTTTAAAAAACATGTGACAACTTATAGCAGGTTGAAAGTAAAGTAGAATGCGCCTTAGGGTGCATATTGCGTTTTTCTTCCAGTCGTCTTAAGGATACCGCCGTCTGCTGTTATATAAAAGATATTTCGTATGGTACATATTCATGGATTTATAAATTCGAACTATTTTCTTCACGAAGGAAAAATTAAAAGAGTAAAAATGCGAATTCATAGGGTATTTTGACTTCTTTATAGGAACGATACGATTTGGATGTCTTTTAACCCTTTCACTCTAAATAACGAATTAATTATTGATTGCTGCTGACCGTACCAAGGCGGGCTCCTATGTTCACTTTGCTTTATGTTTGTCTTGCGTGTTGTTTTCTATTTAGTGTGTAGATGAAGGTATGGGAGTGTGCGTGTGTGTGTGTGTGTGTGTGTTTGTTATGGTATGGTGTGTGTGTTCTGCTTGAGAGGTGGGTGCATTGTTTGTGTTGCGTTTCCTGCTTGAGTCTTTCGTATTTATTTGCAAACAGTTTGGGTCGTGATTAGACGCCGCGTAACGCAGCGTCTGATCTGGACACAAACTGTTTGACACTCTTAGCGATATTTATTACATTATACAAACATAAATCTAACTTTGAAACGTGCTTGCAGACAGCAATACTGAGCCAGACGACAATAAAGCGGTGAAGGGGTAAAAATCTCCCGAATGATTTTATCATGAAAGGGTCAATGACCTTTCCGTGAACACATTCCATGAGTGTATCTCTTTCTCAGTTCCAACAGATAGTCGCATAATCAGATCAGCCAGGAAGGGTGTAAAGTCTACATTAGAAGTTCATGGCACAATTCTTTACTCCTAATGCCCATTAGGTCCCATCTGCACGTACGTGTATCATGTTTCGTGGTCTACCCGACAGTTTGCCTTAAGGTGATACCGTTTAGGGTGTGTGCGAATGCTGTTCTCTGATTGGTCAGAATTTCCGACGGTAACAGAGTGATTGAGCTTTGGTGCCGTATTGATAACGATCGAGTTTAGCTGACCTACTAGGGCCGTACTAGGGTTAGCTTGTATGACGTCACACATCTACCTCTAGTTCACAATCACCAAAACGCCAAGAATGAGACTCTCGTGTCAATAGCAGGGCTGCCATTTCTCCGGATTTTTCCTAAATCTTCTGATTATTTTTTCAGTTTATAGTACACGTAGCTTAAAGCAGGTTTAAAGTAAAGCAGAATGCGCCTTTAGGCGCATTTTGCTTTACTTACAGCCTGCATTAAGTAGTCGCATGTCAACAAAACTAGAAACAGGCTATAGGGTTAAGGTACGATTCGTAAAATCGCACTTGAAAATGCAAATTTGGAAATCTTAGGATTGTTCATGTCAACTTATGGCAGCCCTGCAATAGTCTATAACCAAATGAGAAGGCGACAGCTATTGACCAAATATGTATAAATCTAACGTCCAATGCAGCGGTTAAAGCATAGTGCTGCTATGCTTTTTTATTTATTTTTAAGTTTGGGCATAATATATTTATCTGTAATTGATTAATCTACTAGCTTGTTACAAGCTGTCACTCATTTCCACCATTTTGTTTTTCCCTATATTTTATTCTACCCTTGTGCTGGGCTGGGTTGAACTAGAGTAGCGATGAAGAGTTACTAGGGTATGAACCCCGCGCGTTTATGTGTTGCTCTAGTTACCCGAGTCTATCCTAGTAGGTCAGCTAAACTCGCTCAATGGTGTCCACATAGTTATTTTTGCACTCGCTTGAAAGTAGCAAACATCTGTGGGGCGTTCAAGTACCGTATCAGCGAACAGTAACGTTAACCGATGCAAACAACCCATATAGTACGACATCTAACGTTCACCAATACTCTTCAATAATAACTCATTGCGCCCCAATGTTTATAAACTTTTCAAGGGACGAACGATTTATGTGCGTATCTAAATAACACAAGCAAAAGTGCACTAATCAACTGAAATGTATCAACTTTACCGCATATAAAAATAAGATTTAGCTGCTGAGATGTAAGCTGCTTTGTTTGATACATTAAGTATCGGAAAATGTTGGTTTACTGATGAGAAATTAAGTCGGGACTGTTCGCTGGTTTTATTAAATTTATTTGGTAGCCATTTTGTTTTCCTTGTTGGCGATGGCGAACTACCTCTGATGCCGTTCGTGTCGTTCGCAATCGGTAACAGCCTAACGGTTGTTAAAGGTAAATTGTTACCGTTTTCTGTTGCAATCGATGCAATCGATACGGTACTTGAACGCGCTACTGATTATATCCGTAACGGAAAACATAAATTTTGAATTTATCAACCTCCTACTCCCGAAAGTTTCAAAATGCAAAACAGTGAAGGCCCTGACCATAGCCATCTAATCAGGATTTACACTATTTGCATAGGACAAGAGAGTGTAATCCTCACAGATACACTATTTGTAACTGATGACTATACTCGTCACTAGGGTTGAATGTGTTAAAGAAACAAGTGCGAAATTTATTATTAAACAATAACTATGTTGTATGATACCATTATAAGCCAAATTCAAATAGTTTTGAGCCAGATCAGACACATCATGCATATACATAACATACGATCAGTTTCATTTAGGCGAAAATAACACCTCATACACTTCCCCTAAGCTACATGAGTATAAACTCATTCGACCCTGAAACTTGAAAATGTAAAATTCTAATCTCCAAGAAAATATATTTTTTGTTAAAACATTATGTACTATGCACATGTCACAATAATACAATATTTACTTACTTACTTACTTATTTAAGTATACATCATGTTCATATTGACTATTAATGGGTTTTATTATATACTTTTCTCAAAAGCGCTCACTTGATTGGTCTAGAGGGGTGCATTCGCAGCTCCGCAAAAAAGTGATATTGACCAGCAAAAAGGGCATATTATATAACAAATATAGACAAATGTTTGAGGTCGATATGTGTTTTACGGACTTGTATACAATTATATTGACATCGGACTGTGTCCTTTTACACGTAGAAACAAATACATGTATAAGCTTTTACTTAGTCAATAATTGTATATAAAGTTTTAAAATGACAAACATTGAAGGCCCTAATAAGAGAGGATCATTTAGGAGCCCTCATATCAAGATATACACTGTTAGCGTAAAACAATTGTACTCTTCACAGGTATACTGTTAGTAAATGACGAATATACTCGTTTCTAGTGTTGAATGTGTTAGATATATACCTGTTACGCGTTCAATTACCACTATTTGCTGTTAAGGTTAGCAGTGTGTGCCCCGTGTGCAGCGTGCAGAGTACAGTAGAGAAAACGTAACGCGGTTACGCTTAAACTATCATTTTCATTGCAAACAGTTTGGAGCCAGATAAGACGCCGGGTTACCCGGCGTCTGATCAGGCTTCACACTTTTTGACACTCAGATTAAAAATGGTAGTCTTAATTGTCAAAATGTTGCCATTTCCTATATTTCATAGCTATACGTTTTTGCGTTTGAACGAAATAATTACGTTTTCTCCACTGTAGTTCAGACCGGTAGCCAACTCGCAATCGATGGCCTGAACTCATTACTGGAGGCTGAGTTTGTTCAGAGCGTACATAATAACAACGCTGAGGGCGAAGTTCAGGTTGACATTGATGTGCAAGGACGTGTGCCCATGTCCTGATCTCAGGTCAATAACCTTTGTGCATCCGTTTGAACTCGAGCTTGGCTTTGGATTGGTTGCTGTACCGATGCCATTGTTGTTGAGTATATGGGCAACTGTGTGCGGATGCCAAGACGTTGCTATGTTATGCCAGTTATTGCCATAGAGATTGCACCAACTACGTCAAAACTTGCAGCGGGCGTTTCTAGAGTATTTCTAAGAACTAATAACCATGTTGCTCCACACCTGCCGCTTGAGAAAAGATAATGATACATTCAATTACTCTTTCATGATAAAATTATCTGGATTTGTTTACCCCTAAAGAGATAAATAAAATGCGTAAAAAAGCGTATTTATAGGATAATGGGTTAAGCTAATCCTCACAGACGTTGTTAGGACAGATTAATGCACGGTCATTTTATATGAGCGCGTCTCTAATATAGTCGCTGATCTTAATCGTCACTATTTGCAAATGAAAGAAAACAGTAGAAGGGCTCCAGACAAACGTGAGTAAACTGAACAAATCCAACATTTTCTCACTCATTTTAGCACCAAAACCTATAGTGTTACTACTCATTAGAATCGTCCCTATGGCACCATAGGGATTAAAGCAGAGAAACATTTTTTATGATTTGAAATACTCCCCTTATCCGGAGCCCTGATTAGGTTCTATTTTCTAAAAACATTCGCTTTGTTTCTTATCTACATGGTAAGTGCTGAGAGGTTGGGTGCTTGACCAGTGTCCGAGTTAGTGGACATCTCTATAGGCTCCAAACGGTAATCAAGTGACCTCTATACTGAACGACTTTAAAAAACGCATCACTTATTTTGTCAAATATTTGTTTCAAATGGTTTAAGCAATAAGAAAATAACCCTATTAGGTAACATTATAACCCACGTATCTTCATTGCCAGCGATTTGATCCGTGCATTTGGTCCACGAGATATCCTACACGGTGCGCACGTGCAACAAATGGAAAACATGCTAAATAACCACAACCAAGATCACTGGGTTTGTTAAATTTTTACTTTAGATAGTCATATAGACACACTTACTTTTACCATTGAATTTTGGCATTCAATTGGTTATTAAAACAATGCTAAGACTAAGACAAGATTTACGTAATCTAAATGTTTGGTTGTAGCAAGCAGACATCAGTCAAAGGTAGTGTAGAAGGCGTATATTTGAAATTCCTTCTGATATATTATATTGATCATAGATCATACAACAGTGTACATATTGCGGTGTATATTTCGGTGATGCGTTTCTAAAGTCCGTCAGTATATCTATAACCCATTCACTACCTTAACCCTTTCCCCAATAGAAGCGCCTTTTAGCGCATATGATTTATTCCTCCGCTGAAGAAAGTAGTTCCAATATAATCAGTCATGAATATATAGTATAGGCAATAATTTCTATATTCTAGCACATGAAAGCTTAAAGCAGGCTGAAAGTAAAGCAGAATGCGCCTAAGGCGCATTCTGCTTTACTTTCAACCTGCTTTAAGTAATCACCTATCTTCAATACTAGAAATAGGCTATCAGGTAAAGGGTTAACCCGAGTACAATAGTTATTTACAAACAGTTTGGATCCTGACCAGAGGCCGCGTTACGCGGCCTCTGATCAGAATCCAAACTGTTTGACACTAATTTCAATATAGCTTAAGTCAAAATCTACCTAAAATTTAGATTTAAGAAACATGGGCAGACGACAATTTCTTAAATTGATGACATCATGACAGCGAGTGGGTTAAGGTGAAAAAACACTTGTATTTACACAGTATCATGAACGGAATAGGTAACGCTGCGTTCGAAAGGGTTAAATACAGAGCACATTGACCAACAATTTGGACAAAAGTGACGAACCGACCTTTGGACTTTTTACGTTCCGTACCGTCTGCGCATGCGTCACAAAACATATTTCTTGACATTCGGCCTGCCCGCGCCTTCATTCACGATCACAGCTCGGGTCAAATCAGTCAGGTGTGCATGAATAAGCTGCCTTCATATTACATTATATGTTTCATAAGTATAGAACAAGTTTCTTCAAAACAGATCTGTAGACAACCGCTTTTGAACGTTTTAAATTACTGTTAACAATGGTAAGCATGGCGAAAATGCTCTTAATTTTGTCAGCGACTTTATTTGTGACGAATGTTTGCGCGTTTACGGTGGACCTTCAAATTGTATCACGACTCTTCTTGCCGTATACGTACGAGCCAACGGCCACTTATAGCCCGCTTGAAGATGCTGCAGAGCAAATGGCGTACGATCCGAAGACGAAACTGCTATATTCCGTTGGTAAGTTAATTTAGATAATATTAGTGTTTTATTCTGACCTGTCCGAGTTACTTTTCGATTGGAACATTCTAAAATTTTAAAAGGGCGTCTGATCTGGCTCCTAACTGTTTGCAATGGAAATAATTGTTTTCGCATAATTGGCTTATTTGGTGAGAAGAACGTCTTCCCCGTTGTACTTTTATGCAGATGATCAGACATGTTTTCTCAATCATCGTGGTACACAGTACAGTGGAGAATCTGTTATTCTTTCCCAATAAACGCGTTTACGCTAAAACTATTATTTGCAGTGCAAACAGTTTGGAGCCAGATCAGACGCCGGGTAACCTGGCGTCTGATCAGGCTCCAAACTGTTTGCCACCATGACAAACATGAATTATCAGAATTGTCAAAAAGTTGTACTTTTCTACGTTTTAGCGCTTTGCGTTTGCGTACGTTTGCGTTTAAACGGGAAAGAATAACAGATTCTCCACTGTATGCAGATGATCAGACAAGTTTTCTCAATCATCGTGGTACACAGTAGGTCTGTAACTCGGTATCTGATCTGGCTCCTATCTGTTTGCAGGGCTTCCATTTTTCCGGATTTCCGAAATCTTGAAAAAAAAATTATTATATGCCTTCGTATTATATCGAGCGTATCCGCGTGTATCTGCACAGTAAACTACAAGAGTCTGTATCAGCCACCTTGTATCAGCCACTTTGTATTTACTCTGACGTCGCTTTCGATTTAGCGTGACGTCATTTACGTACATGAATAAGTGCCGCGTTATTCTTTTATAATGTATTTAACTATTTCAATATCTCAAAACAAAAACATTCATTTCTTTTGCAATTAGTTGAGGGTTAGGTCATTTTACCTCACAGATTGACTGGACTATTTGTGACATACAAAAATTCTTGTTCTGCTTCAAATGACTAATGTTTCTGGATATAAAATGATTTAAAACAACTATTTAATTGTTATGGTGTGTATTCAAGGCATATGTTAAATACATTACCAGTTGACAGTGCGCTATGTACAGTGTGTTGTATTTAGCTCACACTGTGAGCGAGAAGGGAATTAACACCTCGCGATTAATTAAGCGCTGAAAGGGTTAAAAACATCGAATAGAATAACACAAATTCAGTGGTCGTAACAGAGAGGTTTCACTGTACCTCCTGTGGTCTGTATTTGTATTTCCTGCATCTTGCATGTCAAACTTTATGATTAATTATGATGTACTATACCGTTTCGTTTGTGTTGTTGTCATCCTGTCATACCAGTAAAGTATTAACCCTAATAACCTCGTGGATCGCTTCTTCACTGATATTTGCAAACAGTTTGTATCTAGATCAGACGCCGCGTAACGCGGCGTCTGATCTGGATTCAAACAGTTTGACAATCGTCTTTAAATACATTTGTCAAGTTTCAAAAACGCATAAACTTTTACTTCAGTTTTAGACGACTATGTCCATGCAAACAATATTACGGGAGAATGAGGGTCGACTCGGCCAGGTTTTACAATCTCCATCAACGTGTTGACCGCAATGTCATCCCCTGCTTTAACCCTTTGAACCCTAGTCCCGCATATAGGCGTCCTTTTCAAACAGTGTTCATGTGTAAACTACACTTGTCCTATGCAAACAGTGAAGACCCTGATCAGAGGGCTCCTTTCGGAGCCCTCTGATCACGGTCTTTACTGTTTGTCATAATGCCAAACATGGACAAAACCAACCCTTAAAAGTCAGAAATGGACTGGACGAAAATGGAAACTTGAATTGTCCATTTAAAGTTTCAGGGAGGAAAGAGTTAATACTGTTGTTTACATAAACATTTAAAGATAGAGTTAAGGCACAATGACTTACGGAACATGGAATAACTTGACGTCTCATCCGGATCCAAACTAGTTGACTGAATGAAAATGCAAGATAACTAAACTTTAAGAAATGTTTAACTCTTTCAATGACACTTTTTATCGTCTGTTTTAACCCTCTTACCGCCAAAATACCGTCTGCATTTGCAGTGTCGGAACGCCTTTACTTTGCCGGTCCCCAAAATGTCCGGGAAATAATGACATTTTACTGTTTATAAAGAACCCCTTGATAAATGGGCTATCTAAGAAAATAACAAGATTTTGACCTCAAACTCGGACTCTGCATACCGTTTTTTAACACAATGATCAGGGGCTAGCGCCCCCGAACCCCCATGGTTGCTTCGAAATTGTGGGGTGTTTACTCTTGCATGGTAACCTGTTGGTAAGGAAGAGCGTGGGGACCGGCAAAGTAAATTCTATCCGCAGTGTCCTCTGAATACTTAAAAGTAAGCTTTAATGCTGTTACGATTGAAGAAATGTCGATACGAGTGTCAAACAGTTTGGATCCTTCTCAGACGCCGCGTTACGCGGTGTCTGTGTCTGGTCTAGATTTTCAGTTTCTTGTTTTATATAAACATTCCTATCAGCAAACCGTGTAGACTAATGATCAGATGCCGCATTATGCTTAAAGCTATCATCTGCTAGGATATAGACAATATGTCTTCTAAAACATGCTTATGCCAGTATAAATTAGAAATAGTTTAATCAGTGAAATAACAAAGTAAATGCGCTAAAAAGCGCTTCTACAGCGCTCCCTCTCTACAACGGCCCTCCCAACAACGATTCCCTCCTTACAACGACACTTGCCGTTGATCCCGAAACAAGAAATTATGTCAAACCTTTTTACGTCTGCAATATCTTCTGCTTAAAGTTGTCGTCTGCTGTTTTTCTCAAAATTACATATTGGGCATTTTGACATAACACACCTTAGTGACGAGTGACAAACAGCTTGAATTCAGATCAGACGCCGCGTTACGCGGCGTCTGATCTGGATTCAAGCTGTTTGCAAATGTAACCCCATTTCCCTCTCTATAACGACTCCCTCCGAACAACGCACACAATTGTTGTCTCCCATTGGATGTCGTTGTAGAGAGGGAGCGCTGTATATGGAAAATGGGTAACCCTTTTCCCGCTAAATCTAAATGTTTAATTTAAACCATTTCGCAGACAAAATATCGTCTGCCAATTGAGGACGTCTGAAACGTTAGGCCAAATTTCAATTTTAGAAGTTTTGACTGAGGAAAAAGTGTGCCTCCGTTAGACTTTCACGCACTGAAACATATTCCTGCCCTTGGTCAGTAAATATTTCCCTCGGCATAACAAATCAGCAAAGCCCCTTTTATAATTACATGTTTAGACATGTTTTCTGGCTGAATCAAAGGGTTTCTTGGTCGCGAAAACACATGACTTAAAAGCCTTAAAAGGCATTTTTTGAAAAATTCTACATTGCTACAAATAACTTGTGGGCAGTATCATCTGACTCTTTGAACGAGTTAACTCGTCTATAGGGTTAAATGTGTTAAAACTTCAAATCCTATTTATCCCGTTTTCATTTAGGTCATACCAATATCCACGTGATCAACATGAGCGACGTTACCAATTTAGAAGTTCTCTACCACTCGTCACAAGACAACGTAGATGTTACTGACGTCGAGGTGTGTGGTGGGTTCGTGTTTGTTGCCAATGACAACCAGACAGTGAGGGAATATGGTTTTATCGATGTCTACAGAGTTTACAATGCGACCAAAGGCACGCTAGAACACGTGCACCAAATAATAGGTACACTCATGCATCTATTTGTATTCACATGGCTTTATGTTTTATATAATGTGTTTCAAGCTGATATTGCCTTCAAATGTCAGGATTTATGCATATTATAGGAATAAAACTGAAGCTGAATCATTCTAGTGGTTGCGTTAGAGCCTCGTTAAATTTTCCATTGTCAGTAAGCAAAGAGGTGATTTCAAATATAGATTGGTCGGATTTCGTCTGTGACTGATATTTGGTAATGATTAACCCTTATCCTGTCACTCACGAATATAGCTCCATATGCAAACAGCTTGGATCCGGATGAGACGCCGAGTAACTCGGCGTCTCACCCGGATCCAAGCTGTTTGACACTCGGACAACATTTTCAGCAATTTTGAGCAACTTTGAACCACTTTGAAACTTGAAGCAGATGAGAAATATAGCAGACGACAATTTATTTGGCGGGCTAAGGGTTAAACAATAGTTTTTGTATTGCATCAATGTGAAAGTAAAGCAGAAAGTCCCGCTATAATTTGCTGAATATATTATCATTTCATATTTTGTATTATTTCCAAATCATTCACACAGCCGTGTCCGTAACTCAGTCCGTGTAGCAACGGGCAATGAAGCGGGTGATGGGTTGAATCAATGGCAAGGTCATACCAAAGAGCTTTTTTCCTCCCTTGTCAGGGACTGGCATTGTGAGAACATCGCAATGAATACTCCCCCTTTGTGCCGAGATATAGGGGACTCGATACCGTTTCATAAACCTTCGTACGACAAAAACTGTCAAAACTTTAAAATACATTTAATTTCTGATTTCTCTATCTAATCCTGTCATGTGACATCTCTTTGGAATCGTCTGGAAAAGACGATTCCAAAGAGATGTTACAAGACAGGATTAGATGGAGAAAAAAACAATAATTGAGACTTTTATAATCTGACTTACGACAAGATTTGTGGTACGAAGTTTTATGAAACGGGCCCCAGGACTGGTGTTTGTTCAAACCTAATTGCAATGCTGTGTCGTATTCTGTAAATGGATACTAATTGTTTAAAATTGTATTAACAATATATTGTTAAATGACAAACAATGTGTTGTCAATCATATTTGCCGGAAACAAAATATGAAAGTTAATACATACGACACTTTCTAAGCATACAATACTACACGTTTGGTTGTGAAAGAGTGAATGGAACCAGAGGACGGGTGCTATTCCATACCCATCCACCACAGTACACGTGATGTCACTTCCGGACGTCTACATGTGAGTTAATATACAAACAAAAACATCTAACAACCAAAAACATTAATTTTAGTGGTGATTTTTAATACTTTCAGTGGGAGATTTACCGGACATGATACATCTAACTAGTGACTGTTCAAAACTGATAGTGGCCTTGGAGGCGGAGCCTTACGATGATGACGTCACAAAATCCCTTATTGATAACCCCGGTGCCGTAATTATCATATCGTTCAGTGACACACCGGCAGGACCCTATACTATGACAACACTAGATTTTGAACAATATGATTCTAGGTAAAAAAAATCAGACCGTTACGCAGAATTTCGGGCATTGAAATATTCAGAAGGGTATTCTTACATAACTTGTAATATTTTTTGTTCATGGACAGATACCGCCCCTGTGCAAACTGTTACATGTAGCCTAAACAGTCTTGTTAATTATTAAACTAAACTTAATTTGAAAAGTATTTTTATAAGAATTTGGTCCTATATTAAATTGAATAAGACACCCCTTATTTATATTAAACATATACAAGTAAAATCTGAAATTTAGTCTCGCCACGGCTAAACATAACACAACCTTGGTCATTTACATGTATACAAATCAATTTGAATTATGTGCAAACGGGTTCGTATAAATGAATATTTTTTCTTTCATTTGATATAACAATAAAGTTAATTGTAGGTAACATGATTTAACTTAAGGTTAATTTGGTACTAAATCGACAGCAATGATCCGGAAAGATCCGAATGCTGACAGGCAATCATCTCATATAAAACTGTTTGCCTAAAACGCGGTCTGCTTTTATTTCTCATGTTTTCGCCTTTTACTAATGACATCGATTCTATTTAATCAGAAAACTTCAATGCTATTTTATTCCTCAAATACATTGCTACCTTGTCGAGGTTCTGGACATAATTGCCATAGGGAATTGTTTCTGTTTATCATACCTCTTCCATGAACTAAATGGAAGGCAGGTCGATGGTTTTGATTCCATGCGCTGCTTTGGCTGTGCATCGACTGAGATTAGCCGAAATCATCTTCCTGAAATCATAATCATCTCATCTGATCATCCATCATAATTCATCGGCGCTATATGGCCAGTTCTGTGTCGCAGGGCCGTAAACCCCAACTCATCAATTCTAATATACATGTATTTAGACACTTTAGGCCGTAAACCATGAAGGTTCTTAAATATATTGAAGGATACATGTAAGTACGAGACGAGACAGTAATATATCACACGGCAACATTCACTCGTGCGTCCATAAGTGTGCAAAACCTTTCATGATCAAATTTATGTTGAGATCTTTACTACTTCACTGCCATATTGTCAGCTGCTTCAATATTTTTGTCTGCAATATCGTTTCAAAGTTAGATTTAAGGCAGTATAACTGACGAAATTTCAAAACAAGTGGCAAACAGTTTTGATCTAAATTGTTCGCAAATGCGCTAAATATGACGTCATTGAGAGTAAAAGGGGTGACTCGACTATAGTAATACTGCATCAGGTTATAGACGTTATGTTTACCTTTTAACCCTTTGCCTGCTGGTCGCGACTTTACTTATGTTTGCAAACAGTTTGGATTCAGATCAGACGCCGCGTAACGCGGCGTCTGATCTGGATCCTAACAGTTTGACACTCGTCTTTAGGTTTCTTTACTTAGAAAATGTAAAAATCTAGATTTAACACATTTTGCAGACGAAAAGTTCGAAGCAGACAATTTTACCGCAGGACAAGGGTGAACTTATTGATCCATTGCTTCGCAACGAATGAGATTAGCCGAAATAATCTGCCTGAAATCATCATCATCTTATCTCATCATCCATCATCAGTTATGATTAAAATTAGTATCCTTTTCACAATAACGTAATTATTGGCAACATGGCGTCGCTATATGATGTAACGTTTGAATTTGAATTGTTCTGAGCCAATATTAACACTGATTTTCAGCCTGATTTGTGGGATTGCTCTGGAGAATTTATAGGACACTTGAAAATATTTTAATCACTCGTGATCGCGGTGCTCTAAGTTTGTCAATCTAGAGTCTCTATTGAAACTGTTTTTACAGTTGGCGTAGTAGCACAGTATTTGGTGATTCAAAAAAGAATAAAAAATATGCACTTTGTGCCATACAATATTTACGGAACTCTTAATTTTGCACGTTTATGTGATAAATAAGGATACGTTTTGGGCCATAAACGATGGCGATTCCTAATATATATTGAAGTAGGAAGCGATATACATGTATCACCACACGGCAACATTCACGCGTGCATCCATTAGTGTATTAACTCTACTTCTGCGTTGGGGTATAGACGTTATATTGACCTTTTATTGAGCTTATATAAACTAGACCCCTTGACCCTTTAACACTTTCATGATCAAATTATTCAGGAGAGTTTTACCCTTCCATCGCTTTATTGTCGTCTGCTTCATTTTGTTTGTCTGCAATATACGTTTCAAAGCTAGATGTTAAGGTTGTATGACTTAATAAGTATCGATAAGAGTGTCAAACAGTTTGGGTCCTGATCAGACGACGCGGTACGCGGCGTTTGATCAGGACCCAAACTGTTTGCAAGCGCTCTTTAACCCTTTACCAGATAGCCTAATTCTAGTACTTAAGATAGGTGACTACTTAAAGCAGGTTGGAAGTAAAACAGAAAGCGTCTGAGGGCGCATTCTGCTTTACTTTCAGCCTACTTTAAGCTATAATGTGCTATAATATAGAAAATATTCCCTATAATACATATTCATCACTGATTAAATTGGAACTATTTTCTTCAACGGATGAATAAATCATATCCGCTAAAAGGCGCTTCTATTGGGGAAAGGGTTAAAACGTCTTCGAGAGTGAAAGGGTTAATGGACAATTACAGTTTATGAAACAAATAGCTTTATTTCAAATGATTATTTTGTCTTTTTTGCCAGGTTTGAAGAGCTAGAGAAGACAGGGGTAAGACAGGTTTACAAAGGAAACAACAACAAATTCTCCAACGATGTAGAACCAGAATACATTGCGTTAAACAGGGAAGAAACTAAAGCATATATAGCTCTACAGGTAATCCCATTTACCAAGTTTTACGCATTTGATTTATCCCCCCCCCCCCTCTAACGAAAATAATTCAAATTTACACAAACATAAACATGTACATGTACCAAAAGAAATAATTTCTATATCATAGCAGATAGAAGCTTAAAGCAGGCTGAAAGTAAAGAAGAATGCACATTTAGGTGCATTCTGTTTTACTTTCAACTACAGTGGAGAATCTGTTATTCTTTCCCGTTTAAACGCAAACGTACGCAAACGCAAAACACTAAAAGGTAGAAAAATACAACTTTTTGACAATTCTGATAATTCATCTTTATCTTGGTGGCAAACAGTTTGGAGCCTGATCAGACGCCGGGTTACCCGGCGTCTGATCTGGCTCCAAACTGTTTGCACTGTAAATAATAGTTTTAGCGTAAACGCGTTTATTGGGAAAGAATAACACATTCTCCACTGTAGCTTTAAGAGGTTATATGTCTTCAAAACTAGAAACAGGCTATTGGGGTAAAGGGTTATACATGTACATGTACAGTCTCCCCTGTCTGCAACGGTCCTCTGAGCAACGAGTCCCTCCTAACAACAACGCTTTCGACTGGTCCCAAACCCAGACAGATCTGTCTAACGCTTTAGCTGCTGCAATATCGTTTGCTTAAAATTGTAGTGTGCTGTATTTTTCTCAAAGTTATGCATTGGCCATATTGACAAAAGAAGAATACACGTTTAAAGACAAGTAACAAACAGTTTGAACCCGTAATGCGGCGTCTGATCTGCGTTCAAACTGTTTGCAAATACACTCTAAGGGTATTAATCTTTCCTCGCTGTAACATCTCCGTCCGAACAACACATATGATATGGGTCTGCCATTGAGTGTTGTAGAGAGGGAGAACTGTACATAAAATAGGTGAAGAAGAACAAAAATGTGAAAGATATGTGAACGATACTAAAGAGAGAGAGAGGGAGAGTGACATCGATATAGAGAGAAAGAGAATACGAGAAACAGACAGACAAGCTGACTGACAGACAAACAGAGAGGAGAGACAGACTGCGTAGAGGGGGAGACACACACATAGACACATACTGTGGAGAATACGTTATTCCTTCCCAATACACGCGTTTACGCAAGAACTATTACTTCCAGTGCAAACAGTTTGGAGCCATATCAGACGCCGGTTAACCCGGCGTCTAATCAGGCTCCAAACTGTTTGCCACTCATGTGAAAATCGAAGGTCAGAATTACCAACAAGTTGCCATTGTCTGCGTATAAATGCAATGGGTTTGCGTTTCGTACGCGTTTAAATGGGAAAGAATAAGGTCTTATGCACTGTAGTCGGTGTCTCCCCTCCTAGAGCTGTCACTTATCGAGTCTCTAACGGTTTTTTACACGTAGCACAAGAGTTTGAGTCATGTATAGTTGAAAGATAAATGTGGGGCTTAAAATATTGGACTGCATGTGCATTCCGGCGACGGATTTGCATAACTTTAGTAGCATGGCCGGACAAAGTGATACCTGGCATCTGATCAGAGCAAGACATAATTAGGTCAAGTTTCAAGATGTTCGCAAATTCAACACAAGTTGCACCTACAAGATAAGGGATATTCGGGTCACTGTTACATTAAGATAATTTTAAGAGTGCAGTGCATGTTTGCACAAACTATATCAGTGACCTCCATTGCCATGACGTCACTAATCTTTTAAAAAAATATTTTCTTCTGGTTTGACATTGTTTTAAATTAGGAGTATTTAGGTCACTGTTACGCTAAGTCCTTTGGATTAAGATAATTTTAATAGTGCAGTGCATGTTTGCACAAACTATAACAGTGCCATCCATTGTCATGACGTCACTAATCTTTAACCCCTTCACTGCCTTACCCCGAGTATAGTAGTTACAGTAAAACCCCTCTAAACCGGAACCTCTAAATACCGGAATTCTCTCTAAACCGGACAAAAACGTTAGTCCGGTTTCCCACCCATTTTTACGTCTTTGATTTATTCCTTCACTGACGAAAATACATTCATGAACATATATTATCAGAAATATGTTCTATATTCTAGCAGATGATAGCTTAAAGCAGGTTGAAAGTAAAGCAGAATGCGCCTCAAGGCGCATTCTGCTTTACTTTCAACCTGCTTTAAGTTGTCAGCTACCTTCCATACTAGGAACAAGCTATGGTTTAAAACCCCTCTAAACCGGAAACCCCTCTAAACCGGATATTTTTGTTGTCCCCACACATGTCCGGTTTATAGGGGTTTCACTGTATTTGCAAGCAGTTTGGATCCTGGTCAGATGCCGTCTGATCAGGATCCAAACTGTTCGACACTCATTTCAATATTTCTTCAGTCAAAATTGCAAAAATTAAAATTTAAGAAATAAACGCAGACGACAATTGTTTAAAATTGATGACGTCACGGCAGTGAAGGGGTTAAGAGTGCAATGCATGTTTGCACAAACTATAACAGTGCCCCTTCACTGCCATGACGTCACCAATCTTTAAAAAAAATTGTCGTCTGCTTTTAAATTGTTTTAAAGTTACATTACAAAGCCTACCAAGAAGTAAATATTATCATAGGGAACATTATGTACTCTATCTACAAAAGTTACATGAAAAGTGAACGAAGAACAGATAATGTGAATATGATGAACATTCTATACTTTGATTTATTAACATTAGAAAAATATTACATTAAGAAAAAATTGAAACACCCAACAATTCAAAAGTTTAACAAAGCATTGAAAAATCAGATTTAATATCTAACCGTATATACGTATGCATGTTGATTTTGTATAACCATACATGCTTAGTATATGTTTCCTTTGTATATGTTATGTTTTTATGATTGTTATTTAATGTAAATAAACGGACTATCTGAAGGTAGTTCCAAAAAGAAAAAAAAAAGTTTAAGTATTTTGTTTCAAGAAATATTAAAATTAGTGTCAAACAGTTTGGATCCTGACCAGACGCAGCATTACGCGTCTTCTCATGTTAGGATCCAAACTGTTTGCAAATAACTATTGAACTCGGGATTTTGGGCTTTTCGGAAATCTAGATTCTAATTCGGTCCAATTATCATTTCAGCATTGTTTAAGTCATTCAGCCCTGAAACCTTTAAATGGACAAATTTTAATTTCCAATTACAGTAAAACCTCTCTGTTACGACCTTGAATATTTGTAGGAGAACAATGCTATTGCTGTGGTCGACTTGGTTCAAGAAAAGATAGAAAATGTGTACGGTCTGGGCTACAAGAACTGGAGCGAACATTTGATTGACGTTAGTGATAGGGACAATGGTAAGAACTCAGTACCATTTGGGGCTAACTAGGTTTTATCATCAAATGTACATGTATTGCAACTTATATAGGTATTATAACAGATTTGTTTTCCTACGAAGGAAACTTTGTTTTCGTAGCAAAACATTTCCCAGTATATACACTGACTTCGTAGGAATACAAATCTATTATAAAACCCATATCAGTTGTCGTAGCAAAACATTTTGATGATAATACGTGGTTGGCTCCCAGTGAGAATATGTACAAGAAACCTGAACATAGTTCTGATAGTAGCTTAAGCATTCACTTTAATGACGTCTCTTGTTGTAAAAAAAAACTGCGTGACTCATCTTCCTAACACCGACAAAACGGCTTTCTGTTAATACTTTTGACCAGTAAAATTCGATATTACGACAAACGAAAATAATGCTAATTGATTATATGAAAGAAGGCAACGTGAAAATAAACATAACGCTCCTAAAGGAGCTTTCTGTTTTACTTCTTCCTTGCTTTAAGTAACCATCTTCCTTAAATATAAACTAATTTAACATAAACATTTAATTAAGTGTTCGTAATGGAGACATTATACATGTACTGTATTTAGGATATTGGTCATGGCTATTTCAATAGAATTATTCTAGAACAATGCACGGCTTCTATAAATTAGTCATGAACATTCCTACAGTGGAGAATCTGTTATTCTTTCCCGTTTAAACGCAAACGTACGCAAACGCAAAGCGCTAAAACGTAGAAAATAACAACTTTTGGTCAATTCTTGGTGGCAAACAGTTTGGAGCCTGATCAGACGCCGGGTTACCCGGCGTCTGATCTGGCTCCAAACTGCTTGCACTGGGAATAATAGTTTTAGCGTAAACGCGTTTATTGGGAAAGAACAACAGATTCTCCACTGTAAGATTTCCAATTTTTCAAATGTTTCAATCGCGAGTACTTAAAACAGGTTGAATGTCCAATGTTTGAAATAACTTTCATTTAATTGATTAAACAGCAAATATTCATTCTCATAATTATGTACGCATATTACTGAGGAATACGTAATTACTAACAATTATTTCAGAAACAATAAACATATGGTTAATGATTTATGAGACTTGATTTGTATTACATTTAATATACATGCAACGTTTGAATAGTGTAGTTTGTAATTATTAAGATACTGTCATCATAACGCTTTAATACATAAAGCTAAAGTCGATTCAGTTATTTCATAAAATGACTGAAGGTGTTTTTCAGTCAGTTGACGAAATGTCTGTACATTTTAGGCATTTCGTGAAATGACTAAGTGAAACAGTCATTTCACAAAATGACTAAAATTTTCAATCATTTCATGAAATGACTAATAACACAGATTGACTGTAACATATAAACGCTCGTTCTACTTTCCAATGCAGGTGTCTGTGTCTGGATAGATCCTCGTCAGTCGTACCAATTTGTCCTTTTCTACAGTGGAGAATCTGTTATTCTTTCCCAATAAACGCGTTTACGCTAAAACTATTATTCCTAGTGCAAACAGTTTGGAACCAGATCAGACGCCGGGTAACCCGGCGTCTGATCAGGCTCCAAACTGTTTGCCACCAAGATAAACATGAACTATCAGAATTGACCAAAATGTTGTTATTTTCTACGTTTTAGCGCTTTGCGTTTGCGTACGTTTGCGTTTAAACGGGAAAGAATAACAGATTCTCCACTGTAACCGTAGTAATACATATTACCTATATTTCTATATTTTGTCTCGCAGGTATAAATCTCCGCCCACGTCCCGTATTTGGAATGTACCAGCCCGACTCTATCAAATTGTACAGACATCAGGGTGTTGATTACGTCATTTCCGCCAACGAGGGAGATTCTAAAGACTATAAGTACTATAGCGAAGAGACGAGGGTGAAAAAATATGGTCTCTCCGAATTGTTCGGTAGTATATTAATGTATACTTCTCTGTTGATGATTAAACTAACACCATGTTTCTGACAGATTAACAGTAAATGCAGGGAGTTTCAGGCAGATCGCTAAATGGTACTGTTTATGTACAACGGTTATTTGCAAACAGTTTCGACCCTGGTTTTACACCGCGTACTCATCGGCTGTTTCCGCCAATAACGCCGAGAGTTCAATAAAACACCGCCAACTGGTGGTGTGTTAATTGTATGCCTTTAAAACATGTACACACACAACAACAACTAAATAGTTGTTTAAATCATTATATATCCAGAAAACTTTATATATTTGAAGCAGAACAAGAGTATTTAAGGCAGTGTGACTGATAAAGTTTCGAAATGAGTGTAAAATAGGTTTTCCAACTAAGCTTGAGTCAAGGTAACTAAACATGCAAAATTAGTTTTCAGACCATAATTAAAAACATAATTTGGACTGCCCCTCTCCTACCCTTTTCTTGGTGGGATGCTTTGACCATAGTACTACTTGGTATGTTAGTTTGTCTTGTCCTCAAATATGTTATATTGTTTTTTTAAAACAGAAAGCAACGAAACCATGAGGAATTTATTGGAGACTGATGCCCATCTTGGTAAGTACATGAACCATTCAGCTAAGACCATCTCATACCTGCATGTTGGCCTGTTTGGACCTTACGTCCAAAAAGGCCGTTGGTAAATAGTGTCATATCATACTGTCTTTATGCCGTAGAATCGGAGTCGTGTTAAAATTACAAACAATGTACATGAGAGGGTTCACATGTCCTATACAAACAGTGTAGACCTCGATCTGAGGGCCACTAAATCAGCAGGGTCTGCACTTTTTGTACCTTTTGCAATATACACTCAATGCAAAAAGAAACCCACATCGTGCTCAGGCGCAGATTAAGATACCCTTTTTTGGAAGAAGACCATATCTCAAGATTTATTCAATTCTGCAACAAGTTCAGAAAAAAATACTCAAAAAACCTTGTGCTGCCTTTTAACCATTTCCCTCTTAATGACGCCAAAAAGCGTTTGCAAACAGTTTGGATCCTGATCAGACGCCGCGTAACGCGGCGTCTGATCAGGATCCAAACTGTTTGACACTCGTATCGATTTGCTTTAAGTCATTCTACATTGAATTTTACTTTGAAACGATCTTGCAAACAACAAAATTGAAGCAGACGACAATGAAACGGTGAAGGGGGTAAAAACCTCACGATTAATTTGGCAGCGAAATAATTAAATACAGCTTGTTTAAAACGCCGCACCGATTAGTACAGGTTGTGATGCTAATAATTCAATAATGATTTAATAATAATTCACAAATACGTTCCTTCTACCTACAAACATATTTTGATAGAAAATGTGCGTTTCTTTTTGCGCTGAGTGTAGATCTACCTACTCGTAGTGTAAAAACAACCATAAACGGTCAAAATGAATTGGAATTTGTTTGAAACTGGAATTATTTATTTATCTTTTGAAGTTTGAGAGCGAATGATTTAAAATGGGAAATAGATGTTTTCTTTTTCAGGTCGTTTAAAAGTGACAAAAACTATCGGCTTTAACGAAACAACGCAGAAGTTTGATCAGCTGTATGCCTATGGTGGGCGGAGCTTCTCAATTTGGAGAGCCGATAACATGGCCAAGGTATAGTGGAATCTTACTCTTTATCTTGACTACTTGTCTTGCCATATTTTTAAAGATATTACATTAAAAACTAATTAATCAGTATACTACCAAAGGCGACTATATGCAGTTGAATTTGTTTCTCTGAACACATCTGTTTTTTAAATGATCTTACGTTACATCATAATGGCGTCATGTTACAATAATGACGATATTCCGAAAAACGAAACTAAATTCAAATGATCATTTTTAGTCAAAAAGAACAATTCTAGATTAAATAGAGAGTATCAAACTCATCTGTTTTCAGCATTGAATTCATTGAATTCTTAGGATATCATGATATATAATGCACTAAAATAAAGTATTTCCCTCAGAAAACATTTGTCTTACTATATTTAATCTAGGTGTATGACAGTGGATCAGAGCTGGCAAGGAAAGTGTCTCTGCTAAACCCGAATCTATTCAACAACAACGCTGAACCAACCGAGACCGTGGTCGCTTCAACACTGGATAAAAGATCCGATGACAAGGTTTGTAGGGGGTTTCTTCTTAACCCATTGTATGCTGGGTAATATTTGGCGGCCATTTTAAGATGTCGTCTGCAGCGGGTATAACTCAAATATTTGCAAATTATTTAAGCATTTTCTGATAGAGTATTGACTTAACTGCAAACAGTTTTGATCTCAGATCAGGCCCCACAATGTGAGACCTGATCTGAGATCAAAACTGTTTGCCTAAAGGTACACCTAAAAGTGTATCCCGCATAAAATGGGTTAAAGGTCCGTTTTGTGGCATCATGGGTTAGTATATGTCCGTGTAGGGAGTTCAGTACAAAAGAACCCTTTCAGTGCGTTTCTTTACTTGTACAGCGCTCCCTCTCTACAACCACTCCCAATGGGAGACGCAAAATATGTTGGTTGTTCGGAGGGAGTCGTTATAGGGAGGGAAATTGACTTACAATAGCAAACAGTCAAAATGTTCAATATGTGACTTTGAGGAAACCAGCAGACGACAGTTTTAAGCTGACGTATTGCAGAAGTGAAAGTATTAGACATGTAATTGTCTTGTTTGGGGAACAGCGGCTAGGGTCATTGTAAAGAGGGAGTCGTTGTTGGGAGGGCCGTTGTAGAGAGGGAGCACTGTATTACGTAATCACTTCATATCTCATTTTTAAGTGCATCAGGATAAAAAAAACGAACGACGATACCCCCTTACAACGACACTTGCTACAGTTCCCTCAAACAACACATGTATATTTAACGTTTTCACTGCTGCGATATTGTCTGCTTAACATTGTCGTTTGCTGTTTTTTCTCAAAGTTGCGAAGTGGACATTTTGACGGAAGAAACAAAAGACGATTGACAAACAGTTTGAACCCAGATCAAACGCCAAGCTTCGCGGCGTTTGACCTGGGTTCAAACTATTTGCAAATGTGCTCTTATGGGTATTTATCGTCACTCCCTATAACAACTCCCTCCGACCAACACACAGCATATTTGTCTCCCATTGGGTGTTGTTGTAAAGAGGTATGCGGTTTAAGCATGTTAATGATAAATGTATCAAGTTAGAAGCCCGATGAGAGTATTAACAGTTTCACAGTTCGTCATGAGGCCAACGCTGCACAAGTGCTGTATCAAACCAATAAAGCATCGATGGTGCAGAGACATTTCGACTAGGTGTCAAATGGCTCCTTACGGCATTGTGAACATAAAGCAGGAAACTCGTGTTTAACGTTTATTCTGCTTTACCAGTAGACGTGCTGTAAAACAAAATTTGTGCTAAGTAGACTGATTATGAATAGCTTATACAGGACAAGATAAATTAATAAGGCTTCGGTATTGATGAGCTTTCTACATTCCTTTTAGCCTGCATAAAACACTAACTAATCGTTGCTGCCCTGCATTTTCATTGACATTATAGGAAAGAGTAAAAGGTGGACATACATGTATAAAGAAAGCGGTAGATGAGAGCATTATAACTCTTCTACTAAGGTCACTGAAATTTTGGTCCTTTTAAAGACTGGTGACAATTGACAGATTGAGGCAAAATGAAAGTAGAGCAGAAAGCTCCTTAAGGAGCTTTCTGTTTTACTTTCATCTTGCTTTAAGCAGTCACCTGTCTTACACACCGAAACCGAACCCTTATTTAGTGGTCATAATCAAGGGGCTTACTGTCTATCCTTACACAACAGGGTCTAGAAACGGAAAGCGTAGCTATGGGACATTTTGGCAACATCACCTTGCTGTTCATCGGAAATGAGCGCCCGGGAATCGTGGCGGTCTATTCCATAGATGAGCGCCTTCCGGAGATCAAACCAAGGTTTGAAACTCTGCTGTCAGACATTCCCCGAGCTGATGTGACCTGGCAGGAGCTGTACGACGACCGTGTCCTCAGTATGATAGATTGTGAAGATATGAGGTAAACTGTCGTCTGATTACCTCTGTCAGCGTCATTTTATTGTATGTTTAAATTGTTCACTTCCATAATATACTACCCAAATTTTGCTAAGCACCAAGGGTAAAACATCCATATATGTACCAGTGCATTGAATCTATCATCTTCTCAACGCATAACTTCCAACTGTTTTTGTTCCATTCCTTCCAAAGTTAAAGATAGTATTGCCAAACGTTCACTCGACGGATTCTGATAAATTTCATTCCTGTCTAGTTCCTGGAGGCGAAATCCGAGGAAATTATCAAAATGTGAAATTTCTGAGAATTCACCAAACTATTCAAATCCATTGACTTCTACACTGTCATGTTCTTAGAGATGTTATTCATTGGTAAAACAATGATTTGCCTTTCAATGTTCAATTGTACCCATAATAACATCCCTAAGAACATAACGTGAAGATTGGAGACGTTGACTTTTGCAGTGCAAAACTTGCTAAATTTAGATTTATTCATTTTATAAGTAAAGAAACCTAAAACCGAGTGTCAAACAGTTAGGATCCAGATCAGACACTGCGTTACGCAGTCTCTGATCTAGTTCCAAACTGTTTGCAAAACACTTATTATAAGTCGTGATCCGCAGGCAATGTGTTAATATTGCTACTAATATTGGTATTCTATTTAGTGGTCACTTTATAGAACATCGACTTATAAACATCATTGCCATTATTTTTCAGTCAAGTGCCTTTTCTTTCTAAAAATCATTTCATTATTCTACCATTTCTTGATACATATTTCAATGATAGGAACCCGCTTAATGCATACGCTTACAGAAAGATTTCTGTTTTACTTTCAGTCTGTTGTACACAGCCACTTGTCTTAAAATTACAAAACAAGCTATGTTGAAGAGTCTCATCTTATCTAATTTTGTCATTATTACATGTGTCAAAGTAAATTCACCAATTTTACATACACTCAGTGCAAAAAGAAACGCACATCGTGCTCATGCGCAGATTAAGAATCTTTTTTGAAGAAAAATTAGAATACTAATACCATATCTCAAGATTGATTTAATTCTGTAACAAGTTCAGAAACAAAAAAACTCAAAATCAGTGTGCTGCTTTTTAACCCTTTCACTCTATATGATGCCAAAAGCGCATTTGCAAACAGTTTGAATCTTGATCAGACGCCGCGTAACGCGGCGTCTGATCAGGATCCAAACTGTTTGTCACTCGTATCGATATGTTTTTATTCCTACTACATTAGATCTTACTTTAAAAAACAATCTTACAAACAACAAATTTGAAGCAGACGAAAATGAAACGGTGAAGGGGTAAAAATCTCACGATTATTTGGCAGTGAAAGAGAACTACAGCCTGTTTTAAACATCGCACCGATTTGTGCAGGTTGTGTTTTTCAATATTGATACCCCAAGACAGAACTACTGACCTTAACGAAAAGATAAATTCACAAAAACGTTCCTTCTAAATACAAATAGTGTAATGAAAAATGTGCGTTTCTTTTTGCACTGAGTTATAGTTACTTATCCAGAAAGCTTGTTTGTTTTACCTTGGTGGCAGTGTAAGGTCTTCGTTCGAGGATCTTTATCAGACTGTGACGCCCTTGGAGAAAGTAACCTCACAGGGCTAAAGTCACAGTCTGATGAAGGTTTTCCAATTGAGAACCGAAACTGTCACCAAGGTTAATCTGGATATGTTACTAGAACCAGACAAAACAAATCATTATATGTTTTTGGCCTGGGCCTTTTACCGCCATTGGCCAGTGTTGGCACACCATTCTTTCCCCTGAAGGCACACAACTCTTAAGCTTCCAAAATTGAAACTAATTCTTTTCAGTAAAAGCTTATGGTTGTGGGGTTGTTGTTCTTTTGCATTTTTCATTTAAACACTATACAACAATGTGAAATCGGTCTGTTTATGAAGAAATTGGCGTTTGTTTCGGATTTAAATGAATTAGTCAAGTTGACAGCGTTTTTGTCGTTTCTTCCTGCAGATTTATCCCTGCTGAGGAAAGTCCAGATGGCAGAGCTCTTCTCGTGGTCAGTGGAAGCTTAAGCGGAACAATAACTATTATACATGTTGACATTCAAGGTATGTCACCATACAAAACACACGTTTACATGAGTTTTTAAGACGATGAATCCTTTTGAAAATCTGGTCAATATCCGTCAATATATCAGTGCTGTAAGAAGAGAGTTCGACAACTCTCGTCAACTGACGGACTGTACCGAACTATTCTCTAGTAGCAGAGCTGCAATAAGTTGATCATGAAAAATCCTAAGATTTCCAAATTTTCTATTTTTCAAGCGCAATTACTTAAAACAGGTTGAAAGTAAAGCAGAATGCGCCTTAAGGCGCATTCTGCTTTACTTTCAGTCTGCTTTAAACTTCCATCTGTTTGGATTAAAATCCGATAAAATCGGAAAATCCGGGGAAATGGCAGCCCTGTAGAAGATCAATAATTCGGTACGGCGCGTCAATTGACGAGGGTGGTAAATTGCTCTACGCAAAATACTGGTATAGACCGACATTGTCCCTGTCTCATTCGGGGTGTGCTACTCTACATGCTGCAATATTAGTTAACACTTTTAAAAAACAGCAACTTAAGTCGACATTGCAAACAATTTTGATCCAAATCAGACGTCGCTTATCTGGATCAAAACTGTTTGATACTCGTATCGATAACTCTTCAATCATGCTGTCATTAATTATATTTTTAAACAATAATGCTATATATAATCAGACGTTAATAAAGCAGAGGATGTGAAAAGCAGCAAATAGACGGTGATTTGTAAACAAGCAATTTCACAACTGTTATATTTCTATATCTTACGGCCTTTTTTAAAGAAAAATAAAAATAGCAGTTATTATTATCAAGTATCATATTAATATCAGTATATGTTAATTCTATTTTAATTCCCTTTCTGGGATATTGTTATATTTATTGTGTAATATTTCACCGATAAATTAGACCATTGTCAAAACTTTTATTGGATTTTCTCCTTGTCCATTCGAATGTGAAGACGATCCGATAAGTTAGACAATTGTCAAAACATAGATTTATTGGATTATCTCCTTGTCCATTTAGATCTTGAAGACGATCCGATAAATTAGACAATTGTCAAAACATAATCATTTATTGGATTATCTCCTTGTTCATTCAGATCTTGAAGACGATCCGATACATTTAACCATTATCAAAACATTTATTGAATTATCTCCGTGTTTATTCAGATTTTGAAGACGATCCGATTAATTTAACAATTATCAAAACATTTATTGAATTATCTCCTTGTTCATGCAGATCTTGAAGACGATCCGATAAATTTAACCATTGTTCATTCAGATCTTGAAGACGATACGATTCATCTAACCATTATCAAAACATTTATTAAATTATCTCCTTGTTCATGCAGATCTGGAAGACGATGTTTACACTGACAGCAGTGCTTCGCCCGCAAACATTCATATAGGTGAGTTACCTTCTTGAACCTTGACATTATTGAGTAATGATGAAAAATAATGGCGACATTATTCGAGAGTCGTATGACAGACAAACTGTATAAGTAAACTGTCCTGATCAGATATCCTCTTCAGGGTCAGTCTTGTCTAGGTTAACACTGTTTTCAAAAAGCGTCTATTTACAGTAAAACATCTCTATTACGACCACAAAAAAGGCTTAATGATTCATGAAAGACAGGTGGCAGCTTAAAGCAAAGTGCTTTCACCTTGCTTAAAACAGTCATATGCCTTAAAAACAAAAAACAAATGGAAAATGAAAATAATTGAGAATTGTAGTATCTGACGTACGACAATACAGTGGAGAATCTGTTATTCTTTCCCGTTTAAACGCAAACGTACGCACACGCAAAGCACTAAAACGTAGAAAAGAACAACTTTTGGACAATTCTGATAATTCTTGTTTATCTTGGTGGCAAACAGTTTGGAGCCTGATCAGACGCCGGGTTACCCGGCGTCTGATCTGGCTCCAAACTGTTTGCACTGCAAATAATAGTTTTAGCGTAAACGCGTTTATTGGGAAAGAATAACAGATTCTCCACTGTATGACGTCACTAATGACGTAAGAATAACAGATTATCCACTGTATTTGTCGTAGGACGTTTCCTAAGACGGGCCTCTGTCCCGTAAAGCCAGCGAGACAAATATTAATTGACAACATCTCTATTATTGATTAATTCAATGAATAGAAGTTTACATTTCCTCATTTCACTGTTGAAAGCGAACAGCAGCCACGACTGTTTCAATCTAATGATTTTCAATGTTTCTTGTTCTACTAGTCAGGTGGTTCAAAACAACAATATTATAATTTGATATACAGTACATCACGAGGAAAACGACTTTTGGATAGTGTCAGCAGTGTTCAATCAACCTGGTGAACGTTTTAACCATCACATTGCCTAATATAGCGCTTGCTTTGACCCTTTCAACGCCGCGATCTTATCATCTTGTTTAAATCGCATTCACCCTTGAAACTTCAAATCAACAAACACATACATGAATCCTCTGATCAGGGTCTACACTGCTTGTAGAGGACATGTGTACTCTACAATGTAATGTGTTTGTAAAAAAGACGCAGGTATACAGGTGTGAGAAGTGACCAATGAGTTAGTTCTGTTCTACTGCAATGTCGTTTTGAGTTAAGGCAATATGACCAAATATATGTCAAAACAAAATTCAAGCAGTTACTATCCAGATCAGACAATGGGTAACACAACGTCTAATATTGACCAAACCGTTTTCGATTTCGACTGTTGTCGTCTATGAAACCGAAATCTATAAAACACGTATGTGGGCTGTCATGCGTATTTCGCCCATTGGAGACAAGGCAAACCATGCTTTGTTCAGCCACCTTGTACAGTGGAGAATCTGTTATTCTTTCCCAATAAACGCGTTAACGCTAAAACTATTATTTGCAGTGCAAACAGTTTGGAGCCAGATCAGACGCCGGGTAACCCGGCGTCTGATCAGGCTCCAAACTGTGTGCCACCAAGATAAACAAAAATTATCAGAATTGTCCAAAAGTTGTTCTTTTCTACGTTTTAGTGCTTTGCGTTTGCGTACGTTTGCGTTTAAACGGGAAAGAATAACAGATTCTCCACTGTACATCGTTACTGAAGACTACTGTCAAAACTCGATACTCGAACTCGCATAAATCGACATAACCAGTATTTCACTAGTATAATAACGATAACTTCATCTCGCTATTGACGAACATACCCGTATTTCAAAGTTCAAACGTGGCTCATCCACGTTTTAACTTTGAAATATGGGTATGTTCGAACTACATGTAACGGTGAGTTCAAATTATCGAGTTTCGACTGTACTTATATTTTGACATTGTTTCTTTCCAGGATCCACGATACTATGCATTGCAGTGAGTCTTCTGAAAATGGGGCTGTCTTGATGAGGACGTACAGTGGAGAATCTGTTATTCTTTCCCAATAAACGCGTTTACGCTAAAACTATTATTTGCAGTGCAAATAGTTTGGAGCCAGATCAGACGCCGGGTAACCCGGCGTCTGATCAGGCTCTAAACTGTTTGCCACCAAGATAAACAAAAATTATCAGAATTGTCCAAAAATTGTTCTTTTCTACGTTTTAGTGCTTTGCGTTTGCGTACGTTTGCGTTTAAACGGGAAAGAATAACAGATTCTCCACTGTAGATAATAGTTTAGGAAATATTTATAGGCTGTTGAAAACAAATGTACATGATATGAATTGTGTGAGTTATCACTATAACATTAATGTATATCAGCATTCATTCCTTCCACAAACCATTTAGCAATGACACAATATACCTGAGACCTCAGTCTGTCAGTGGCACTATACATTAAAACACGTTGGAGGGCTTCAGAGCAGAAGTGCAATCTGCTGCCATACTGAGAGAGTAACACCAGAGATACTTTGTACATGCATTCACATTATTGATTTTTGTCATCACCGTTTGGGGCGCCGGTCACACACGACCAGAATTAAAGCCAATTTCAGCCTACCACTGTTTATAGTCAGTCACCCAGGCATCTCCATGTTATGTCCAAGGAGTATACACAATGTGTTGTGGAGTAAGTCGATTACCTCATCAAAGTTAAAGGAGTGAAGGTTGAGGAATCGGACCAGTGTCGGTCAAACTAAAAACATTGCAAACACCTTGGAGCCAAATCAGATACCGTGTATCCCGGCGTCTGATAAGACTCCGTACTGTATGCCAATCAGATTACAATAATTCGTTAGATATTTTAAACAGTTGCGATTTTCTATACATGTATTTTAGTGTGTTGTGTTTCGATTCGTTTTAAAAGGGAACTAATGATGTCTTCTCCTCTGTATGTTACATTGATAAAGTGAAGTTCTGTGAAACTGTGATTTGAGCGAGGTGCTACCGAGTTAAATTAGTTTGTTAGTTTCTTATATGTGACATTTTGTTAGTTTCTTATAGATCTATCTGACATTGTGTTAGTTTCTTATGTGTGACATTTTGTTAGTTTCTTATATGTGATATTTTGTTAGTTTCTTACATGTGACATTTTATTAGTTTCTATATATGACATTTTGTTAGTTTCTTATAGATCTATCTGATATTTCGTTAGTTTCTTATATCTGACATTTTATTAGTTTCTTATATCTGACATTTTGTTAGTTTCTTATATCTGACAATTTGTTAGTTTCTTATATGTGACATTCCGTACACTGTTTAGCGGTGCTAAGGACGTTATACTGTCCCGTTTTAACGAAACGAACGCAAAACAATACAAGGAAGATATTGACATCTTTTTTTATAAAATAATCTCACAATTAATAATTACTCCTTGAGCAAACAGTTTGAAGCCGGGTCAGACCTGGATCCAAACTTTGTACATTGAACATAAACGTTTTAGCAAAAACGCGTTTATTGTGTAATTGATAACGTCCGATCACTGTATATGTAACAAACACATAAAATGCTGTTTTGTTAACCCTCACCACATAAAATGCTGTTTTGTTAAACAAGGGCAAATAAATAAATATAAATTATGAAAGATATAGTCAATGTTACTTTATACTTATCCCTTGACTGTGGTCATTCGATGCGCTTTTAAAACACTCTGCACGCGTATGGTAAACTTAGTTCTACAGCAAATACAGACTGAATCCAGATGTACAACAAGACATGGAAACTCATTAACCCTTTCATGATCAAATTTATCTTGAGGATTTTACCCCTTCACCGCCATATTGTCGTCTGCTTCAATATTTCTGTCTGCAATATCGTTCCAAAGTTAGAAACATGGCAGTATGACTGAAGAAATTTGAAAGAAAATGCCAAACAGTCTGGATCCTGATCAGACGCCGCGTAACGCGGCGTCTGGTCAGGATCCAAACTGTTTGCAAACGCGCTTTTAGGCATCATTGAGAGTGAAAGGGTTAATGGCATGTTAGTGAAGTGGACTCTCCCTATGTATTTGCTGGAATATTTCATTATAGATAAACAAGGGTGGTCTAAAGACATTGCAGTGTTTTCTATAAAGCAAATGATGTTACAGTGGAGAATCTGTTATTCTTTCCCGTTTAAACGCAAACGTACGCAAACGCAAAGCACTAAAACGTAGAAAAGTACAACTTTTGGATAGTTCTGATAATTCATGTTTATCTTGTTGGCAAACAGTTTGGAGCCTGATCAGACGCCGGGTTACCCGGCGTCTGATCTGGCTCCAAACTGTTTGCACTGTGAAAATAATAGTTTTATCGTAAACGCGTTTATTGGGAAAGAATAACGTTTTCTCCACTGTATATGAAATAGCAAACAGTGTAGACCAAAATGAGACGCCGCATATTGCGGTTCCTGGTTGCCAGTGTCTTCTTTCGTAAGCGTTATATGGAATTGCTGGGTTGAGAGTTATATGGCGTTGATCCTTATTTGATGAACAGATATTCGAAGCAGACGACTTCCGGACAGTGAAGAGGTTAAAAGCATATAGTGTTTCCTTTACCTTTTCACTGCCAAATATTTCATGATATTTTTACCCTTTCACCGTTTCATTGTCGTCTGCTTCAATTCTTTCGTCTGCAATTACGTTACCCGGCGTCTGATCAGGATCCAAACTGTTTGCAAACGCGCTTTTAAGCGTCATTCAGAGTGAAAGGGTTAATGACCTTAACAATTTGAAAAATAAAAGCAGATGACACTTGTTTAAATCAAATGACGTCAAGTAAGTGAAAGGGCTAGGGTACAGTTCTAATATCGTATACCTTAGTGTCTGGTCATGGTCCAATACAGTGGAGAATCTGTTATTCTTTCCCAATAAACGCGTTTACGCTAAAACTATTATTTGCAGTGCAAACAGTTTGGAGCCAGATCAGACGCCTGGTAACCCGGCGTCTGATCAGGCTCCAAACTGTTTGCCACCAAGATAAACATGAAATATCAGAATTGTCCAAAAGTTGTTCTTTTCTACGTTTTAGCGCTTTGCGTTTGCGTACGTTTGCGTTTAAACGGGAAAGAATAACAGATTCTCCACTGTATGTCAAAATGATTTCTAATTTGTCTATATCTGGAAAGGTAAAAGTGTAGACTTTTGCTGTAAAGCAGACATACTGTTGAGAACAATGTATGTATTCGACGAGCGCACGAAAGGTCCTTTGTTGGGTAGGGAGAACAATAGATTCCATTCATTCCGTGATTGCCCTATTGTTATTGTTGGGTATTTTAGTGTACTGTTGGGTACTTTTAAACAAAAAATATACCCAACAAATGTCCAACTGTGAGAACGTCCGTTCAAACGGTTGATGATTACATGTAAATGCATCATTTAGCTTGATAACCCCTATCTCGCCATACTAGAGCCCTCGTTCAAAACTGTCTCAGGCATTTCAAATTATAACATGTGCTTTTTAAGTCTTCTAATTTTGTTAACACTAGAATCGCGCTTGTAAAACAGTTTTGATCCTGATCAGACGCCGAGTTACTCGTCGACTGTTCAGATCCTTACTGCTCGAAAACAATGAAGTCTTATCAAGATATACTTGTCTGAAGAAGTGCTTAAATTGCGATCAACCAACAAGAATCGATCTCTGTGATCTAGCATCCGCATTTCTTATCGGCCATGTAGTGTTCTGTGAAGTATTGATGCCGATGACGTCACAAGATTAGTTCTATCGTCTGATTTAACCCTATCATATCGTCTGCTTTAGTAGTGTCGTCTGCAATATTTTTATGTCAGATTTTGGGTTTTAAGACTTAAGAAATATCGATACGAGTGTCAAACAGTAGGGATTCTAAGCAGACGCCGCCCGAAGCGGCGTTTAATTAGGGTCCAAACAGTTAGCAAATTCTCCCTTTGACACAATTGCAAGTGACAGGGTTAATTCCCTTTCCTGACATGATATGTTATACAGTGGAGAATCTGTTATTCTTTCCCGTTTAAACGCAAACGTACGCAAACGCAAAACACTAAAACGTAGAAAAGTACAACTTTTGGACAATTCTGATATTTCATGTTTATCTTGGTGGCAAACAGTTTGGAGCCTGATCAGACACCGGGTTACCCGGCGTCTGATCTGGCTCCAAACTGTTTGCACTGCAAATAATAGTTTTAGCGTAAACGCGTTTATTTGGAAAGAATAACAGATTCTCCACTGTATCGCCTACAATTCTTTTAAATGTTAGTTATGTGGCACTCTCTGACAGTCGGCGATGATATTCAAGAGTTTCTATAGTGTTGACCCTATTTATCACCAATTGTTTTCAGTGACAGATATTGATCAAAATTGTTTAAAACTGTTTCAATTTTATCTCATTTTCATAAAGGTGGTATCCTATTTATGTATACTCCGCTGTGAACTCATCTGCAACTCTTGTTAACCAATTACGCCATAGAAAGGAATGTTGACGCCTTTATCTTATTCCTACACTAAAGAAAATACAAATGTACATTTTCGGACAGACACCATGAGAAATAGTTACCTAGTGCTTATTAGATAATCGATAGCTGAATGCAGTCATTAAGGCGCATTCTGTTTTATTATCAACCTACTTTAAGCGATCACTTGTCTTCAAAGCCAGAAACGGGTTAAGGGGTAAAATATTTAAAAAGGAGCCTAGAGAGAAGTTTCAAACAATGTGGATCCAGATCATTTGCCGTATTATATATGACCCAAAGTGTTTTAAAATACCTAACAAGTCCAGATCGGCACGTGAAGGGTTCAATCTATGTCTGCTAAGGATATCATCATCTTCAAACAACCGTTTTAATTCTAGGAATTGTTATTTGCATGTCATACTTCCGAGACAACAAAAAAACAAGTCACGCGAATATCCAATTTGAGCTTTAACACAATCCACCCTAGCGACGAGTATGCTCGTCATTTACAAACATAGTACCTTTGAGGATTATACTTATCCTATGCAAACAGTGCAGACCCTGATCAGAAGGCTCCTTAGGGATCCCTCTCATCAGGACCTACACTGTTTGTAATTTTGAAATATACATTAAATTAAGCCCTAAACAGTCAAACAGCCCTTAACAGTCAAAAAAGGACTAGACTTATTTTAAACTGGAATTGTCCACTAAACATTTCAGGGGTGAATGAGTTAACATGTCCTTCGACGTTGCGAAGTCATTGTCAATTGGACCTGCAAACAGTTTGTGTCCAGATCAGACGCCAGGTAACAGGGCGTCTGATCAGGATAGACTAACTGCTTCATATTCGTACTAAACTTTGCGATGATTATTGTGGCTTGCAGTACCGTAATTTAACCCCTTTTTACTACCTTATCCCGAGTAAAACAAATTCATTTGCAAACACTTTGGACCCTAGTCAGACCCCGGGAAACGCCGTGTCTAACCAGGGTCCAGTGTGTTGACGCTACAGTGGAGAATGTGTTATTCTTTCCCAATAAACGCGTTTACGCTCAAACTATTATTTGCAGTGCAAACAGTTTGGAGCCAGATCAGACGCCGTGTAACCCGGCGTCTGATCAGGCTTCAAACTGTTTGCCACCAAGATAAACAAGAATTATCAGAATTGCCCAAAAGTTGTTCTTTTCTACGTTTTAGTGCTTTGCGTTTGCGTACGTTTGCGTTTAAACGGGGAAGAATAACAGATTCTCCACTGTATTTACGATATTTTACTTTAGTCAATTTAGCTAAAAACAAAAGTGGAGAAGTAAATCTGATGCAAAATATTTATAGTAGTTGACACCATGGCAGTTAATGTGAAATGGTTAACTAGTGAAAATTCCATTGACATTTCCACTGGTCTTGTTAAGAGGTTGTATGTGTTAAACGTTTTTGATTACAACAACGTCATCAATCTTCGAAACAGTCTGTATGTTCATAGATTGGTCGGAATTTAAATGTTACTTTAGATTAACGTAATTCGATTTATTGGGGTCTTGGAAGGCTTATAGAACTGGTTGCTAAGAATTCAAGACGTTATGCAAATTTTATAGCGTGTTTGATGAATAGGATCTGAGAGTTCAAATGCTTTCATTTACGTGACTTTTGAAGCTGGATGTTTGGAATTTTTGGTTTGACAAATATAAGTAAGTGCCTTTGATGGTTATGCGCAGGAAGTATGGGTGATTATCTGCATCATCAAAGGTACATGTATTAGGATCATGTTCATTCATTATAAGATTATCAATCAATAAAGATAACAATATGCCAAAAAGGGAATTAAAATAGCATTAAATTATAGCATTGCTCAATTCTAATATTTCGACCTGTAAAGGCATTTTTTTTTCATGGAAACACACGTCACAGTTTTGTAACATGCTTTCAGACATACAGTGGAGAATATGTTATTCTTTCCCAATAAACGCGTTTACGCTAAAACTATTATTTGCAGTGCAAACAGTTTGGAGCCAGATCAGACGCCGGGTAACCCGGCGTCTGATCAGGCTCCAAATTGTTTGCCACCAAGATAAAAAAGAATTATCAGAATTGTCCAAAAGTTGTTCTTTTCTACGTTTTAGTGCTTTGCGTTTGCGTACGTTTGCGTTTAAACGGGAAAGAATAACAGATTCTCCACTGTAAAATCAAAGTGAATAATCTGAAAAGTACCCTTAGAGGTCGAACTATTAGAATAGAGCAATGATATAATTTAATGCAATAATTAATCATTTCCCTGCCATTAATTATGACGTAAAACCCGGTCTTACACAGTCGCTGCCATATGATCGTCGGCTGATAATTCTCGTCCACTTTAAGTTATTATACAATTTGGAATTGTATGCGTTTTGGACTTGAGAAACAGTGATTACGCGGCGTCTAATCAGAGTCCAAATTGTTTGCAAATGACAGTGCTGTTGGCCTTGGCAATGAAATGGTTTACTCGGATGGCAAACATAGTGTAATGAAACGTCATTTGAATCTGAGTGGTTTACAGTTCAGAGCATTGTCAGACGCCGGTGTGTCTTTTTCGCTGTAATTATTTCAGTGTGCTGAACAGTAATGGCTGCATATCTGGTTTTGTGGTTGTCACTGGAACTTCTGTACCAAGGTACGTACACCATTATTAACCCTTATCTTGCTACAGTGGAGAATCTGTTATTCTTTCCCAATAAACGCGTTTACGCTAAAACTATTATTGGCAGTGCAAACAGTTTGGAGCCAGATCAGACGCCGGGTTACCCGGCGTCTGATCAGGCTCCAAACTGTTTGCCACCAAGATAAACAAGAATTATCAGAATTGTCCAAAAGTTGTTCCTATCTACGTTTTAGTGCTTTGCGTTTGCGTACGTTTGCGTTTAAAAGGGAAAGAATAACAGATTCTCCACTGTAAATTGTCACCGCTTCAAATAAATTATATCGTCCGCGTAAATTAATCGAAATTATTTTCAAGCATTTCAAACTGGCGAAAGGTTGAAGATGAATGGCAAACAGTTTGGATCCAGATCAGATCCTGATCTGGAAACAAAACGTTTGCAAATGTAAGCCAAGTCGCGCTTAGCATGATAAGGGTTTATTACTGTAAGCGTGTTTTGCAGATTTTGTCTGTAAAATGTGGCAAAGCTCAGATAGATACACGAATGGTTTCTTGTCCGCAACTGGTACGTTTTACTGTCAAATACTGCTTTAATATTTTGAAAGGTCGTACAAATATTGTGTACATGTAATAGGCCTAAAACATAATATGTGTAATATTGAAAGTAAAGCATAAATGCTTCTCTAGTATCATATTTAGATCAAAATTATGACAAGTCTGGGTTTTGATATTAGCACTATTTACATGGTTTTAGTTTTATGTTTTGCTCATATTATGGAACGCTTTTGCTGCCTGAACGTTGTGTGATATACCGATAACTATATCATCTTGGTGTGCAAACTCATATTTCAAATATCAGTAATTCAGAACAAAACACATATAATAATAAAAAAATGCATTTATACGCCCTATTAAGTAATTTTATAAGATCAAAATAATAATAAGTTACAACAATACATGTTATGTATATGCACATATAAGTTTCATATTTACACAAGATAAACATGGCCACCTCGTATTTTATTGCACATAGTATTTGTTGCTTTGTTTCTTTTACAAAAACGCGGAGATGATTTTGGGGAAAAACTTAAACTTCAACAATAAATAAATAAGCAAACCCAAGCAGTAAAACAAATAAGGCCTCCAGTTACCACCGACATTAATTACGTCATGCGCAACCATCGACATGGCTTAGTATGCCAGAGGTGCGTGATAGTAGGGTGTAGGTGTTTGGAACAACAATGACTTTAAAATACGGTTTTTAATAATGCCATTTATCTTTTAAATATTTGATTAATTTTAAAATTGATTTTATAAACTTATATTCATAAATCTAATAATCTTAGTATTTATATTGAAAGAGTTACAAGTAGGATGTCTTATTACTTAATTGTAAATGTAGTTATTTATCTGTTCTCACTTTGTAAGTCCATTCATATGATTCCATGTGAAACGCCTTTGACGCATACATCCTGTGTAAAAAGAGCACTTTATACATCTGGTATAATTATAATAATAATAATAATAAATTAACGTCGTGCGTAAAATTAAGAAGCAATAAACCCATACAAGTGTATTATCAATATAATAGAATGCAATAGAACATGGGTATGAGTTTGAGATGCGTAGTAATTAAAGCACGAGGCCGTAGCATCTCAACGACTATCCGTGTTCTATTGCACTGCGTGATAGTACACTGGAATGAATTTATTATTTCGATTCTAACATTTCCATTTAAATTTTAACTCGAAGCCATATTACGCCACGTTAAGTCGTTACAACGCGTGCGTGTTTAATTGAGAATCTTAACATAGCCACGTTCCTTCTTTGTTAATATTATAGGAATAAACAACATATTTTTGACGTGCATGACGGTATGCCTACATTAGCTTCGCAGGGGGGGCGTTTTCGTTAAATTTACCCCCCGAAGCTAATGTAGTCATACCGTCATGAGCGGCAAAGAGATGTTGTTTATTCCTTATATTTATATTTATATTTTCTGTCTTGTCAATTTAATGTGTTTATTGGCCAGGTTTGTTTTTCTGTATAAGAATTTATCATATACCGGTCAAAGAGGTTTGATAGATGTAATGTCGATGTAATAGCCATTCCAGTTTCTAAATATGGTGAGAAAGTAGTCCCAACTACATGTACTCTAACTGTATTAAAAATTCAGGATTTTTTCCAGTAAACTTTCTCTCTGTGAATGGAAAAGACTTACAATGCAAACAAATAACAGTGCAACTTGAATATCTATTGCCAAAGCACATTCTAAAAATACAGGTCGCGGTTGTTTTCTTAACCCATTTACACACATAGCAACGCGATGGCAACGACCTATGGGTCTGTATCACTCCGCTAGTGTCATATGACCGTCGACCAATGGGAGCTTAGTGTTAAGTGCCCGATGTAGTCTATTTGAAGAAGTCCACGAATAGCACGGGCGAAATCCGAACTGGTTAAAACCAGTTCCGAAGTGTAGGTTCATCGGCAGATGTACCGCAAATTTTTAATAGGATTACATAAAGACTTTACAGGGTGAATGTAAATATTGGGACGTTTGTAAGGTGTGTTGACGCAATGTAATGTATAGCCGCCGATACACATATTCGTTCATAAACAAACTAGAATACTGGCGTCAAAGATTTGTGATCAAGATCCGATGTAACCCTGCGTCTGTTCTGTGTATTTACCTTTTTTTCAAAATGCCAGTCCAAAGGTACACGGTATTTAAGGGAATATATCTTTTGTATAAATGGCAACTTTTTCTATACCACAAAATGATTGAAGTACAGAGAGGTAATCGATTTCTTTGAGTTTTGAAGTTCCGCAAGTGGCGTGCATCCAGTCATTTCAAAGTTGTAAACCTTCTTTGAGTCTTACCTTTAACACTCCGGGCAATTGGGAATTCAGTTATTGATATTTGATATATCATCACCATAGTTTCAAAGCGTTTTAATTTATGTAAGACGACGAGTTCTACCGTGTCTCAGCTGGACCCACCCAGACTGTATTCAATAGTTATTACAAAACACTGTTCGAAGGTAAAATAATCAACATTTTTACAGACAATTACACTTGCACACTCCTACAGTGGAGAAAACGTTATTCTTTCCCAATAAACGCGTTTACGCTCAAACTATTATTTCCAATACAAACAGTTTGGAGCCAGATCAGACGCCGGGTAACCCGGCGTCAGATCAGGCTTCAAACTGTTTGCCACTCAGCTAAATATCAATAGTCAGAATTGTCAAGAAGTGGTTATTTTCTACATTTTAGTGTTTTGCGTTTGCGTACGTTTGCGTTTAAACGGGAAAGAATAACAGATTCTCCTCTGTACTACATTGTTCCCTCTTTACAACGGCCCTCCGAACAACGACTCCCTCCGAACAACGATCCTTACCGTTGTTCCCCAAACATGGCTATTATATGTCTAATATTTTCACTTCTGCAATCTCGTCTGCTTTCAACTGTCGTCTGCTGTTTTTCTCAAAGTTACATAATTTGGACATTTTGACAGATTTAAGGAAAATTAATGACGAGTGACAAACAGTTTGAATCGAGATCAGCGGCCGCGTGACGCGGCGTCTGATCTGAATTCAAGCTGTTTGCAAATGTAAGCATATCTCCCTTCATATAACGACTCTCTCCGAACAACGCACACACTTTTTGTATCTCATTGGGTGTCGTTGTAGAGAGGGAGCGCTGTAGTTACAGTGGAGAATCTGTTATTCTTTCCCAATAAACGCGTTTACGTTAAAACTATTATTTGCAGTGCAAACAGTTTGGAGCCAGATCAGACGCCGGGTAACCCGGCGTCTGATCAGGCTCCAAACTGTTTGCCACCAAGATAAACATGAAATATCAGAATTGTCCAAAAGTTGTTCTTTTCTACGTTTTAGCGCTTTGCGTTTGCGTACGTATGCGTTTAAACGGGAAAGAATAACATTCTCCACTGTATCACATATTGGCGTACAAAACTCTATTCGAAGATAAAACAATCAACCTAAGTCCTTGTTACAGACCATTGCACAATTCTACTTCATTTATTTTCATAGCTACAAACGACCATGCTGACTAGTCGCAAACTTTCTCTAAGAAACCGGATTCAAGCCGAACCATACTTTCTTGCCTGAATTCAAGCAGCACCATACTTCCTCGCAGGATAAAAGTTTTAACTCTTCCGTCTGTTTATAAAACGTCGGTTGAAGTGGTTTTATGTTTTTTTATTTTAACCCATTTGTGCCCACGATCCCCTATAGGGGACATAGGCAAACAGTGTAGACTCTGATCAGACACCGCATTATGCGGCGTCTGATCAGAGTCTACACTGTTTGCTGATAGCAATTTCAATATAAAACAAAATTAAAATGAAAATTTTGACCAGGTATCCCTTTGATAAAATATGGACTAATACAATATATAAACATGGAAGAATCCACTGGGCACAAAATTAATGGGTTAATTTTGGACGAACAAGAAGACTACAGACAAGTAGCATTCCGTATCATTCTGTTTCTTGGCAACTTGTTTAGTTCAAAATGTTTCAAAATGCGAGTTGAGTCAATATGAAAATAATAAACCTGTTCGCTCCTGTTAAACTGTCGACTGGTCTCAATGTCTCAAATTTTGAGTTTTAAAATTCTGACTGAAGAAAATTCGATGCGAGTGTAAACAAAATAGATCCTGATCAGACGACATCTCAGTCGGCGTCTGATATGAATACAAACTGCTTGCGGATGTACACTAACTGTAAAGCTTCACCTCTTCACTTCCATGACGTAATCTACTTGAAACAATTGTCGTCTGCTTTTATTTCTCAAATTTAAATCTTAGGTACATAAACTTCAAAAATAATATCGCAATGAGTGTTGAACAGTTTTGAATCTGACGCTGCGTCTGATCAGTATCCAAACTGTTTGCAAATACAATGTAATCATTGCTTTCAAGGCGAGACAGTGAAGGGATCTAGTGTTTTGCATGACAATAACAATACACGCTCGAATAGAATTAACAGCGGCATTTTACCTTAAGGATGCCACGGGTGACTTTGTACAGTGGAGAATCTGTTATTCTTTCCCAATAAACGCGTTTACGCTAAAACTATTATTTGCAGTGCAAACCGTTTGGAGCCAGATCAGACGCCGGGTTACCCGGCGTCTGATCAGGCTCCAAACTGTTTGCCACCAAGATAAACAAGAATTATCAGAATTCTCCAAAAGTTGTTCTTTTCTACGTTATAGTGCTTTGCGTTTGCGTACGTTTGCGTTTAAACGGGAAAGAATAACAGATTCTCCACTGTAACAGCGGTATTTTACCATTAGGATGCCACGGGTGACTTTATAATAACTGTTGCAAACATTCTATAAACATATCAATTACTAAATCAGCGTCTAGGACTGATCAAAACTAATTAACCCTTAGCCCGCCAAATAAATTGTCGTCTGCTATATTTCTCGTCTGCTTCAAGTTTCAAAGTGCTTCAAAGTTGCTCAAAAGTGCTGAAAATGTTGTCCGAGTGTCAAACAGCCTGGATCCGGATGAGACGCCGAGTTACTCGGCGTCTCATCTGGATCCAAGCTGTTTGCATATGGAGCTATAGGTGTGAGTGGCAGGCTAAGGGTTAACATTCAATCATTTTCAGATATTTTATTTTAAAATAAAAAGAGATTTAATTCTATTCAAGAACTTACAATTGATGACAACTGCCTTTCATGATGATGGTTCAATCAATAGCATGCTGGAAATTGTTGCTTAGGCCAGTCACTGCCAAGGTCGTCAAAAGGCGACTTTGCAAAAAGTTTGGATCCTGATCAGACGCCGCGTAACGCACCGTCTGATCAGGATCAAAACTTGTTTACACTTGTTTCGAAATAACGTCAGTCATTCTTCTTAAAATCTAACTTTGAAACGATATTACAGACAACAATATAGAGACAGATGACAATATAGCGATGAAGAAGTAAAAACTCACAAGGTTTTGAACGTAGAAGGGCCACTCGGATATTATTGAAATAATTGTCTTCAAGAAGCTTATAGATTACATTGTGACTGGGTTATGCATGGCAAAAGTAATGCATGTAGTGCTCTTGTAGACGTTCTCATATTTTTATGTTGCTTGGTGGGTATGTGTTTCGTTTGCCACGATTGTCGTCTGCTACTGTTCAAAAAATATATTTTTCAAATTTTCCAAAAAGGGCCAGAGTGTCAAGTAGTATGAATGTTGATGAGACGCCGCGTCACGAGACGCCTCATCACGATCTAAACTGTTTGTAAAGGTTATCATGGTTTCACAAGCTGCAACCTAGGAAAACGACAGTTGATGATACTTCAGTAAAGATTTGGGTTCATGCTTATAAAGCGTTTGAGTTCATTCTGAAATCGTTCTCAAGCATTTGATTGGTCAGATTTGAGCCTAGGCTCAAATCTGACCAATCAAATGCTTGAGAACGAAGTGAGACTGAACTCAAACGCTTTAAAAGTTCTTGGCCTGGTCGTGCTTCATATATTTGTTTCAGACATTATTGGTTTAGATACCATGGCAACAGTTACCAAATACACCATTCACAACACTCCACAGACCTGGAATGAAGCACGTGATATTTGTAATGCCCATGGCTCTCGTCTTCTCACCATGAACAATGTAACAGAATGGGCCCTCTGGCAGTACCTCATGTAAGATCATAGTATATACAGACAGACTTAAATGCACACAGACAGACAAGGAAGGGAGAGAGAGAGAGCGATAGAGAAAGGGGAAAGAGAGATACAGGCAGTGAAGGCAGTGAGATAGTTAGGCATGCAACAGAGAGAGCGATAGAGAGAGAGAGAGAGAGAGAGAGAGAGAGAGTGAAAGAGAAATTGAAAAATGTGGAGGAAAGGGGATACCGGTGGCTAGTTTAGTTTAAACATATTTTATTTCGAATATTTACAGAAATGGGGTCGGGCTACAAGTGCTCAACACTTAGTTACAGCCCTCCCCCTAATGTTTGATAACACAAAGAATGGACAATAATGACATTGTTAACATAAATATATAAACAAAGCAAAATTTTCAATATAGGTAGGAAATGCAGCAATAATAAGGTATCAAAAAGGCAAAATAGTGTTTTGTGAACATGTTGCATGTACTTGTGAAGGTGACTGCTAACCGCAAAGCAAAAGTAATGCAGACTAACAACTGCATTACCATCGTCTTGCATTTAGCCGCCATCCGCCTCTTGTACCAATAAACCAATAAACTATTGTATTTCAGCCGGTGGCTATATTAGAAAACAATGCAAAAGTAATACAGGGATAAGTATTTCCTGATTTCTGTTTGTACCATTTACCCAATAAATAAGCATTTAGGGTAATGAATATGCAATATAACAAATAGAACCCATATCCAATCAGATGGTAGCTTAAAGTAGGCTGAAAGGCGTATTCTGCTTTTCTTTCAACCTGTTTCAATTTATCATCCGTCTTCAAAACTAGAAATAGGCAGTGGGGCAAATGGTTATATATTTTTTAGGGAAATTTTGCATATAGAAACGTTTGCAATATTTTACGAATCTTTTTTCACTTTTGAGGAACCCAAACACAACTGCCAATCCCCGCCCTGCCAGTGTGTACTGGGCGGGGATTCACGCCCCTGACCCTGATGACCCCGAGACATTCTACTGGGACACGTGTGACGATTTGGAATTAACAATACCCCTATTTAGCGATATAGTACCTGGCTACTGGCACTGTGTCTACATATGGTTCTACAGAAAAGTATTTAACTACCAATTCTTCAGTATGTGGGTAAAAGGCAAACCCTGCAATGACATGCTTCCCTTTATTTGCGAGGCCACGAGCATTAGTAAGTTTCTATTGTATCCTTACTTCATTAAAACTATCGTCTGCTTTAGCAGGATTGTCTTCGGACATTTTTAAATCTAGTTTTGATATGTGGTTTTGTTTTATAGAAGATCCTAACTCTAGCCTGTCACGCTTAACATTATAGGGGTGAGTAGGTAATTCAATTACAGTGGAGAATCTATTATTCTTTCCCAATAAACGCGTTTACGCTAAAACTATTATTTGCAGTGCAAACAGTTTGGAGCCAGATCAGACGCCGGGTAACCCGGCGTCTGATCAGGCTCCAAACTGTTTGCCACCAAGATAAACAAGAATTATCAGAATTGTCCAAAAGTTGTTCTTTTCTACGTTTTAGTGCTTTGCGTTTGCGTACGTTTGCGTTTAAACGGTAAAGAATAACAGATTCTCCGCTGTAAATATATTAGGCTATTTTTATTAAAATATTGATGCGTTAACAGTAATTTGATTTTGATTTTAAACTATACTTAAAATGTAAAATATTGCTTAACTATCCCTGATTTGCTTTTACAAATGCATACATTAGACTAGCTATTATTCTGATAAATGTATCACATTTACGTATTCTGTTTTTTGTCAACGGTTTGTCTCTGATACCTCATTCTTGCTTCTTGTAGTCTGTTTATAGTTTTGAAAACAGTTGAACAGTACCTGCCACTAGCAGTGGGTTGAAAGTATTGACAGAATGCCCCTTCATGCGCATTCTGCTTTACTTTCAGCCAGTTCTAAGCTTCAATCACTGTAACAAAAATTGAATTCTTCACTATGGAATAGTTACTAAATTTTGACATGTTCCAGTTTTTAAATCATGTTACCACAAGTTGGTTGAAAATAAAGGCAGATTACGTTTTGTAAACTTCAATCACTGTACAAATTTGAATTCTATACTTTGCAATATGCAGATTACCACTTGAAGCTGGTTGAAAGTAAAATCAGAATGCTCCTTAAGGCGCATTCTGCTTTGCTTTCAGCCAGCCCGAAGCTTTAATGTGTTTTATATGCAATATGGAATAGTTGAAGGGATGTAACACATAGAATGGAACATATTTTAGAATACTGTTTTACCTCCCTGGTTTGAGCGTGTATCTAGTCTGACCATGTATGAGTGATGAGTTATCTGTATGTGGTTTAATGGGCATTTATTGCCTGATCTACTTTTCATACTTGCAGGTACCAACAACCTTGTTATACCTTTAGTATAGATAGAATGGACCCATATCGGAGAGCCCTTACAAGTCATGGTCTTCTCCGTCTTATATACAGTGGAGAATCTGTTATTCTTTCCCAATAAACGCGTTTACGCTAAAACTATTTTTTCCATTGAAAACAGTTTGGAGCCAGATCAGACACCGGGTAACCCGGCGTCTGATCAGGCTCCAAACTGTTTGCCACCAAGATAAAGATGAATTATCAGAATTGTCAAAAAGTTGTACTTTTCTACGTTTTAGTGTTTTGCGTTTGCGTACGTTTGCGTTTAAACGGGAAAGAATAACAGATTCTCCACTGTACCAACAACCTTGTTATACCTTTAGTATAGATAGAATGGACCCATATCGGAGAGCCCTTACAAGTCATGGTCTTCTCCGTCTTATATAGTAAAACATTAACTGTTCAGCAATTGGTATAGACCCATTACATTTGCGCTTATAATTTTGACATATATGAGTATATAACAGACGTCTGATTTGCAGCTCTGTACTTATACATTTGAAACTTATTGTATTAATGTACAGTGGAGAATCTGTTATTCTTTCCCGTTTAAACACAAACGTACGCAAACGCAAAGCACTAAAACGTAGAAAAGTGCAACTTTTGGACAATTCTGATAATTCATGTTAATCTTGGTGGCAAACAGTTTGGAGCCTGATCAGACGCCGGGTTACCCGGCGTCTGATCTGGCTCCAAACTGTTTGCACTGCAAATAATAGTTTTAGCGTAAACGCGTTTATTGGGAAAGAATAACAGATTCTCCACTGTAATATTGGCCGATAGCCTTTATTAACAACAAACTATATTGTATCTTGTATATATGATTTCAGATGCATCGTGTATCCCTGCTTGCGATGAGGTTTTATATGCAGTGACTGAACAGACATGTTCCAATGCTTGTGCAGGAAACCAGTCTTGCATTTCAAAATTTAATCAGATGGTAACTATTACATTAATATAACACACCAAGCATACATCGCTTCTTGAAATGACAATTCTTGTAATCATTTAATATTTCTTTGAAAAGAATATTAGTTTGCAGTAGATTAAGGTAGTACACCAAAAATTAGATCGGATCAATGTCGGTCAATGTCGTGACATGGTTAAGCTAGGTTATGCGCAGTTTGCTTTACTTTCAACCTGCTTTAAGTATCGCAGTTCAAAAATATAAATTTTGGAAATCTTAGGATATTTCAAGATCAACTTATGGCAGCCCTGTCATAATATGACTTATATTTCTATTAACTGTTTCACTGCCAAATCAGTATCAACTGAAACATCGTTGTTTGCGATTTTATTTTAATATATTTCTCTTTTATAATTTTCACTGAAGAAATATTGATGTTAGAGTCAACAGTTGGTAACGCGGTTTCTAATTTTGATCAAAACTGTTTTCAAATAAAGACAATAGTACCATTAGCGTGGAAAGGGTTTCTGAAATTCTGGATCTGCTCATAAATGTGTTTTGTTATTGCAGCTAAATATATGCCATCTAGTGCTAGGGCGGATCAATAGCAAGAAGTACTTGACCATATGTCGTCTACCGTTTCAAGATCTGGGTTATACTAGGTGTAACAATACTACAGGTAACAATACATACACATTACCAGTTGACAGTGCGATACAGAGTGATGTATTTAGCTCGAGGCGTTTTTGGCGGAAATAGCCGATCTGACGAGCGCCGTGGCGCGAGTCTGATCGGTTGTTTCCGCCAAAAATGTCGAGAGCTAAATGCAACACTCTGTTGCGCACTGCCAACTGGTGATGTGTTTATTATATGCCTTGAATACAAACCAGAAACACTGAGTAGTTGTTTAAATCATTTTATATCCAAAATTTATAAGTTATTTGAAGCAGAACAGGATTTTTGGTATGCCACAAAGAATAACGCGGCACTCGTACATGTACGTAAATGACGTCACGTTAAATCGAAAGCGACGTTAGAGTAAAATACAAAGTGGCTGATACAAGGTGGCTGATACAGACTCTTGTATTTTACTGGGCAGATACACGCGGAAACGCTCGATATCATTCGAATGCATATAATAAAAACGGTTACCCTCTACCCAATTGCCAGTTTCTAGTTTTAGCTCTTTCACTGCCAAATGCGCCAAAAGGCGACTTTGCAAACAGTCTGTCAAGTTAATATTGTGATATTTAACCCTTCACCGTTTCATTGTCGTCTGCTTCAAAATTGTTGTCTGCAATGTCGTTTCAAAGTTAAATTTAAAGCAGTATGACTGACCAGGATCCAAACTGTTTGCAAACTCGCTTTTGACGACATTGAAAGTTAAAGGGTTAAACCTTATATTATTTTCTTTCATATATAGATGAATCGACTGATATAATTGTTTTGGACCAAAATATCAATGTGACAGATAAGGTGTGCCTTGAACAAAATACGGAATCCACCACGAGTTCTGAAGAGACATCAAATGCGCTATCAGAAACAACTAAAAGCAATACTAATGGAATAGAAAACACTGCTATTACGGGACATATATGTTTGTGCTCTTGTGATGCTTTAAGAACATTTCTGACAGAACCACTGCCTGGCAAAGTGAACCTTACAATGGAAGAAAAGATAGACATCATAGTAAGGGAGCTTACAATTGACAAGAAGAATACCTCTAGCTCCCAGCGAAAGCATATCAGCGTCATGGACTATCGGCCCAGCTCTGTTTGTCTAGGTTCAGTCGGTGCCGGAATCATAGTCGCAATAGTTGCCGTTATTGTTGTAATTGATATTTCACGGATCTGGAAAAGTACTGTAAAATTGTTGGATAAGGCTGTAGGAGATGTGAGAAACAATAAAGTACATGCTAAAACGATTAACAACGGTGGTGGTAAAAGTTAGCTTAATTTGTAAAAGTTATATAACCTAACTTTTGAACACTGCAACCGCCTAAATTTTGAAGTTGTACCTGTAGACCTTTATAGAAAAGAAATCGAACAATTTAGTACTTGATCTTTTCTATTGTTTCTTTTGTCCATTTTTAATGCTACCATTCACATGTTCCCAATGTAGCATTACTGTGGCAAGAATATTCTATCTTTTTCCGATTTAAATGTACCGGGCGCGGGGTTGGGGTGGCTTTTATAATGTTGTAGGAGCTTGTGGCCCATTACCTATATTAATACTTTGTGGTGTTACAAAATTTGTAAAATGTACAACTGTTTCACATGTATATACATGCATGAAATGAAATATGCTTTACCCTATCATGGTCACATTTACCGTGAGGTTTTACCCCTTCACCGCCATATTGTCGTCTGATCCAATATTGTTGTCAGTAATATCGTTTCAAAGATAGATTTTAAGGCAGTATAACTGACGATATTTCAAAAACAAGTGGCAAACAGTTTTGGCGTCTGATCAGGATCAAAACGTGTTTGCAAATGCGCTTTATAACGTCATTCAGAGTGAAAGGAATAAACTGTTCAATTGCGAAGTGTAAAAGCTCTGTGGAGCGAGGCGAATGTATAAGGGAGGCTAATCTTGTAAATCTTTATCTTGAAATATACGCAGTTGTTTCTATTAGATTTTCTATTCATTCAACGAGGTTTTATTAACCTCTTCACTAACTTAACCCTTTCCCTTATAGAAGCGACTTTTAGCACATTCATTTTATTCATCCGCTGAAGAAAATAGTTCCAAATTATACCGTAATGAATATGTGTCATATTAAACACTTTCCTTATTCTAGCAGTTAATAGCTTAAAGCAGGCTGAAAGTAAAGCAGAATGCGCCTTAGGGCGCATTCTGCTTTACTTTCAACCTGCTTTAAGTAGTCACATATCTTCAATTCTAGAAACAATGCTATCAGGTAAAGGGTTAACCCGAGTATAATATGAGCCGTGCCATGACATAACCAGCCTTATTGCATTGCAAATTATACAGACCAAGCACCATTGTCATCTCAGGCTCTGTATCTGAGTTTGGACTACACTGCCAAATACTGTTTAATTATAATACAGCTACATAAAATGCTTTTGATGCATGTGGGTCTCAAACAGTGTAGGTCAAGACCAGCCACCGCGTCTATGACATTGTACAGACTAAGCATCATTGTCATCCCAGGGTCAGTACATGATATTGGTTTACGCTACCAAACATCGTATATAATACTGCTAAATACAACGTTTTAGATAATTATCGGTGTCACACAAAGTAGATCAAGGTCAGCCGCCGCGTCCTTGACGCAACGGATGGCCTTGATCTACACTGTTTGCTATGCAATAAGGCAGGTTTTGTCATGACACGGTTCAATTATGTTATTGTTATAGAGTTTGGCAGTGAAAGGGTTAATGGTGTCTGATAGATTGATGTACAGTGTAACCTCTCTATTCCGACCACTTAAGTGTGTCACTTTTTGGATGTTAAAGACAGGTGACTGCTTCAAGCAAGGTGACAGTTTAACAGAAATCTCCTTTAGGAGCTTTCTGTTTTACTGTGACCTTGCTTTAAGCTGCCACCTGACCTTTATACAATTAATAAGCCGTCCTTTTAGTGTTCGTAATAAAGAGGTTTTACTGTACTGCAAGACTGGTATCTGATAAAATATCTATTGACACAATATGCTGTTGGCCACGTAAAGAGGAGTAATTAACTCTACAAACGAATTTATGATCACTGTGGCCAAACTGATTGACACTCGTATCCATACTACCTTGAATCTATCTTTGAAACAGTATTGCAGACTACAATATTCTAGCAGACGGTTAAAAAACGGTGAAGGGGTAAAAATCTTACGATCGATTTGTCACCGAAAGGGTTTAAGTGGTGTCTCTTTCAAGTGTCTCTTCTCATTATATGTACGCATTAACCGGTAAGCATGCTATGGAATTGTCGTCTGCTAACTATGTCCTCTGTTACACTTTTTAGATTTGATTAATCTACATGTTCGTTCAGAAAATGTCAAATTGTTTAGATCTAGCTGTGACGCCGTTTCATTTGGCTCCTCGTCTGTATCCAAACTGTCTGCTACGAGTGCCACCAATTCATCAGTAGCGAGCAGAATATTCAACGAACATGCTTAAAGATGGAAATGTCATGTTATGGTTTACAAATGCATTTATTATATGCCTTCGAATGATATCGAGCGTTTCCGCGTGTATCTGCAGAGTAAAATAAAAGAGTCTGTATCAGCCACTTTGTATTTTACTCTGACGTCCCTTTCGATTTAATGTGACGTCATTTACGTACATGTACGAGTGCCGTGTTATTCTTTGTGGCATACAAAACTTCTCGTTCTGCTTCAAATAACTAATAATTTTTTTTATGTAAAATGATATAAACAACTATTTAGTTGTTTCTGGTTTGTATTCAAGGCATATAATAAACACATTACCAGTTGGCAGTGCGCAACAGAGTGTTGCATTTAGCTCTCGACGTTTTTGGCGGTAACAACCGATCAGACTCGCGCCAAGGCGCTCGTCAGATCGGCTATTTCCGCCAAAAACGTCTCGAGCTAAATACATCACTCTGTATCGCACTGTCAACTGGTAATGTGTACATATTGTCCAGTAAATAGAACTCTAGTAATAACAACCCTAGAAGACAGAAAACTAGTCTGGTTCATTGTACATAAACCGTCTCAACTGTGTTAAGTATTTGGTGTTTTAACTCATTGAACCCTAGTCACGCATATACGCGCATCATTTGCAAACCGTGTATCTGTGAGGAATACACTTGTCCTATGCAAACAGTGTAGCCCCTTATAAGGGTCTACACTGTTTGTTATTTTGACATATATTGTGAAAATCAACCCTAAAATGTCAAAAATGGACTAGACTAAATTGAAAACTAGAATTGTCCATTTGAGGTTTCAGGGAGGAAAGGGTTAAGACAAGAGACTGATTTAAGCAAGATTACTTTTAAGGCAGAAAGCATATATGATGTCATGGTAGTGGTGAATGGGTTAAAAGAAAAACAAACGCATTCTCTTGTGGGGATGTAATTGCGATCTTTACTGTATTATGCTTTTTATTCATAATTATATAATTTTACGAACATGTTATAAACACGAACAAGTTAGATTGCATCAACACCTTAAACAACGCCGACTCCGGGTGACTACATATCACCGCCCTTACTCTTCGAAAAGGCGAAAAATATATAAAGATTCACTCATATTCTACCTACTTCAATATCGTTTGCTTGGAAATTTCAATTTGCAATGTTTGTTAAACTATAGTTTATGCATATTTAAATTGAAGACACAGGACTCGGGACTGCAACTGAATGATCTGCCTACATCTTTGAATGATAGGAACATATGGAAAAGCATCATCCGCCATACTCTGGCGAATTAAGCAAGTAAGCAAGCACATTGAAGAAACTTAAAGACGAGTCTCAAACATTTTGTATTTAGGTTAGACGTCACGTTACTAGGCGTCTGATCTGGATACAAGATGTTTTCACATAGCAATAAGGTCATACAAGCAAGCAAAGCTTTTAAATAATGTAGACCCTGATTAAAACTTGATGAAACATTTCGTTATATACACGGGTACTTGACACATACTTTATTATCTATGAACCCCCTCCCCCCTTTTAAAAAAAAATTTTTTTTTTTTTTAACTATACTTCTATTATAGATACAAGGTAAACAGCGCAATTCAACACCTAGTCTTTACTATCGACTTAAGCTGATGCTAAAATAAACTAGATCGCCGATATTCTCTTCTGGTACCCTCGGGAAATGATTAATTTATCAATATCTACTTTTTATTTCATCAAATTCAGTCAAATAACGCCACAGTATGTGAATTATAACGAAAATAAGCATCAAAAAGTTTTAAGTCGTTCTCACGGTACAGAATTTATTGCCCAAAATAAGGGGTAATCTAGTCTGTTTGCACATTTAACGGCCTTTACGGCTGGAACTTTCACCTAATTTCATTAGAGCAAATGCGTTTGTGTCGGAACATGACCCTCTTCACTATCAGCTATATGAAATATACATGTAATTTGGCACGAAATTGACAAGTGAAAGACTCATTTCATTTTCAATGCCATTTTGAATACCGGAATGAATCGAATGAACGGAGCGATCTCATTGGTCAAAATTAAACAGGTAAAGTTTCTTTTAATTTTGCATTCTATGTAAATTATATAAAACTGATAATATTTCATTTAAAGATGATTTATAATATTTGGTGAAAGTTCCAGTGGCATAGGCCGTTTATTGTGGACAAATAACAGATCACCCCTACATGTACATTCGTTGCTATGTACCGTGAAAACGACATAAAACTTGTTGATGCTTATTTTCGTTATAATTCACGTATTGTGGCGTTATTTGACGGAATTTGATGAAATAAAAAGTAGATATTGATAAATTAATCATTTCCCGAGGGTACCACAAGAGAATATCGGCGATCTAGTTTATTTTAGCATCAGCTTAAGTCGATAGTAAAGACTAGGTGTTGAATTGCGCTGTTTACCTTGTATCTATAATAGAAGTATAGTAAAAAAAAAAAAAATTTTTTTTTTTTTAAAAGGGGGGAGGGGGTTCATAGATAATAAAGTATGTGTCAAGTACCTGTGGTTATATATATACAAATGCGATTTTAAAACACTGTAATGTTTATTTATACTGCAGATCATTTCACATGAAATTGCAAACAGTGCAGACTCTGATATGACACCACAATTTGCGGCGATTTGAGTCTATACAATTGAGCTGTGTCTTGACAAAACCTCGATTGTAGTTCCACTTTATAGGGTCACGAATATGTTTTCTATATCCTAGAAGATGGCAGCTTAAACCAAGCTGAAAGTAAAGCAGAATGCGCCTTAAAAGCATATCGTGCTTTACTTTACTTTAAGTGGTCACCTGTCTTCAAAACTTGAAACAGACTATTATATGGGGTAAAGGGTTAAAATAACATTTAATATCAGTATTTTTGTCGCTATAACTTCCGACGAAACAGCAATCACAGAGACGCTTGTGATCATATTTGATTTTCTAGACGCTTTAAGTGTCGCCAATACTTAACCCTTTTCTCTCTACATGACGTCATAAAGGACATTTGCAAACAGTTTGCATTCTGATCAGACACCGCGTAACGCGGTGTCTCAGCAGGATCAAAACAGATTTGCCACTTGTTTTGAACTTATGTCAGTTATACTGAGTTAAATCTTACTTTGGAACGATATTACAGACAACAATAGTGAAGCAGACGACACTATGGCGGTGACGGGGTAAAACCTCACGATAAATTTGATAATGAAAGGGTTAAGCACTTGCATTCATGTTTTATCACACCATCGCTTTTCACAGATGGACCTCAAGCTGTTTCGGAAAGGACACAACACGAAGACTTACAAGAAAGGAGTTAATACATCCTTCAACAGATAAAATAAAATAGATATGTATTGTTCGACAATATTGACCTGACGTTGAACTTTATGCATGAATAAATTATAAAGAGATGACGCAGTATAAATCAATAACCGATAGCCTACGTACAATTTCGGGTTGTTTCGGCTGATTACGTGAATCTTGTTACAGTTGTGATCCTCAGTGGATTAACACTCCACATTGAGCAAGTTCAAAAAGTTGTTGTTGATAAACTATTATTCCAGAGTCTCCTAGTATAATCGCATCTACTAAAACGCATCATGTTGCGCTTTCGAGTGGATTTTAATCCAGGTAAGATCATCGATGTTCTCACCTGCGACTCTTGCCAATATATACCTAATTTACAACCCCCAGATGTAACTAATCTGCAATAGGTGTGTCGTTAGAGCAAGGGATTTGTAACATCGAGGTTCTGGGTTCGAATCCCGATAGAGGGGAAACTATTTTTATTTTATAAAATGTTATTGTATAGACCAAACAGACGCTATGACTAATGTTTTTAAAAATAATAAAAGAATCGTGTTCCAAACGAAATAGATGGTGTATGATTACTTAAAAGAAACAATATAAATTGTAAAAAAAAAAGTGAAAAAATGTACGAGTATTGCATGGGATTCGAACTACTGACTATACGGAAAAATAATGTATAGTCGTCTTCTTTACCACTTGCGCTAAATACTGTCGATATTTGTGGAACCGGGCAATGCTATATTTCCTCGGTGCCGATGTGGTTACAATTTGCGTTCTCGTATAAATGATAACGAAGTGTTCCGAAGCTATATTTAGAAATGCAACAAAGTGTGAAATTATGCTAATAGAGGTCACCAACGTCAGGTCAATATTGTCGAACAATAACGGCAAAGAACAGTTACAATTGTTTACCCTTTCACTCTCAATGACGTCATAAAGCCGCATTTGCAAACAGTTTCGATTCCGATCAGACGCCGCGTGACGCGCCGTCTGACCAGGATCAACTCTGTTTGACACTCGAATCAATATGTTTTCAGTCATACTACATTGAATATTACTTTGCAACGATCTTGCAAACAACAAAATTGAAGCAGACGACAATGAAACAGAGAATTGGTAAACATCTCACGATTAATTTGGCAGCGAAAGATGGATGTTGTTATTTTAGCCTTTGCAGTAACAGAAATATGAATATCGGTAATATGCATGATTAGAAAAACTTAAAGGACGATAACTACAATTATGACTTGACATTCGCGGCTTACATCAAGAAGAAAATAAAGTAGACATCCGTGTATGAAACTTCTGCTTTACTTTCACATTGCTCAACGCAAGTCAGTTGCCTTTAACACAGTTGAACCATGCCATGAGAAAAACCTGACTTATTGCATTGCAAACAGTGAAGATCAAAGACGCGGCGGCTGGTCTTGGTCTACACTGTTTGACACCCACATGCATCTGAAGCAAATTGTATTTAGCAGTGTCGAGTACGGTATTTGCCTATTTGGAAGTGTAGACCAAACTCAGACCCGGAGCCTCGGATGAAATAGATGCTTGGTCTGTACAATAAGGCAGGTTTTGTTTGGCACGGCTCACTTATAATTAGCGATTTAACCCATTTACGCCCAGTAGATTCTTCCATCTTTGTATATTGGATTTTTTATCAAAGGGATGCCTGGTCAAAAATTTCATTTTCATTTTGTTTAATATTGAAATTTCTATCAGCAAACAGTGTAGACTCCGATCAGACGCCGCATAATGCGGCGTCTGATCAGAGTCTACACTGTTTGCCTATGTCCCATATGTGGGATCGTGGGCACAAATGTGTTAAACTATTGCCTATGACCCAAGTGTTGCCTATTTTAAGACTTCTATAACAACCATACGTTTGCCAACAATGAAGGTGGTACAGTTCCAACTTCCGGTCTCCCGCTTCATGTGTAGATCCGACTATTTTTCACAAGTGGTGGGATTCCATAAGAAAAGACTGAACATACAATTGAAAAGACATTTTCCTTTACAAATAAATCCGTGTATGATCAAATGTAAATACGAACATTATTTCAATGTCAAACAGTCTGGAGCCGGTGTAACGCAGTAGAATGACCCACCCCTGCTAAAATGACCCATGGGTCATGTCACTACGTAGAACCATGACCCGGGTCTTTTCACTACGTAGAAAAATGACCCCAGACCGTAGAAAAAGACCCTATCGACTCGTAGTAGAATGACCCCCTCACGGTATGGGGTCATTTCTCTAGGAAGTATAAAGACCAGGGGTCCTTTTGTAGGGGTGGGTCATTCTACTGCGTTACACCGGATAAGACGGGTTCAAAACTGTAACCACTTATATCGAAACGAATCATCAGCATTTTCAAGAAATTGATATTTTCAATAATCTTGTGCATTGTGTTTGCAAAAGAATAACGTTTTCTTTACTTCTCAAAGTAAATCCAATGTTAAATCTTTTAGTCTTTGAAGTTCTTTCCCTTTTTCAGGATTTTCAATGGAGAGTCCGGAACAACCCCTCCCCATGCTTGATCGACGCATATGAATCCGCGCGTATCAGTCATATTTGTGTTGTCTGTCTTTTCAATTCCGGCGAATCAGCAATTGTGATAATAAACGTTTTCCTCGACGAAATTGGTGTCGTTATTGCTTGAGTATTTCCATTGTTCTTATCACAACATCGCATTTTACACATGGACCTCAAACTGTTCCGAAAAGTCAAAGACATGAAAGCGTAAATGATAGGATTCAATGCATTATTCAACTGATAAAGAAAATGAGTGATGTTACGGAAATGCACGAGAAAAAGTGTTGAAGGAAATTCATATTTAAGCCTTTGCAGCAATAGAAATATGAATCTCGGTAGAGGAAGAGAAGCTGCAAGTGCGATCACTATAATTATGACTTTTGACATTCGCTGAATGGACGCTTTCATGTGCACCGTCTGTATATGGTATGCACCTTTTGAATACTGCCGGAGTTGTCTAACCTTCACTACATGTAACACTGATGTAATTACAAGTGGCAGCAAGAAGCCACATAGCCAGACGACGGCCGTTGTCTCAGCTGACCGTGCAGGTTTGACGCCAGTAACCTTTCCAATGACGTATTTCAGAACGTAGAGAGCTGTGCTCGAAATCCAGATACACGCGGACACTAGTATGATCCTCTTGTTTGTTATATAGATGTTCGATTTCAATGGATACACAATCATTAAGTAACGCAGTATTGCCAATATAGTTAAATGAAGGTTGGATGAGAACCAAGAAATACCCGATATGATATTTGAGGGAGCTGACTCAAAAACATATGATGACCTATCTATTGCAGGGCAAGTAAGGGCCCTGATAATTATTTCTGTTGCCTGAAAAAAGTTTGATGTCAAAAACAGCGTATCACTTAATGCCAGACAAGCGATTGCGACATATGTCGGTTTACGTAACTTCCGGTCTAATATAACCCTCGACACCACTAGAAGATTGGCGACAATACCAAACACGTATATCAGTTCTACACATTTGTATATACATGAGATATGACAATTGCCACATGGATCAATTGGCGTCCTTCTAGTAAAGTTCTGACACAGATTTATCGTCCGATTAGTAAGGTCGATGTTATGTGTAAGGTTTCGAAATGGAACATTTATTGATGCATTTCTACCCGGTAGTAAACATCTGCTCCTATTCGGAGCGAGTGCCATGGTCGATATAGCTCTAGAATATAATAGTGATCACATCAACCCTACTGCAGGCATTATTAACTGAAAGAAAAAGAAAATAAATTTTCATTCAAATCTTTCAACACCAAATATATGCCATAATTATGCTTGAAAATTTTATACGTAATCAGAATTGTTAAATACATTAATCTTGAAAATTATATACGTAATCAGAATTGTTAAATACATTAATAAAGCAGAATCAAACAGTCCCGATCATGGTATAGCCCCACCTTTAGTAGGTCTGATCTGGATCCCAAGTAGTTAGTATCCAACACAGGATAGACATTTCTAATTGTCAATATATAACTGTCATAAACTGAAAACTGATACACTCTATGCCATTTCGTTTATTTATAATTATATAGCTTTTGCGGAAAACATACTTTTTTATATATAGAAAAAACAGCGTTTATAGACCATAGTGTATTTGACCTTTCATATAATGAAAGTTCGTATACTGGTTGCTTCAGATATAACCCTTTATCCCATAGCCCCTGTTTCTAGTTTTGAAGAGAAATGACCACTTAAAGCAGGTTGAATGTATAGCTGAATGTGCCCTAAGGCACATTCTGCTTTACTTTCAACTTGCTTTAAGCCTCCATTTGCTAGAATATAGAAAATATTTCTTATGCTACATATTCATGAATGTATAATGTGGAACTATTTTCTTTAGTGTAATAATAAATTATAGTCGTAAAAAGGCGTAATTATGGGGTAATGGGATAACTTGTACGATTTGTTAAACTATATGAATTCAAATGTATTGATTGTCATCTTCTTCGAACATTTTCTCGACGAAAAACAATTAGCGCGTCATTCTCTTTGTATTAAGAATTTAGGAAGTAACTATCACAATTCTAATAAATGTAACAATAAAAGCACACATTCTTAACGAATACTGTTGTTTTCCAAGCATAATACGAGCATTATGCACTGTGTTTTTCATAATGTTTATATCAATTCATGAATGTGTCTTGTCGCTGATGTTTCTTGAAAATAGCAGGACTTATGCATATTACTTGAATAGAACAGGATCTAACACGTATTTATACAGGTATTGTTCACAAATTCGATATCACTTATGTCGAGTTTACCCGTATTTCCAAGTTGAAACGAGGCCTTGCCACGTTTTAATTTTAAAATACGGGTAAGTTGGACTAAAGTGTGTTCGAATTATCGAGGTTCGATTGCCTCAAAATGCGACAATGTTTAAGTGTCCATCGAAGGCCAAAACGATAAATACTCGTACTAGTCAACACATAGAAACCTATCGGCCTCTGAGAACAGTGTTCCCTCTCTATAACGGCTCTCCCAACAACGAATGCATCCGTACAACAACGCTTGCTGATGTTCCTCCAAACAAGAAAAGTATGTCCAACCTATTCACGGCTACAATGTCGTCTGCTTTAAATTGTCCTCTACTGTTACATGATGGAAATTTTGACAGAATAAAACTAAATGGCGAGTGACAAACACCTTGAATCCAGATCAGACGCCGCGTGAAACGGCGTCTGGTCTGGATTCAAGCTGTTTGCAAATGTTAGCTAATTTCCCTCCCCATAACGACTACCTCCGAACAACGCACACAAATTTTGCCTCCCATTGGGTGTCGTTGTATCGAGGGAGCGCTATAATTGTGGATTAAATAAGTTCATAATTCTAAAGGAGCTTACAAATTAAAAGCATCTTCGCAACTTATTGACAAAACCATTAATCTGGTAAATTTGAACACAGAGCTAAAGCCACCACGAAACCTATAAACAATAAAACTTCTTGTAATCCCCTCTTTAAGTACATGACAAAATACTAATACACCTGATCGATACAACCGAGTATATTTATACAATTACTTTTGACCTGTTTTAACATTACATAATAAACGACCGAAATATCTGATTTCATTACCGCCGTGCTCGGTCAACCATAAGTCATACTTATAACTGTGACAGAAACTGAACTCTACGGCCATGCTAGAATGTTAAATAAATAACGTTACACCCTGAAGAGCGGAAAATACTAGTCCTAAAACTCTTAACTCTTTGCATGCTAGCAGCAGATATAAAGTATGTGCCAACGTGATTACCTTTGCAAACAGTTTGAATCCAGATGAGACGTCGCGTAACGCGGCGTCTCATCAGGCTCCAAAACTGTTTGACACTCTAAACCTGTTTTAAAAAGAAAATTAATAGTATTTTGAATGTATGAGTGTCGCGAACTATTTACAGTTCATAGATACCTTGAAATGGACCCCAGTCATAGAATAAATTTATCCGGAGCATATTTCCGAAACAATATCAGTTAGGGATATCAGGATGTGTTGCTAACCATTTTGAGATTACTGTGAACTTTTTGTGAGAGTACATTTCAGGATGGTATAATATCACATGTAATTTCCAGAATCCTGATACCCTGTTCAGTTCAGTTCAGTTCAGTTCAGCTGTTCTGGGCATATTTACTGTACACATTAGCTAAGGAAACCAAAATGTGTGTCCGAATACTTCTTTGAATGACGCATTTTAAGGTCATTGTAACCTTGACCTTTGAACTTAATTTGAGAAAAGCTTGTACTTGTTATAATTGTTGTAATTATATATCCTAAACATTTAAACATTTAGTGTGAGTGTGTATACTTGGAAGTGGTGTAATGTTTTCGTACCATTTTAACGTCACTGTAACCTTGATCTTGACCTCGACCTCAATTACAGGCGAAGACTGTACGAAACATATTTTATATATCAGCCTATACTTTAACTGTTAGAGAAGGAATGGAAACTTTGTGCGCAAGTACATCTTGGAATGAGGGATTGTAGCTTACCAGTGTGTTACTAGTAGTCTGCATGCAACAACAAAATGCAATGTCACTGTCAGTAAACGCTTTAACCCTTTCACTGCCAAATTATTCGTGAGATTTTTACCCCTTCACCGTTTCATTGTCGTCTGCGTCAATTTTGTTGTCTGCCATATCGTTTCAAAGCTAATTTTTAGGCAGTATGACTGACAAAATTCGATACGAGTGTCAAACAGTTTGGATCCTGATCAGACACCGCTGTTTGCAAACACGCGCTTTGTCGTCATTGGCAGTGAACGCGCGTGTTGGTGTCATTGGCGGTGAAAGGGTTAAGGGCACCTGTCACTTACCGTGACATAGTTTATTGTTTTCTTAAATGTTTTCAAAAACATTCCTTAAATAAACATAACGTTGTAATGTTTACTAAAAGATCTAATAGTCCATGTGAAATAATTTAGCAAAAGGTATTAATAGTTCGAATAAATAGACGGCCGCTAGACATAATATATACATAACTATAGTGATCTGACACTATCTTTTAAAAGGTTAAACATGAATATACCATATACTAATATACAGACTATTGTTAAAATCGTATTTTTTTCGACTACAATATACTTTGCAAACAGTTAGGAACCTGATCATTTCGAAATGTCTTCAAGCATTTCGTCTTTAATCCAGCTTTAAATAAAAGTATATACCACATTATTTAAATAGACGATTAATTTATGGCGATGTAAGGTTAAGAGCAGACGATACAATCTGCAGTACATGTAGAGTTACTTTTATATACGCGTGTTTATATAGAAAAAGAGACACAAAATAACTACTACAGCAGAAACCATACAAACATCTGAACTGAACTCCCATGCAAAGAAAAATATGTTTATCATACGTTCATTTCTACAACAACAAAAACTACTACTACTGCTACTACTACCACTACTACTACTACCTATGTTGTAGTTGCTGCTATTACTACTACTACTACTCTACTACTACTACTACTACTACTACTACTACTACTACTACTACTACTACTACTACTTATGCTACTACTACTTCTACTACTACTACTTATACTACTACTACTACTACTACCACTTCTACTACTACTACTACTTCTACTACTACTACTACTACTACTACTCTACTACTACTACTACTTAAGCTACTACTACTACTACTTCTACTACTACTACTTATACTACTACTACTACTACTACTACTTCTACTACTACTACTACTACTACTACTACTCTACTACTACTACTACTACTACTACTACTACTACTACTCTACTACTACTACTACTACAACTACTACAACTACTACTTTTTCTCCTTTTACTACAACAATGTTACTTTTTACGTTTGTGTTCCATTTCGTTTGAACGGAAAATAATAACGTTTTTACTTACTGTACAATGTGCTACACTTACCTATAATTCAACATAAATCCGTATATTTCGTATCCACCACTTAAACATGAATGACTGAAAGTGTTTACTCTTGAAGCTATTGAAACACATCTGATACGTCAAACGTGGCGGACTGGAAAATCCCAGTCATGTTCTATGGTCAACTTGATTTGGCTGAAGTGTCCCATTTAATCTTAATCCGGTTTACAGGTCATAGTATTGCCTTCTTCTGTTCTTTAACTCAATATCCCCTGAAACTTCCAATGGGCAATTCCAGTTTACAATAAAGGCTGGTCCCATTTAGACTATTTAGGTGGGGTTTTTTTATAACATATTCCAAACTAACAAACAGTGAAGACACTGATCAGAGGGCTCCTACAGGAGCCCTCTGATCAGGGACTTCACTGTTTGCATAAGACAAGTGTAGTCTTCACAGGTGTACTTTTTTTTATAAAGGACGCATATATGCGGCACTATGGCTCAATGAGTTACAATTGTCAACTATATATACAAAAGTATAATACTGACAAAAATAGTGTTTTAATGTCTTATTAGTTTGAGAAACATAAACTCTTGTCAAACAGTATGGATCTTAGTCAGATGCCGAGTTACTCGGCATCTAATCTGCATCGACACTTTTTGTAATTACACGGAAATTGACATCTGGGACGACACAGTTTTTAATCAAAACAAATTACGTTGTATAATGACGGAAGATCCAACGTAAATGTGAAGTTGATGTAGGTGAAAGAGGTCAAATATCAGTCATTGAAAACATGTAAGTTAGTATTGAAGTGTGTTAATACAGTTAAACCTCACGTGACCTTACAACACGCTGGGAAATTATCGTCTGCAAACGTTGGTCGTCTGCAACATTTTTAAAGTGTTTATTAATGTTGGTGTGGGTTTTCTGTTTCAGAAACTATTAGCAGGCAGAATGTCAAACGGTTTGGATCCAGATGAGACGCCGAGTTTCTCGGCGTCTCATCTGGATCCAAACGGTTTGCTATATAGTTAAATGTATCACAAAGTCGCCTGCAAAGCATTTAAAATAGGTGTCAGCTAAATGCGGCGTGAAAACTAATATAATGCAGAAATTTTATTCGGGACCTTTCTGTATTACTTTTGTCCTGTAATAATCAGTCACACACTCTTGCTTGTTGGACGCTGTACGTAGTGAGGTTTACAGTAATGTTTTTATGTATATTGTATGTAATTACTGATGATATCTCTGTATTAACATTTATCATACTGGGTACTTGTCTTCTGCATACTTTGTCGTCTGCAGCATTTTTGTCAGTTAATATTTCATCTGCAACATTTCCAAGTGTATATTTCATCTACGAATTTTTCTAATTATTACCACCAACGTGTCAAACAATTTGGATCCAGATGAGACGCTGAGTTACTCAGCGTCTCTTCTGTATCCAAACTGTTTGGAATAGTTATCATGTATTTGCCCGCCCCTTGTAGACCTGTTGATTGGTATTCTTCCTGGAGGGTACAGACCATATCCACCTGTGACAACATATACACCAATAAATACAAGAGTTAATGAAGCGAACAATGTTACAGTACTCCATCTCTACAACAACACCCAATGGGAGACAGATAGTGTGTGTGTGTTGTTCGGAGGGAGTTGTTATAGAGAAGAAATATTAAGAAATAACTTATATTTGCAAACAGCTTGAATCCAGATCTGGTCTGGATTCAAGCAGTTTGTCACTCGATCATTATATTTCTTCTGTCAAAATGTCTCATTATATTTAACTTTGAGAAGAAGCAGCAGACGACAATTTTAAGCAGACTACATTGAGCACAGCTGTGAAAGTGTACGACATAAATGTCTTGTTTGGGTAACAGCGACAAGCATTGTTGTCAGGGAGGAATCGTTGTTGAGAGGGCCGTTGAAGGGAGGTAGCACTGTACTTGATGTCACAACAGTAGGGCGTTCAAGTACCGTATCAGCGAACAGTAACGTTAACCGATGCAAACAACCCATATAGTACGACATCTAACGTTCACCGATACTCTTCAATAATAACTCATTGCGCCCCAATCTTTATTAACTTTTCAAGGGTACGAACGATTTATGTGCGTATCTAAATAACACAAGCAAAAGTGCACTAATCAACTGAAATGCATCAATTTTACCGCATATAAAAATAAGATTTAGCTGCTCAGATGTAAGCTGCTTTGTTTGATACATTAAGTATCGGAAAATGTTGGTTTATTGATGAGAAATTAAGTCGGGACTGTTCGCTGGTTTTAATAAATTCATTTGGTAGCCATTTTGTTTTCTTTTGTTGGGGATGGCGAACTACCTCTGAGGCCGTTCGTGTCGTTCGCAATCGGTAACACCCTAACGGTCGTTAAAGGTGAATTGTTACCGTTTTCTGTTGCAATCGATTGCATCGATACGGTACTTGAACGCGCTACTGTAATGATGAACTGGAACGGTGTCGGGTCGTTTCACTTGGGGAGTGGGGTATCTAGCTGAGGTAAACATCCGTAATATATGTTCTTTTTGTTTTGATTACTGTCTATTTCTGACAACTTTGGACTAATTGGACGTCCTAGAGAGAGGAAAACCCGGGCGATGTCCTACTTTTTTTTATAGAGTCCTCTAGTTCTTTTGCATACACAGTTTATATATATCAAGGATACATGGGACCTCGGTTTAAAGTCTCACCCGAAGGACGTGGTCCGATGTAATGACGTAAAGTGTACCCCTCTAAAACGTGTCCCACGTAGGACATTGTTCGATGTAGAAAAGTGACATTGGGTCCTGATTTGTCAACGAAATATGACTCCCTTTTGTGGACTACCGGTACATTAGCTATACTAATTTTATGCTTCCAAGCTCAAGGAAAGAAACACATTAAGATAGTTTTGCTTTCGCTTCAATCCTAAACTTTATTGTATGTTTGTAATATGAATGTAAATATATGAAACAAAATATGTTTAAACTAAGGGTGGAGGAAAAGTACATGTACATGTATATACATTTTGGTTATTTTGTAAGAATCGTTATCGTATAAAGACATGTGCCTCAAGAGAAACAAACGTCAAATTTAGTGCTGTTTCGACTAAGAAAATTATTATTATTTTTTTTTTTTTCAAAAAGTTTATTTCGTATAGTTTACAATCATTGTGTGTGTTTTAAATTATAGCTATGCAAGTTTAACTATAACAGTAGTACATGGTTGACCTCCTACTCCACAGATGCTCATCCAAGCATATCTATTTTACTTCTCCACTAAAAAGTAAGAATTTAATGTTTCGATCTTATCGTTGTGGATACATAAGGAGTGGTTCTTATATCTTAGTAGCTGACCGTTTAAAGCAGCCTTAAAGTAAAGCAGAGAGGTCCTGATTGAGCATTCTGCTTCACTTTTAGTCTGCTCTACTAACTATCTGTCTTTAAAACTGAAAGAACAGCTATGAAGATAGAGGTCAAGAACGTTATATACATGTATTTATAAGAAAAACAAGCATGTTCACTTACCGCCACATATCTTATTTTCCTATAAGGGTTATATACATATATATATAAAGGTATAGAAGCAGATATAACAAGAAATGGTCAAATCTCGAACAGTCGTTTGTACTTTGACCATCTCTTGTTGAAAGCATCCCACTCACAATTGCTTTTCTATAATGAAGTTGGCTTTAAGAAATGTTTTAAAACCCTGTATTTCTGGTATTGTGTTTTTGTATTTATTATTATATATGTATTTCTTGGCCAAAAGTATTATCCAGTTTTTTATTAAGTCTGTTTCTTTAGTGTGTATTATGCCTAAAAAGATGTCTGTTTTTGAAAAATCAAGATCGGAAAAAAAAGCAAATTTGAAATCAACCAACCTTTTATGTTTGTCCAAAAGTTTTTTATTATTTCACATTTCTGAAAAGAGATGTATAAATGTTTCAGTTTGCTGACCACAGAAACTGCAACTTTCATCATATTTTATTCCTATTGTCTTCAGATAGTTATTTGTTGCCAGAATCCTGTGTAAAACTTTGTATTGGAACCATCTTAGGTTCGAGTCTCTTGTTATTTTTTGTAAATTGCTGTATATATTTTTAAAGTTAAAGTTGTTATTTAAGTTAAGTTCAATTCTCCATTTTGCTTCCGCTTTTGGAGGAGCACTGCAATTTAATATGGTTTGATAAATTTTTTGCGAGCCTTTTTCATCTAAAGTGATCAATTTTATTGCTTTTGGCCAAACTGGTCTAATCAGGTTTAGTTCTTGTGTTTCTATTTGTAGATCATTTTTTAGTCTATTTAAAGTACCTAATAAACCGTTATATTGAATGAAGTTTGTGTCTATTTCTAATCTGTTACGGATTTCTTCCAGGTTGCTAAAATTGCCGTTAGCGTTTATAAGATCTGTTATGAAAAGAATATTCTTATTGATAAAAGATCTAAGGAAATATTGATGTGAGTGTCAAACATGTTGGATCCTGGTAAGACGCCACGTAACGCTTTTGGTCTTGCATTTGTTTCTCCAGTGGCAGTGAAAGAGTTATAAAGCAAATTATGGTCATTGCAAAGTTTAAAGATCGGATTGAATGTCCCATTTACATTATGAATATGAAATCAATTTTTTAACACGTTCAACCCTAGCGACGAATAGTTTCGTCATTTACATACAGTGTAGCTGTGAAGAGTACACATTTCATACACAAGCATCGTAGACCCTGATTAGAGGGCTCTGATAAATATCTGCACTATTTGCCATTTTGCAATACATTGTTAAAATCAACCATAAATATGTAAAATTATTGAAGTTTGCATTTAAAGCGACTCGCAACCAGATGGTGCATTAAAAATAGTAATTTGTAAATATGTGTCAAACGCTTATATAAATGGTAAAGAATTAGTTTAGGATAAGAAATTCTGTTTAAAAAAATGTATTTCAATAAAAAAAATTATTGGTCTCTGGTGGGATTCGAACCCGTGGCCCGGCATTGGCGGACAGAAGGCAAAATAGGGGAAACCGCTTAGACCAATGGACCACGGAACTATCCGTTTATCTCGGATCGATTTAACGTATTTCAATGTGTAGCGGTCGAAAGTGCATACAACGTCGTAATTCGGCTCGTGTTTATGTCTGAGCCCGTGTAGAGAAGCAACAACAACAACTATACCGTCTACTAGTCGGTATAGAAAAACGATGGAAAATATCTAAAAATCTAAGATTCGGTGACGATTCTTGAGACTTTTTTTGGACTGATCATATTTTTTTAATGTCAGAAGCCAAATAATGCCACAAATTTGCTTTTATTTGAGTATTTTATTTTATTTTGACAAGTACACTAACCGGTTGCGAGTCCCTTTAAGGTCTTGTCGATGAATGGGTTTAGCAGAAACAGTTTACAATGTTTACAACCAAGTAAGGATATAACTTTATCAATGAGAAACTAGTCATATCTTTATAGAAAGATATTCAGAGGAATAAGTGGTGCAATAAATGCTGTAGATGGGTGCTCAAAATCAAACATCATTCATGGAGTCTCGTGAAACATTAAACTACATTGTACAATAAAATAACTACTGTGTATGCTAATACAGATACTGGTATGTAACAGCAGTCTACCGTAGATTCTCTATCATTTCAGTTTTGTTAATAAATGATTAAACAACACAATTGTGTTTGACTCACTTGAGGTCATTTATTATTGCTATCAATGTATTGTAAATTTTACAAATAGTAAACAGTTAAAAAGAATTGGAAGTAAACCATACGAACACACCTAGCTACCACTGTCCACCTATAAAAAGACATCTGGTCTTAAAATACAAGCATGATGTCATCAGTACAGTGTAAACAGTCTGCAACAATCTGTGTCTCTTAATTTTACACTCACTATTCATATCTGGTAAAACTGTAAACTTACATAGAAAAGTCTTGCTCCTATCCAATCAGACAATTCGGTTTCCAGCAGGTGCTCTTTGACCTAAATTTCTGATCAAATATCATTGGTTGAACATTTTGGTCTAAATAGATAACATGCAGCTCCGCTGGAAAAGAATTCACAACGTCTTTAGGAGAAAGTCCGAGTAAACAATATCAAATGCATTTTTACTAGATGTTTTTAACTCAATATCATGCGTAAACGCGCATAATTTATTGTAATCATTCGGTAAAGAGTAAGGTCCGCTTTATACCGTTATGAATATGGACTATAAGACATAGTTTTTCTATCAAGCTTTTTAGCGAACTCTGCTTTAAAACTGCTTTAAATAGCCACGTGTCTTCAAACTTAGAAATATGCTACGTAGGAAGGGGTTAAAAGATGTAAAGGCACGTGTTTTTAATGTTTTAACTAACCCATTTATGCCCGCCGGATTCTTGCGATCAGCACTCCCTTTGTGCTTTCTGGAATATTTCATTATATATACTATATAAAGGTGATCCAAAGACACTGCACTGCTTGTCCATACATCAACACACTTCATATGAAATAGTAAACAGCTAAACATTCCCTCTGGTCTGGGTCTACACTGTTTGCAAATGACAAGAACCCGATGAGACGCCACGTAAAGCAGCGTCTCATCCGGGTGTACATTGTTTGCAGATGTCTACTTTAGTGGACACTAGGCTTACATAGGTTTAAGGGATTGAGTTCGTTCGGTTTATTAACAGTTGTGCATGCTATTGGTGAATTCGTGATTACTGGCGCATCTATATCCAAACTGTTGATTTCTCTGGAGATTTTTTCTAAGATATGTCAGACAGTTCAGATTTGACATTTGTTGCAGCATACATATATAATGAAGATGAACACTGACAGATTTGGAAAAAGATTTGACCCTATGTCAGCATGCCTATATGGGTCAAGAAGAGGTCGGTGTTACCCAATGTTGTTTTGATGAATTATCTGTATGCCTTGGTTTAAATTGTAAAGAAATACAATGTGTTTCTCTTGCCCTTGGGGCAGATAAAATTTGGCCTTGATTTGAAGTACCCATTTCATAGATATAGTCAATGCTGTGTACTATTAAGCGGTCATTTAAGAGGAGATCTATGGGTAGTATGAATGCAGATCTTGCTTAATGCAGAATATAAATAGTACATAAGGCTGCTGAAGAAGCTTTTTTATTTCAAGATACTATCTTAAATTTTGAAGATGATAATTACTTGAATTTTCAAGATACAAAAAAATCTTAAAGTGGCACTATCAAGCTTCCATACACCTACTTAAGGTGGTTGTCCAAAGATCGATAGCTGGAATATAGGAATCAAAGACCCTGTGGGGACTGCCATTTCAAGCCATATACAGAAAACCTTTCTATAACAATGACTTAATTGTGTTAATTATCAGGTGCTTAAGGCAGGTAAAAAGTTTAAAGCAAGATTAACGTAAACCAGAAAGCTCTTTTACGTTCACCTTGCTTTAAGCTATCACCTGTCTTTCATGCAGTCAACTGGCCGTCTTTTTAGCGGTCGTAATAGAGAGGTTTTACTATAGTACTTTACAATGGACTATGATACAAGACTTCGCTATAGCATGACAGGCACTAAACAATGTCGCATGACAGAAGAGCAATTTTACCTTCATTAACCCTTCATCTGCTGATGGCAGGATGACTTGTATTTGGAAACGGCATGGATCTAGATCAGTCGCCGCGTAACGCGGCGTCTGATCAAGATCCAAGCTGTTTGACACTCGTTTTAGGTGTCTGAAATTTATAAATATGGAATACGTAAAATAAGAGATTTCTAGACGATTCTTTTAAAAACAGACGATAATGAAAATACTGGACAAGGGATAGTTTTCTCAGTAGGGATTTTATCACCCGTTTTAGAATTGCGGATTTTTGTAGCTGACCGCCTGGCACGGTGTTGTCAACCTACAAACACAGGTACTTGACAAATTTAACTACCGTATTTATAGAGAAAAGGTATACAACGGGAATCGAACAGGTAGTCTAAACTGTCAACTAAAACTGCTGCTAAATTCGACTAGAACACCGATATTCTCTTGTGGTGCCCTCGTGAAATGATTAATTTATCCATATTTACTTTTTATTTGATCCAATTCCATCAAATAACGTCACAGTACGTGAATTCATAACGAAAATGTACATAAGAATTGGCTATGTTTATTTTCATTTGTCAAGTACCTGTGCCTACTGATTAGTGCTGTGCAATTAATCTTTAAGAGTACATGTAATTGTTTTCTGACAGTTCGGTGCCATTTTCCCGTATTCAGTCAATTTCGTGTCAATCTGTTGAAACCTAGTCACGCACACAGTGTACCTAATAAGAGTACACTAATATTATACAAACATTAAATAACAATATATTAAGAGGAGCTCTCTGATCTCGATCACCAATAATTGTCGTATTGTAATATAGTTGGGTTTTTTCAAACACAAAAAACCCAATTCGAAATAGTGAAAAATGGAGTATATTAAGTATGAAACTGGAATAGTCCATTTGAAGTTTCGAGCGGAACGGGTTTAGCTTTCACTCTAACTGCAGTAGCGAGGACATCTCTTAGTAGAGGTAAATGCTGATTGAATGATAAGAGTGATGAGGAGCTGTTATCTGCATGATTTCCATCCTGTAACAAGCAACAACATGTGTTTGTTTAATTAATGCAGGAAGTATGATGAAAGCCCCAAACGAGCATTTGGCATATTGGTTTCTGATAAGTGGTCGCTCAACCCCTTCACTGCCTGACCTCGAGTACAGTAGAAATTTAAAAACAGTTTGGATCCTGATTAGACGCCGCGTGACGCGGCGTCTGATCAGGTTACAAACTGTTTTACACTAATTTCAATATTTCATAAGTCAAAATAACTTAATATTTAATTTTGGAAAAAAAGCAGACGACAATTGTTTAAAATTGGTGACGTCATAGCAGTGAAGGGGTTAAAGAGACTGAAAACTTGATTTGCCATGAATATTGTTTGTTTTATTTATGTATATAGATGTCAGGCGTCTGTATATACAACTTATAAGTTTAGGAAAAGTATTCGTATGTTAAAAATGCATTTCAAAGAGAAGAACAATGACTCAGTTAGGATCGGTACATTTGCGGAAAATGCAAAACTAGAGACATGTATGCGAAATATTTGGAGCTAAATTTAACAAAGAGATACAGTTACCCCGTCTATAGACGGAGCAAAGAAGTGATGAGAAATATCTTAATAACCCCCCCCCCCCCCCCCAGAAAAGAATGAAAAATGGGGGGAAATGAAAAAAACTAATAGATATATGTTCAAAGATCATTCCTGGGGATGTTTTTAATGTCTTGTGAACGGTAATGTCATAGTCTTTGTTTTTTAATACACTTTAATACACCATCTGGTTTAAGTCTCTTTAATAATACAAGTTTTACTATATTTTTGAAGAGACATTGGTCAGACAGTGCTATCGTTTTCCAATATAACCATTCTACAAACCAGAGCTGTACAGACTTGCCATATGGCTTTTAAAGAATGGTCGCTTAAATATCGGATAAAGTAACTGTTCCATCAATCAGAGTTATGAACTGAACATGTGGATACTGATGAAGGCATAATGGACACCAATTGAATGTAAAAACTTATATTAACTTTTTGCATGCTGGGTAATTCTTTCGTCTGCAAAATTTGTCGTCTTCAACTGTTCTAAAAGTGTCGTTTTTTTCCCCTAAATTTCGTTTTAAAACATGGGCAGAGTGTCAAACTGATTGGATCCTGGTGAGACGCCTAACGATGCATTTGAAAACAAAACTTCTAATTGACATCACACTTCAGGGTCCAAGGTTGTAAAGCTTTTCAGTTCAGTCTAAAGTCATTTTCAAGCATTTGATTGGTCAGATTTGAGCCTAGGCTCAAATCTGACCAATCAAATGCTTGAGAACACACACTTTGACTCAGCTCAAACGCTTTATAACCTTGGACCCAGGTGTCCCACTACTTTTATTATTCGTTGTATACTGGGTAATTGTTTCGTCTCCAACAATTGTAGTTTGCTACTGTCCTAAAAAGAAGAATTTTCAACAATAAAAATTCAAAACAGAGTCAATATCAAACGCGTTACGCGGCGTCTCATCAGGATTCAAATTGTTTGCAAAGGTAATCACTGTGGCACATGTATCCGCCGCCAACATGCAAAGAGTTAAAAAGACAATACTCATTATTCAATCATAATTAAGGATTACCATGAACTATTTACCTTACGGTTATGAAGGTTAACAAACTTGGAGGGATATGGGATGTTCTAGTTCTATCAACTACCCGAAGAAGCCAGTTAAAACTGTGACGTCACAGAAACATGAATACCAACCAAATATTATGAAACTTGATAATGGCGTTAAAAAGAATGTTGCCGAATTTCCTGAAGAAGTTCGAATAACAATTCGGCGTACGTGGAAATACATGGAACCAGATTTGACTAAGAACGGATTAGGTATTTTCAAGCGGATTTTTGAATACTCACCGGAAATCAAACCATTGTTCGAACTTGGAGGCGTACCAGACGAGGAGCTGTTTGACCATCCAAAGGTCAAAGGACATGCAGCGAGGTTCATGAACGCTGTAGGGGCGTCTGTTGACAACTTGGATCATCTTGACGATACACTGACACATATACTTTTCAATCTAGGAAAGGCGCACAGGAACTTTTCAGGGTTTGATTCGGATTACTTTGATACTTTCTACATGGCGATGACCGCCCAGTGGGAGACCGTGATGGGAAGTAAATTCACCCGAGATGTTGCGGATGCATGGGCTCATTTGTTTGCGTTTATGATGGAAAAACTCAAGGAGGGATATAATAGTGCAGATGGATGAATATGCGCTGATCTTTTTGTCTAATATTTCTGACACGGCCGATTTATTTTTAGAACAGAACAATTTATAATTGTTAATAGGTTAATAAGGTAACAACGGATATATTCGTATGTTTTCTTACTTGAGATAAGCATCATCCTCGTGCAGCACGAGGCCGCTGCACTAACTGTTAAGCTATTAGTTCAACTGCAAACAGGTTGGAGCCAGATCAGACACCGGGTCTCCCGGCGTCTGATAAGGCTCCAACCTGTTTGCCCCTCAGATTAAATAGAAAGTTAGAAATATCTAAAAGTTGAACTTTTCTACAGAGTAGTACATTGCGTTTGCGTTTAAACGGGAAAGAATATTGTGTTCTCTACTGTATGTACAGTGGAGAATGTGTTATTCTTACCCAATAAACGTGTTTACGCTAAAACTATTATTTGCAGTGCAAACAGTTTGGAGCCAGATCAGACGCCGGGTAACCCGGCGTCTGATCCGGCTCCAAACTGTTTGCCACCAAGATAAACAAGAATTATCAGAATTGTCCAAAAGTTGTTCTTTTCTACGTTTTAGTGCTTTGCGTTTGCGTACGTTTGCGTTTAAACGGGAAAGAATAACAGATTCTCCACTGTACATGTTTTACACAATAATTAAAGCTGTCCGTATCTCTAGCTGGCTGTACGAAAATCATTGAGCCTGCTCATCCTATTTTCAGTTTTAAAATGTTCAAATCTAAAAAATAAATTGTCCAGGTCAGAAGAAATCATTATATTTGAGCAGCGTCCGTATATTCAGATGTTATATGTAGTGTTTTGGGTTCAATGTAACCACGACTGTAAGTGTTTAGAATCAACAATGCTTTTGAAAACCAAACTTCTAGTTGACGTCTTATTTCAAGTGTCCCAATACTTTTATAATTCTTTGCATGCTGCGCGTTTTTTTCGTCTTCAATAATTATAGTCTGTTTCTGTTCTAAAATAGAGTTTTTTCAATTTCCTTTCAAAACAGGGTATGATTGTCAAACACTTTACATCTTAGAGAAATGCCGCGTGACACGGTGATTGAGTGAATGCTGGTTTTTACGAATCATCGACATAAAGAGTCATATAGAGCCGAGAGCGTGGTAAGCATAAATTCTTTTGTGACAAGAATTATTTTCTACGTTACATAACATTGTGTAGATATTTACATCATGTATACTACTAAAAGTTTGCTAAACAGCAAGGGTGTAAACCTCCATAGGTATCAATGCATTCAACTAATCACATTCTCACCGTATATCTTCCAACATTAGTTCCATTCACACTTGGAGATATTTTTGGAATTGGTTCAATTGATATATTCTGATTAACCTTTACACTTGGTCCTGTAGGCGAAACTCGAGGAAATTATCAAAATATAAAATTTCTGATATTTCACAATATTGTTCAAATCCTTTAAATTCTACGTTTTAATGTTCTTTTGGATGTTATTCGTTGGTAAAAACAATGTTTTACCTTTGAACAGTATCCATTTTTTGAATAGTGGAGCATGTTATTTAACTCAAAAACATAGTTTGTAACTTTTGCAGTTTTTCTGAGAAATAGAGATATTTTATCTTTTTTACCAATGCATGGGAGATCTACATGTGAAAGACACATACGAACCTGTAGAATGGACCTCTAGCTGCACCTCCTGAAAATTTTGTTGAAGTTGAAAAACACTATGGAAAATCATAACGTGAGAAATTGACAGGGTCGATGCACTGGTTCCTATGGAGGATATACCTTTGGTGCTTAGCAAACTTAGAGTAGTACATGTATATATACAATTTCAAACGTCACTCACACCGAATATGTATATCGAAATATGTAACATACGTTTATGCCTCTGTACACAAGTGTTAATACTGCATAGGTATGAAGTAAAAAGTTCATTAAAAAAGTTTTAGTTGTACATAAATTTCTCTTGCAAAAGCTGTACATCTCTTGAATACTGGGCCCGTTTCATAAAACTTCGTACGCCAAATGTTGTCGTAAGTCAGATAAGAAAAGTCCCAATTATTATTTATTTCTCCATCAAATCCTTATTGTGACGTGACATCCCTTTGGAATCGTCTGGAAAAGACGATTTCAAAGAGATGCAACAAGACAGGATTAGATAGAGAAATCAGAAATTAAATGCATTTTAAAGTTTTGACTTACGACCGTTTTTGTCCTACGAAGTTTTATGAAACGGGCCCCTGATGAGACACAGATACTCGACGTCCAATCTAGATTCAAATTACCCCTGGAAGTTTTAATGGACAGCTTCAATTTCCAAATAAGGCTAGCCCTTTTTTTATTATTTGGGGTTGATTTTGACAATATTTTGCACAATGAGAAACAATGCACACCCTGAATAAGAACCCTCTGATCAGACACTACACTATTAGCATATAACAAGTGTATTTTTCACAGGTTCACTGTTTGTTCATGATGATTATACTCGTCATTTTAGTTCCATGTATTGACCCTTTCACAGCCAAATGTTTCGTGAGATTTGTACTCATTCGCCGTTTCTTTGTCGCCTGCTTCAAGTTTGCTGTCTGCAATGTCGTTTCAAAGTTTAAAAATAAGGCAGTATGGCAGAAGAAATTTCAAAACGAGTGTCAAACAGTTTAGATGCTGATGAGACGCCGCGTTACGCGGCGTCTCATCAGCATCCAAACTGTTTGCAAACGCGCATTTAACCCTTTCCCTTATAGAAGCGACTTTTAGCGCATTCACTTTATTCATTCGCCAAAGAAAATAGTTCCATTTTATACTGTCATGAATATGTACCATAAGAAATAATTTCTATATCCTAGCAGATAGTAACTTAAAGCAGGCTGAAAGTAAAGCAGAATGCGCCCATGGGCACATTCTGCTTTACTTTCAACCTGCTTTAATATGTCACATATCTTAACTACTACAACAGGCTATGGGGTAATGGGTTAAGCGTCATTGAGAGTGAAAAAGTTAAAGTAGCTATCACAGAGTTCACCTAGAATACTAACGGCTAATGAGATTGATGCGAATGAACTCTTCTTGTTAGCTTAAACCCATTCACGGACTTGGTCTGATTGTATTTGAAATTCAATTAGTTGTGATCCTGATCAGACATTGATGTAATCAAGATCCAAACTGTTTGACATGCATATCGACGTTTTTACTGTCAAAATATTTTCAGAAAATAATTTTAAACAGACGTTAATTTCTCAGCAGACGATAATTTCTAAGCAGACGATATCTTGACAATGAAGGGGCTAATCACTTCCGGTAGACACTGAATCATGCAAAGTGTTTATAAAAAAATCGAAAGAACTATTAATACATGTACGTGATAAAAAGGCATTTATATGGATATAAATTTACAGAAAGAACTTTGGATTTATTTTGTTATATTTTCCACATAACTCTTAACCCGCTAACACATTGACTATGTAAAATTGTCGGCTGCATAATATCAAGATGAACAAGTACATGTAGTAACTTTTAGTTACAGCCAATGATTAACCCCTTCACTTCCATGACGTCATCAATTTTAAATAATTGTCGTCTGCTTTTACTTCTCAGATTTAAGTTAGGTATTTAAACTTACGCAATTTTGAAATGAGTGGCAAAATTTGGATCCATTGTACGGGAGGTAAGGCAGTGCAAGGGTCAACATCCGGGTTGAACCACCGACATGGAAGGCTTATTGACATAAAATATCCTCAAATTCCTTAATTTTAGGTATGGGAAGAATTCTAGTGCACTGTGAGCCTTTAAAATGATTTAATTGTATTATAATGTGGTTGAACAGCACTAAAGCACGTTTGCTGCTCCTGCATATGCCACTGAGTGTTAGATGCGAAACTGGGGGTCTGTGTATATTTGTAGCTTTTTTATGGGTAGGGTAAAACAAGCTGAAATTGTGAAAAGGGTAGAAGGTAACCGCCTTGTTTTGGCTAAATCATCCAGCTGGACTTAGTTTGTATATGTGAAAAATAATTTACCCAATGTGATATATGAGCGCGAACAGTTCACAAAAAAATCTTGAAACGGCACGATTTGAACATTTTTTTCAAAATTTTCCGCACTTATAACTGATATTCAACTGGCCACACTGTAGCCTGAATGTATGTTTACAAGGTCAGTTTTGGGTGTTTTGCCATGCCTGTGGATATATATCATTGAGTTAATGGGCATTTTATTTGAGGCTGGTGATAAACTCCAAAAATAAGATGGAACCTGTGATGTGGCCCCTCAATTGGACTGGTTTTGTTCTCTTACTGTGTACTGCCCCCTTAAGTCTTTGACCGGAATTCGAACCTAAAGCGGCGGTTGTCGAAGTGATTGCTATTTCATGGCCAAAACCACTCGGCCAGCGAGGCTTAACTCATTATCCCCTGAAACTTCCAATGGACAATTCCAGTTTACAATAAAGGCTAATCAACTTTAGACTATTTAGGATTGTTTTTTATAATATATTGCAAAATGACACACAGTGAAGTCCGTGATTACAGGGCTCCTACATTAGAGCTCTGTATTCTTAACAGGTACCCTTTTGTTAAAGGGGCTCGCAACCGGATTTAGCATTAAAAATAGTAATTTGTAAATATATGTCAAATGCTTATATAAATGGGTAAGATTTAGTTTAGGATAATAAATTCTATTAAAAAATGCATTTCAAAAAAAAAAGAAAAGAAGAAGCTCTGGTGGGATTCGAACCCGTGACCCTCCATGCGGAGACAAACATGAAAAATGAGGAAACGCCTTTATCCCCTCGGCTACCAGCGCTCTCTAAATATTAAGTAGCGAATTAACGTACTTCACTGGTAGCGATTGATGGTACTTTATTCGGCTCGGGTTTATGTCTGAGCCCGTGTAGAGAAGCAACAACAACAACTATACCGTTAGCTAACGCTATAGAAAAACGATGGAAAATATCTATAAAAAAACTAAGATTCGGTGACGATTCTTGAGACTTTTTTTGGACTGATCATATTTTGTTAATGTCAGAAGCCAAATAATGCCACAAATTTGCTTTTATTTGAGTATTTTATTTTATTTTGACAAATTCACCATCCGGTTGCGAGTCCCTTTAAAGGACGCATATATACGTCACTAGGGCTAAATGAGTTAATGCATTAAGGAATATATAAATAACTAAGCCTTTCATATTAAAGTCATTTCATCTCCGTTATATGACATTATAAAACTATAACTGTGTAACATTTTAATGTTATGATCTAAAACAAAACTAACGTCATGACTATATATAGTTAAACCTTCAAGTTATAAAACGGCCACTAAATAAAGATGGATGGACAGACTTATAGATAGGTATCATGTTTATGCAGGACAAAAGTCAATTAGGTAACTCCTTTAGTTTTATGTTCGTCTTACACAGAAATCACCTGTCTTAAGAGGTTCCGATCCTTCCTCACTGAATGGCCATTTTACACAGGTTCTAATGCATTTCAAACTCTGTCATAGCTTATTATAAAACTATAACTTTATAACATTGTTACATTTTATCTAAAGGTGCTAGAAATGTCATGATCAGTAAAGTCTCTCTAAACCAAACACTCTTTGACAAAGAAGCAGGGCTGCCATTTCTCCGGATTTGTCCGTAACCTTCGATTTGTAACCTAGCAGGGCGTAGCTTTAAGCAGGTTGAAAGTAAAACAGAATGCGCCTTAAGGCGCATTCTCCTTTTCTTTCAACCTGCTTTAAGGCGCATTCTGCTTTTCTTTCAAACTGCTTTAAGTAATCGCGCTTGAAAAATAGAAAAATTGGAAATCTTAGGATTTTTCAAAATTAACTTATGGCAGCCCTGAAGAAGATAAATCACAAAGGGCAAGTGACTATTTTTTTAATGCAGGATAAAACTTTTACCCTGGAGCTGCCACAGGTTACCAACTGGTTTAGAGATTGAAAATATAATTTTTCTATGTGTTCGGTTTAGAGATGTTTCACTGTATATAATCATGTACTTGCATTATGTAATGGCAGACAAATGCTGCATGGACGTAAACATACATTAACATAAACATGTAAATCAAGCTTGATTAAGGGTACATTGAACTGATAAATTTGTGAAATGTTCAAAGTATATAAAAACATTCTTCTATTATGGTTTTGTTTTGAAAAGCTATTTATAATGAATGGAAAAATAAAAAAAACAACATTACATTTTGGTGTACAATTGTTGGCTCTACGACCATTTCTAATAGGTGTGTCAGATTAGGATTAGATTTTTATTATTTTGTCCTTTTCAAAGATACCGCTTCAATTAAATCTATTTCAAATGAAAATAAACATGGTAATTTGGTTTATATCATTTATTCCATGTCTATGGTAGTATTTTTCATGGATAATGATATTTTTTTTTAAAAATATTTTTTTTTATGAAAAATAGTAAAAATAGTATTTCTAGTATCTATTTTTTTTCTAATAGTGTACCAAATTCTGAAAGCCCATACAAAGGCAATTCGAAATATTAAAAGAAATTGATAGGTAAGTGTTGAAAATTTCGAGTTATTACAGAAAAAGGAGTTGTCTCCCTTTACAAAATAGTAACATATCGATGATATTTAGAGCTTCATAAATATCACATTTGGTGCCTGTTTTGTCTTAAACTAGTTTAACCGCTTTAGGGTGTATTAACCCCATAAGCGAAATTTTCAAAGTATCTAACTTTTTTCTTTCCTATTTATTTTGAAAGAGATGTTTATGATACATGAAAAAATAGAACAAAACTCCTATGTTGGTGTGCATTTTTTTTGTAACCATCAACGACATTGCGGCACGCATTGTCAACGATTTGCATGAAACTTATAGCATTTGTTCTGTGAATTTGTCATATTTTACTCATCAAATACACTTGTTTTCGCGTTGCGATGGCAACCGTATACTGAAAATAAATTTTTGGGTATATTTTCCATTTCATGTATAGAGGTACACATGATGTAAGTTTCATGCAAATCGGTGACTATGCGTGCCGATCCCCTAAATTACCTGCTGGACGGTTAGAGAATTACTATTAAACAGTTATCACAAATTAAGCCCTTAAGTGCCAAGTGCGAAAACACCAACATATACACACAGTTTTGATTCAGATCAGTGGCGTCTGATCAGTATCCCATCTGCTTGACAATCATATAAATGTGTTTTAAGTCAAACTACTTAAAATTCTAAATTTTAGAAACATTTGCAGACAACATGTTTTTGAGCAGACAATATTATGGCAGAGAATATATGGGAAAAGGGTTATGACGTCATAATGGCTGACTGTTATACATCTAACTGTTAGTGCGTTACAGAGGAGAAAACGTTATTCTTTCCAAATAAACACACGTTTATGATGAGATACTGTGGTCAATTGCAAACAGGTTAGAGCCAGGTCAGACGCCGGGTAACCTGGAGTCTGATCAGGCTCCAAACTGTTTGACATTCAGACAAAAATAAATAAATCTAGTTTTCATTTTTTTCCATTTCATCCTAGTGCGTTTTGCGTTTCGTTTGCATTTAAACGGGAAAGAATTATGTATTTTTCGCTGTATGGGTTGTTTATCACTGTTATATACATGTATATCTTCACAATACAAACTGCCATGTATTCAAATATTATAGTATCAACAGATATACACTTGTCTCATAGACACTAGTCTCACGATTCACATCTAATAAAATAGAGCTGCCTACACCTATGAATTGTCTTTTAACAAGGTATCGAAAGCTGCCTGGCTTTTTACCATTCATAGCACCTTCCCTCACGTTTTGTTGTCCAAAATACATACTTCAAAATCAGACTATTCTCGCATTGGCAATCAATTTGGATCAAGATAATGATCAGAGGAACTCGGCTTCTAACCAGTCAATATACATACTGTTTCTTCAATCAAAACTTTGGCAAATATATATTTCAAAACAAAATGCATCCGACAGTTTTTTAAGTAGATGATAATATGGCGCTGAAAAAATTAACCTCCTTGTTAAGAAATACATACAGCCATAGTAGTTCGACATGGATCCGTCTTACGAAACGTCGTACATGTACGAAAAAAACTGGCGTAAGTCAAAACTTTTAAATAGGCATAATTTCCGATTTTCCATCTAATCCTAACTTGTGAAATCTCTTTGGAATTGTCTTGAAAAGACGATTCAAAAACATGTCACAAGACAGGATTAGATGGAGAAATACATAATTATTTAGACGTTTATAATTTGACTTACGACAATATTTGTTGTACGACGTTTCGTAAGCCGGGCCCCATACTCTAGTGTACAACCTGTCAATCAAGCCTGTGTTGAACCGTCAATAAATCGAAACTCTATATCACAGGTTGCAATTAAAATGCAACACAAGTAATTTTTATTACATGTGCCCATCATTTTAACTCTTTCCTCCCTGAAACTTTAAATGAACAATTCCTGTTTCGATTTTAAACTAGTCCATTTCTGGCTTTTAAGGATTGTTTTTGTCCATTTTTGGCATTTTGACAAACAGTGAAGACCCTGGTCAGAGGGCTCCTTTCGGAGCCCTCTGATCTGGGTCTTCACTGTTTGCACAGGACACGTGTACTATTCACATGTTCACTGTTTGAAAAGGACGCCTATATGCGGGACTAGGGTTCAAAGGGTTAACCTTTTTGCGAATTAGAAGCCTCAATAGGCGTTTCTGCCCACAATTACACCCCTCTGTATAGCACCTTAAAGTCAGTATTCAGTGAAATTTTGAATACAGACAGCAGTTTAAATCAAAATTACAGTACTGAACCTTATTAGATTAACAATTTTTGCGATTCGCTTGCAATTCGATGGCAATTCGCTTGCAATTCGATTGCGATTCAAAATAGTAACTTGACCCTCGGGTAAGTTTTCTTGAATGGGTTCGCAAATATGCCTTCGTTATTTTTTTCGATTCCATATTTGTCAAAACCGCTTCGGAAAATTTGCGTAAAAATATTCAAACTTAAGATTTGTTTTTTGAAGCGCCCGATTCGATGGCAATTCGATGGCAATTCGCTTGCGATTATCAATTTAATTTAATAAGGTTCAGTACTGTAAAATAAAGAGGAAAGCTCATGAAGGAGCTTTCTGCTTTTCTTTTATCATGATTTAAGAAGTCACATGCCTGAACACCATTGGATACAAGTGATTTGCAGTAGAGGTTAAGGATACTCTAAGAAAGAGACATCTAGGCGTTCTCATTATACATGTATGACAGTTATACACAGGTTTAATTGTACATAAATCACAAGTCATTTATTTGAGCCGTGTCATGACAAATCGTGCCTTATTACATTGCAACATTGTACAGACCAAGCACCGTTGTAATCCCAGGCTTTGTATCGGAGTTCGGTCTACAATGCCGAATACAATTTATAATACAAATACATAAAATGCCTTTGATGCGTGCCGTATCAAACAGTGTACACCAAGGTCAACCGCCGCGTCCTTGGCGCGGCGGCTGGCCTTGATCTACACTGTCTTCAATGCAATAAGACAGGTTATGTCATTGCATGGCTCATTTCTGATTTAACCTCATCACGTCTTCAGACAATAGTTAACGCGCTATGAAAGAGTAACCTTGCCTGAGCTTGATATGGCAGTTTGGTCATAATGAAGTCACATTTAATACTTGAATGCTTTTACAATATATAACGTTTATTATGCGTAGGCAAGTTCCTGTTTTCATAGAAACAGACAAATCCAGAATCAAGTGATGTCGTTTTTTAACATTGTCCACAATTCTGTTTCTAGTTTATGCCTATTTATACATGTATGAATCACAAACTGGAACCACTATTGGCGCGGTTTTAAATATGATACACAACTCCGGAACTCAGTGACCTGTTTAAAACACGATCCACAACTCCGGAACCGAGAGGCGTCATTTTATATAGTTATGGTCGACAAATCCGAAACAAAGTAACGCAGTTTGTTTTTATCCATGACCCACAACTTTTAAAAACGGTGACGTCATGTACCCGGGATCCAATTGATGACGTTATATACATGACATACACGTCTAGAATTACTGTTTGAATTGCATTATGTAATCCATGTAATGATAATAATAATGTGCCCAGTCAATCTCGGACATTCAAACAATTAAAACCTAGATTAAAGAACCATTTTTCCACCATGACGTCAATTCGTTTTAATGTAGTCAGCGAAGGTTAAATGACGCCGACAGGTCCCGAAGAAAGACTCAATCGGAGATTGAAAATAATGTTAACTTGTATCATCCACTGCATTTAGCAACATGGAAAATGTTTTTTATCGAATGATGCTAGTTTTTAATAATACTCAAAATGATATTGAATCTAATGAGTGTCAAACAGTATAAACCTACAGTGGAGAATCTGTTATTCTTTCCCAATAAACGCGTTTACGCTAAAACTATTATTTGCAGTGCAAACAGTTTGGAGTCAGATCAGACGCCGGGTAACCCGGCGTCTGATCAGGCTCCAAACTGTTTGCCACCAAGATAAACAAGAATTATCAGAATTGTCCAAAAGTTGTTCTTTTCTACGTTTTAGTGCTTTGCGTTTGCGTACGTTTGCGTTTAAACGGGAAAGAATAACAGATTCTCCACTGTACATGTAGATCAGACGACGCGTTTCTAATGCGTTGCCTGATCACGGTATATATTGTTTTCCATGTTTAAGGTCATCCTTAAAGGACGTGGTTCGCATTACCGTTTCCCATTATTGCAATGTTGTCCGGATTTTCAAATAAGGTGTAGCAAATGCACATCTATAGTAGTTGTAGACATTTCACTCGCTGACCTAGTAAACACTATTTTAACCCGGTGTTTTCTCATTTGGATGTCTCAAGTGTCCGGATTCTCCACAATACGCCGACCCAGCACTATGCAGGGGGAACTAGAAAGAGAAAAACAATATTTTATTATATACCTGTCGATGATTTATAGAAATTTCTCAGTTAGATAAATTTCATATGCGTCACAGTTGATATCATCACTAGTGACGATATCATTTTTGTGACGTCAGGTCACAATATCTTTTGTGACGTCGCGCCTAAACAATTAGTTTTGTGTGTTTTCTCTGTAAAAATGTCATTAAAATGTATATAACAAATAGAATAATCAATTCCATTGGATGGATATGAAAACTATATCGCCCGAATGAGCTGTTATCTGGTTAAAAAACGAGTCCGCAGGACTCCTTTTTTATCCAGATAACAGCCCATTCTCGTGATATATTTTTCATATCAATCCAAAGGAATGTATTACCTCTATGTAAGTGGACTAAATGACAACCACGAATGCGACGTAACGTTCACAAGTAGATCCTAACTGCGAGTAAACTGCAATAATAAGGTCTGGTTAAAACCATCGACTATCACGTTTTCCCCTGATTTAAATTTGAAGAATATCAATACGATTTTAAAATCGCCGGATCCTGATCGAAGCGAGAAAATGTGCGTCTTAGCAGGTTCCTAGATGTCTGTCATTCAGATGTAACAAACTCGTCAACACTTTCAAAAAAGCCATGTTCTACATTTAATTACATTGCCACGGGTATTGCGTTAAGTGTCCTTTAACTCACTCACTGCCTTACCCCGAGTACAGTGGAGAATCTGTTATTCTTTCCCAATAAACGCGTTTACGCTAAAACTATTATTTGCAGTGCAAACAGTTTGGAGCCAAATCAGACGCCGGGTAACCCGGCGTCTGATCAGGCTCCAAACTGTTTGCCACCAAGATAAACAAGAATTATCAGAATTGTCCAAAAGTTGTTCTTTTCTACGTTTTAGTGTTTTGCGTTTGCGTACGTTTGCGTTTAAACGGGAAAGAATAACAGATTCTCCACTGTACACTGGTCATTTGCAAACAGTTTGGATCCTAATAAGACGCCGCGTATCGCGGCGTCTGGTCAGGATCCAAACTATTGGACACTCTATTAAATATTTCTTAAGTTAAAAGACATAAATTATGAATTTAAGAAATAAAACAGACGACAACTGTTTAAGATTGATGACGTCATGGCAGTGAAGGGAATTGCATTGTCTCCAATGTGTAATGTAAAAGAAACGAACGAAAAAATAGATATTGCACGAAAAATTGATTATTTTGCTTATGCTTCTTTTGCAAAACCAAAATTACGGACTCGAAACGTGGTGATATATGTATTGCTTGAATATGTCTATGTGACTGAGATAAGTGCAACAGAAACCCTCTACCACGACCACTACATGAACTAATAAGTGTTAAAGTGACCTGTTTAACCAATTACAGTGGAGAATATGTTATTCTGACGTCATTTGTGACGTCATACAGTGGAGAATCTGTTATTCTTTCCCGTTTAAACGCAAACGTACGCAAACGCAAAGCACTATTGACAATTCTTATAATTCTTGTTTATCTTGGTGGCAAACAGTTTGGAGCCTGATCAGACGCCGGGTTACCCGGCGTCTGATCTGGCTCCAAACTGTTTGCACTGCAAATAATAGTTTTAGCGTAAACGCGTTTATTGGGAAAGAATAACAGATTCCCCACTGTATCCCCTGAAACTTCCAATGGAAAATTTCAGTTTACAATAAAGGCTGGTCCATTTTAGACTATTTAGGGTTGTTTTTTTATAATATTTTGCAATATGACAAACAGTGAAGTCCCCCGATTGGAGGGCTCCTACAGGAGCCCTCTGATCAGGGACTTCACTGTTTGCATAAGACCAGTGTACTCTACACAGGTACACTTTTGGCATAAGACGTATATATGCGTCACTAGGGCTCAATGAGTTAACCATTTACTCAATAACATGTTTCCACTTTTGAAGACAGGTGACAACTTAAAGCCGGTTGAAAGCCTGCTTTCAGCTACCCTTTGCTAGAATACATAATAGTTTTCTTACGAAACATATTCATGACTGTATATAACTATTTTTCTTGAGTTGAGGAATAAAATAAAGGCTTTAAAAAGTGTATTTATGGGGTAATGGGTTAAAGTCATCATTTGACTTCTTTTTTATTTAAATAGATGGGTTCTATTGTAATGACAATTTGCCTAACGCAAAAATACATGTATACAACTTGTAGCTGTCATCCAACGATGTGTCCAGTTTTGGGGTTGGTCAATTTACTAATTCCAGTAAAAGCAATTTCATGTAACCCAGAAAGATATACGGAAATAATGAGGTCTAAAGGCATCAGAAAGCAATTCTGTATACGTTTAACACGTCATTGAAACGGGCAATTAATTACTGGACAAAAATATAAATCAACATACAGTTAAACATTCCGCTGCCAAGTTAATCGTGAGGTTTTTACCCATTCACCGCCTTATTGTCGTGTGCTTTAAAGTTAGATTTAATCCATTACCCCATAAATGCGCCTTTTACGCCTTTACAGTATTCCTTCACTGAAGATAATTGTTTCAATCTATACAGTTAAGAATATGTATAATAAGATATATGTTCTATATTCTAGCAGATGGTAGCTTACAGCAGGTTGAAAGTAAAGCAGAATCAGGCTATGTGATAATGGGTTAAGGTAGGATGACTTAAGATATATTGATATGAGTGTCAAACAGCTTGGATCCTGATCAGACGCCGCGTAACGCGGCGTCTGATCAGGATCCAAACTGTTTGCAATGTCGCCTTTTGATACCATTGGCAGTGAAAGAGTTAAACATATAATTACCAACCATTTTTACAGGCGCACTTTGACCACTTAAACAGATTGCTTTTTGTTTCCGCTAGCTACCTAGATTGCTAAATGGAACGCTTCTAAAGAAGAACCGGACAACAAGTAGTACGTCGTCGAACTACTTTTAACATCTTCATTGTTTAATTTGTATTTCGTTTGACGTGCATTTACCGACCAGACTAGTTCCCCATGAAATAACTGATTTGCAAAGGTAAATTGTAGATAAGAATGGCGATCTGATAGGAATCATAACTGTCTAGGACTCGAAACGTGCGTTTCAATGGCAATAAAAAGATTCTGTACATTTTTAGAATTTCAGTAAATGATGTTTCAACGTCAAGCGACGTTTTTAGTCTTTCTATATGAAAAGCTGATATCTATTTCATGTACAAGTGCATCATAGTCAACAGTGATTAACCTGTGTTTGCAAATGCCATTATAGTAATATTTTTATTCGAAAATCGGCAGTCTAGTTATTCGCTCTTAGCATGCGAGCGGCGAATCCATGACAAACTTCAGTTTGGTTCCTCGTGATACGTCACGTACCGAGGCGTCTCATCAGAGCACAAACGTTTTGACACTGAATTCTAAACTTTTTACAGTTGTTTTCCAATTATTTATTTTTTTAATTAGCTGCTGAAACTTAGTTTTTTACATTGTAAGTTTTCACTATGTATATTGATAATAGGTATTATGATACTGTGCCATGTACTAGTAGATAGTCTCTTATAATTCAAATTTTGAATGGCCATGTACTAATTTTATATGTTATGTGATTTGTATTCTTTGTTTGTACATGAATGAGACTTAAATAAACAAATAATCTATTGCCCTGTTTTGAAAAGGAATACACAAAGTTGTATTTTTGAAAAGCAACAGACGACAAGTGTTGCATACGAAAAAAACATCCCGCATGTAAATAGTTAACGTGATTATGCAGGAAAAGCTGCAACCCTAAATTGTCCTTTACTCTGATTATATTTAACCCTTCCACTGTCAATGACGCCAAAAGGCGCGTTTGCAAACAGTTTTGATCCAAACTATTTGTCACTCGCTTCGAAATTGTGTCAATCATAATATTTTAAATCTAACTTTGAATTAATATTGCTAACAACACTATTGAAGCAGACAACAATGCGGTGATACGAACAACTGAGCAAAAATATTTGCCAATGAAACTGTATTTCTATTAACCCCTTCACTGCCTTACCCTGAGTACAGAAGTTATTTGCAAACTGTTTGGATCCTGATCAGACGCCGCGTAACGCGGCGTCTGATCAGGATCCAAACTGTTTGACACTCGTTTCAATGTTTCTTCAGTCAAAATGGAGAAGGGGTAAAAACTTCTGATTTTGACAACGAAATACAATGTAGTTAAGTCGGGAGTCTAGAACAATACATGTACTTAGAACAGTGTATGCTGGATCAAGGGCAATTGAAGACACGGACCTAAGAGCAACCAAGCAAGTTTTGTCTTCATCAAGGTACGTGAACAGCTCATGAGACTTCTAATGAGGACAGAGCCACACTGTCAGACAGTTTGTGTTCAATTGAGCAGTGATTAAGCTAATGAAGCAAAATGATAGTGCATTTAGATACATGTACTTGCTTTCTCATGTGGTAGAAACGCACTGATAAGCTAGGAAATCGATGGATATGCTGCTGTACAGTGTTTTCTCTCTACAACAACACCCAATGGGAGACACAGGTTGTGTGCGATGTTCGGAGGGAGTTGCTATAGGGAGTGAAATTGGTTTTCATATGCAAACAGTTTGAATCAAGATCAGACGCCGCGTAACGCGGCGTCTGGTCTAGATTCAAGCTGTTTGTCACTCGTCATTTTTTCTGTCAAAATGTCCATCATTTGGCTTTCAGAAAAAAAAGCAAACGACAATTAAAGCAGACGATATTTCAGCCGTGAAAAGGTTGGACATAATTGTCCAGTTAGGGAACTGTGGTAAGGGTCGTTGTAAGGAGGGAGTTGTTGTTGGGTGGTTGTTGTAGAGAGGGAGCACTGTACTAGATATTTCAGCCGTGAAAAGGTTGGACATACATGTAATTGTCTTGTTTAGGGAACAGCGGCAAGTGGTGTTGTAAGGAATGACTCGTTGTTCAGAGGGCCATTGTGGGGAGGGAGCACTGTATTATAAGAAAAGTTGTTTACTTTATGGTTGTAAATGTCTGCTGTTTAAGTACACTTTGCAATAAACAACTTGTTTATGTAGCAACATGATTATGTTGGCTATCGTTAAGTAATGTCACATTAAGAGTTTTCCAATATTTATAAAGAGTACAGCGCTCCCTCTCTACAACGGCACACAATATGAGACACAGTGTGTGTATGTTGTACGGAGGGAGTCGTTATAGTGAGGGAAAATCAAGTCTTGGCTTACATTTGCAAATAGCTTGAATCCAGATCAGACGCCGCGTCGCGCGTCGTCTGGTCTGGATTCAAGCTGGTTCTCAATCGTCATTATATTTATTCTTTCAAAATCTCCAGTACATATAACTTTGAGAAGAACAACAGACGACAATATTAAGCAGATGATGTTGTAGCAGTGAAAGGGTAAGACGTAATGTTATTGTAAGGAGGGAGTCGTGGTTGGGAGGGCAGTTGTAGAGAGGGAACACTGTAGTAACATTAGTTGTCAGGGTGGCCACTTTAATCCATTAATATCTAGATATTGCAACGAACGCTCTTTGTATGTTTGATGGGAGATTTCAGTATAGATAGAAGAGTAATCTAAATATAATGCAGTGTTTGTTCCATAAAACGGAACATTTATGTCTAATAAGAAAATAGCAAAACCTGATGACAGTGATGATACGCAGCGTATCCTGGTCTACGCGGTTTGCAAATGTCTTGGTCATAACTCTTTCGCTGCCAAGTTGTCTCTAACAATCTTACCGGCAAAATATCGTCTTCATCGGTAGTGTCGACTGCATTTTTAAAGGCAGATTTATGGCTTTTTTGACTGAAGAAATTTAGAAACGAGTGTCTAACAGATTGGATTCTGATCAGACGCTGTGTTACGCGGTGTCTGATCAGAATCCAAACTGTTTGCAAAGTCGCCGTTTGGCAACGTTAGCAGTTAAAGAATTAAATCGGTGAATAAGAAGAAGGTTCTTAAACTTTAATAAGAACGGAATATTTAAGCTGTAGTTGTTTAGCCAAAATCTTAAAACAGAGCAACATGGTTAGTATCAAAGTATGGTCACCTTAAAAAACAGCAACATAGGACACCAACATGCCTTTATATGCAGCACGAAAGTGTTAGGCAGACTACGCATCCATGGAGATGTGTGCTAAATTTAACCTCCTTAATGAAGAGCAACATTGTTTAACTGCCTCCATTAAGCAGTTGTCCATTATGTAGAACAGCATTTTAACAGTGGAGAAGAGTTATTCTTTCCAAAATAAACGCGTTCATGCTATAAAGTGTAAGCCCATTGTAAACAGTTTGGAGTCAGATCAGACGCCGGGTAACTCAGATTAATGATGATACTTAATATTTTGAAGAAAAAAAATGCTATTGTCTCAATTTTATTGAATTTGCATTAAGTTTCTTTCAAACAGGGAAGCATAACGTCTGCTCTACTTTAACTAATCAACATTCTTCGATTATTTACCCCTTTACCCCATAGATACGCATTTTACGCATTAATGTATTCCTCCATCGAAGAAAATAGTTCCAATTTATACAGCTATGAATTTGTATTGTAAGAAACAATTTCTCTATTCCAGTAGATGGTAGCTTATAGCAGGCTGAAAGTAAAGCAGAATGCGCCTTAAGGCGCATTCTGCTTTACTTTCAACCTGTTTTAAATGGTCACCTGTGTTCAAAACTAAAAACAGTCTATGGAGTAAAGGGTTAAAGAACATTGCCTATATACTTCTCTATTCCATTGAAACTTACCGACACATTTGTCTTCGACTACCTTTGCCTGCACATCAACGCCATATTTTCTGTCGATGACGTCACTCTGAGCAATAATGGCGTCTTTGATATCTTGCTGGCTGCATTGTAAGTCCAGTTGCTGACTGGTCTTAGGACCACACTCGTAAATATACTTGCTTAATTTGCTGAAATGTTTATTAGATAGAATAGAATAGAATAGGATTTTATTATGCAATAACTCTAACATAAGCCATGAGCATAGAAACAATAAACACATATAGTCGTAAATTACCATATGCTTCAACTTCTTCTCTTCAAAAAGTTAAAAAGTTCAGCCATTATCTATTTCTTGAGTGACGAACAATTCTCAACCAAAAATGAAATGAAAAGGATACACAAATGCCCCCGGCCAGCAGCATGTTCGGTATTGTACATGCTTATTTGCTAATGTAGGTCAAAGGTCAAGGTCAAGGTCACATGGTACAAATATTGGTATGGTTAGAATAGCCTTACGACAACAAATATATTCAAACCAAGTAGTGAAGCCCTAGGCGCCTATTTGGTTCAAATATTGAAGGCATTTAATAGGTAGATGCGCATTTACTTGTAAATGCTCTTCTATGGAGGAAAGAGGTATATATGGCGATAAATCAACAGTACTGTTGGCGCTCTTAACTATTGACGCCACTCAGTTTAAGTTTATAGCCTATAGTCTGCGTTAAACCCCAAATTTAGATTTAATGCATTTTGACTACCAGGATTTTTTTGAAATTGGTATTGTTCAATAAAAGTCTAAGGGGGAATGAGAACGATGTAGGACATGGAAAATTAGGACACATTGCACTTTATTGCACAGTGATTCATGTATATGTGTTCAAATATAAGTGTGGATAATTAGAACTAGGAAAGATGTTATATCCGACACGGTGTCGGAAATACCTGTCAGGAACACCCGCGTACATGTTCCTCTGGTGTTGTTTTCATAGCACCCAACTTCCGTCAATTAATACACTGTCTTACTCCAAGTACAATGGCTATTTGCGAACAGTCTTGGGTCCTGCTCAGGCGCTACGTAACACGTATAGTATGATATAAATTGGAGAAATAAAAGCAGGCGATAGTTATTTTACCCTTTCACTCTCAATGACGCTTAAAAGCGCGTTTGCAAACAGTATTGATGCTGATCAGATGCCGCGTTACGCGGCATCTGATAAGGATCAAAACTGTTTGACACTCGTTTGAAATTTCTCCACTTTAAAACGTTGAAACGAACGTCATTGCAGACAACAAAATTGAAGCAGAAGACAATGCACATGTGAAGGGGTAAAAATCGCACGAAACATTTGGCAGTGAATGGATTACAACCAGATGACGGCATGGCAGTGAATGGGTTTAAAATAGACGATACTATGACAACGAAAGGTTAAATGGCCTGTCCTTTCTGACGTCAGTACTTTATTTTCATAGCAAAATTGCTAAAGGATCGTGTTAGCTGACACAAGCTCAGAATAGCCAATCCCAGAGTGTGTATTTTTAATAAATGATTCCTTTGTTCTAATCGAAGCGTTATTAAGTCATTTGTAGTGTGTCGCTTAGACACTGACGTTAAAATTCAGTGTTTCACACTTTTACAAACAAATTCCTACCCGTCTACACTCACATTTCTTAATTTTATTCATATATTGTATTTGAAAAAAAATGTTCGCTTAACGAACTTGTTCCAAAAAGTAATAAAAAATGGCAACATACATGTAAGACTGTTACAGTGGAGAATCTGTTATTCTTTCCTGTTTAAACGCAAACGTACGCAAGCGCAAAGCACTAAAACGTAGAAAAGAACAACTTTTGGACAATTCTGATAATTCTTGTTTATCTTGGTGGCAAACAGTTTGCCTTGCAAATAATAGTTTTAGCGTAAACGCGTTTATTGGGAGAGAATAACAGATTCTCCACTGTAAAATGTTGCTCACAAACCGCTTTGCTCCGTACTAAACAGAAAATCAAAGATAAAGTCAATGACATGAAATTAGATTAAACTGCTGTTTTCAAAATTATCCCAAATGAGAGTTCTTGATTAACCAATTTCTAGGAATATTTGTTTGTACTTTTAAAGCCCTCATTTGATAATTTGCAACTTGACTCATATGTTCAAATAAGTTAAACTTATGCAACGGTTCCGAGAAAATCGGCGGCCGATCAGGATCAAAACATTTTATAGGCGTCTTTGAAATACATTTGAAACAATGTTGCAGACGACAATTTTAATGCAGACGATTATAGAAAGAGAAGGGAAAATCAACTCTTAGATCACCCCTTATTATTGTATCAGCACGTGCTCTGAAACGCCATGACAACAAGACAGTTACCGGAAGCGGACTCGCACGCGAAAACTGGTAATTAATTTGACCAGTCCTAAATCATAACCATTAACTTAAACCGTTATCTTATCGAATAGCAGAATATTTATCTGTCAAAAAACAGGAAAAACAACACTTGGTTGCAAAACAGTTTGGATGCAGATGAGACGCCGAGTTACTCGGCGTCTCATCTGTATTCAAACTGTTTGCAACAGGTGTAGCAAATTCGACCATAGCAGGCTAAAGGTTAATGCATCATTTTCCTGGCTAATTATGTTATGAAAATAGGCAGTTTGCATGCTGGTACATCGCAAATACAATGTAGTTATCACTCAATTAGCAGATGTCAACAAAATATCGAGTATTTAGTATCTCAGTATGCTGATGATACAAGTTTATTTTTAAATGGCTCTGAAGAATCCTTGGTTAATGCAATGCTTGTTTTAAAATTTTATGGAAGAATCTCCGGCCTTAATATTGATACAGAAAAAACTAAAGTTATATGATTTGGTTCACGAAAAAACAGCCAAGTAATGTTATGCCCAGAATATAATCTATCTTGGGAAAACACTCTTTTCACTGTACTTGGGGTTAAATTCTCAACTAATTTAAAAGACATTATTGATATGAATTATGAATCAACAATAGAGGAAATTATTGCCTTATTTGCCTGCTGGTCAAAAAGAGTCATTACTCCTTTGGGTAAAATAGTTGTTATAAAAACTTTAGCTCTTGCTAAACTCAACCATTTAATTTTAAGTATACCCAGCCCACCTCAAGAAACAATCAATAAAATACAAAATTTATTTTTTAAGTTTTTGTGGGACAAGTCAAATGACAAAGTCAAACGTAGCACAATTACGCAAGACTACAAATTTGGTGGTCTCAAAATGATTGAGTTGAATAACTTCATGTTCAGCCTAAAATTAACTTGGCTGCGGAGATTGTCCATTATGAATAATAAATTTAGTCATATGGCTGAATGCGCATGCAAAGCCCTTCATGATATTTACAAATATGGCTCAGATTTTATCAAACGCCAGTTACAGCAAGATTTGAATCCATTCTGGAAAGATGTCCTACTAAGTTATTGTAAATTAACTCTAAGTGTAAGTACACTAAACGAGGGCCAAATTGCTTGTACTAATTTATGGTATAACCCAAATATTAAGGTTGGAGGTTCTAGTATTTGCTATAAGAGATGGCTTGCTGCGGGGATAGTGTTCATAGGGGATCTAATAAAATGTAATGGTGAGCTATACACCTATGAAGAATTTACTTTCAGATTTAATGTAGCCGTCAATTTTATTGAATATAATGGTCTCATCCGCTCAATTAAACGCTTTCTTGAAATTAAAAGAGTACACTATCTACCAAACAGAGATTTTAACTTATTACAACCTATTAACCTAGCCATTATAAACTCTGATAAGAAAGGCTGTAGGACAATTTACAAACAACTAAATAAAAGCGAAGAATATCCCAAAAGTCTGCAAAAATGGAAAGATGAAATGATTCATATTCCAAATTCAGCAATTTACCCCAATGAATCAATTTACAGCAGTGTTTTTAAGACCACTAAAGACTCCAAATTACAATGGCTACAATATAGAATAAACCATAGAATTCTGGGAACAAATTATCTTTTGAAGAAAATGAATATGACTGCAGACGATGAATGTACTTTCTGTAATAATGCTCCAGAAACAATACTTCATCTTTTTTGGAACTGCAATGTCAGCAGAAACTTCATCCGAGAACTTTACAATTGGATACAGATCAAATGCAGTGTAACTTTTACTGAATGGACAGCTAAAGAATTTATGTTTGGTAGTTATAAGATTGACAAACCTATGAACACTTTGCTGCTGCAAGCCAAATTATTCTTATACTATAATAAAATGAGTAAACAAAGGCCAAATTTGGAAGAATTCAAAAAACAAATAATTACTCGATACCATTCAGAAAAGTATATAGCAGCCCAAAACTTTCAGTTGCACAAGTTTGAAGTGTCATGGGGAAAATATAACAATTTAACTCAATAATTCTTAAAATATGTCTTTAGCATGGCTCTGACACAATTGCTGCTTGATCATGCATCACTTGTGTCAGACTTGTGCTGAAACCATTAACATTACTTGACATTATTCCAGTCATCCTCTCTATAGTGACCACTGGGTGAGGCAGTATGGTAGTCGGGACAGATGGCCGCTCGTGGCAGGGTTGAGGTAGGGTCTAAAGCTCATTTAGAGGCTTTCTGCTTTGCTTTCGCTATGCTGTGGGCTGTCTTCTGTCTTTGATACTACCAACTCATAGCCCTTCTTCAGTGGCCATGCTGGATAGATTTTTATTTTTTCTCGATTCAGAGACCCTCAATTGGTTGATCTTATGTAAAGGTGTTCACTCCTTACCCCAACAACTAGTCATAAGAAACAATATAACCAAGCACAAATATTCAAACTGTTTTGACCTGGTCTTGATTAATCTGGACCTCACTTTTAACTTAAAATTTATTCGTGTCAAGACTTGACCCTTTGCTCAATAGCCTGTTTCTTGAGTTTTAAAGACAGGTCATGTGACAGCTTGAAGTGGGTGGGAGGTAAAGCAGAGTTGCATCTCAGACGCATCCTGCTTTGCTTTCGACTTGCTTTATGCTAGGATATAGAACATGTTTCAAACAGTGCATATTTATAAAGCACAGAGTGGAGCTTTTTGTCTCCACTGGAGCAACTAATAGGGGCATTAGAAGACATATGCATGGAGTGAAGGGTTAAATAGATTGACATAAGAGTTATCAGACAAACATCACCTCTGTCTGCACGATTGGTGTCCTTGATATTCCTTGTTATATTTGTACATAAACCTTTGTTATTATCCTTTGTTGTTTTTTTGGGGTTTTTTGTTTGTATTATATTACATTTAGCTTCTAGATTTAAAACTGGAAGGAAAACAGTTTTTGCTAGCGCACTTGCCCTTTCCTTCTCTTTTTCAACATATGCAGAAATCTTTATATTGATTTTTTATCTGACCTCCATGCTCATTTTGTACGACACATGATTCACACTCTGCTTTACTCTCAGCCATATTTGGGATTCTATATACAAGAATATGGGAAATATTTTTTATGAATCTGATATATCTTCACGACTGTAAAGACTTCATTACAACCATTTTCTTTATTCGAAAAATGGACTGAATGCACAAAATGTGTATCTTATTAGTATCTAGTGTGGAATAGTGGGTTAACAGAGCACCAGATAGGGGTGGTTTTTCAAATACTAGGATCTTTGTTTCTGAATTAAACCCTATGTTGTCATTACTCATTAGAATCGTCTCTTCGAGACGACTTTAATGAGTGACAACAGCATGGTATTTGGTTCTAAAGAGAGTGAGAAGGTGTTGGATTTGTTGAAATGACTATCTCTTATCTGGAGCCCTGGTTAAGTCAAATTAATAGTGTGGGCGTTGGAGCTTTTAGATATCAAATTCGACAGAATTATATCATGTAGGCCCACAAACACCTATACCTTAAAATTCTGTTTATAGTGTCACTCTTGTTCTATTGATACTTTAATACGAAATGTCATTAATGGAAGAGTTTGATGATTTGAAATGCCTTTGGCATAGCAAATAACTCTTGCATTAACACCATTGGTTACTCCCCCTGTCTGCACTTTACTTTCCGTCAGATAACTTGTGATATAATGATTCTTTTGATTTTGGCTATAACTTTTTTTCAACTGATACTTGCTGGCAGAGAGCACATGTGTTCAAAGTAACACACATCTAGTTAATATTACTACTAGAAGAATTATTATGTTATTCAAAACTTGTATTTCTTTCCTATAAAAAAAATATTAAGAAGAAAAAACAAAAAAAACAGGAGATTGTACTTAAAATGAGCTTTGGAGGTCAGATAAACCTTTTGTCAACTTGAATATTTACTTTTAATCTTTTTAACAGGCAAGTCTATTCTAAGTAAACTTCAAAATTCTAAAAAACCCATTTTAATTAAGTTTTGTATCTATTGTTTGTAGCATGGAAGTGTCGACCCTTTTGGTGACAATGTAGACAGGCAGTGCAGTCCCAGAACATGAGTACACAGCTCATAGAGGTGGTAGTTGGCTCTGGGCTTTCACTGTTTGTATTTGTTTTTATCAAAAGATAGAGGTAATAAACGGAAAAATATAGTCGTGTTTCATAAAATCTCAAATATTCGAAAACTATTTCCTGGACCAGTATTCAACGCCAAAAGGGTCGATAAGGTTCAATGTAAAACAAATATATATGACATGCCTTTATGTGAGGTGGGCAGGAGGATGGATTCCCCGACCTCCCCTCACCCATGACGGGGACACAATAAATGGGCTGCTTGACAGCCGAAAATGAAAAAAAAAAAGATGTCAACAAAATATTACGCATGAATTTCCTGCAGAGAAAACATTTTTTTTAACAAAACATCCAACTTGTTTAGCGCTGGTTTAGTTAATAAATCGAACTTAATATTTTTTAGATACAGTCAATCTTGTTTTTTAAGCAACAAATCAATGGGATACCATATCCACTGTTGTGTTAAGTGCAGGATGAAAAATAATACAGAACGCTTCTACGATATATAATCATTATGCATACAGTGGAGAATCTGTTATTCATTCCCGTTTAAACGCAAACGTACGCAAACGCAAAGCACTAAAACGTAGAAAAGAACAACTTTTGGACAATTCTGATAATTCTTGTTTATCTCGGTGGCAAACAGTTTGGAGCCTGATCAGACGCCGGGTTACCCGGCGTCTGATCTGGCTCCAAACTGTTTGCACTGCAAATAATAGTTTTAGCGTAAACGCGTTTATTGGGAAAGAATAACACATTCTCCACTGTACTTTCTTGCATACAATTCTGGGTCTTCACTTTTTATCATTGTGTTATACATGTATATCTATTTGAAAATGTTTATTAAGTGAATATGAAGTGCTTTTAAAGACTGTACATAAACTGTATAGAGTTACGAGGGGTGTTTCATAATTAATGCAACTAGATCAATAACTTTAATAATATAAGTGCGAAATGCATGTGCATCATTCTAAAGAGTCATTCTTCGCCTACATAATGGTATAATGCACAGTAAGATCACATGACTAAACAAGTCACACCATGAGCCTAAATGACCCCAAGTCAAGGGCACTGGACCGTTTTTGTGTATTTTTGAGGTAATGTTTCGAACAAATTTTGATACTGTAATTACCATGACGGTTTTATTATTTGAAATAATTTTATGAAACTTTCGGTCAGATTAATTTAGACAATTATACACAAATTACGCGATTTAAAATTATATTATTTTACAAAATGACAGAATTATTGGTAATATTTAGCTCTTACTGAAAAAATCATAAAAAATGACACTAGTGTTATGTTCAAGAGGTTTTGTTGAAATCTAGAACACATTTTGTTACATCAAACCATGCTATAATTAAAGTAATTGAAGCAGATGTTCATGTTTTAAAATCAAATTATAGATATACGAACATAGAAAAATTTCATAGGGTTCGAAAATTCATGTCAACTTTTTTCATTAGCAAAATGAGAAATTTCATTTTTTTTTTAAATGAGATTTAAAATCGCTGAGCCTCTTAATTGTAATGAAATCCTATTTATATTAAAATTCAGACATAAACTGATATAATTAAAAAACAAAGTATAGAACTTTTACTTTTAAAAAAGTTATTAGGTCAATAAGTAAAGTCTGAAAAGTGCTATTTTCTAGTGCCCTTGAGGAGGGGTCATTTAGATAAGTATTGTGATTTATCCCGTAATGTGGTCTAATAGTGCATTATACCATCGTGTAGGTGAGAAATTGCCCTTTCCAACGATATATCACACATGCATATTACAAATATTATATCGAAGTTCTTAATGGAGTTGCATTAATTATGAAACACCCCTCGTATATAGACTTACTGTGTAAAGCGCAGATGAATATATTTAACAATATCTGCGCTATAGAAATGGCATTGAATTGAATTGAAAATTGTAAAAACGATATTAAATAGTCAAAAAAAGACTAGACTTGAGTGGAAGCAGAAATGGTCCATCCGAATTTTCAGAGCTTGATGAGTTAAAACAAACAGGTACACAGCACTCTTCACAAGAACATGTCCTCAATTAACAGTCTAGTGCACAAAGGACTGCATGATATAATTAATTACAAATCAAGAAATCTTGCACGGCAGGATACATGCGCTATTTCACTTCTGTCACGTAAACCTGACATTTCAATTTCTAAACATCATGCTTTTCCTTAGCGCAGGGCCTACCTCATATTCTAATAAGTTCTATTATGAACGACTCAAATATAGTGCTGGGAGTTAACTCTTTCCTCCCTGAATCGTTAAATGGACAATTCCAGTTTTCAATTTAGTCTAGTCCATTTCTGACGTTTAAGGGTTGTTTTGTCAATGTTTGGCATTACGACAAACAGTGAATACCCTGATCAGAGGGCTCCTTTCGGAGCCCTCTGATCTGGGTCTTCACTGTTTGCACAGTACAAGTGTACTATTCACATGTACACTGTATGAAAATGACGCCAATAAGCGGGACTAGCGTTCAAAGGTTTAACTTGTGTTTCGATAGTGTTGTCTTCAAGATCGTTTCAAAGTTAGTTTTAAGGTAGTATGACATGAGAAATTCTGATATGAATGTCAAAACGTTTGGATCCTGATCAGATGCCGCATTACACGGCGTCTGATCTGGATCCAAACTATTTGCAAAGTCGACTTTATGCGACTTCGGCATCGAAAGAGTAAGCGACCACCGAATAAGAAATCCTGCAGGTGACCGTCTAAAGCTGGGCAAAAGCAATGCAGAAAGCTCCTATTGGAAACTGGAATTGTCCATGGGTGAATGAGTTTACCCTTTCACTCTTAACCCTTTCCCCAATAGAAGCGCCTTTTAGCGAATATGATATATTCCTCCGCTGAAGAAAATAGTTCAAATTTAATCAGTCAAGTATATATATTATAGGGAATATTGTCTATATTTTAACACAGGATAGCTTAAAGCAGGCTGAAAGTAAAGCAGAATGCGCCTTCAGGCGCATTCTGCTTTACTTTCAACCTGCTTTAAGAAGTCAACTATCTTCAATACTAGAAAAAGGTAAAGGGTTAATGACGCCATAAAGCGCTTTTGCAAACAGGCGGCGTCTGATCAGGATCTAAACTGGTTGACATTCATACTGCCTTAAATTTAACTTTGAAACGATATTGCAGACAACAATACTGAAGCAGACGACAATGACACGGTGAAGGGGTAAAATATCTCACGATAAATTTGATAATGAAAAGGTTATTGCATACTTTTGTCCTATATTGATTAGTTACCTGCATTGCAGTGTATAATGTTTAATAAATGATTGGCTCACCTGCAAATATCGTTGGCGGTGAAAAATTTAAAATTGACGTAGCAGATATTGTCTACGACAGCTACAAGCCTGTCTGGAGAGTTACATATATAGGTGGATTGCTCGGGAGTATCTGAAATATAGCATTCACAATATTAGACGAGAAACATAAACAAACATGTTATAATAATTATACTTATTTATTTATGCTTTTCGGTGGATTACCACGAAATAGCAGTGGATTATCACTTGGTAATCCACTGCAGTGGATTATCACCAATCGCTTTTATTATGAATTTTCCCTGTAGGGCTCCCCAAGAATCGTAGTCAATCGTGTCTTATCGTTAAATTCCGGCAGTCCGACATGTCGCGAACTACTCACCGGAAGAGCACGAATCAAAACTCGGGAGCAACGAAGTAATTCGGATGACGTCAAATCGATAAATAAGTGACGTCATCGTACGGGAAACTGTTTCGAAAATGTGTTCGATATAAAGTTGGGGCTCAACACGGGGTAAATCATTTACTTTCGCTTTCTCAATTGTCGAACAATTTCGTTTAAAAAGTGGCTTAAAAGCATTAATAAATAGAATAATTGTATTTTTTCAGTATAAGATCGAATTTAATCCATGGATTAAATTTCTATCTTATACTGAAAAAAACAATTATCCTCTATATAAAGTGTTGGGTTATTGCATTGGGAAATTTATACTAAGTTAAAGCGCATAGACTTTCAAATTTTATGAATAAAAGCGGACATATTACATCATATTGGCAGTGAAAGGGTTGAATATGCATAGCTGACTCAGGACATAAAAAGATGTTTCGTTGCGTTGAAGGCAGCTATTACAAATATTCAAATGAAGGCTATAGATCTACTATTGCATTGAAGAAACTTTCCACGATTTTAAATTAATTTAATTATTTATTTAGAAAAGAAATAAAAGGATTTGCTTTCAATGAAGGTGTAAGTAAAAAGGTAGCCAAAAAGGCATATATTACAGAACCATACCTATACATAATGTGACGTTTCTAAAAGGGACTACTCTATCAACTTTAGAGGCCACCAGCGCTATATCATATGCTGTTTGCCGGAGTGATGTCACTTCCTTGAAACAACTTTGGCGCGTCACTTCCGGTATCTGCGCGTAGCTGCATTGGAAGAATGCTTCAAACAGCCTGAAGTAAAAAGAATTAACATTTAATAAATCAGCAAGCGTACATATTAAAGCGCATTCTGCTTTACTTTCTACCTGCTTTAAGTAATCGCGTTTGAAAAATAGAAAGTTTGGGAGTCTAAAGAGTTTTTCATGATCAACTTGTAGCAGTTCTGTCTTATTAATAGTATGTCAAACTGCTTAAAAGCAGCCACCTGTCTAATAAATCATAAATACTTTATTGCAGCTGCGAATAATGGTTTTTGGTTGTTGTTTTTTTTTTTAAATCTGTATATCGTAAGATTATCATTCAAACAGGCATCTGATGTCAAACAATGACACGGAACTTACGTGCACGCGAAGTCAGCCGCTATTAGACTGCCTTGTAGCAGGACCTTGGCACACTGGGTGTAGATATTCGACATGTATCTGTATAATAATGGTTTACAGACGGAGCTAGCGGCGAGGTTGGTGTACAGATCTAAAATCAACAAAAGAAACTATGTGAATAATTCATATTAACTTTTAGCAGCCGTGAAAGCATAATAACCTTTTCTAACAGTTAAGATCCTAAAGACCGACAAGCCCGAACAATAGACCTTCATGTAAGGGATATTCAGGCTACATTTTTGCAGAAAAAGATAAGCAGCAACAATAAATTTCCTGCATGTTTCTCTACTTGAATTGCATATCATGACTTAACTGGTATTTGCAAACAGTTTGGTTCCAGGACAGACGCAGCGTCGGTCTGAATCCAAACTGTTTGAGAACCGATTTTTAGTTTTGTTCTATGTTAAAATACAAAAATAATAATTTTACGAATTTTCAAAGCAGACGATATCACGACAGGATAAGGGTTAAATTAGTGAAGGAGACGGGGAACCATTAAAGCGGAAACCTACCATCACACGCCGTCCTATTAGCAGACTGGAGCTGTAGATCTTGTATGACATTGTCATTGGCCAAAAGGCTGGATACCTGGTCATAAGTACAGCTAAGATTACCAGCCACACAACCGACTGTGCCCCACATTAATCTGAAATCAGTCAAAAACGGTGAAAAAATTGGAACAGTTTGTGTATGTTTGGTAGTCAGTCGAAACACGATTGCTCAAACTCGTTTCAGTCAAACTTGCTCGTATGTTGTTTCTTCTCTACAACAACTACCAAAGGGAAAGACATATCCTCCATTCTCATACAACGGACCCTTCCTACATGTCCGGAAGCCTCACAAAAACGCTTGATACAGCGCGTGCGGTTTGCTTACGTCATCGCAAAAAGCGGTTCCGGTTAGGTATTAGATGCGGGCAGCATAATAGCCGAAAAAATGCTGAAAAAAACTTGGAATTTTAGTGAAACTTTGAAGGAAATTATATATTCAAAAAATGAATACCAAAATTGACCACGTACCTTATTTTCTTAATGTCCCTTTGTAAAATGATTCCGAATAAAACATTTTCCAATACAACTTTAAATGTTTATTACGTGTAGCGAGTGTCTGGAAATTGACCTTTCATATGCAGTATAACTTTGACCCGGTTGTGTACAAGCGCCTTTGCTATCCGGATGATGACGTCAAACTTCCGGCATAATAAGAATTCGCGGCGCTGCATTTACAGCCAAATGTTAGTTTGAATAACTGGTATTTGTTTAAACAATCAAGTTGTTCGATTACTTTAAATGTTATTTTCAGTTAGAAAACTATTTTTTCTCCATATTCGTTCAATGTATCTCACAGTTTCCATTTAAATTGATTACATTTATAGTCCGTTTTCGCTAAGGGTTCCGGACAAACGGATGAAGAGGATAATTATTGTATTCAAATTTGGAGACAGTATTGGAAAGGGTTCACTTTATAGATTCTGGAGATTTGTACACTTGTCTAAATCCTGTAGGTGAAACCCGAGGAAGTTATCACAATGTAAATTTTCTGAGAATTCACCCAAATTCTCAAATCCATTGAGTTATACATTGTAATGTTCTAAGAGATGTTATTCGTTAGTAAAAACAACGTTTAACCTTTCAATGGTCAATTTCACCCATTTTAACATCTCTGAGAACATTACAATGTAAAATTCAATGGATTTGAAAATTTGGGTGAATTCTCAGAAATTTCACATTTTGATAATTTCCTCGGGATTCGCCTTTCCGTACAGTGAACCCTTAGCAATAATGTCTCCAAATTTGAAAGGAATCGAACAAAGATCTCGGAAGTCATGCGGTGAGAAAGTGATAGGTTCAATGCATTGGAACCTATGGAGGTTTTACCCTTGGTGCTTAGCAAACCTTGTGTAGTATCTCTGAAATCATGTAATATTTACTAGTTTTCTTTGTATATTAGCGACACAATTACCTGCAATTTTCTTCGTCTGTTATCTTATCAAGTTGGTCCGTATATTTTATTATATTGCACACATGCTTGCCATAGTACAACACAGCATCCGGGCTACTACATAGTTCCTTGGGGTCAACAGGAAGTACAGATATGTTCCGAATATCCAAATCTCCATTTTCTGCAAATAAATACGATACATGCAGTCATATAACCACTGAAAAGAAATACCATATATGCAGTCAAATATCCACTGAAAAGAATGTGCTCCTAAGTTATTTCTAACCCTCTAGATCCAAGCATAGCCAATGGTCTACATAACATTTAATGATAACCATTTTCTTTTAATTTCAATTAACCCTTTCACTCTCAATGACGTCTGAAAGCGCATTTGCAAACAATTTGGATCCTGATCAGACACCGCGTAACGCGGCGTCTGATCAGGATTCACACTGTTTGACATTCTTATCGATATTTCTAAAGTCATATAACCTTAAATCTAACTTTGAAACGATCTTGCAAACAATACAATTGAAGCAGACGACAATGAAAACGGTGAATGGGGTAAAAAAAACTCACGGAAAATTTGGCAGTGAAAGGGTTAAAGTGTTTTTACACAGACTTATGCAAAAAGCAAAAAACAAACTTTTGTTTATATGAATAAACTCACTTTTTGACTGCATATTGTGTCACTCATTAATTTCCATTGGGTTTCAAAATAGCAATTTGCTCAGAAAACATAATGTCAAAAAATGTCACTACAAAGAGGTGGTTGTTAGTATATTGTTGCTAACTAGAAATTAAAACAATGGTCTAAATAGTCGTACACAAACATGCCCAAAAAATTGTATTTTAATTTTAAAACAAAATCATTTGAAAATATTTGCTACAACTCAGATTTAATTGTTCACTATCATAAAGAGATACATTCTGCTATATATCATACAATTAGTATATGTGCTATTTATGTAATAAAGCCCATCTGAATTAAAATGTAAACAAATATATTCTAAGACCAAGTTTACAATTCGTAAATTATTTTTGTGTCACTTATATCCATTAAGTAGCAGTGACTAGTGTCTCCCCCACTGTACATCTCTTCATTCATTTTCCTATCTTTGAGAGAAATTGCCCGCTCTTTGCAGCATCAATCAATAAAAGATTCAAACAAAGAATACACATTTTAATTCTAAAACTATTTACTAACATTAAGGATATCCCTGCATTCAACTCGAAAGCATTTTTAGCAATAATCAACCTTAACGACAATAAAATTTGTTGTATTATATGTCACAGTATTACTGGGATATACCTGTACATTCTGCTGGTTTTATGTTGTGCCAGTTAGGGAAAATATCTGCTGAATGTTGATCCACAAGTTGTCCCAAACTCTGCACCGGAACAAGCATCCGGTCCGAGATGAGCCGAATGTACACACATCGCAACGTTTCATAGTAGAGACTGAATTAGAGACACTCACAGTGATTATTAACGCTATACAAATTTCAAAAGATATTTAGAAGGAATCAACACATAGACTTGTCGCTAAAAACAGGAAGTCCAGGTGGAAAATTGGCATTTTGAAAATCCTACCCTGTCTATAACTCGAAACTAGATTATGTTGGATTTACAGGTAACACAAGCTTTTGATAAGTGGAGCTCGCTTAAGTCGAGCATACACACATTTCGAATCCAAAACATGACTAAACTTTGAAATAAATATGATAGAGTCCCACTGGGAATGTAGTTACAGTTTTGACTAGTAATTCGACGTCAGACTTGTGGAACGAAACTGTTGGCAAATGCTAATACTTTGCAACCAGTAACCTACATATATTTCCAGCATCACAGTTCTTAACCCTTACCATTATGTCAGCTGCTTTGAGATTGTCGTCAACAAAAATATATTCTATTAAGATTTATCCATTTGTTTTATTAAAGAAATTTTCAGGCAAATGTCAAACAGTAGAGGTCCAGATCAGACGCCGCGTAAAGCGGCGTCTGATCTGGATCCAAACTGTTTGCAAATACCAATCAATGACGATGGGCAGGATAAGGGTTATAATCTAAAAAGAGATAAAATATTGTTAGATGTTCTCGTCTCTTCATCTAAACAGTTTACAGTGGAGAATCTGTTATTCTTTCCCGTTTAAACGCAAACGTACGCAAACACAAAGCACTAAAACGTAGAAAAGAACAACTTTTGGACAATTCTGATAATTCTTGTTTATCTTGGTGGCAAACAGTTTGGGTTATCCGGCGTCTGATCTGGCTCCAAACTGTTTGCACGGCAAATTATAGTTTTAGCGTAAACGCGTTTATTGGGAAAGAATAACAGATTCTCCACTGTACCTGCATTTTTCAGCCACCGTCAGTCGATACGTTGTCAAGATGATTTCTTCCTGACAAAGCTTTGTCATATTTATGACGATTTTCTTTTCCTCGTCACTTCCGGTATACACAATAGTCGGCGGCTCTGTGGGCGCCGGAGTGGTCGTCGTAGTAGTAGTAGTCGTTGTTGTTGTCGTCGGTGTCGTCGTCGTTGTTGTTGTTGTTGTGGTAGATGTCGTCGTCGTTGAAGTCGTTGAAGGTTTCTTTGTTGTTGAAGTCGTTGTTTTCACTTTCGTTACAGGCGGCGGTTTCGTCACAGGTTTCGGGGAGTTTGTTTTCGGGGTGGACGGATGAACATCTTTGGTAGAGGTAGCTTGATTATCAACTGTGAAAGAAAGAAAGTGTTAGTGATAAATAGACAAACTGTTTCAACATAAGATGTTTTTTTTAGAAAACACGTTACATCTTTATAAATGTCTATTTAATCCCTTTGACTATTTCAGAATCAGTTTATGTGCGGCAAATTATAATATGCATTACCACCCACGCCATTATTGTTGTTTGAGTCATCTACTGTTGAGACCGGCTTGGCCACGTTTTAACTTGAAATACGGGTATTTTCGATCTAATCGAGATATCGAAATTAAACATAAGAAATACTGGTAAAGTCGGTTCGAAGTATCGAGTTTCGACTGTACCTGTAAGTGTAGTTGAAAAAAGAAAATTTGTACATGTATTTTACTTGTCACCTTTACTTACCAATAGCACCAGTACTGGCTTCGTCTTGAGGCTTTGTCTTTTTCATGGCTGTAAAATGAAAGTAAACAAGTATTAATTACTTTATTAGATAATCCGTTTACTTAGTTATCTATTAACTCAGAAAAACATAGATTTCCAATATGTCACTCATGTTGACGTTCGCCTATTTGACGTTCGTAAACTGACCAAAAATCTAAAAACTCAGCCAAAGACAGCCTGAGCATGAGATTAAGCTCATTTGACTAAAACTTGAATAGTCATCACTTCAACTCTTTCACTGCCACGTTTTATCGTCTGCTTTAACCCTCTTTATGCCAAAATATCGTCTGCATTGGTAGTGTCGTCTGCAATACTTTTAAACGGTCATATTTAGGGCTGTTTTGACTGAAGGAATATCGACACGAGTGTCAAACAGTTTGGATCCTGACGCGGCGTCTGATCAGGATCCATATTGTTTGCAAAGTCGCCTTTTGGCGACAATGGCAGCGAAAGAGTTGAGCCAAGCCAGTCAAATAAGATAATCTAGTCAACCTGATCTGGATCCAGACTGTTTGCACATACCAGACAAGTCGCGTTGGACAGGTAAGGGGTTCAAGTCGTTCATGTTAGACAGAAAATAATATTTCTTCATCTTTTCTAGTGAATGACCTTGTACGACTAGATCTACTTTCATTAACCTCTCCGCGTATTGATCTATACATTCCTAACGGAAGTTCAAATTTGCCTAATGTCGCACCTTCATCGGAACTATTTAGGCTACAATCCCGGAATACCCTAGAAACAATGTCGATCTGAAATAAAATCTAATTTTCTCTTCCTTCCAGTTTAATGTTGTATTTTATTTTGAGTATTCCTTTATGAAAAGTTATTTCACACCACTACCTTATCTAACTCATTGAGCCTTAGTACCGCATTTATGCGTCTTTTACCAAACAAAGTGTACCTGTATAGAGTACACATGTCCTATGCAAACAGTGAAGTCGCTGATCAGAGGGCTCCTGCAGGAGCCCTCTGATCAGGGCCTTCACTGATTTTCATTTTGTAAAATATTATATAAAAAAAAAACCTAAATAGTTGAAAATGGGCCAGCTTTTATTGCAAACTGGACTTGTCCATTGGAAGTTTAAGGGGATAATGAGTTAAGATATGTAGAAAATAGTTAGCGGCTGCCACATTTTGTTGTCTGGGAAAGTTCAGTTATTTTAGCCATTACTTCAAGGTTAATCCTATAATGCATTTCTCGTTTTCTGATTGCCCGACTTTGACAAATTTCTCGTTGATCCATTAGCTCCCAGTGTATATATTGTATAAGTCAAGTTTTATCTAAGGGTTGCCTGATCTAAATTTTCATTTTCGTTTTATTTTACAGTAGAACTTCCATGTGTCGAACTTCGAAATGCCGAGTTTCTCTGTATGTCGATCTTTTTTTTAAAGTCCCAACTTATTTTGTTTCCGGAATTAGAGTTAGACTTACAATTAGAATTGGAATTAGAATTAGAATTACCAGACATAGAAGTGCAATCGACAAAGCATGCATAAGAAAGTCACGTATGTCATTTACATCAAGAGACATAGAATTAGAATTGGAATAAGAATTGCCAGACATAGAAGTGCAATCGACGAAGCATTCATGAGAAAGCCACGTATGCCATTTACATCAAGAGACATAGAATTAGAATTGGAATTAGAATTACCAGACATAGAAGTGCAATCGACGAAGCATGCATAAGAAAGTCACGTATGTCATTTACATCAAGAGACATAGAATTAGAATTGGAATTAGAATTACCAGACATAGAAGTGCAATCGACGAAGCATGCATTAGAAAGCCACGTATGCCATCTACATCAAGAGAAATAGAATTAGAATTGGAATTAGAATTACCAGACATAGAAGTGTAATCTGCAAAGATACATTATGATGAAAGATGAATACCAATAAGAATGTCCCTAACATCAAGAGACTTTTGGCGGACATTCCCTTCGATAGATCATTAACTAATCTGTTTGAAAACAGTACGAGCGTAATGTAGTCGGAGTGGCAATAAATTTAGAAAACAATGGACTATACTTTATTAGAAACTGGACTTGTCCATTTTATGTTACAGGGGGTGAATGTTTTTAACACAAGTTTGCACGTCAGTCATTAGTTCATGTATTGTCACTCATCCTTTTTACACTGAATAAATATCGTCTGCTAAAATGTTGTCTGCATGCTTAAATACTAAAATTGATTTATTCTCCTGTAACTTTTCAGGAATACGAATCACTTGGCACGACAAACAGTTTGAGTCAAGATCAGACGCCGATTTAATCGGCGTCTGATCTTGAACCAAACTGCTTGCACAAGTATCAAAACATTAACTGGTTTTCGCGTTTTTCCATAGGATTTTAAGGGGAAGTGGCGTCATAAATATTTTAGCACGTAATAGACACCTATTAGGGTTAATGACTTAAGTGTCAATCCCTCTTTTTGCATATTTGTAACAAACATCAGCGCATAAATAATGCCCAATTTAGTTTCCACGATTAGATACCATTATCATTATAGAACGTTCGTGTCAGAAAGTAGTTAAATCTACTCAACGCTGCTTGTGCTTAATCTTTAGCAAGCTAGTGTGAAACCAGTCGAAGACCCATCATATTTGGACAAGACGCCACTCTCAATGACGCCAAAAAGCGCGTTTGCAAATAGTTCTGGTCCTGATCAGACGCCGCGTAACGCGGTGTCTGATCGGGATCCAAACTGTTTGACATTCTTTTTTAAATTTCTTCAGTCATATTGCCTTAAATTTACCTTTGAAACTATATTGCAGAAAACAATATTGAAGCAGACGATAATGAAACGGTGAATGGGGTAAAATTCACACGATTAATTTGGCAGCGAAAGAGATAACTGTCTCAATTTCTCGTGACAATTTTTAAAACAATTGATAGATAAATAAGCTCTTGGGATTTGCTGCAGATACCGTTAAATGCTTTATCAAACTAATACTGCCAATCGTCCTTTTGCAAAACAAAATTGGTTAAACAGTTTAAGAGTGAAAGAGAAAGGTCGAACAGTTCGAGAAGTCAACAACGGGTGTTTACGGACATTGTTGTTTACAATATCTGACCGGAAGTGACGACCTGTAGTACATGTACGTCACAACTCTTTCCTCCACATTAGCGTTAGACAATGCCTTTAATCCGTCCACAGAAGCGTCACAATTAAATATTAATCGATGCTATTGAGTACAACTGGCAGCTTAACGCAAGATATTCCTTTAACCCCTTCATTGCCGTGACGTATCGTCTGCAGATATTTCTCACATTTAATTTTTTAGATATTTTGTCTTAAGAAATGTTTAAATTTTAGATATTTTGACTTATGAAATGTGTTTCTGAGTGTCAAACAGTTTGGATCCTGATCAGACGCCGCGTTACGCGGTGCAGGATCAAAACTGTTTGCAAATAAGCATTGTACTCGGGATAGGCAGCGAAAGGGTTAAAAATATCTTTAATGACAGTTGGATATACACTCAGTGCAAAAAGAAACGCACACTTTTATTACAATATTATCTGTATGTAGAAGGAACGTATTTGTGAAATAATCTTTTCATTACAGTCAGTAGTTCCGTCTTGGGCTATCAATGTTGAAAATGGGAGGTTTATCATTGAATTGGTATCATCACAACCTGTACAAATCGGTGCGGTGTTTTCAGCAGGCACTAGTTAACTCTTTCGCTGCCAAATTAATCGCGAGATTTTTATCCCACCACCGTTTCATTGTCGTCTGCTTCAATTTTGTCGTTTGCAAGATCGTTTCAAAGTAAGATTCAAAGTAGTATGACTTAAAGTATATCTATACGAGTGTCAAACAGTTTGGTTCATGATCCAAACTGTTTGAAAACGCGCCTTTTGACGTCATTAAGAGTGAAAGGGTTAAAATACAGCACGGTAATTTTAAGTATATGTTTTTCTAAACTTGTGGCAGAATTAAATTGTTCTTGAGATATGGTCTTAGTATCTTAAAAAAGTCTCTTAATCTGCGCCTGAGCACAATGTGCGTTTCTTTTGGTACTGAGTGTAGGTGGTTTGCACTCGTTATGGTGGAAATGGTTAACTAGTGAAGACTGATTGTAAGATCGCTATTCAAAACAGTTAAAAAAATTGTAATTTAGGCATTTTGGTTTCCTGAATATATATTGAGCCGTGCCATGACAAAACATGTCGTATTGCATTGCAACAGTGTAAAACCCAAGCACTCTTGTCATCCTAGTCTCTGTATCTGAGTCTGGTCTACTGTTTGCAATGCAATAAGACTGGTTTTATCATAGCACGGCTCAAATTTATATAACATTGATATAATATCATTTAAATGCTACGATTTCCATCACAGTTTGGCAAAATAAAAACCCCGAACATTCCAAATTTGATGTGGTATCTATTAGTATATATGAAGTCAAACTTGTATTTAGCGTCACTAACAATCACAAATACAAAATGTAGCCTACACGAGACGTGGTCGTTTACTGCAGTTTTATGTAAAGTCGCTGATACTAATGTTTTAGTCTTCAATATCATACAATTGCAATATTATACGCTAATAGAGCATTTGTCATACTTTCCCCAAGACTGACTTTTTACGGCGATAATCCGCTTATTGTAAGCCATAACTTATTGTGTGTAGAGAGAAAACGGCAAGTTCAAATTATTGGGAAAAACGGTAAATATTTATTGGAAGAGTCATCATATCTTAGCTTGCACTGTTTGAACCACTGTCATACATGTATATAGTAATATTTAACCAATATTAGTAAATATATATTACCCACACAAGTAGACGTTATTATTTTAGATGATCCTTGTATATATACATGTATATAATGAAAGTCGTCTAATACGTACATAAAGAAAGGTTTCATTGCAATACTCAGACATAAACGTGGTTAAATAGTTTAGGATGAACGCCTCCGAAAGGAGAAACAATAAAATGCCCAGATGCTAACTTTCATGAGAAAAACATGGCTGCCATCTCGTTTATGATTTGTTAAGCATTTACAATAAAAAGATATTAACCTCCCTTAATACAAATAGTGAAAGCACAGTCAAATTCTCTTTCTGTCTTATGACGTTTTGTTGTGTATGCCATTATACTATATGAGTGATAAAATGCACCACGCAGACGAAGTTTGCATCATAAATGTAGGACTAAATTTCTTACTCCGTATATGAATATTCTGCAGGAGACCAGCTAACCCTTTCACTCTCAGTGACGCCTTAACGCGCGTTTGCAAACAGTTTGGGTCCTTATCAGACGCCGCGTCACGCGGCGTCCGATCAGGACACAAACTGTTTGGCACTCTTTCCGATATTTATTAAGTCTTACAACCTTAAATCTAACTTTGAAACGTGTCTTGCAGACAACAATACTGAAACAGACGACAATAAAGCGGTGAAGGGGTAAAAATATCCCGAATATTTTTATCCTTCTTTTCACTGTACCATTACTTACCTCCAAAGTAAACGCCCAAGAACACACAGACTGCCACGATGATTACAATACACACAACCAGAACGGAAACCACAATTATTCTCTTCCGGTCCCACTTCCCCCTTTTTCCGTATACCTCCGATTCTGGTCAGAATTTAGAAATAAAACATGATTAGGTTTTAGCACGTGACAAAATGCCTAAGCAAAGTTTCTGAAACAAATATATATCTATACAACGAAATTCAATGATGCTTTTGAGTTGAGGCTTAAGTCGTTCTCAAGTATTTGATTGGTCAGATTTCAGCCTAGGCTCAAATTTGACCAATCAAATGCTTGAGAACAAACTCAGAACAAACTCAGACTCAACTCAAACGGTTTATAACATTGGCCCTTGTTTTCAAATAAATGAAAAGTTTACATGGACTCGACTATTATCTTTGACCAAAGCAAGTATGTTTGTATGGACTCTATAAAAATCTGAGCGAACGTCAATTTGGTATACAAACTCGATTTTATCGAATGTTGTATAAGGTTTCGTTGACAGAAAAAGGCATATAAATTACAAACAGTAAAGAAACAGATCCGAAGCGTAGGAAATGGGGCATCTTATAAATATCTGCTCTGTTTATATCGTCAGAAAATTCACTTCTGTTATGAAGCTTTTTATCCCATTACATGATTACAACATAGCCTGTTTCTAGTTTTAAAGATATGTCACCGCTTAAAGCATATTGAAAGCAAAGTAGAATGCGCCTTTAGGCGCATTCTGTTTTACTTTGTCTGTTTTAAGCTACCATCTGCATGGACATAGACAATACTTCTTACGGTGCATATTCATGACTGTATGCAATGAAACCATTTCCTTCAGGAGTAAATTCAAGGCGTAAATGAACTATTTTTTGTTAAATGGTCTTGGGGTGATCTCTTTTTTTCTACCAGGCTATTGAATGCTAGGACCGTTGTTGTAAGCAAGTGCGGACTTTAGTGCTAATTACCTGACACAAGTCGAAGGGCTCTGTTCTTTTTCGATTTTCTCTTTTTATTTCTAATTTTGTGATCCTCTGTCGCGAGTTTAAACTCTGTGAAAATGTTTTCTCTCTCGTCATCCGGAGAATAACTACCATAGTCATCGTTCTTTTTGAACGTTGGCCACTCAAGGTCAATGTCAGTTTTCTCGTCCGTCATCGTGCCACGTGGTAACTATATTTAGAGGTTTCTAGTTTTTGGTTAAAAGCATATATGGTAATTCCAAATGATACGCGGCTCATAGCAAGAGCAGTTTAATGTATTATGCGATATCCGTTGAATATTGTTGTTATTTGATGCATCGTTGCATTTTGGAGAGAATGGCAGGGAGTTGCTGTAAAAGTTGCTCCTCGTTTTCATGTAATCATCTTCTTCGTCTTTTTCCAGAAGAACACCTGTAAGATACAAAATACACTGTAACTTTACCTTTTCTATGTTGGATTTATCTTATGAATTTTTCCACTTTTCTGTGTTGTATTTTCGTGTCGCTGTTACAGTGGAGAATCTGTTATTCTTTCCCGTTTAAACGCAAACGTACGCAAACGCAAAGCACTAAAACGTAGAAAAGTACAACTTTTGGACAATTCTGATAATTCATGTTTATCTTGGTGGCAAACAGTTTGGAGCCTGATCAGACGCCGGGTAACCCGGCGTCTTATCTGGCTCCAAACGTTTTACACTGCAAATAATTGTTTTAGCGTAAACGCGTTTATTGGGAAAGAATAACACATTCTCCACTGTAGGCAATGAAATAAGACAAACAGTACAGACTATGGTCTGTAGCGTGTTCAATTACCACTGTTTTCAATTATGTCCCGTGTGCAGCGTGCAGAGAGTACAATAGAGAAAACATTTTCTTTCAAAATAACCTCGGTTACAGTATTTCCATTGCAAACAGTTTGGAGCCAGATCAGACGCCGAGTTACCCGGCGTCTGATCAGGCTCCAAACTGTTTGCCACTCAGATTAAAACTGGTAGTCAGAGTTGTCAAAATGTTGTCATATTCTATATTTCATTGCAATGGGTTTGCGTTTGAACGAAAGAATCACGTTTTCTCCACTGTATTTCAGACCGGTAGCCAACTCGCAATCGACGGCCATCGATTTCTTTACTGACCTCATCACAGATATTACGTGTTGTTACATTCAACAATATGTTATACGATGTATATATACATGTCCCACTCAAAAGAAACCCTTTCACGCGGTAAAAGATTGTTCTAAATTGAATCATAATAAAAAAAATTGGACAGCTTACTTTCATCTGGGTTTTAAGTTGCGACTTGTATATATTATACGTCGAAATCGACTAATGTTCGTAGTCGTGCAAATACCTGTATTTTTAATTCAATTTTCCTCTTCCTATATGGGTGCAACTTATGCAGTACCACTGTGTAGATAATAAACATATCAAAATGTCAATGGTGGTATTCATTAAAACAATTAAAGTATGCTTTTGTTAAAACATATTAAAACCTTTTTTGGACAAAATTGCTATAACCTTTATTTTCAAAGAGTTACAATCTAGAAAAGATACCGAGTAACACGGTGCCTGATCTGCTCCAAACGTTTCGTTATGTTTGTCACTTTCTCTGTGATACGTTGCAGGAAGATTGACTTTGAAAATTACTGCAGGCGACAAATTTTGCAGACGACAACTGTTGATTTTATTTAAACCAGCTCTGGCAGAGTAACGTAACTTTGTCGCAGCTGTATGCAAATTGTAGATAAGCAACAATCGGCAGGAAATGAAACATTAGCCCCTGCTCCGGCATGTCGGGCTACATTGTCATTTGTAAACAGTCTGGATCCAGATTAGTTTCTGGTCCGAAAACATCGTTTTTGCTTCTCTTGTCAGAGACATGCTTAGCCATAAATTCAGACACTAACTTTATGAGTCCATAAATGACATATATGCCCCAAATCTAAACAAATGCATATGACCTTTGTAAGATAATATTATGAAAGGAATAAAAAGGGTTGTTTACATGGACTTTGTACCCGTGTCAGCCATTGAAAGAAGCTATAAATGGCAAAGCGATAGTTGTGACAGAAATCTGGAATGAATATAAATGAAAGTCGTAACTAGAGAACTGTTTGTTTAGTATAATAGCGGCTTAGAGTTACATGTAGCCTATACTGTATATATATAGGATATTACATGAGTGTTCATAATTTATTGGATTTATTAAACGAATCTTTTAGAAAACGATAACCAGAAATGGGTGTCAAAGCCACCTGATGCTCGCCTGTTTAAAGTTTAAGTCTAAAAACATCTTGTATCAAAAGAAAATCAATTTTCAGTTTAGAACTATTATTAAATTAATGTTGAGTCTTAGTCTAGTTATATTAAACTTTAAACAACCCGTACAACCAAGTCCAAATCGTGTCAAAAATTGACAAATATTAAAATTATTTTTTGAATTTCAACTTCAAAACATCAATGTTTTACCCCTAATGAACCTCCATACAAGATTTCAGCACCTTAGCACAAGTATTAGACTATAAAACAACCCATCCAAAAAACTTTAACCTGGTGTTAAGTAGGAAAACACCTAAGTCAAAATCGTGTCAAATATTTACAAAAATAAAATTAATTTTTAAATTTAAACTTCATAACATCAATGTTTGACCCTAATGAACCTTCATACAATATTTCAGCACCCTAGCAAAATTAGTAAGCTTTAAAACAACCCGTCCAAAAAACTTTAACCTGGTGGTTTGTAGTCGAAAAACCTAAGTCCAAAACATGTCGAAAATTGACATAAATTAAAATCATTTTTAAATTCAAACTTCATAACATCAATGTTAAACCCCAAATGAACCTCCATACAAAATTTTATAACCCTAGCACAAATATTAAGCTTTAAAACAACCCGTCCAAAAAACTTTAACCTTGGCCACGCTCACGCTCACGCCCACGCCGGGGGTATGACATTAGCTCTGCTGTTCTACGAACAGGCGAGCTAAAAACGAGGCTTTGCCGAGTTTTTATCGTTTTCTAAAACGACGTGTTTGATAAATCCAATAAATTATTAACACCAATGTTATATTCTTTTTATAACATAACCTAGAAAAGTTGTTTATCGCAGCCTTTGAGGTCAAGTGAATGCTAAGCGCGATATAAGTATATCTATACAGGAAAAAAGTCGTTCCAAATTAACCCCGTTCACTAGCATAATGTTTATGTTATTATATGTATAATAAGCACTTTCATGTAGATCTAATATTGATTAATTACACCAAAAATCTATAAATTGAATCAACATGACGGAAAGAAGACGTTGGAAATTGAACGCATAGAACGCATTTTAATGACGTCACAAGTAACGACGTCGTGTCGTGCCTCATTTGCATACATGTAGTTATTTAACTAGTTATATATGACATTTAAACAACGGGTGTTATTCAACGCTCACGCCGTCTGTTATGTTATAAATATATATATATGTGCAGCATTAAACCTTTCACTCTCAATGACGCCATAAAGTGCGTTTGCAAACAGTTTGGATCCTGGCCAGACGCCGCGTAACGCGGCGTCTGATCAGAATCAAAACTGATTGGCACTCGTTTTGAAATTTCTCCAATCATACTGCCTTAAATTAAACCATGAAACGATATTGCACACTACAATATTGAAGAAGATGACAATAAATTATGGCGGTAAAGGGGTAAATATCACGATAATTTTGATCATGAAGCTGTGGGCACGTCAGAGACCTCAAAGATGGTTCTTCTGTAACTCATCGCTATCCTTGTTTTTTGGTGTTGTTATTGTTTCTAAGAAATAGCTACGCCCACTCAAAGCAGTGTACATGTTTTTCTGGTGCATCGCGCTACATGATCTCAACGTTAAATATAGACGTTAAAAAGCAACAATAGCAAACCAACATTGTATCGATGTCATATCAGAAACGAAATGGAGATAAAAGATAACACTTATCATTTGGTTGTAAACAACATTTTCAAATTTTGCTGGATACCCAGTCCTGTTATAGATAGAGATGTAAATAAACTTGTTTTGCCGATGATAGTTAGCGCATTTGTGCATAGTCTGATGTCCTATCCTTTTCTGAACTCATTGAGCCCTAGTTACGCATATATGCGTCTCTACCAAAAGTGTACCAGTGAAGAGTACACTTGTCTAATGCAAACAGTGAAGTCCCTGATAAGAGAGCTCCTGCAGGAGCCCTCTAATCAGGGAATTCACTGTTTGTAATTTTGTAATATAATTATTAAAAAAAACACTAAATAGTCTAAAATGGACCAGTCTTTATTGTAAACTGGAATTGTCCATTGGAAGTTTCAGGAGATAATGAGTTAATAATTAAATAGAAGTTTGAAGCATAAGGATGTTTTTGTTATGTCTATCAGGGTTCCCGGTAAGAGGGAGTAAACTGAACAAACCGAATATTTTCTCACTCATTTTAGAACTAAATCCTATGGTGTAACTACTCATTAGAATCGTCTCGAAGAGACGATTCTAATGCGTAGTAACACCATAGGGTTTAATGCAGAAATAAAGATTTTAGTTTTTTAAATACTCCTCTTATCTGGAGCCCTGTCTATACATGTATATAATCGCGCCTTACAACCCCCAAGACTCAGCATGGTGTTGAAGAGACATGGCATCTTACAGCAAGAGAACAGAGAAATGTCTACTTTACTTTTATTTTGCCTTAAGTTACCATCATCTTAAACTTTCTATTGTGGAATGGGTTAGCCTTACGAACGCACTTGACGAATCCGTGATAAATGATTCAAACAGTTTGGATCCAGGTGAGACGACAAGAAGCTTGTAATTGAACCGTGGCATGAGAAAAACTACCTTACTGAATTGCAAACAGTGTAGATCAAGGCCAGCCGCTGGTCTTGCTCTACACTGTTTGTCACCCACATGCATCGAAAGCATTGAATTTGACAGTATTGTATTCAGTATTTGGCAGTGTAGACTAAATTCAGATACAGAGCCTGGGATGACAACGATGCTTGGTTTGTACAATGTTGCAATGCAATAAGCTTATGCTGGTTTTGTCATGACACGGCTCAATTCGTTTCAGTATTCAATCCATATACAGTGGAGAATCTGTTATTCTTTCCCGTTTAAACGCAAACGTACGCAAACGCAAAGCACTAAAACGTAGAAAAGAACAACTTTTGGACAATTCTGATAATTTTTGTTTATCTTGGTGGCAAACAGTTTGGAGCCTGATCAGACACCGGGTTACCCGGCGTCTGATCTGTCTCCAAACTGTTTGCACTGCAAATAATAGTTTTAGCGTAAACGCGTTTATTGGGAAAGAATAACAGATTCTCCACTGTACGAGTATATGTCGGTAACTGCTTTCTTGTCTCTATAGACGTGCATAATTATCTTCGAATATGAATTATTGGGTATGTACAAAAGCGCCTTGGTATATTGTAAAGACAGCCAAACAAGCAAGGCTTATCGGTAAGTTTTGAATGAATGCGTAAGAAAATGTTGATAAGAATGGTCTGAGCACTTATCTTAAGCCGGATTTCCGGATCACCCTGCAACATCGAAACAGAAACAATTTCATTTCATTTCAATGAAGTTTTTTATAGTCAAAACTGCGTTAAATACTATCTACAAATGCTATATATGATAACCACTTTAAATGCTAAAATGTGTCCAAATCCATACTGTTCAATCGTCAACAATATATCACCATTCAAGCATAATTAGTATATAAAAACTATATATCACTAATCGTGACCACATTATTTAGCTTATTGAGATAGAAAAATTTTTAAAAAAAAATCAAATAATAACTATATCATACAGTATTGGTCAAAGGGAGGCAATTCAAGCAAAATGTTTACATGAGTTGCATCCCCTTGACTGTTAGAAATAGAAAGTGCCGCGTTCGTCCTTAAACATGCACTGAAAAAAGGTGGATTAACAATCTTTAGTAGATATAATATCATAATGCAACTAAATGAAAAACAGAAGTAAAGCAGAAAACTCCTATAAATGAGCTTAATGCAGGACAAAGTAATACAGAAAGCTCCTAGATGAACTTTCTGCATTACGTCTGCCCAGCAGAAAGCAGTCATCTGTGTGAATAAAGCTGCATGTGCCTTCAACCAAATCTTGACAGTATGTAAATATGGTAATCTATTGAAACATACGGTCGAAACTCGATACTCGCGTTAGTTCCAACATACCCATATTTCAAAGTTAAAACGTGGCTTAGCCACGTTTTAACTTTGAAATACGGGTATGTTACACCTTTTACCAGAATAAAACTGTTCATTTTCTTCAATAAATTGCAATGAGTTTGTACGTAGTTTCGTTTATACATAAATTGCATACTGCACATACAGTCGAAACCCGATTCTTCGAACTCGCTTAGTCACGTTTTAACTTTGAAATACGGGTATGTTCGACTAAAGCGAGAACGAATTATCAAAATTCAACTCATGAAATACTGATACAATCGATTAAAGCGGGTTCGAAGTATTTAGTTTCGACTGTATTTAATATAAAGAGCTGTGAGAGCGATGGGCTATAAAGGAACAAATAAGCTTATTCCGCTAGCTTAACCATTTCACTGCTTTATCCCGAGTACACTAGTTATTTGTAGTTTGGATTCTGATCAGACGCCAAACTATTTGTCACTCATTTCAAAATACCTTAAATTAAAATTACAGAAATAAAAGCAGGCGAAAACTGTTTAAAAATCATGACGTCACGACATTGAAGGGGTTAAGACGCCTGCTTAACTGTTGCCCTATATCACCTATATAATCACTTTTAATGTCATTTGAATGCCAGTGTGAAATTGGGACATAGCGTTCTCACTGTTTGAATGCTGGGTAATCTTTCGTCTGCAATAAATGCCGTCTGCTACTGTTCTAAAAAAAGAGTTTTCAACATTTCTTTTAAAAAGACTAGAGTTTCAAAAAGTTTGGATCCTGGTGAGAAGTCTCGTTACGCATCAGGGGCCCGTTTCATAAAACTTCTTACGACAAATGTTGTCGTAAGTCAGATGATAAAAGTATCAATTTTTATTTATTTCTCCATCTAATCTTGTATTGTGACATCTCTTTGGAAGCGTCTTTCCATAGAGATGTCACAAGACAGGATAAGATAGAGAAATCAGAAATTAAATGTATTTTAAAGTTTAGACTTACGATCGTTTTTGTCGTACGAAGTTTTATGAAACGGGCCCCAGGATCCAAATTGTTTCACACATGATCGCGACTCCACTGCTAGCATGCAAATATTTAAAGCTAAACTGTTTCAAATTGTTTGAAACATGTATTGATCGAAAGCTTTAAAATTATTTTGCATTATTTGGCACATGCTTTTTTAAAGCAAGCAGATGGTAATGATGTGGGTTAATTTAACCCTTTCATGATCAAATTGTTCAGGAGAGATTTTACCCATTTATCGCTTTATTGTCGTCTACTTTATCATTGCTGTCGCAGGACACGTTTCAAAGTTAGATTTAAGGTTGTATGACTTAATAAATATCGATAGGAGTGTCAAACAGTTTTGGTCATGATCAGACGCCTGTGGCCCGTTTCATAAAACGTCGTACGAAAAAAACGATCGTAAGTCAAAACTATAAAATACATTTAATTTCTGATGTATTTATCTAATCCTGTCTTGTGACATCTTTTTGGAATCGTCTTTTCAAGACGATTCCAAAAAGATGTCACAAGACAGGATTAGATGGAGAAATAAATAATAATTGAGAGTTTTATAATCTGACTTACGACAACATTTGTCGTAAGAAGTTTTATGAAACGGGCCCCTGATCAGGACCAAAACTGTTTGCAAACGCGCTTTAAAGCATTATTGAGAGTGAAAGGGTTAGTGAAAACATACTGTTTAAGGCTCTCGTCCAGCTAAATGATCCCGTTGGTAAAGTGATGAAAAATCAAATTAACATCAATATTTCGCCAGTATGTTCGGAGGCTTACTTGAATTTGAAGTTAGAAGTTCGAACCTCATAACTAATGGGATAAAGGAAGTTAATGTAGCTTGTGACGTATTGTAGTAGTATTAATAAACGAAACCAACACCGAAAGTTTAAGTATCATATTCTCTATAAGGGACTGGAGACTAAGATATCTCGACACTGACTAATACTATTGATCTGTATTGTTTGTTATGATAAACCTGGCCTGTGTCAATAATAGATTTCCAAAACAAACACCCCACATCGCCCATATCTCAGTTTTATGAGAGACTTTGAAAACCGAACTTCTGTAAACCGGAAGTCTTTTCAGACCTAACGTGTTCATATCGGAAGTCTCGTGAAAAAGAGTGTATTTTTCGGTGCCCAATTCATTGGTTCCACTTGCTCCTCAAACCTACATTTTACCCCCATAGACTGTTTCTAGTTTTAACCCTTTACCCATAAGAAGCGTCTTTTAGCGCATTCAGTTTATTCCTCCGCTGAAGAAAATAGTTCCAATTTGTAAAGTCATGAGTATGTATCATAATGATGTGTTTTCTTCAGATGATAGTTTAAAGCAGACTGAAAGTAAAGCAGAATGCGCCATAAGGCGCGTTCTGCTTTAATTTCAACCTGCTTCAAGTAGTCACCTTTTTCAAAACTAAAACAGGTTATGTGGTAAAGGGTTAATACAGCTGGCCACTTAACCCTTTCCCCAATAAAAGCGACTTTTAGCGTATTTAATTTATTCCTCCGCTGAAGAAAATAGTTCCAGTTTATACCCTCATGAACATTTACCATAACAAATATTTTATATAGCCTAGCAGATGTTAGTTTAAATCAGGCTGAAAGTAAAGCAGAATGTGCCTTAAGGCACATTCTGCTTTACTTTCAACCTGATTTAAGTGATCACCTGTCTTTAATGTTAAAAACAGCTTATTGGGTAAAGGGTAATAAAGAAGATAGGATATCCTAGGATATAGGAATTATTTCTTATGGTGCATAGTCATGGCTGTATAATGTCGAACTGCATGTATTTTCCTTAATGGGTGAATAAATCAAAGGCGTAAAATGGCGTACCGGTATTTATGGAGCAATGGGTTGAATATTGAAGAAAAGAATATAAAAAAGACATTCTGCTCAGTCAAGGTGTGGGTGGTTTAAGAAGGGTTTTGTGTTTCTCTTAAGCGCTTTTGAACGCACTACCCTGTGTGAAAAGAGCGCTATATAAATCTGGTATAATCATAATAATAACCAGAAATGGGTGTCAAAGCCACCTGATGTTCGCCTGTTTAATGTTTAAGTCTAAAAAACATCTTGTATCAAAAGAAAATCAATTTTCAGTTTAGAACTATTATTAAATTAATGTTGAGTCTTAGTCTAGTTTTATTAAACTTTAAACAACCCGTGCAACCTTTAACCTGGTGATTTGTAGTCAAAACAACTAAGTCCAAATCGTGTCAAAAATTGACAAATATTAAAATTATTTTTAAATTTCAACTGCATAACATCAATGTTTGACCCGTAATGAATCTCCATACTAAATTTCATAAGCCTAGCACAAATATTAAGCTTTAAAATAACCCGTCCAAAAAACTTTAATGTGGTGATTTGAAGTCGAAAAACCTAAGTCCAAAACATGTCAAAAATTGACATAAATTAAAATCATTTCTAAATTCCAACATCATAACATCAATGTTTAACCCCCAATGAACCTCCATACAAAATTTCATAAGCCTAGCACAAATATTAAGCTTTAAAACAACCCGTCCAAAAAACTTTAACGTGGTGATTTGAAGTCGAAAAACCTAAGTCCAAAACATGTCGAAAATTGACAAAAAATTGAAATTATTTTTAAATTTCAACTTCATTACATTAATGTTTGACCCCTAATGAACCTCCATACAAAATTTCAGCACCCTAGCACAAATATTAAGCTTTAAAACAACCCGTCCACGCCCACGCCGGGGGTATGACATAAGCTCTGCTGTTCTACAAACAGGCGAGCTAATAATAATTCTCTAGATTGGCGGGTTCTTTGTCGTGTCTAACTAAAATAAACCACGTTTTGTGGTACAGCGGCGAAGGCGTTATAATTTCCCGTTTGAACGCAAACGAAACGCTAACGCATTGCAATAAAACGTAGAAAAATACGATTGGTTGACAATTAATACTATTTAGTTTAATCTGAGCGGCAAGCAGTTTGGAGCCTTGTCAGATGCCGGGTAATCCGGTGTCTGATCTGGCTCCAAACGGTTTGCTATGGACAAAATAGTTTTATCAAAACGCATTCAAGTATCGGGAAAGAATTACGCATTCTCCACCGTATAGGGAAATAAAAGTTTGTAAATCATCCACACTATTTAAAGCGACTCGCAACCAGATGGTGCATTAAAAATAGTGATTTGTAAATATGTGTCAAACGCTTATATAAATGGTAAAGAATTAGTTTAAGATAAGAAATTCTGTTTAAAAAAATGTGTTTCAATAAAAAAAAAATATTGGTCTCTGGTGGGATTCGAACCCGGGGCCCGGCATTGGCGGACAGAAGGCAAAATAGGGGAAACCGCTTAGACCAATGGACCACGGAACTATCCGTTTATCTCGGATCGATTTAACGTATTTCAATGTGTAGTGATCGAAAGTGCATACAACTTCACAATTTGGCTCGGGTTTATGTCTGAGCCCGTGTAGAGAAGCAACAACAACAACTATACCGTCTACTAGTCGGTATAGAAAAACGATGGAAAATATCTAAAAATCTAAGATTCGGTGACGATTCTTGAGACTTTTTTTGGACTGATCATATTTTTTTAATGTCAGAAGCCAAAAAATGCCACAAATTTGCTTTTATTTGAGTATTTTATTTTATTTTGACAAGTACACCATCCGGTTGCGAGTCCCTTTAAAAGATGCGCTGAAGTATCACTTGTATAAGGCCCTTCATCTACGGCCATTTAAAAGGCGTGAGAACTGTATGGGTTAACCTTTGTTTGAAGATCAAACTAGCTACATGTACTAACACACAGAGCCTACTTCTACATATTACTTTATTATATTGCAATGTGGGCTTTACTGCCAAATAAAGAATATATTATGTCATGTAATATAAGTGAGTTCCTGGGCTATTTGATACTTAAACTGATATCTCTGGGAATACACCGTATTTGGAAAGTGTGTCTAATTCACAGTTAAACAAGCCGGGGCAAAACACTTGTGCAGTAGAAAAAATGTGCAAAATACAAAAACGATAGAACAGTAAACATGCGTTTCTCTAACAGTATGGATCAACAGTTACAGCGAATTGTAACAAGGCTACAGTGGAGAAAACGTTATTCTTTCCCGTTTAACCATTTCATGGTCAAATTTATCGTGAGATGTTTACCCCTTCACCGCCATATTGTCGTCTGCTTCAATATTGCTGTCTTCAATATCGTTTCAATGTTAGATTCAAGGCAGCTTAACTGAAATAATTTCAAAAACAAGTGACAAACAATTTTGATCCTGATCAGACGCCGCGTTACGCGGCGTCTGATCAGGATCAAACTGTGTTTGCAAGTGGACTTTATGACGTCATTGAGAGTGAAAGGGTTAAATGCGCACGAAACGTAAACGCAAATTGCATTTTTAAAAACGCAGAAAATGACAATTTGTTGGTAATTATGACCTATTATTTTTACATGAGTGGCAAGCAGTTTGAAGCCTGATCAGACGCGGGGTTACCCGGCGCCTGATCTGGCTCAAAACTGTTTGATCTGGAAGTAATAGTTTTTGCGTAAACGCGTTTATTGGGAAAGAATAACGTTTTCTCCACTGTACAGAGCATGTTGGCTGAAAATAGTACATACAATGTATATAACCTCTCTAAACCGGACATTCATAAAACAAAAGTTTCGGTTATTAAACAAGATGGGTCCAGGAGGCTGCTTAATGCAGGATAAAATTAAGACAGAAATTACCCTTTTTGGGGCTTTCTAAGTTGACGCCTTTATTGTATGGTTAACCTTATTTTATTAAAAGTGTCCGGTATAGAGAGTTTTTACATGTAGTAAATCATTTTAGTTGAATACAGTTACAATACTGAATATCTTTTTTGCGAACAAACTTCCTGAAAGATGAATAAGAATCTTAAAAGGCACGTGACTCATTAATAAAAACAAAAGTTATGCAGAAAGTTCCTTGAGAAGATTTTTGCAATTTTGTAATGTTCGTCCTGCATCAAGCTGCCACCTCCCTACATGTAACAGTCTTACAACGGTGGATGATTAACTCACTTAATAATCGTAGTAGCTAATAGTAATATTTTTGAGTGTAAGAAGGTAATTCAAAAGAGGAGGAATTTTTCTAAACTGTGGGAGGGTCATTATACAGGATGCTTTACTTTCATGCACGTTGATTTAAGCTTCCATCTGTCATTATAACAGCATTGGTGCATATTCATTTACCTTCCATGAATGAAATAACAGCTACTGGCGCCCTTTGGCGTTCATGCACACAAGTGGTAGCTAAAAGCAGGCTGTATGTAAAGCAATATGGCTTCAGGCGCAATCTGCTTTCCTTTCAGCCTGATTTAAGTAGCCAACTATCTTCAAAACTAGAAGCCCTGAGGCTATGTGGTAATGGGTTAATTGTAGCATTGTATATAATTTGAAAACTGCAAAGGTTTCAGTGTTACAGCTATCTGAGGCACATCGAAGGTCGGTGTGTTCCTCGTAACTTGAATTAAATCTATTTTAGAAAAAATTCACATACCATAGCGCTATTATAACCTATACAATGAAAATTGCCAATCCCTTAAACACAACTTAACGCGTCCTTGATAGCTAATCACATAAGAATATCAAATACATACAGATAAGACTTAACGTGTGCGAAATGTAAACATAGAATACTCAATAACTAATAAACATAATACAGTAGAGCCTCTCTATTACGACCACTAAATTGTGTTAATTAGTAGGTGTGTGCGACAGGTGACTGCTTAAAGCAAGTGACAGTAAAACTGAAAGCTCCTTTCGGAGCTTTCTGTTTTACTGTCACCTTGCTTTAAGCTTTTAGCTGTCTTTTATACAATCATTTAGTCTTCTTTTTAGTGGTCATAATAGAGAGGTTTTACTGTAATTGAAAATTTGTAGTCAATCCTACGTCACATGGTTGTAGGCTAGAGTTACCATTCAGAAGACCAAAACATGACATTCCTGACTCATCGTGTATGAGGGATACGACAGTTTAATGCAGGAGAAAATGCATATTTTGATAAAGATCAAAAGGCTACCTTTGTTCAGCATTAAGCAGCTACTCTGCCTCGTGAATAGCCTGTGTTTATTCTAGGAAAGATCGCCCTGCAGACGGTTAACTGTACGTCATTTTAGAATCATGCAGCAGTTCTAAATACCATGCATTTATAATAACATTTGTTCCAATGTAAACGAGATGTACAAACGTCTATACTGGTGAATAAAAAACTGCATTTGAAGACTTCTTTGACGCAGTTAAAACAAGTATACGAAATAAAGAAAATCAACATACGTGATGACTTTAGTTGTGTATTAAAACTTAATAGTGACGTCGCGCAAGCAAAGGTGGCACAACTTCAAATGCGCTTGCCGGATGGGGTATGTCATCTACCTTTGCAACAATTTAAAAAATAAATGTATATACTATATATCAAAATGTTCATTATTAATAGGTATGCTATGGTATAATCACTTTTTTCGTAGATTCGATTAAGAGGTAGAAACTGTTGAACTATACAGAAAAAACGTAGTGTAAGACGTACAATGGAGAATCTGTTATTCTTTCCCGTTTAAACGCAAAACACTAAAACGTAGAAAAGAACAACTTTTGGACAATTCTGATATTTCATGTTTATCTTGGTGGCAAACAGTTTGGAGCCTGATCAGACGCCGGGTTACCCGGCGTCTGATCTGGCTCCAAACTGTTTGCACTGCAAATAATAGTTTTAGCGTAAACGCGTTTATTGGGAAAGAATAACAGATTCTCCACTGTAACACTTCAACTCGTCTTTCTGCTGTATCAAGTCGTTTACAAAACAACCGTATATCATTTCGACCAGGAAAAGAATGCACGACATGTATAGACATTTCTTTCCCAATAAACGCGTTTATGCTATTTAAAATCATTATTACCGTTGTAAACAATGTGAAGGCAGATCAGACCCCAAACTGTTTGCCACTCAGATTAAAATAAAACGCTAGAATATTGAAGAAAATGTAATTTTCTTCTATATTTTACTGATTTTCGTTTCGTTTGCGTTGAAACCGGAAAGAAATATCTAAAGTATTCTCCACTGTAGTCATATTTAGTAATCAAATTAACCGTTAAGGTATTATGTAATACATAATGACTCAATTTAAACCAACCGGAAGAAGTATGTGTAAGCCTTTAGAACTTTACGCTATTTGAGCATGATAATTTCATCTACATAGCTCTCTTTATTTTTATCTGCAATAACAATAAATGTCAGCAATTCTAACAGTGAATCATTCTAAAACTTCTCAAATATACTTTAGAGAACATATTTGTATCATAACTGTTTTACCCTTTCAACCCTAAATGTCTCTTGTGAGTATTTATAATCCTTTTGGACTCTTCTAGTACAGTGGAGAAAACGTTATTCTTTCCCAATAAACGCGTTTACGCTAAAACTATTATTTGCAGTGCAAACAGTTTGAAGCCAGATCAGACGCCGGGTATCCCGGCGTCTGATCAGGCTCCAGACTGTTTGCCACCAAGATAAACATGAATTATCAGAATTGTCCAAAAGTTGTACTTTTCAACGTTTTAGTGTTTTGCGTTAGCGTACGTTTGCGTTTAAACGGGAAAGAATAACAGATTCTCCACTGTACAGATGTTTTGAACCGGTCTACTGTTACCGTTTTGGTATGACAACAAAATCCAATGAAAATATCAAATAGTGTAGACACTGATCAGATGGGCTCCTATAGGAGCCCTCTGATTAGGGTCTTCACTGTTTGCATATGTAATCAGTAATCTCTACAGAATGTTGTAGGGAACGCTGGCAATATTTTCGTATGCCACTGTTCTATTAAGAAGTTTCTTTTCTTTAATTTTATAAGTTCAGAGCGTCTAAAAGGCTGCATCCAGGTGAGACGCCGAGTTATTCGGCATGCATCCAAAACAGGAAAACTGTTTTAGCAGCGATTACGGACAGCTTGTCTCAGTTGTTTATGTTACGAATTTGACCATGACATTCAATAGGTAGGTAGACGTAAATGAAGCTTATAGATCTATATCAAGATAACTCTTAAATGTTAACTTATGATGTATAGTTATATAGATATGTACAATAGAGGCCGTATATCTTTCCGGTATGTAATTTTACAATCTATCCCTCGTCCTACTATTCTCGATCTTACTGGAATTTGCAAATATTTTAGAACCAGATCAGACGCTGGGTAGTCGGGTATCTGCATTGTTTGCTACATTAGTTGATGAATCTAATTTACATTTTAATCTTAAATATGTCAAGTTGTGGTATTCTAACATAACCTAGATCGGATTATCATAGTTTAAGACAGTAAAACCTATAACTTTGAACTTTCGTTTTTTGTTTAAGGCAGAGTGTTGCATAAAGCAAGATGAAAGTAAAACAGAAAGCTCCCATAGGAGCTTTCCGCTTTACTTCCATCCTTTTAATCCTTTCCCTGTTCCACATAGATTCTATATATGTATAGTAAGATAGTACGGGGCTTTTTTTTATCTGGTCATGTCCTTCCAAGGACGGCACCTGTCAAACAATTAGCATGCTGTCACATGGGTTCATTGATGAAACTACTCTTTCCCCATAGAAGTGCCTTTTAGCACATTTAATTTATTCCTCCACTGAAGTTACAGTCATAAAAATTCACCACCAAAATAAATATTTTCTTAATCCTAGCAAAAGGTCAACTATATCAGGATCAAAGTAAAGCAGAATGTGCCTTTTGCTTTACTTTGAACCTACTTTAAGTGTTCACATGTCTCCAAAACTAGAAACAGGCCGTGGAGTAATAAGTTTTCAACTGACATTTACGCAAAAAATATTGGCTTTCGGATGAGTAGTCCTAATCCTATGGCCAGCGTATTACTGTGATAAGTTTACCTGAAATCAAGTCTCTCATTTGAACATCTTATAATACATTCATACAGTCAAGAAATGACCCACAGTTTCAATAGGCATGTATAAACAGTAGTTAAGTGAATAAGACGACCTACCTATTTAATGTATATATAACCTGAGAATATCTTGTCCTAATTCCCTGTGTCGTGCTTATAGGAGCGTACACTTTAATTCAGTGAAATATTTTTACGACCCACTGTAAATACACAGGGACATATAACACGGATGACAAAATTACAGGTGTGTATCTGGTGGGGTTATGTCCGTATTTATCACAGTTATAAATAGATCTTGCGATAAACATATTCTCACAGGTATGCAAAATCAATTAACTCCCTTGTCTAAAATGAAATGTCTTACTCTAAAATTTCAAAAGGTTAATTGAAATCTTCAAGTTTGGAAATTCTCTATGCCTATTACGAAATAAAGTTACAATGTTGTTGTTGTTGCGAACTTCATGCAGTTGAGTAATGTTTACAGTTTAGTTTTAGTTTTAGTAATGCAGGTACATCTACGTATACAGACAATTACCAACTTAATAATGCATGATACAGATAATGCAGAAAGCTCCTATTGGAGCTTTCTGCATTATATTTATCCTGCATCATGAAACCATCTGTGTTTAAGGTTATCAAACGCTTTTCTATTTTAGTGGCCGCTAAGGCTTAACACTTTCACCGCCATTGTTTTCGTCTGTTTTAACCCCATTACCGCCAAAATGTCGTCTACATCGATAGTGTCGTCTGCAATATTTTACAGTCAGCTTTAGGGCTGTTTTAACTGAAGACATGTCTATACGAGTGTCACAAAATGTGGATTCTAATCAGACGCAGTCGCCTTTTGACGCCGTTGGCAGTGACAGAGTTATATTGTACGATTTTTCTGACCTGTCGCAGTTATTTTTAGAACAGAATAGTTAATGATGGTCGGTAACATCGAATATAGAAATGTACACTTTCCTACTTCAGATAAGTACATGTATGATCCTCGTGCAGCACGAGACCGCTGCGCTTACTTAACTGATATCTTATTCTTTCCCAATAAACGCATTTATATACCAAAACTATTATTTCCATTGCAAACAGGTTAGAGCCAGATCGGACGCCGGGTAACCCGGCGTCTGATCAGGCTCCAACCTGCTTTCTTCTCAGATTAAAAATATAGTTAAAATTTCTAAAAGTATATTTCCACAGTTTAGAGTATTGCGTTTGCGTTTAAACAGGAAAGAATAATACAAGATTGACTTTTGTAGTTTACTCAACCCTGTCTGTTTGTCAATGGATTCGACAACTGATAACCATTATCAATTCAGGGCTGCCATTTCTCCGGATTTTTCCTAAATATTCGGATTTTTTTCCAGTACATGGTAGCTTAAAGCAGGCTGAAAGTAAAGCAGAATGCGCCTTAATGCGCATTCTGCTTTACTTTCAGCCTGCTTTAAACATCACGTGTCTAAAAAACTAAAACCAGACAATGGGTAAAAGGTATAATTCGGAAGATCGCGCTTGAAAAATTGAACATTTTGAAATCTTAGGATTCTTTTTATCAATTTATGGCAGCCCTGTATCTTGCATCGTATTTGCAAACAGTGTGAATCCAGATCAGACGCCGCGTTACTCGACATCTGATCAAGATCCAAACAAATTTATTTATTTTATTTGGAAGGAGATTAAATACTTAATTTAAAACAAGAGCCGTATACGGCCCTAAATCGCTCACCTGGAGCCATTGATGTAAATGTAACATATCTAAATTATGACAATATTATTGTGCCATTTGCTGATTGGATGATGCTGAGTGTCAAATAGCTAAGCTCAGGGTACTGTGGTTTCAGAGAATAAGATTTTTGAAGTTTTTATTGAAAAAATCTATATTTAGCTCCTGTGACCTAGTTATGCAACGGACCGGAAACATTTGAACAATGTTGTTAAAGTACCTCCAGAAGTTACACCATGCCAAATAGCAAAGCTCTAGCCATATTAGTTTCAGAGATGAAGAGGTTTGAAGATTTCACTCTATAACTCTATGTAAATTTGTGACCCCCGGGGCGGGGTCATTATGACCACAGGGACATAATTTGAACAATCGTGATAGAGGACCTGAAGATGATGCTTTGTGCCAAATAGCTAAGCTCAGGGTACTGTGGTTTCAGAGAATAAGATTTTTGAAGTTTTTATTGAAAAAATCTATTTTTAGCTCCTGTGACCTATATATGCAACGGACCGAAACCATTTGAACAAAATTGGTAAAGTACCTCTAGAAGTTACACCATGCCAAATATCAAAGCTCTAGCTATATTAGTTTCAGAGAAGAAGAGGTTTGAAGATTTTACTATATAACTCAATGTAAATTTGTGACCCCCGGGGCGGGGCCATTTTTTACCCCAGGGACATAATTTTAACAACTTTGAAAGAGGACCATATAAGGATCATTCCTGCCATGTTTGGTAAAAATCCATTAAGCAGTTTAGGAGGAGATGTCGTTTAAAGAAATTGTTGACGACGGACGGACGGACGGACGAACGAACGAACGACGACGGACACAGCACGATCAAAATAGCTCACATTGGCACTTTGTGCCAGGTGAGCTAAAAAGGAAGCAGACAATATGAATATGTTCCGTAAAAACGTTTGCCAATGATGGGCGAGACTGCCCGCAAAGCCGGATTGAACACATGGTTAATACAGGATACATGTATATCGGATTTATTGTTTTCTTTAAAACACATTTATTGCTCAGCGTATAGCTTAGATAGAAACGAGGCAACCACACCCCTCTCTGCCACCTCCAATATCAACAGAGATGCCAACTTGCATCTCATGTCCGATATCGCGTAAATGTTGGATTTCCTGCAACGGCGATATTAAACTTCTTTTGCTGACCAGTTTGTTTTTCCAGCATCAACTTGACCCGGAAGTACAAGGGTTAATCAAATAGTTTAAAACATAATTTCAGCATGGAAATTGGGTTGGACCACAAATTCCCAAAACATTTAGCGAGATAGATAGAGACAGACAGACATATCCAGGCAGAGACAGATAGAGAGCGAGAGAGAGAGAGAGATACATACATACATACAGACATACATACAGATAGAGAGAGACATAGACAGGGAGAGAGACACACACATACCGACACACATATAGAGAGACAAAGAGACCGACAGACAGACATACATAGATAGAGTTAGGCAGACAGACATACAGAGAGAGAGAGAGAGAAAGAGAGAGAGAGATATGGGTGGTGGTCGTTTTGGTTTATCTCAATGTAAAGTTTCATGTAGTTTAACTGCACAAGGGAGACAACACATTGAAGTATCAGTTAGTGTCCATGCATGGGTTGCGCGGCGTCTGATCAGGATTCAAACTGTTTGCAAAGTCGCATTTATGCGACTTCGGCGCGGAAAGGGTTAACACCTGTGGAATGGGACGCCTTTCGGACGTGATGAAGAATCTGTTGTATTATCCAGATCCATTCAGATACTACATGTATAATGTTGAAATATACTATGGTTGGTCAGGATTTGCGCTGTTTGTCAAGTTTTCATTTTTAGTTATATTATAAAAATAATAAATTATTAAAATGGACCAGACTTGATTGAAATGTTTAGTGGAATTGTTCACTTGTTTCATGCAGAAGGGCAGATGGTGCTGGTATATACTAACAATATAAACGTTGCTAGTAAGGTTGGCAACAAAAAGCATCATAAATTTACAAGATACATGTATTGCCATTGAAATAGATAACATTTGCATCATTGAGTCAAGTTAACAACAGAGCAGAACAACAGTTTATTTCTTTTGGACTGAAACGATGTGTTTATCGCCCATACATAGATATAAATATATGTAGTACAGTCAAAATCATCAATATAATTCTTATACAATCATCATATCAAGTTTATATGTGAGAGTATGTGAATATATATAAACATCATAAATCATAATAGTTATTTTTCTTATTTTCATTGCAAATTTAATATAGCAACCACGTTTTAACTTTAATATACGGGTATATTCAAACTAACGCGAGTTCGAATAATCGAGTTTCGACTGTGCATTGTAACGTACAGTAAAACCTCGCTATTACGACCACTAAAACGACGGCTTTTTTATTGTATAATAGAGAAGTGACCGCTTTAAGCAAGGTGACAGTGAAACGGAAAGCTCCTCAAGGAGCTTTTTGTTTCACTGTCACCTTTCTTTAAACGGTCACCTGTCGTAAACACCCAATTAGTAACATAATTTAGTGGTCGTAATAGAGAGGTTTAACTGTACATGTATTTTCAATGAGGTTTGTATGTAATCCCTAGGTGTGATCCCGAAAACCCTCTTGCTTTGATTAATGTCAAATGTCAAGGTCAATGTAACAGCAAACTCGAAATATTACCCAACATCCAAAGATTTATTCGCACACACACTTGTACATATATTCTTATTCCCCCTAGCTGATGTGGTATAGGAACTAATATATACAATGTACATGTACATTGTATATAGAAAAATAACAATAACAGCATGCATGCACCCTTAACGAAAATTGAGGCTTTCCTGACATAATCTTGGCATAAAACAACGTGGTTCGCGTGGCTTAATGTTCATTATGATATAATTATTTGAATAAAACTGAAACTGGAAATATGCTCAATACGCTGTAGAGGGCATAGGCGTTAAAATGCAATACATCGTATCTGTATTCGTTGGTACCGTTTGTATACCGACTGTAAGTAATACCTACTATGGCCTGCTCAATGATGACCAAGTGCAATTTTACGGAGTATTTCGATACTACGAACTCGTTTTAGTTTGAGAAACAATTCACTGCAATGACGTCGTCACTTTTAAACAATTGCCGTCTGTTTTTCATTTTTCAAATGTAAATTTAAGCTCTTTTGACCTTAAAAGAAATGTTGTAATGGGTGTCAAACAATTGGACCCTGATCAGACACCGCGTTACGAAGCATCTGACCAGGATCCGAACTGAATGCAAAGAACCATTATACTGTGAAATAAATGATAACATTGCTCTATTCTAATAGTTTCCTCTTTTATTTTATGGCTGCATGCAAAATGTGACGTATATTTTGTATTATTCTTTTTGATTTTATGGCTGAATGCATGTAACAAAAACGTGACGTATATTTGTATTAGTCTCTTTGATTTAATTGCTGAATGCAGGTTACAAAAACGTGACGTATATTTGTATTATTCTCTATGATTTAATGGCTGAATGCATATAACAAAACTGTGATGTATATTTGTATTAATTTCTTCGATTTTATGGCTGAATGCATGTGACAAAAATGTGACGTATATTTGTTTTAGTCTCTTTGATTTTATGGCTGAATGCATGTAACAAAAATGTGACGTATATTTGTATTAGTCTTTTAAATTTTATAGCTGAAACGTGACGTATATTTGTATTAGTCTCTTTGATTTATGACTGAATGCATGTTAAAACAATGTGACGTATATTTTGTATTAGTCTCTTTGATTTTATGGTTGAATGCATGTAACAAAAACGTGACGTATAATTGAATAATCTCTTCGATTATATGGCTGAATGCATGTAACAAAAATGTGACGTATATTTGTATCAGTCTTTTTGATTTTATGGCTGAATGCATTTATCAAAAATGTGACGTATATTTGTATAAATCTCTTTGATTTTATGGCTGGCTGAATGCATGTAACAACAACGTGACGTATATTTGTTTTAATCTCTTTGATTTCATGGCTGAATGCATGTAACAAAAACGTGACGTATATTTGTATTAGTCTCTTTGATTTTATGACTGAATGCATGTAAACTTAATACATTGGATTTCTAGTTATTTAAATAACAGACACCAAAAAGTAGTAATTCAGTCAGCTGAATCTAACCTCAAGCCCGTCAATGCGGGTGTTCCTCAAGGTTCAGTTTTAGGGCCGTTACTCTTTCTCATTTATGTGAATGACATAACCGATTCATTACTTAGCTTAACAAGGTTGTATGCTGATGATAGCTCACTTTACTATTCTGCAAGTAATATAAATGATATCGAAGGTATTATCAACCATGATCTAAGTTGCATTTCAGTTTGGGCAAATCAATGGTTGGTTAACTTTAATCCAAACAAAACAGAGGCCATTCTATTCACTTTAAAAAGGCAATCTCCTTTACCCAGACTTGTCTTTGATAATACTGAAATAAATTTTGTTGACCACCATAAACACTTAGGGATGACACTCAGCAAAAATGGCCAATGGACTAACCATATAGATAACATCATTGAGTCAGCTTCTAAAGTTATCAATATCATGCGCAAAGTAAAATTTACTCTTTCAAGATCTGCACTAAACCAAATATACTTATCATATGTAAGACCAATTTTTGAATATTCTTCAATTGTATGGGATGGATGTCCTGATTTACATACAAACACTATAGAAAAAATGCAGAATGAAGCTGCGCGTATTGTCACAGGACTAACGAGATCAGTTTCCCTTGAAAAGCTATACGATGAATGTGGATGGGAGCCTTTGTTCAAGAGACGAGAAAATCAAAAACTGTTTTTCATGTATAAGGTCTCACATGACACTGTTCCACAGTACATAAGGGATATAATTCCCCCATTAGTGGGTGAAAGGTCAAACTATCCATTAAGAAACCGAGGAAATTTTGAAATGTTACCCAATAGAACTTCTATTTTTCAAAACTCATGTATTCCATCATCTGTAATGCTCTGGAACTCTCTGGACTCCGATCTCAGACATGTCCCTACCTTCTCTTCTTTTAAAAGTAATATAGTCTCTAGAACAAAGCCAGGGAGAGTTCCAGAGTACTACCTAGTTGGAAATAGACACCTTACGGTACTTCATGCAAGACTTAGGAACAATTGTAGTAATTTGAATGAACACCTTTTTATAAACCACTTGAAAATTGACCCGTACTGTTCGTGTGAGAATGTTTCTGAAGATGTAGAGCATTATTTTTTTAAATGTCCTAAATATATAGATTTTCGACATACCCTTTTTCAGACCACAAGACCTTACCACCCAATTAATAGAAATATTCTTCTTTTTGGAAGTAAAAATCTAACTTTCGAACAAAATTGTCTGATTTTCACAGCTGTCCAAACTTTTATAAAAGAAACAAAACGTTTTTAGATCTTGACATTTTCTCCTTTTTCCTTGTTATTTTACCCCCTATACATGTCCTAGTACGGCTATAGCAAGAGTCAAAGTATAAGCTTGTACCATTATATATTTATCTTTTGCCAAACTCAATCAGTTAAACATCTCTATTACGAACAGTAAATTATTTTATTATTAATTTGTGTTTGAGGCGGCTGGCTGCTTAGAGCGGGATGAAGGTATGACAGAGGACTCTTTTAGGAGCTTTCTGTTTTGCTTTCGCCTTTTTATGGGCTGTAGTCTGTCTCTTTCACAATTTCTTATACAATCAATAATCGTTCTCTTTTAGTGGTCGTAATAGAGAGGTTGCACTGAATGCAAGGGAATACACCGGGGATGCACTTCTTGTTATTTGCTGTTTGTATAAATTGATCTGTTTTGCAGTTGAGCCTGTATTTGGCGGCTACCAATATGTTTTTAGGCCAGTGCTTCCTTGGTGCAGGAATGATAATAATGTGGAGAACCCCTGCATGGGGCTTTCTACATTGGATCTGTCGTGCATTGGGGGACCACTGGTCACCAAATATCAACAACTTTCTAAACGTGGTAGTTTCTTAATACGGGCTTAACTGTTTTTCACAGTCAATTATTTGATGGCGGATTACACTGTGTAATTTTGTACTTGCACAATTATAATTATCCACATTATGGTTATGGAGGCACCTGTACTCACACTCATACTCTCTCCTTTGTTCGACTGCTCTCTCTCTCTCTCTCTCACTCTCTCTCTCTCTTTCTCTCACTTCCTCTCTTTCTCTCTCTCTCTCTCTGGCTCACTAATGCCCGCTCTCTAAAAGAATTTGTACTTGTTAAACTGTAGGGGAAGGGCCGTCTCTAAGTTGGTAGAACTTGTGGCCCAACCCCATTTCATGTATATAATTGAAATAAAATATGTTTAAACTATGCATGTAAAAAAAATGTGACGTATATTTGTATTAGTCTCTTTGATTTTATAACTGACTGCATGTAAAATAAACGTGATGTATATTTGTATTATTCTCTTTGATGTTATGGCTAAATGCATGTTACAAAAATGTTACGTGTATTTGTATTATTCTCTTTGATTTTATGGCTGAATGCATGTAACAAAAATGTGACGTATATTTGTATTATTTTCTATGATTGAATGACTTGAAAGCATGTAACATTTGTTTTAGTCTCTTTGATTTTATGACTGAATGCATGTAACAAAAACGTGACGTATATTTGTATTATTCTATCTGATTTTAAAGCTGAATGCATGTAACCTAAACGTGACGTATATTTGTATTATTCTCTTTGATTTCATGGCTGAATGCATGTTACAAAAACGTGACCTATACTTGTATTAGTCTCTTTGATTTTATGGCAGAATTCATGTAACAAAATTGTGACGTAAATTTGTATTAGTCTCTTTGATTTAATGGCTGAATGCATGTAACAAAAATGTGACATATATTTGTATTATTCTCTATGATTTAATGGCTGAATGCATGTAACAAAACTGTGACGTATATTTGTATTAGTCTCTTTGATTTTATGACTAAATGCATGTAACAAAAATTTGACGTATATTTGTATTATTCTCTCTGATTTTATAACTGACTGCATGTAAAATAAACGTGATGTATATTTGTATTAATTTCTTAGATGTTATGGCTAAATGCATGTTACAAAAATGTGACGTATATTTCTATTAGTCTCTTTGATTTTATGGCAGAATGTATGTAACAAAATCGTGACTTATATTTGTATTATTCTCTTTGATGTTATGTCTAAATGCATGTTACAAAAATGTTACGTGTATTTGTATTATTCTCTTTGATTTTATGGCTAAATGCATGTAACAAAAATGTGACGTATATTTGGACATACTTTTCTTGGAAAACGCGCGTCTCATCAGGATCTAAACTGTCTGACACTCTGATACTGCTTTTGTAAAGAAATTTGGAAAGTTCTATTTTAAAACAATATCAGATGGCAATTGTTTCAGACGAAAACAATATACGTACTCAGCATGCAAAGAGTTAATGCTATATACATTCCCTATTTGGAATATAGTTAATTCCATTATAATTTGGATATTAACCCTTTTCACTCCCAGTGACGCTTAAAGGCGCGTTTGCAAACAATTTGGATCCTGATCAGACACCGCGTAACGCGGCGTCTGATCTGGACCCAAACTGTTTGGCAATCGCTTTGAAATTTCTTCAGTCATATTGCCTTATATTTAACTTCGAAACGATAGGCTATTGCAGACAACAAATTTGAAGCAGACGATAATAAAGCGGTGTAGGGATAAACATCTCCCGAATAATTTGAGCATGAACGGGTAAAGACAAGTGAAGGGTTTACAGAAAGCAATATTATGACAGGATGGATGCTAGGATAGGCAGCATTAACAGCGAACTGATCGGTACTCCAGCATTAATACCATTACTGATATTGTCGTTTGGCTGCTGCGTAACTGATGCTACAGTAACTGTAGACGCCTTGTTGGCGACTTGTGCAGGGGCGTTAACTCTGGGTGCGAATAGATTCATGTAGTCGTCGTCACACATAACAAGCTTGTCATACGTGTTAAAGAATACAACATCTGTGAGACTAACGCTTCTGTCGGCGATAGTTAGCTCTACCCTCCCGTAAGTCTCGTTTCCAGCTCTTACGAAATCGCCAGCTTCCAGAACTACTTGAAGACATTGTACAACCGGTGTAATTCTCACGACATTCGGGCTTTCACGGTCTGGTCCAGACTCTCTTAATATTACCAGAACAATTCTTTTATCAGTAGGATCTTCCCATACGTAAGTAGAACGTAACTCTTCCGCATATTGTGACTGTAAAGGAAACAAAACATAGAGGACAACGCCCAAGTTATGGGTCCTGAGTAGCCAGTTAGAAGTACCTGTGTATTCTAGTTGGAACTTGTCCTCTAGCCCGAAGTCAGTGTAATAAAGTTGACTGATGGTGTCAATAACAGTTTTCATATCGCCGTCTTCAATGTCTATGAAGATATTGGCGTCAATGTAATCAACAGACGCGTTCTTCATGTAATCAGCAAATGACGTCACATTGGATAAGCTGTTTAGATAATGATAAGCAGATGCGTTCAACTTGATTTCAATGTCGAAGGCTACTCGTTCAACGTGCAAAATACCCGTGTTCGCCTGCAAGAAAGTGTTGATGATATGTGGTATGGACATTGATAGATTCTGGACGGAGTTGTTTAGGTGAACTATATGTCCCAAAGGTAGAAATCGCAGGTTTATGTGCATCTTGACATTCTTCACAGAGCGAAAGAGCGGTTTACACAAAGGTCCATCATTATACATATTTCTTGGACATTGCCTTTTCCTGGAGCATGAGTACTGAAATAAGACAAAATATGCACCGTATCGCATTGTCCAATAGCCTGTTTCTAGTTTCTGAGATACATTATCACTCTATTTTAAGCAGATACACGTATTCATGTCTTATACAGAATGAAAAGAATATATCATATAAATTGGCCTTGAATCTGTGATCTTACCATCATCTGATCAAGTTCCGGTATAAATTCAACTCCCAACAGATGCGATAAACAATACTAGATATATCTTATATCGATAATTGAAAAATTGAAGCAGTCATTATTCAATTACGATTACATGTATAACAATTATTACAAGTTTAACTGAAACGTTAACGCAGTGTCTGAAACTGGATGACACAAAGATGCCTTTTGGCGTTATTGACAGTGAATGTAAATATAGAGCATTGCTACTCACTTTCTGCGCATCGAACGTGATATTGCCAGTACATATATCATCACCACTTTTCTTCTGGCGCCTCATTTCAGCATTAATAAGGCCCGGGGCATCAATTACGCCCGTAGAAATGGCGGGTTGCATGGCTGAAGAACAGTTGTCGTTCGTGGCCAATGAAGAATCGTTGTTGCAGAGAAAACAGTGTATATTCTTGAATCCATTATATTCTGATTTATATGCCGGACAATATTCATTTAATAGTCTATCATAGCTGGACACACTCTTTGTGTAATTACACTCACCTACAAGATTGGTACACGGTGTTAATTCAAATGGAATGTTGGTGAAACGTTCGCTTGGAAATTCAAAATGAAGTGAACACGTTTTATCAAATAAAAAGCGCGCCAGTTCTTCTGGTGTATGAACAAGTTTGAGCGTAACTGTAGAACATTCAACAACTGGGTTCCACGGAGCGATAACTTGTCCGGTGTCCTCGGAACAATCAAAACAGTGTTTGTTTTTGTATGTCTTACCTGTTTTGATATCACTCACTGGCATGAAATTCATTAACATTTCCGATTTGAAATCAAACTTTTCATAATCTCGTTCACATTTAAATCTCGAATTGTAATCGTTGAAATTTGGCGGACATCTTGAAATGAACATGTAACCGTTTTTAAAGTGACGTGTGTCGAATCGACGTGTGTACTGCGAGGATACGCAGTTCTCTACGGTCATATCAATCCTGTTTCTAAGATAAATCGGCACAAATTCTTCTACAATGTCCGGACAGCACTCATCGGAGTCTTTGCATTCTGTGTCACATCTGCACGGTTTGCAACACTCGGTGGATGTCGTTCCTTGCTGGGTCCCGGAGTCAGGCACGGAGGTATTACACAGTGGTACGCCTGGGCACCTTTGAACAAAATCATTAACCATTGATTGGACTCTCTCGGTCGTATATGATGACTTTTCAGCAAGAACATAACTGTGGTTATTAGAGATCAAATAAATTACAACCAATACAATAGATGCGGATGCCATGCTCAGAGTCGTGTGGCATCTGCGACACAAACAGCTTTCATTTATACCCTTCCCGACGTAAGCTATGTACAGTGGAGTAGATGTTATTTCTTCCCAATAAACGTGTTTGTGCTAAAACTTTTATGTCCATTGCAAACAACTTGGAGCCAGATCAGACGCCGGGTAACCCGGCGTCTGATATGGCTCCTAGTTGTTTTGCTGTTCAGATTAAAAATAATCGTCATAAACTTTAAATACCACTGACTTTCTACATTTTGATTCGTTGCGGTTGCGTATAACGGGTTCGTTTTAACGGGAGATAACGAACGTAATTCTCCACTGTATTCGCGCGTTGTATTTCGTTATACAGTCAATTTTATATTCACCGACCACTAATAATTGGTTAAGATTTAGCAGTGATTTAAACAAGTACAGTGGAGAATCTGTTATTCTTACCCAATAAACGCGTTTACGCTAAAACTATTATTTGCAGTGCAAACAGTTTGGAGCCAGATCAGACGCCGGGTAACCCGGCGTCTGATCAGGCTCCAAACTTTGTTTGCCACCAAGATAAACAAGAATTATCAGAATTGTCCAAAAGTTGTTCTTTTCTACGTTTTAATGCTTTGCGTTTGCGTACGTTTGCGTTTAAACAGGAAAGAATAACAGATTCTCCACTGTATCAGCTTAATGCAGTACAAAAAGCAGGAATCTCCTTTACCACTTTAGAACGGCTTAACTGTTATACCTGCATTTTATAAGTCACTTATATTAAGAGATATTTGTTTCTCACAAGAATGACCATTTGACATGTTACATGTTTGACTGTTTCAGAACACAGTCGAAACTCGATACTTCGAACTTGCGTTAGTTCGACCATACCCATATTTCAAAGTTAAAACGTCCTCCTGGTCACTTATTAGAGGGTATACTTAGAGGGGGTACTTTTCGTCATTACATTGGCGCTTGAGGCTTGATAAGGACCCAAATCGTTTGAAAATAGTATTTCAAAAGGATATACCAGAGACTGTATAAAGCCAGAGACTGTATAAAGCCTTTATACAGTCTCTGGATATACGTGTATTACAGAGGGCAATACTTAAAACCGCCGCAAACATACAAGGAGAAGGTTTATGTGTTTTTGGTTTATTATGATGATCAATTTATTTCATCTTTATCTCTTATCTTGTCAACTTTTCGTCTACAACACACTAATATCATTTGTCACACAGTTTGGACCCTGATCAGACGCCCGGTTACTAGGCGTTGGATGAGGATCTAATCTCTTTGCAAAACAACTTGAAATGATAAGAAACAGAACATAATATTTACGGGTTATTGTTACTTATTATATAAGAACAATAGGCTTCGCCAGACTCGTGACGAAATTGTTGCAATAACGTAAACAGTCTTCTCATAACAAGATAACTTGTCAATAGAAAAATAGTTTGTGGTGATAACCTGTTAATGAAAATTTTGCACCACTTTTATAATATGAGTAACATGATTGTAAAGCTGTTTGCCACATTAAACAAATCTATGCTAAATGCGGAAAGATAGACCAATAAATGTTTTATAAGTTTAAAATAGATTTGACGGTGTGAATTAATTACCCCCTTCCCTACAGGGCTGCCATTTCTCCTGATTTTTCCTAAATTTTCGGATTTTTTCTAGAACATGGTAGCTTAAAGCAGGCTGAAAGTAAAGCAGAATGCGCCATAAGGCGCATTTTGCTTTACTTCCAGTCTGCTTTAAGTAGTCACGTGTCAACAAAACTAGAAAGAGGCTATGGGGTAAAGGTACGATTCGTAAATTCGCACTTGGAAAATGTAAATTTGGAAATCTTAGGATTTTTCATGTCAACTTATGGCAGCCCTGTCCCTACCATGGCGTCATCAGCTTGAAACAACAACAACATGTCTGTTTTCGTTTCTCAGAATTAAAGTTTTGGTATTGTCAACTATTTTGGCCTAAGAAATATACAAGTGAGTGTCAAATAGTTTGGATTCTGATCAGACGCCGTGTGACAGGACAAGCGATAGTAGATTATGTTCAAGCAACTACAGTAAGATTGCTATAACAACCACAAAATTGCGTTTATTTTTTGGGTGTTTAATTACGACAGGTGACTGCTTCAAGTGAAAACTGTCAATTTGCTTTGAGCTGTCACCTGTCTTTTATACAATCAATTAGCCTTCGTTTTAGTGACCGTACTAGAGAGGTTTTACTGTATAATGTAAATATAGGATATTACATGAGTGTTGATAATTTATTGGATTTATTAAACGAGTCTTTTAGAAAACGATAAAAACGAGGCTTTGCCGAGTTTTTATCGTTTTCTAAAACGACGAGTTTGATAAATCCAATAAATTATTAACACGAATGTTATATTCTTTTTATAACAAAACCTAGAAATGTTATTTATCGCAGCCTTTGAGGTCAAGTGAATGCTAAGCACGATATAAGTAGATCTATACAGGAAAAAATTTGTTCCAAATGAACCCCGTTCACTAGCATAATGCTTATGTTGTTATATGTATTAATAAACACTTTCATGTAGATCTAATATTGATTAATTACACCAAAAATCTATAAATTGAATCTACATGATGGAATGAAGACGTTGGAAATCGAACGCGCATAGAACGCATTTTAACGACGTCATAAGTAAACGACGTCGTGGCGTACCTCATTTGCATAGTTATATGTATTAGTTATAGTTCATTTTTTGAAAATTATGCAATATAACCTGGAGCGACCGTAGGGAGCGAACAGGTTATGTTGTATAATTTTCAAACAAATGAACTATAACTGATTTACCGTTTGCCTCAAATATGGCACGTAGGCTAGTGTATGGCAGTTACCGTTCAACCTACTTTACCTAAACTAAGTTATCGCTCAACCCAAATTACCACTCGACCTAGTTTGTCACCCAATGAAAGGGCTTTATTTCGTAGGGCGGTGCTTTGTATTTTCGGAAGCCGGCGAGTTCACTTTTACACATGACGTCACACGAAAAACTAGAAAAACGACCGGGAACCCTGTACGCGTGTAGGGCTCGCTGTAGGCATTTCCATTTAGAAACAAAATCAAGCATGAGCTAGCGAGTCACCCAAATGGAATTTAAAAATAGATTAAATTGAGGACGATTTTTATTTGTGTTCCGACAGTAAAGTGTTGTAAACTGGCGTGAACGAGCTGCTGTGGACTGGTGTGACATGAAAATGCTTGATCAATTGATTTGCTAAAAATACCAAGCATTAAGCAGCACCTGATCAACCAAGACCCACCAATGGAGCCAAGCAATAATTGTTTTAAAGTCAGATTAGAAATAAACTCCACAGTTTATAGGGTTAAAACATCCTAAGTCAAGAGCATTCTTGGTTTTTAAATGACATTCATCTGGACTGTGTTGTTTAGTGCATTATACAATGAATGACAAATATGCCCATGGCACCGAAGGGGTTGAAGACAGGTGGCTGTTTAACGCAAGAATTAAACGCTTATAGGAGCCTCTGTATTAATGCATTGATAAAAAGCAACCTTACCGTATTTTAGTTCAATATTGTAAATAAACACATTTCTTTCGAGACGTTTTACAGTCAAATATTTGTAAAACGATTACACAAAAGAAGACAATACCCATGCACAGGTCGGCTGCTTAATCCTTTCAATCCAACACTTATACAATGAACAATTCGAGTCTAGGCCATTTTTGTAATAGGAGATCTACGATGTGGTTCTACAATGTTTGCTGTGGACAAGTGTAACGGGTATATTAATGACGAGTGTACTCGTCACCTAGGGTTCAATAGGTTAATGCAGGACAGGATTAATGCGTTTCATATTAATTTCATTATGCACTAACTATAGTCTCCTGTCTACAGAAATATTTGATTTATTCGGGCCTCTTCATTGAAAGGCCGCAGTACATAGGTTATACTGTAATTTGCAGCTGAGCGGTTGTTGTATGACGTAATGATGCGCTATGCTCCTCCTTAGCACGCGGTGTCCTTGACCGGTTTATGACTTGTTTATTTCTCTGCCATACCCAAGTACAAAATTGAACGAATATGGGATATATTTTTTCATTTCTCGCTGAAATGGAGCCCTTTCATTGGCTGGCAATCTAGGGCAAACGGTAAAACTAGTTATATATGACATTTAAACAACGGGTGTTATTCCACGCTCACGCTGTCTGTTATGTTATAAATGATAATAGAGAAACATATACAGTAAAACTTCTCTAATACGACCACTAAATTTGGTTTAATATTAGGTGTTAATCACAGGTGATTGCTTAAAGCAAGGTAACAGTAAAATAGAAAGCTCCTATAGGAGCTTTCTGTTTTACTGTCATCTTGTTTTAAGCTGTAACCTGTCTTTTATATAATCAATAAGCCTTCATTTTTACTGTCATCTTGTTTTAAGCTGTAACCTGTCTTTTATATAATCAATAAGCCTTCATTTTTACTGTCATCTTGTTTTAAGCTGTAACCTGTCTTTTATATAATCAATAAGCCTTCATTTTTACTGTCATCTTGTTTTAAGCTGTAACCTGTCTTTCATATAATCAATAAGCCTTCATTTTTACTGTCATCTTGTTTTAAGCTGTAACCTGTCTTTTATATAATCAATAAGCCTTCATTTTTACTGTCATCTTGTTTTAAGCTGTAACCTGTCTTTCATATAATCAATAAGCCTTCATTTTTACTGTCATCTTGTTTTAAGCTGTAACCTGTCTTTTATATAATCAATAAACCTTCATTTTAGTGGTGGTAATAGAGGTTTTACTGTACTGTGCTCCCTTTCTACGTCACACAATGGATGACAAAGCTTGTGTGTTGTTCGGATGGTGTTGTTATAGGGAGGGAAATTAAGACTTGGATTACATTTGCAAACAACTTGAATCCATATTTTGTCATTCATCATTATGTTTCTTATGTCAAAATGTCCACTAATTAACTAACTAATCAGAGCAGACCAAGATCAGAGGGCCCTCTGCCCTAAACAGCTATCTGATCCAGGTGTACACTGTTTGCACAGGACTAGTGTTCTCTTAACACTTTCCCCCATAGAAGTGCCTTTAAGCACATTCAATTTATTCCTCCACTGAAGACGATAGGTCCAATTAATACAGCCATGAACATGTATCAAAGTGAATAGTTTCTATATCCTAGCAGTTGGAAGATTAAAGCAGGTTGAAAGTAAAACAAAATGTGCCATAACACCTTACCTCTTAAAAACGCCTTTTTACGCCTCTATTTATTCCATCACTGAAGAAAATAGTTCCAATTTATACAGCCAAGAATATGTACCAGAAGAAATATTTTCTATATCCTTACAGATGGTAGCTTAAGGCAGGCTGAAAGTAAAGCAGAATGTGCCTTAAGGCACATTCTGCTTTACTTTCAACCTGCTTTAAGTTGTCACCTGTTTTTAAAGCTAGAAAAAAGGCTAAGAGGTAACGGGTTAAGGCACATTCTGCTTTACTTTCAACCTGCTTTAAATGGTCACCTATCTTCAAAACTAGAAACAGGCTATGGGGTAAAGGGTTTACAGGTTTACTCTTTGTAACAGATGAGCATATACTTCCATACAACTTAATAATTTATTCCATTACTCCATAGATATGAATTTCACGCATTTGATTTATTCCTCCACTGAAGAAAATATACATTTTATACAATTACATATATGTTTCATAAGAAACAGTTTTTATATTTTAGCAGATGTTAGGTTAAAGTAGGCTGAATGTAAAGCAGAATATGCCTTAAGGCGCATTTCTGCTTTACTTTCAATCTGCTTCAAGTGGTCGCCTACATTGTATCTTCAATACTAGAAAAGTGATAGGAAAAAGTAAAGTGGTCTCTACGACACCCATGGGAATAATGGATTGTGCGTGTTGTTCGGAGGGAGTTGTTATAGAGTTGTTATAATTGTTTGCCACTCTCCATTGTGTTTTTTCTGCCAAAATGGGAAACGGCGGCATGCCTTGTTGTAAAGAGGAAGCCGTTGCTCAATACAATAAAACCTCGCTATTACGACCACTAAAACGAAGGCTAATTGATTGTTTAATAGACAGGTGACAGCTTAAAGCAAGGTGGCAGTGAAACAGAAAGCTCCTTTAGGAGCTTTCTGTTTCACTGTCACCTTGCTTTAAGCGGTCACCTATCGTAAACACCCTAATAATTAACATAATTTAGTGGTCGTAATAGAGAGGTTTTTACTGTACATGTAACAGGGGTTTACTGTGAACAAATAATAACACAATATTGAAACTGGAACTTTTATTTTGGAAATGCCATCCAAATTTTTATTTCAGTATCTTACTAGTTTTTTTTTCTGTTTTTAATGGAAAATTTGTAACTAATAATAAATGATTATAATAAGGGGGTAACAATTACGTCAGCTGTTTTCATGGCGACACATTTCATGAAAAATGAAAACTAATCATATCCTTCCTGAAATGATCACTCATAATCAACTGAAATATACAGTTGTTTCCATTATGTTCATCTACAATCCTGTCTGTTCTCTTGTAACATAAAGGATGTTCTACTGCACTTTCTAGCATATTTCCGAAAAGCTATACAATTTGCACTGCAAAACAGACTAACTTCAAGAAATAACCTCTGTCTCTGATACAGTGGAGAATCTGTTATTCTTTCCCGTTTAAACGCAAACGCAAAACACTAAAACGTAGAAAAGAACAACTTTTGGAAAATTCTGATAATTCTTGTTTATCTTGGTGGCAAACAGTTTGGAGCCTGATCAGACGCCGGGTTACCCGGCGTCTGATCTGGCTCCAAACTGTTTGCACTGCAAATAATAGATTTAGCGTAAACGCGTTTATTGGGAAAGAATAACAGATTCTCCACTGTATTTAGTGCTTTACTTTTACATTACTTTTTTTTTCAAAAGGACTCAAGAGATTCCATTTTCGGACAAATAATAATTGTATTTTACACCCACTCTTTAGCTGTTTGTCCCCAAACATTTTAAAAGTACACCAAACTGTGTAGACCCTGATCAGAGGGCTCCTGAATGAGACCTCTGAAATTGTTCTGCACTGTTTGCTTGAGTTCTGCTTTAAACTGCCACCTTTAGTCAATTTTATTTATTCCTGCACAAAAGAAAATAGTTCCAGTCATGAATAAGCAGTACAAACATTCTGCTTTACTTTCAACCTAATTTTAGTGGTCACTTGTCTTTAAAACTACTAGTAGAAATAGGCTTAGGGGTAATGGATTAAACACTGTAGAATGAAGGAAAGATAAAGATTAACAATGCAATGATCACGACAAGAAAGTAATAATGGCTTTAGATTTTAACCCATCAACCCATAACTACACCTTTCTATACCTTTAATTTATTCCTCCACTTAAGAAAATAGTTCCATTTTATACAGTTATGAAAACTTATGTATCGTAAGAAATATTTTCTATATTCTAGCAGATGGTAGCTTAAAGCAGGCTGAAAGTAAAGCAGAATGCACCTTAAGGTGCATTCTGCTTCACTTTCAACCAGCTTTAAGTGGGCACCTGTCTTAAAAACTAGAAACAGGCCATGGGGTAATGAGTTAAGAAAGGATAGTAATAGGTACTCAATTCTATAGTAATAAAGGCTGTAGATGTTGAGAAAGGATAGTCATAGAAACTATATTCTCTGCAAAAGTCACAGTCTCAGGTAACAATAGAATTAACACATCACATGTCAAACTATCTCACTAAGGAATAAAATCTCTTTTTTTTCATCAATGTAACTGCCTCTTTTGCATGTTCATGAAAGCTCAAAGAAACAAATTGCAAAGTATCGTTATCAAATATTACAAACAATATAAAACACTTTTAAAAAACAGAAAATCTATAAATACATAGTTTATTCAAAAAAGCATTTTTGCAACTGAACTTATTTGCATATTGAAACTTTCTATTTAACTCATTCAGGCCTGAAACTTCTTGTCTAATGGATAATTCCAGTTTCCACTTAAGTCAAGCCCCCTCTTATTTAGCCTAGGGAACTTTTTTTCAATGTGTTAGAAAATGACAAACAGTACAGACCGAGCTTAGAGGACTCCTTTAGGATCTCTCGGATTTGGGTCTAAACCGTTTGCATAATGATCAGTGTAGTCTTCATAGTTACAAGGTTTGTAAAGGAAGATTCTAATACATTTCGCGCACGCCCCCATGTAAACAAAGAAGGAACGTATATGTGTTTGAATTCTCAATAAAACACTCACATGCTGTAACATTCTAAAGTGGCGTCATATGGCTCCCAAAATGTGTACGCCAAGAAATGTAGCGCAGTTGCTTCGGTGCAAATTAAGGTTAAATTGTGTGTTAGAATAGAAATAATAAATTTATACCAGTGTTTTATCTAACAATCGAACATGGGTAGTCGTTGAGATGCTTGTAAATAAACCACTCGGCCTAAAGGCCTCGTGATTAAATTACTACGCATCTCAACTCCAACCAGTGTTCGATTGCATGATAAAACACTGGTATGAATTTATTATTTCTTAAGTATACGCTTCACTAGGGTTCAATGTGATAACCTGATAAATGCCAAATACTTGTATATACCAACAAAAGAATTAACAAAAACAACATAGCTATACTGTGATTGAAATGGGGGGGGGGATTCTTAGAAGTACATAGTCATTTAACCCATTACCCCATAAATAGGCATTTAGTTTATTTCTCAACTGAGGAAAATAGTTCCAATTTATACACCATAAACATGCCTTTCTTTGCCTTTAATTTATTTCCTCCACTTAAGAAAATTGTTCCAATTTATACAGTCATGTATGTATGATAAGAACTATTTTCTTTATCCTAGCAGATGGTAGCTTAAAGCAGGCTAAAGTAAAGCAGAATTGACCTTAAGGCGCATTCTGCTTTACCTTCAACCTGCTTTAAGTGGTCACCTGTTTTCAAAACTAGAAACAGGCTGTGGGGTAAAGGGTTAAACTAAATTTTAGGTTAAAACCTGAACATTTGAAAAAGTTTTAAGCCTCAATTTCTTACTTTATGGCGAACATAAGACGCTACTAGCAAACAATCGAGACTCCCACCCTACCTGCAAAAAAATTTTATCTTTAAAAATTCATTCTACATGTATAGACAAACAATCTCGACACCTAGGTCTATCATATGCTGTCCCTGTACTTTTTACAGCCAGCTAAGAAATTAATACTTGTAACTAGAACACAAATTGAGCAGAGCCTATATGGTATAATCAAAAGTTTAAGATAAATCCCATAAATTTAATAAGTTACCTAACACATGATCCCAGAACTTCAGATCTGTAACAATTATTTGCATTTCCGTACAAAAACAGTCAAACTTCATTAACTTATTTATCCCTGAAACATTTTGATTGACAATTCCAATTTCAAATGAAGCCTAGTCCATTTATATACTATATAGGGTTGTTTTCCACAAAATATTGCAAAATTACAAACTGTGCAGAGTCTGCAGACCCTGATCTGAGGGTTCTTTAAGGAACCCTCTGATCTGGGTCTACACTGTTTGCACAGGACAAACATACTCTTCATCAGGGCTCCAGATAAGGGGAGTATTTCAAAAATTAAAATCTTTATTTCTGAATGAAACCCTATGGTGTCAATACTCATTAGAATCGTCTCTTCGAGACGATTCTAATGAGTAGTTACACCATAGGATTCGTGCTGAAACGAGTGAGAAAACTTTACATTTGATGAGTTTACTCCCTCTTATCTGGAGCCCTGCTTCATGGGTACACTGTTAGTAAAGGACAAGTATACTCGTTGGTAGGGTTGAATGTGTTAAGAACTGAACTGTTAATAGGCTGAAACCTAAGTACAGTTTGAAATGGTAATCATTGATTTAAAATGTATGAAAAATGAAATAAAAAATTAAAATAAAGTCTTTTTTATAACAATCACACACACTGAGTGACTATGTTATAGTTTGGTTTACCCACCCCATAAATACGCATTTTTACACCTGTAATTTATTCTTCCACTGAAGAAAATAGTTCTACTTTATAAAGTCATAAATGTGAATCATTAGAAATATTTTCTATATCTTAGCAGATGTTAGCTTAAAGCAGGCTGAAAGTAAAGCAGAATGCGCCTTAGGCACATTCTGCTTTACTTTCAACCTGTTTTAAGTGGTCACCTATCTTCAAAACTAGAAACAGGCTATGGGGTAATGGGTTAGCCTTTAAAAGCAAGATGGAAGACAAAGCTAAAAGCTCCTACATCAATTTTACTATAACCCATTACCCCATAAATGTGCCTTTTTACACCTTAATTTATTCCTCCACTAAAGAACATATTTCCATTTTAATCAGACGTTAATATGTACCATAAGAAATTTATGTCCTAGTAGATGGTTGCTTAAAGCAGGTTGAAGGTAAACAGAATATGCCTGAGGCACATTCTGCTTTACCTTCAACCTGCTTTATGTGGTAACCTATCATAAGCACATTCTACTTTACCTTCAACCTGCTTTATGTGGTTATCTATCTTCAAATGAAACTTCTATGTCCTAGCAGACGGTTGATTAAAGCAGTAAAGGTAAAGCAGAATGTCCCTCAGGTGTATTCTGTTTTACTTTCAACCTGCTTTATGTGGTTATCTATCTTCAAAACCACAAAACAGTTTATGGGGTAATGGGTTAAGCTCACCTGTCCAAAGAGACTCGGTGTATGGTTGTAATAGGAAAGAACTTTACTATATATATAACATGATCAATCCTCTACATAGTAAATACACATTACCAGTTGACAGAGCGATACAGAGTGATGTATTTAGCTCAAGACGTTTTTGGCGGAAATAGCCGATCTGACGAGCGCCTTGGCACGAGTCTGATCGGTTGTTTCCGCCAAAAACGTCGAGAGCTAAATGCAACACTCTGTTGCGCACTGTCAACTGGTAATGTGTTTATTATATGCCTTGAATACAAACCAGAAACAACTAAATAGTTGTTTAAATAATTTCATATCCAAAATTTATTAGTTATTTGAAGCAGAACAAGAAGTTTGTATGCCACAAAGAATAACGCGGCACTCGTACATGTACGTAAATGACGTCACGTTAAATCGAAAGCGACGTCAGAGTAAAATACAAAGTGGCTGATACAAGGTGGCTGATACAGACTCTTGTATTTTACTGAGCAGATACACGCGGAAACGCTTGATATCATTCGAAGGCATATAATAATGTGTATTTCAAGACAGAATCAACAAAACTTTGACAGGGCGAGACACACTACAGGACACATAATTGCCTACTGAAATAAAGAAACAAATCGTGACACTATGCCCTTAAAGATGTTAATATACATTTTCTGCCAAAACCTGACATTGTTTATATATGGTTACGTCATCGAAATTGATGTTGTTTGGTTTTCCGCTTCATGCAGCACTTGTGGACAAACAGCTTGGGCAGAAGTCCAAAAATCGATATTTAACTAGCGAAATATTGAAAATATTGCATGGCTTTATTACACTGCTAAAGGTGGTTTAAAGGTTTTATGTGATAAAACCCCTTCAATTATGCCATTAGCTTGAGCACTTAGGACTATTTACTCCATAAATACACCTTTTTATGCCTTTAATTTATTTCTTGATTGTGGAAGATAATTCCTATTTTCTATATTCTAGCAGATTGTAGCTTAAAGCAGGCTGAAAGTAAGGCAGAATGTGCCTTAAGGCACATTCTGCTTTGCTTTCAACCTGCTTTAAGTTGAAACCTGCATCAAAACTAGAAACAGGCTATATAGAAAAGGGTTAAACAAACATGAGAATAACCTAATAGTAGGTTTAAATCTCTCTGTGTATCAGAGCTTAACACTGGGCATGTTAAAGAACCAGAGAGTTTGTCTGTATTTATTTATGCTTTTCGGTGGATTACCACGAAATAGCAGTGGATTATCACTTTATAATTTCACTGCTTTTTGCAGTGGTATTATCGCCACGCGCGCTTTTATTATGAATTTTCCCCGTAGGGCTCCCCAAGAATCGTAGTCAATCGTCTCTTATCGTTAAATTCCAGCAGTCCAATTTGTCGCGAACCACTCAACGGAAGAACACAAACCCGAAATCGGGAGCAACGACGTCAAATCAATAAATCAGTCACGTCATCGTACGGGAAACTGTTTCGAAAATGTGTTCGATATAAACTTGGGGCTCAACACGGGGTAAATCATGTACTTTCGCTTTCACAAATGTCAAACAATTTCGTTTAAAAAGTGGCTTAAAAGCATCAATAAATAGAATAATTGTATTTTTTCCATATAAGATCGAATTTAATCCATTTCGTGAACATCAGACTGTTATATTTTCACTCGTGGCTTCGCCACTCGTGAAAATATAACGTCTGATGTTCACTCAATGGATTAAATTTCTATCTTATACAGAAAAAAACAATTATCCTCCATGTATCTATACACGGCCTCTGTGGCATCTCAATATGACCTTGATGTTGATGCTCTGTTCAACAACAACTATTGTATCACATAGTGATATACATATAGGCCGTGCCATGACAAACCTGCCTTATCGCATTGCAAAATTGTACCGACCAAGCACCGTTGTCACCACAGGCTCTGCATTTGAGTTTGGTCTAGACTGCCTAATGCCATATGTAATACAGCTACATAAAATGCTTTAGGTGTACGTGGGTGTCAAACAATTTAGATCAAGGCTAGCCTTGATCTAAACTGTTTGAAATTCAATAAAGCAGGTTTTCTCATGGCACGGCTCATATACTTAAAAACTTTTTAGACCAAAGTTTCAGTTGCAAACAAAGACAGACAAATAGACAGACCAAAATACAACATGTCCTACCCATCAATTACTGGGTGATTAAATATATCTACAACAAAAGCAACACAGGTACAAAACTGTGTATGATTTCAGCAACACGAGTCATGTATAAAAAAAGCCACTACATGTACGATATGGAAGGAAGCGTACTGCATGCACATAAACGACTGACATACACTGAAAAAGAAAGTAAAAAAAAAACTTTTTTGTCCTAAGTTTTGAATTTTCTCAAAGTGAAAAAAGTATAAGTACTTTTTTTTGTCCTAAGTTTTCGAATTTTCAAAAAATTTATTTAACCCATTAGCCCATAAATTCATGCGTTTTTACGCTTCTGATTTATCCTTCCACTGGAAAAAGTAGTTCCAATTTATACAATTGTGAATATTTAACATTAGAAATAATTTCTATATTTAGCTTAAAGCAGGTTGAAAGTAAAGCAGAATGTGCCTTAAGGTGCATTCTGCTTTACTTTCAACCCATTTTAAGTGGTCACCTGTCTTCAAAACTCAAAACTTGCTATGGGGTAATGGGTTAAAATAGGGTCAGAGTGCCAAACAGTTTGGATCCTGATGAGATGATGTGTTCAATGGCATTCTCCTTTGGATTCAAACAGTTTTCAAAGGTAATACTATTTCATCATTAGCACGCAAAGAGCTTAACGCTTAAACCCAGAGTAAAACTTTGGACTTTGCATCACTTCCTGGGGTGTTTAAACGGGGTAACTGTAGTAGTGTACATTCTGTAGCTTCAAAAGATGAATGTTTTCAGTCCCTACACAAATGATCTGCTATGTATGGCACACACAGACCACTGGTTACAATCATGTTGAAGCTGTCGGGACATCTGTTTGTGGGCCGTAGCGCATGCTGAGTGTTCTTGAAACGTAATTCCAGTATTCACTGCGAATTTGATCGAATTCATTGGCGAGGGCATTACATAGCTGAAACAACAAGAACAAAACAGGGTTAAAATTCAGTGTTCCCTCTGAACAATGATTCCCTCCTTACAACGACGCTTGCCGCAGTTCCTTTAACAGAATTTTTATGTCTAACGCTTTTACTGCTGTAATATCGTCTGCTTAAAGTTGTCGTCTGCTGTTTTTCTCAAAGTTACATATTGGACATTTTGACAGATCAAAAGTTAATGACCAGTGACAAAAAGCTTGAATCCAGATCAGACGCCGCGTTACGCGGCGTCTGATCTGTATTCAAGCTGTTTGCGAATGTAAACCAATTTCCCTCCCTACAACGACTCCCTCCAAACAACACTCTCAATTTTTGTCTCCCATTGGATGTCCTTGTAGAGAGGGAGCGCTGTATATGATCTTACAAAATATACCAGTGATTGGAAAGACATGATTAACCCTTTCCCTTATAGAAGCGACTTTTAGCACATTCATTTTATTCATCCGCTGAAGAAAATAGTTCGAAATTATACCGTAATGAATATGTGACATATCTAATACTTTCCTTATTCTAGCAGTTAATAGCTTAAAGCAGGCTGAAAGTAAAGCAGAAGGCGCCTTAGGGCGCATTCTGCTTTACTTTCAACCTGCTTTAAGTAGTCACATATCTTCAATACTAGAAACAATGCTATCAGGTAAAGGGTTAAGTGTGGCTAGCATAATTATTTGAGAAAATTACATGTAGCTCCCTTAACCCATTTCCCCATAAATACGCCTTTTTATGCCTATAATCTATTCCCCCACTGAAGAAAATAGTTCCCTTTTATACAGTCATGAATATGTATCATAAGAATTATTTTCCATATCCTAGCAGATTGTAGCGTAAAGCAGGCTGAAACTAAAGCACATTCTACTTTACTTCCAACCTGCTTTAAGTCTTCTGATAAAAAGATCAAATTTTGTTTTGTTTCAAATAGGGAAGGCAAGAATGCTTTTTTTTTAAGATCAAAGGGAAATAACTAAAGTATTGAATGAACTTCAGTACAATACACCCATCAGTTACTTCCCATTGACTGTCTATAATGTAGAGATGATATATAATGAGAAAATGCCGATTAATCGGTTACAACATCACCAACCCCTTAATTGAACTAGTAACTTCAGATATCTGTGATCAACAGTTGACAATAAAGGACCATTCAACATAAGGTCCATGTGCAACATTTGTTTCACAATATACGCTGTCAACTACAGGATAAGGCAATTAGGGAAAAGAATATTAAATAGCAAAATTTACAACAGTTTCAATCTTAATGTAGCTAAAAAGCAATGCTCATTCATTAACTTTTTAACTTACATTTACCCCTGCATCTAGCAATACCTTCCATTTAAGCACATATAATTTATTACTCCACTGAAGAAAATAGTTCTAATTTATACTGTCATGAATATGTATTATAAAAAAAAAAATTTTATATATATATTCCAGAAGATGGTAGCTTAAAGCAGACTGAAAGCAAAGCAGAATGCGCCTTACGGCGTATTCTGCTTTACTTTCAACCTGCTTAAAATGGTCACCTAATTTCAAAACTAGAAACTGGCTTTTAGAGTAAAGGGTCCATTGTACACAGGTTTTTTTTCCTTCTATAACTGGTACCCATAAAAGGACCCTTCACAATTCAAAAGGGACCCAAATTGATTCACAATTTGAAAAGGCATGTTTAATAAAGACATGGTTTAAGCCCTCCCCATCTGCTTGATTAATTATAAAAGTGTTTTTCTTCCACAAAATATCAGTTCCTTTTAAATTCCTCATATTTTGCAGGAAATTACAAGTTTTTTCTCTGTTGGTCCACATTTTCTTGTCACAATATCAGAAAAAGCTTGCTACTTTTGTTCACAATTTTGAGTAAAACAACGCAAATTTTTCACAATTTAAGGGGTACTGGACCCATTCACAAATGAAGGAAAAAAATCACTGGTACATGTAAATTACCTCTTCTGCCTTTTTAAGGATATCATCCTTATTATCTCCCCTGCCCTCCTCCAACATCTCTTCATAGGTGTCTATCATGTAGGCCATCAGGTAGGGGGACCGGTACCTGTCGTCATACAGCTGTTTGCAGAACTCTAACACTGACGGGTAGTTCTGTAACTGTTTGTCTAACAGAACCCTGTAACAAAATAACACATATTTTTGACACATTATGGTCTTCTTAACCCTTTACCCCATAGCCTGTTTCTAGTATTGAATATAGGTGTCCACTTAAAACAGGTTGAAAGTAAAGCAGAATGCGCCTTAAGCGCATTCTGCTTTACTTTCAGCCTGCTTTAAGCTATCATCTGCTAGAATATAGAAAATATTTTGTATGACACATATTTATGACTGTATAAATTGGAACTATTTTCTTAACTCTTTCCTCCCTGAAACTTTAAATGAACAATTCCAGTTTCGATTTTTGTCTAGTCCATTAAATTAAATTTCTGGCTTTTAAGAGTTGTTTTTGTCATTTTTTGGCATTACTGACAAACAGTGAAGACCCTGATCAGAGGGCTCCGAAAGGAGCCCTCTGATCTGGGCCTTCACTGTTTGCACAGGACAAGAGTACTATTCACATGTACACTGTTTTTAAAGACGCCTATATGCGGGATTAGGGTTCAAAGAGTTAAGTGAAGTAATAAACTTAATGTGTTAAAAGGCGATTAAAAGGTTAACCCTTCTTCCCTGAAACATCAAATGGACACTTTTAGCTTTTAATTTAGTCTAGTCCATTTTTGACTTTTTAGGGATGATTTTCACAATATATGTCAAAATGACAAACAGTGTAGACCCGTTGATCAGAGGGCTCCTTAAGGAGCCTTCTGATCAGGGTCTAAACTGTTTGCAAAGGACAAGTGCATACCTCACAGGTATGCTATTAGCAAATGATGCATATATTCCTGGCTAGGGTTCAAAGAGTTAAGGAGCTTTCTGTTTTACTTGCAACTACTACTTCAACCAAAAGGTGCGTTGAATCCCCTAAATCATGTATGAGCTGCATCAGGAAAACAAGGTACTCAGTAGTGATTAATCTACCAGCACATCCAAACTCCAAGACTAACCCTTATCATGCTAAGAGCAACTTGCCTAACATTTGCGTCTAATCTGGATCAACACTGTTTGTATTTAACCTTTCTTCTGTTTCAAAAGCATGAGAACTTTTTTTTAGTTTTTCATCAGACGATATGTTTGAAGCAGACGACAATTCAGCATGAAAAGACTGAATTAAAATTGTATGGTTAAATGCCCATCGTTTCATCTCACAGAATCATTGTTTTACAAAATGGGCACCCAAGAATTTCAATATTTATAACCGTCTCACCCGTCTCTGATGCTGCAAACAGTGTAGACCCAATATGGCAGCTGATCTGGGTCTACACTGTTTCAGAAATTCAGTAGATGACAATATTCTTAAGCTGATGACATTTGTTCAGTATGCAGTGGTTTATTGAATATGAACTCAACAAGATGAATGTATGACTTTTCAAAAATTAATAATGTACAGTAAAACCTCGCTATTACGACCACTAAAACGAAGGCTAATTGAGTGTATAATAGACAGGTGACAGCTTAAAGCAAGGTGACAGTGTAACAGAAAGCTCCTAAAGGAGCTTTCTGTTTCACTGTCACCTTGCTTTAAGCGGTCACCTACCGTAAACACCCTAATAATTAACATAATTTAGTGGTCGTAATAGAGGGGTTTTACTGTAATTCAAAACTTCAGAATGACGTGTGTCAACATTTTTTTTGAGAAAGTGATGCATAAATAGTCCTAAAGCATCAGCATGGGGAAAGGTGATAAATCTAACAACACTGTGCAGCTAACACGGCTTGACTATAACAGTGAAACCTCTCCTTTACAACCACTCAAAAGAAGGCTAATTGATGCCAATAAAAGACAGGTGACAGCTTTAAGCAAGGTGAACGTAAAACAGAAAGATCCTTACAGGTGACAGTTAAACAGAAAGCTACTACAGGAGCTTTCTGTTTTTCTGTCACCTTGCTATATGCTGTCATCTGTCTTTAATACAATCAATTAGCCTTCACTCTAGTTGTTGTAATAGAGAGGTTCTACTGTATTTGCAAAAAGTTTTAACCTTGAAGCAGACCACATTCCAGCAAGCCAGAATGGTGTATGTGACTGACTGTTCTATTTTGAAAACCTTTTATCTCTTCACTGCCTTATTTAAAGTACAATGGTTATTTGCAAACAGTGTGGATCAAGATCAGATAGCATTCTGTGGCATCTGATCAGGATCCAGACTGTTTTGACAGTCATTACGATTTTTTTTTAATTCAATTTTTTTTTCTTCAAAAATTTCAATTTGAGAAAAGAAAGCAGATATTTATTTTTTAAAGCAGATGACATCATGGTGGTGAAGGGGATAACTTTGTGCATGTTGGGTATTTTTTTCATCTGCAACAATTGTCATCTGCTACTGTTCTAAGATTAGAAATTTCAAAATTTCTTTTAAATTCAGGGTCAGAATGGCAAACAGTTTGGATCCTGATGAGACATATAGGATCTGTCATGAGTCGATGTTTAAGACAAGCTGATCTCAAAAGAGTCTAGAATTGAAATGTTATTAAGCGAGCCTTGGCGAGCTTAATAACTTTTCTATTCTAGACGAGTTTGAGATTAACTTGTCTTAAACATCGACGAGTGACAGATTCTTTTTCTCACATTACCAACGATTTAAGCTATTTTTAAAGCAATGTGCATTTTTTTGGAACCCCGGTGACGTCAAAACGCCGTTATAAATAGTGACGTCATCAAAGTGATCTCGCACATGTTGGAGATAAGGATATTCCTTATCGTTGTTCGCTATAGAACAAGGGTAGTTATGTGAGAAACCGCATTCTCATCTGGATCCAAACTGTTAGCAGAGGTTATCACTGTGGCAGTCATATCCACCGCTAGCAGGGTGAGAGTTAATCCTTTCAACACAAAACTTATAATCTAAAATTGGCTCAATCGTCTATAATTAGAAATCAGATCAAGCAAAAAACAGTTGGATCCTGATCAGACCTACATTTTGTGTTTTGTAGTTTTTGGTCTAAATCCAAATTGTCTTTAGTCAAGGTTTTCTGTGTGTTAAAAGTGACTAAATTTCCACATTAAAACCCTAATCTTCTGTGACTTTGCATACGATAATGTGATTACAAAGTCAAACTTATTTCATTTTGGCTAGAGAAATACCTTTGGGTTAAATTTGTGTTTTAAATGTTTTGTAGATTCTAATAGGTGGAAGTGTAAAATACCAATACCTCTATCCCAAAAACAGTCGCTTAACCCTTTCCCCAATAGAAGTGCCTTTAATTTATCCTCCACTGGAGAAAATAGATTCAATTACTATAGACATGAAAATGTACAATGAGAAACATTATATATTCTGACAGATTATAGTTTAAAACAGGCTGACAGTAAAGCAGAATGTGCCCGCTTTAACTCTTTCCTCCCTGAAATTTTAAATAGACAATTCCAGTTTCAATTTTAGTCTAGTCCATTTTTGGCTTTTAGGGGTTGTTTTTGTTCATTTTTGGCCTTATGACAAACAGTGAAGACCCTGATCAGAGGGCTCCTTTCGGAGCCCTCTGATCTGGGTCTTCACTGTTTGCACAGGACAAGTATACTATTCACATGTACACTGTTTGAAAAGGATGCCTATATGCGGGACTAGGGATCAAAGGGTTAAGTTAAGTGGTTACCTGTCTTCAAAACTAGCAACAGGCTATGGGGTAATGAGTTAACAATATACCAATACCCGTTGCCCATACAATAGAGGAGTGACCTACCCTTTCAAGTAATTCCAGGCACTCTCGTTGTTGGGTGCCTTCCTAATATGCTCTTGTGTAAACCTGCAAAATAACATACAGACATCTAATAATTACTGTTTGAACATACTGTAGACCCACTGACCCAGATCAGACAATTTTTGAATGATCTGTCTGACAAGAGTCAATACTCTTCTTCCCAGGCGAAATATTTCCTTATTTTATTAGTACATGCATATTTAATAGTTATGATCATATACGTTTATAGTTGAAGGAGTTTTATCCATGAATATTCAGTTGGAGAATGGTTAAGATGTACACAAAAAGAGTGAAATGCCTTATCCCATTTCTCCATCGATACAAGGGTGTAACAATACGGCAGTATATTGTTATATTGCAATACGCCTCTTGGCAATACGTATTGCAATACGGTCTTTCCGTATTACAATATTCTGTATATTATTTGAGCACATATGAGAGGGGTTGCTTTGTTAATTTCAATTTAATACTGTGACAATGAGAACATGCACAGCAAATGTCCTATGTTAATGTTGACCCTCCCTTGTATTTAAAGCACTCCCTTTATTCTTTCAATGTTATAAACAAGTTTCAATGCTAATTTCTAGCCAGTAGTTGTACTTATAAGTTGCCACAATATATTGCAATACAGTTTCATCGCATTGTAACACCCCTAATCGATACACATTTTTTTCACCAGTCCTTCAATTTATTCTTATATTAGGAAAATGGTTCCAATTTATACAGTTATGAATATTTATCACAAGATATAAAGTTTATATATTCTAGCAGATGGTAGCTTAAAGCAGGCTGAAAGTAAAGCAGAATGCGCCTTTAGGCGCATTCTGCTTTCCTTTCAACCTGCTTTAAGTGGTCACCTGCCATCTATACTAGAAAACAGGCAATGGAGTCAATGGTTAAAACTGTCCAATATATTGCTACTACTGTACTGTACTGTAGAGTGGAGATTGGGTGTTAGACACTCTAGCAACCTGCTGCCTACCCCAGCAACTGGGAAACCCGCAGCAGTTGAAGACTAAACTTTGGATCAAACTAACTATGTACCCTATCTCTCTGTCGATGACCTCATCTGTATAGTGTGTAGTGTTATTGACAACAAAGAATCTCTGATTCCATGCCGAGTTGTTTCTCAGGTCCTCTTTGAGGAGTTTTTCCACGTAGTCCAGTTCTCCTGCCCACAGTTCAAACTCTCCGATCACCCACTGTCTGTGTTGCCAGGCGTGATAGTTCTTCGCATCACCAGCGAGGACTTTAGCTGTGAAGTCAAGTTCTTGTTCGGGATCCTGAAGCCATTCTACAATAACACGTCTGTGATGCCTGAAAGAAGAAGACAATCATACTAACCATGATTACTGTGTGGGCAGCCTGGTGACTAGGGATGACTATTGGGACTTACGGTAAATAGCTGTCATGATATTAATCAGTAATTGAAAACACTATTTAAATATTTTGGGGACAAAGGCAGCGAGGTTCAATGTTAACTGGTCTTTTTATCAGCATCGTAATGGCAACTCTACATTGTTAACATTGAGGGTATATCAACTTGGTCCTTGAACAAGAACATTTTACATTTTGTACTGACATTACAAACTATTTATTTCTTCATCTGATCTTATCAGCTTGTTTAATTAGGGCAAAAGTTTTAGTTCATTTTAAAATAAAACTCTTAAGCAAAAAATTATTATTTATCCTATGTATAAAATAGTTCAGTTGGTTCCAGAATCATACAAATACTGCAACAGTGCCTAAACCACAAAATATTCGGCCAACAGAAGGTATCTCCTACAGGTATACAGTATTGTAAATGCTTTTACTGCTGCAATATCATCTGCTTAAAATTGTCATCTGCTGTTTTTCTCAAATTCACATAATGGACATTTTGACAGAAGGAAACATAATGATGAGTGGCAAACAGCTTGACTCTAGATCAGATGCCGCGTAATGCGGCGTCTGATCTGGATTCAAGCTGTTTGCAAATGTAAACCAATTTCCCTCCCCATAACGACTCCCTCCAAACAACACTCTCAAAGTTACATATTGGACATTTTGACATATCAAAAGTTAATGACCAGTGACAAAAAGCTTGAATCCAGATCAGACGCCGCGTTACGCGGCGTCTGATCTGTATTCAAGCTGTTTGCGAATGTAAACCAATTTCCCTCCCTATAACGACTCCCTCCGAACAACACACACAATCTTTGTCTCCCATTGGGTGTTGTTGTACAGAGGGAGGACTGTATACACTATTGCCTACTTACCATACTTGGTAGTTCTTAGGGTGTTCCTCAATCACCTTGGATATGTAGCGAAGTTCATCCTGAAGATTCTTGTTCAGTTCCTTCAACAACACTCGTCTGTAATGCCTGAAAAGAGAAAACCGTAACCAGAATAATATAACGCTTTATAGCATAGCCAAGGCTCGCTTAACCCATTACCCCATAAATACGCCTTTTTACGCCTTTCATTGATTCCTCCACTGAAGAAAATGGTTCCAATTTATACAGTTATGAATATGTATAAGAAGAAATATTTGCTATATACTAGCAGATGGAAGCTTAAATCAGGCTGAAAGTAAAGCAGAATGTGCCTTAAGGCACAATCTGCTTTACTTTCAACCTGCTTTAAGTGGTCCCCTATCTTCAAAACTAGAAACAGGCTATGAGGCAATGGGTTAATAACATTTCAATTCTAGACTCATTTGAGATCAGCTTGTCTTAAACATCGACTCATGACAGATCCTATATTTACCACATATAGCGTATTGGAAGACAGGTGACTTCTTATTTTCTTCAGTGGAGGAATCATTTACATGTGCTAAAAGGCGCTTCTATGGGGGAAAGAGATATATAACTGAAACAAACAGTCTTGGAAAGAACACATCCAACAGAGACTGGGAACTGTTTTTAGCTTTCAAGACAGGTGACCATTTAAAGCAGGTTAAAAGTAAAGCTTTACTTTGAAACTGCTTTAAACTACCATCTGCTAGGATACAAGAAATGTTTCTCAATTAATTTATTCTACTTACTGTACTTTACTTTCAGCCTGCCTTAAGCTACTTGGATAAAGTAAATAATTATTATGGTTCATATACATGACTTTGTAAAGTGGAACAATGCAGCTCCTATAAAATGATCTTTTGTCTTCCAGAGTTATTTGTGATTTATTGTAAAACAGCAATCATTAATTCAGGAAAAAATATTTCTGAGGGACTTGATTAGAATGAAGTGCCCTCATGTTGTGCTCTCACAGATCAATCAATTAGCTAAGTACTCTCATCCATAAATTGCCACTACAGTGGAGAAAACGTTATTCTTTCCCAATAAACGCGTTTACGCTAAAACTATTATTTGCAGTGCAAACAGTTTGGAGCCAGATCAGACGCCGGGTAACCCGGCGTCTGATCAGGCTCCAAACTGTTTGTCACCATGATAAAAATGAATTATTAGAATTGTCCAAAAGTTGTACTTTTATACGTTTTAGTGCTTTGCGTTTGCCTACGTTTGCGTTTAAACGAGAAAGAATAACGTTTTCTCCACTGTATAATAAACCATCAATTTCAGAATAAATAGTCCTTATTGCTTTCTGCATTTTTTAACCTTGCATTTACCCATTACCCCATAGCCTGTTTCTTGCTTTGAAATAGGTGAACTCTAAAAGCAGTTTGAAAGCAAAGCAGAATGTGACTTAACCCTTTAACCCATAGCCTATTTCTAGTATTTAAGATATGTGACCTATTAAAGCAGGCTAAAAGTAAAGCAGAATGCGCCCTAGGGCGCATTCTGCTTTACTTTCAGCCTGCTTTAAATTAATATCTGCTAGGATATTGAAAAAAATTCTTATGATACATATTCATGACAGTATGAAAGGGAACTATTTTCTTTGGCGGATGAATAAAATGAATGCGCTAAAAGTCGCTTCTATTGGGGAAAGGGTTAAGGCACATTCTGCTTAATACTTTCAGCCTGCATAAACTACCATCTGTCAAAATACAGAAATATTTCTTATTTATGCATAATGAAGACTCAGAAAATCAGAATGCAACTTCAGGCATAATTCTGCTTTACTTTCAACTTGCTTAAAGTAGTCACCTGTAAAAGCAAGGTAAGGTGTAAAGGGTTAGTACAATTAATTGCCTCATCTTCACCTATGAGTACAGAGCTCCCTCACTATAACGGCCCCCTGAACAACCATTCCCTCCTTAAAACAATGATTACTGCTGTTCCCCAAACAAGACCATTATTTCCAATCTTTCCATGTTTGCAATACATGTACACTCAGCGCAAAAAGAAATGCACATTTTTTATCAAAATATTATTTCTATGTAGAATTAAGGAACGTATTTGTGAATTATTATTGAATCATTATTGAATTGATAGCATCACAACCTGTACTAATCGGTGCAGTGTTTTAAACAGGCTGTATTTAACTCTTTCGCTGCTAAATTAATCGTGAGGTTTTTACCCCTTTACCGTTTCATTGTCGTCTGCTACAATTTTGTTGTTTGCAAGATTGTTTCAAAGTAAAATTCAATGTAGAATGACTTAAAACAAATCAATACGAGTGTCAAACAGTTTGGATCCTGATCAGACGCCGCATTATATATGCGGCGTCTGATCAGGATCCAAACTGTTTGCAAACGCTTTTTGGCGTCATTAAGAGGGAAATGGTTAAAAGGCAGCACAATGTCTTTTGAGTATTTTTGTCTGAACTTGTTGCAGAATTAAAAAAATCTTGAGATATGGTCTTTCTATTCTAATCTTAATCTGCGCCTGAGCACGATGTGCGTTTCTTTTTGCACTGAGTGTATATCGTCTGCTGTTTTTTTCTCAAAGTCGCATATTGAACATTTGGGCTGAAGAAACATATACAATTACATGTAAAATAATGATGAGTGCTATAAACAGCTTGAATCCAGATCAGAAGCCGCGTAACAAGGCATCTGATCTGGATTCAAGCTGTTTGCAAATATAAGCCAATTTCCCTCCCTATAACAACTCCCTCCAAACAACACACAGTCTTTGTCTCCCATTGCGTGTTATTCTGTTATTCTCTGCAGTCAGTTTCCATGAAAACCTGCTCAGAAATCAACAGAGGAGCCAAACAAACAAGCCAGGAACACAGGTATAGGTCACAGACAAAACCAATTACAATACCTCTACCTCAGTTCTGAGTGGGAGTATACAGTGGTAATGAGTTGATTACTTAACTCTTTGCATGCTAGTAGCGGATATAGTGAATCTATAACACCACCGTGAGTGTCAGATAAGAATATCTCACCCAAGTTTTGAAGATATTTTTGGAACACGAGGCTTTGCCGAGTGTTCCAAAAATATCTTCAAACGAGGGTGGGATATTCATCTGACACTCAACTGTGGTGTTAGATTTGTTTTCTCACCTTGTCAACCCAAAAAACGCGTTTAACTTGCTACACAGTGGCGAGTTGTATTTTAAGGCGCTAATACATGCATGACGAGGTCATAACAACGGCAATAACAACCAATCATAAGATAGTTCGGCTTGTCTGTCCGGACAGATAAGGTTATCTCACACCCCCTAGATTTCGGGATACCTCTGTCCGAGAGGTGAGAAATATATCTGCCATAGTGATTGCCTCTGCAAACAGTTTGGATCCAGATGAGATGCCGCATTAAGCCGCGTCTCATCAGGATCCAAACTGTTTGTGCACACTGACCATGTTTTGAAAAGAAATTGAGAAAAATCTATTTTTAAAACAAGAGCAGACGACAAATGTTGCAAATGAAAAAATTACCCAGCATGAAAAGAGTTAAGGAATGCAAAGACTGAAGATCGCCTTTTTTCGTGTAATCTCGGCATTTTCCGTGTTCAACGGAATATACCGAACACTCCCCTATAAAAACTTGAGGATACTGTTAGAAACTATCCGAACAAAGTCCGAAACATTGCAAATCTCGTCTTGAAAATTTGCTTAGCCTTCCCCGCACGGGTTCGAATCCCGACAGAGCTCAATAATTTTTTCTTTGAAAAATATGTTTTTTTTTTATAAATCCTTTTCCTTAACCAATAATTAGATGTTTATAATTGCGCCTAACATCGATTTGCAAAAATATTTAATTTTAAGCCAAATTTTGTGTTCAGTCTTTATAACGTGTTCAAGGTCTCCAACACTTTTTCGAAGACAAAATTATTTTTTTCAAGTTAAGTGTGTGTAAATGTCTTCATATTTTGGATTTAGATTGCGTAGGTATTGTATGAAAAAATAAGCAAGTGGTTTGCTTTGCCCCGGTTAACATATTTGTACAACTTTTAAGCCATATAATGTCAAATCGTATGGAAAATAGTACATATTTTTAAGAAAACGGTTCAGATTTTTTAAGTTTTTACATCAAGTGATACAAATATTGGGAAAATAACTTTTACTTTGTGATGTTCACTTCTTCTGCCATAGGCATGGCATGACAAAGTATCAGTATTTTTGGTTAGAATAGATAACAAGGGCCACTATGGCCCTAAATCGCTCACCTGGTAACCATGTAACCATGTACACCGTGTGACCTAGTTTTTGACCGGGCATGACCCTCATTCTAACTTGACCTCGATTTCAATGAGACAAACATTTTGTTCAAGTTTCATGAAGATTCAATGAATTTTGTAGTCTGTATAGAGTGTTAACGAGGTTTTTCGATGATTTGACCTAGTGACCTAGTTTTTGACCGGACATGACCCACATTCGAACTTGGCCTAAATTTCATTGAGGCAATCATATTGATGAAGTTTCATGAAGATCCAATGAAATTTGTAGTCTCTAGAGTGTTATCAAGGTTTTTCGAAGATTTGACCTAGTGACCTAGTTTTTGACCGGACATGACCCACATTCGAACTTGGCCTAGATTTCATTGAGGCAATCATATTGATGAAGTTTCATGAAGATCGGATGAAATTTGTAGCCTCTAGAGTGTTAACAAGGTTTTTAGATAATTTGACCTAGTGAACTAGTTTTTGACCGGACATGACCCACATTCGAACTTGACCTAGATTTCATTGAGGCAAACATTGTGACCAAGTTTCATGAAGATCCAATTAGATTTGAACCTGGTAGAGTGTTAACGAACAATTGTGGACGGACGGACGGACAGACGACGGACATCCAGCGATCCTAAAAGCTCACCTTGGCACTACGTGCCAGGTGAGCTAAAAATCACCTTTCAGGAATATTTGTCTTTTAATTTTCTCGCATATTTTCCTACATGTAAGGCTATATACAATATTTCAAATATTTTCGAAAAGAGACGGCGAAAGGCCTTCATATTTCACACAAGACAAGGGATTTACATGTAGTATTCACTCGTGATTTCAGTTTTACATTACAATTATCCTACCTTCAGTGTTGGAATACCTTAAGCTCACCTATAGCAATATTATGCAACTGACTTAACAGCACTGTAGCATGTTCAGTTGCCACTTGCGGCTTAGCTAGGTTAGCAGTTTGTACCGGTGTGCAGAGTACAGTTGAGAAAATCATTTTTTTTCCCAATAAGAAACATGTTTATGCTAAAACTATTATTTCCTTTGCAAACAGTTTGGAGCCAGATCAGATGCAGGGTAACCCGGCGTCTGATCAGGCTCCAAACTGTTTGCCACTCAGATTAAAACTGGTAGTCAGAATTGTCAAGAAGTTGTCATTTTCTATATTCCATTGCAATGTGTGTGTTTCGTTTGGGTTTAAATGGAAGAATAATGTTTTCTACACTGTATTTCAGACCAGGTAGCCTGAACTCGCAATAGATGGCCAACGACAGCCATCAATTTCTTTACTGAACTCATGACTGTTAATAATTTGCACATGATTCTGGCTACCTGCCATGTATGATACAGCTAGCTAGTGGAGATGTTATTTCCCAATAAACGTGTTTGTGCTAGAACAATAATTTCTGTTGCAACCAGTTCGGAGCCAGATCAGATGCCGGGTAACCCGGCATCTGATCAGGCTCCAAGCTGTTTGCCACTCTGATAGTCAGAACTGTCAAAATGTTGAATTTCATACATTTTATTGCAATATGTGTTTCATTTGTGCTTACCGGTAAATGGGAAAGAATACATAATGTATAATGGCCACTGTAATTAATGACCTTGATGAAAGCATTAACGAGCTGTAGATAATTCATTCACATACTTGTAATAATCATAAACATCTACGATTAATCCTTCAATCATATTGTACAGAATTAGTGGTGAATCCTATTATACAGGTTTAACTGTACAGTGCCCCCTCCCTTCAACGACCCTCTGAACAATGATTCCCTCTATACAACAAAGCTTGCCGCTGTTCCCCCAAACAAGACAATTATGTCCAGCCTTTTCACAGCTGTAATATCGTCTGCTTAAAATTGTCGTCTGCTGTTTTCCTCAAAGTCACATATTGGACATTTTGACAGAAAAAAGCATAATGACGAAGGACAAACAGCTTGAATCCAGATCAGACGCTGCGTAACGCAGCGTCTGATCTGGATTCAAGCTTTTTGCAAATGTAAGCCGATTTCCCTCCCTATAACTACTCCCTCTGAACAATGCTCACAATGTTTTTCTCACCTCCCGAAATCTAGGGGGTGTGAGATAACCTTATCTGTCCGGACAGACAAGCCGAACTAATGGAACTATCTTATGATTGGTTGTTATTGTCGTTGTTTTGACATCGTCATGCATGCATTAGCGCCTTAAAATACAACTCGCCACTGTATAGCAAGTTAAACGCGTTTTTAGGGTTGACGAGGTGAGAAAATAAATCTAACACCACAGTTGAGTATCAGATGAATATCCCACCCTCGTTTGAAGATATTTTTGGAACACTCGGCAAAGCCTCGTCTTCCAAAAATATCTTCAAAACTCGGGTGGGATATTCTTATCTGACACTCACGGTGGTGTTAGATTCACTATGTCTCCCACTGTTGTAGAGAGGGAGCACTGTACTATGAATTCACCTGCCATCTTTATCTAAAATCTTCTGGGGCCCGTTTCATAAAACTTCTTACGACAAATGTTGTCGTAAGTCAAAACTTTAAAATACAGTTAATCTGTGATTTCTCTATCTAATCCTTTCTTGTGACATCTTTTTGGAATCGTCTTTTCAAGACGATTCCAAAAAGATATCACAAGACATGATTAGATTGAGAAATAAATAATAATTGAGAGTTTTATAATCTGACTTACGACAACATTTGTCTTACGAAGTTTTATGAAACGGGCCCCTGATCTACAGTGGAGAAGTTGAACATGTTATTAATCTTTCCAGTTGAAACAAAATGGAACATTGCATATTGCATTAAAATAAAAAAAATTGCAAATTTGAAAATGTCAACATTTTTTTTTCTTCATCTGAATAGCAGTTTAGAGCAGGGTTTTTTACAGTTTAGAGCCTGGTCAGATGCTGGGTTACCTGGTATTTATCATATCTGCAGAGCTCCAGATAAGGAGAGTATTTCAAAAACTCAAATCTTTATTTCTGCTTTAAACTCTATGGTGTCACTACTCATTAGAATCGTCTCTTCGAGACGATTCTAATGAGTAGTAACACCATAGTATTTGGTGCTGAAATAAGTGAGAAAATGTTGGATTTGTTCAGTTTACTCCCTCTTATCTGGAGCCCTGTATCTGGCTCCAAATTAACTGTTTTGCAACAGTTATAAGGCTTTAACACATGTACATTCAGTAAACTCTTCATGAACAAACAGTGTATATGCAAGGGGAACACTTGTCCTACGCAAACAGTGGAGACCCTGATCAGAGGGCCCCTGCAGAGCCCTCTGATCAAGGTCTGCACTGTTTGTCATTTTGCAAGATATTGTTAAAATCAAGCCTAAATAGACAAAGATAGGCTAGTCTTAATTGGACAATGGAATTGTCCATTGAAAGTTCCAGGGGCGAATGAGATAAGCATAAACACATTAACTGGAAAAGAATAACATTTTCTCCACTGTATCCATTTGCACTGCCTGCCGACTTAATGTGTATGTTTACCATTTCAAAACAAGATACTTCTTCATACAACAGCAATAAAATTCAACTCTGATATATATGTAACAGGAGTTTATCATGTTGTACTGTTTATCAAGATTAACTCTTTGCAATTTATTATGGTTAACTACCCATTAGCACCAACTTTAAAATTTGACACAGTTTGCAGCCAACATTTGTAAGTGTTATCCCAGCAGCCTGTGTGGCAAAAAAATCACCCAAAAAATTACTCACAGTTTCCTCTAGCTCTTTGTCAGTGGTTGCTCTATGTGCAAGTAGTTATAGTTCTTTTTGATACCCTTCAAACTCTAAAATAACATCACCTGCTGCTTTAATTTTGAAATCTATTTATTTTTCTCTGTTGGGCAGATATGATTATCATATTATGATCTTGTTCAGGCCAAACATTTGTAAGGCCTAAAAAAAAAAGATGTGTGTTTCCGGTTTCCCGACCGACCCTATTTTTTACCCCCGACCCTAAAGTTTTTAAAGAAAATTAAAAAAAAAAAAAAATTAAAAAAAATTTTTTTTTTAATTTTTTTTAGGGAAATTTTTTTGGTGAGTGGAAAAGATATGGGAGGGGAAGGGGGTCGTTATTCGGCGCCTGTTACAGAAGGAAAAACGCCCTGTATTTAAAGCAAACACACATTTCTTTAAAATATAATATTTATTTGATGCAATGGTTTTCAGATTGAAACAAGAACTATTTCACATAATTATATTATGAAATACCTTACAATTTAAACTTGCAAATCAAGATAAATCATTTCAGACACTTTCAATGTTGAATACAACAAGAGCAAGGTCATTATTTGTCATATAAACCCATCCTTTGATTGTAAAAAAAAATCCGCATATATACCCTATATAAAAACTTTTTAAAAAATAAAAACTTTTTCCTACCGACCTACCCTAAAATTTTGAGAGGGTGAAACCAGAAACACACATATTTTTTTTTTAGGCCTAAGGCCTGTTAATATTTACTTATTTAGAACTATATTTAAAGTTTCTAGCATCCTGGTGAGACTCCATGTTACCACTTTACTTCAATAAAGCACCCCCCCAAAAAACCTCTTCCCTCCAAAATATAATTTGTAGTTAATTCTATATCTTTGGTTTGAAAAAGGCAAAAGAAACGCAAGGGATCTTCTCACAGATACATAACCAGTTATAACAGGTGGGTACCCAAAACCTCTTGACAGAAAATTGTGCTAATGATCTAATTATTTGTAAATCTCTTTTGTTATTGGGTTTTCTGTACAAAGGTGATGTTATCTATAACTTAATAATCAACCTACTCAATCATAAAGTCAATCATCTCGACCTACCACATGTAAACCCTTTACTCCATAGACTGTTTCTGGTTTTGAAGACAGATGGCCACTGAAAGCAGGTTGAAAGTAAAGCAGAATGTGCCTTATAATCCATTCCCCCATAAATACACATTTGATTTATTCCTTCATGGTAAAAAATAGTTCCAATTTATAAAGTTATGATTGTGTACTATTAGAAAATATTTTCTATTCTAGCAGATGATAGCTTAACCCATTACCCCATAGCCTGTTTCTAGTTTTGAAGATATGTGACCACTTAAAGCAGGTTGAAAGTAAAGCAGAATGCACCTTATGGCGCATTCTGCTTTACTGTCAGCCTGCTTTAAGCTATTATCTGCTAGAATATAGAAAATATTTCCTACGATTTTTATTTGTAACAGTATAGATTGAAACTATTTTCTTCAGTAGAGGAATTAACTAAATGCGTAAAAAGGCGCTTTTATGGGGTAATGGGTTAAAGCAGGCTGAAATTAAAGCAGAATGCACATTCTGCTTTACTTTCAGCCTGAGCTAAGCTACTGTCTGCTAAGAATATAGGACCAATTTCTTATGATGCACATTCACTACTTAATACAAGAGAACTGTTTTCGTCAGTGGAGGTATAAATTAAATGTTTTTAAAGGCAATATGATCTATGGAGTATTAACCCTTAGCCTTATAGCTCCATATGCAAACAGCTTGGATCCGGATGAGACGCCGAGTAACTCTGCGTCTTATCCGGATCCAAGCTGTTTGACACTCGGACAACATTTTCAGCAATTTTGAGCAACTTTGAAGCACTTTGAAACTTGAAGCAGACGAGAAATATAGCAGACGACAATTTATTTGGCGGGCAAAGGGTTGACAGTTAAATAACTTTGCTTTTGAGTGGCTGCTAAATACCCAGTTAACAAGATTTTACTGTATAAGTCTATATATTCAAGAGAATTTCAAAAACTCAAATACAATTTGATTATTATTTGATTATGATAGCTAGGTCATGTTTATGAATACAAACAAAGACATAGTGTATCGAACAAGTTTATCTTTAAGAATCTGATATAGCCTCTTCTACTACCAGTGCAACAAGAACAACAACAATAACGACAACAATAACCAAACAATAACAATCAGTACTTAACCCTTTGCACGCTAGCAATGGAATCGTGATTATCTTTGCAAGCAGTTTGGATCCTGATAAGATGCCGCGTAATGTGGGGTCTCATCAGGATCCAAACTGTTGACATTTGACATTCTGATTCTATTTTAAAAAGAAATGTTGAAAAATCTGTTTTTATAACAGAAGCAGACGACAAATAGTTGCTGAAGAAAAAATTACTCAGCATGCAAAGAGTAATCATTTTTGTGCTAAATAAGTATATGCCAACATACTTTTGTTTTTCATCTGGGTCCATGCTGTGACCTTAAACCCTTTCCTCCCTGAAACCAAATGGTTCAAGAAATATTTTTTCAACTTTAGTCTAGTCCATTTTTTAGGGAGCCCTCTGATCAAGGTCTACACTGTTTGCACAGGACAAGTGTACTCCTCACAGATACGCTGTTTGCAAATGACGCATATGCATGACTAGGGTCCAAAGAGTTAGGCAATATAAAAATAACGTGGATTAAGCTTCTAAATGATATTTCTGCCTCAATTCAGTCTTGCGTTAAGCAACCACATTAGACAATGAAAAGAAGTCTTTGTTTAAGTGTTCCTTATGTTGAGGTTTTAGTGTATTTCTCACATCAGTGTTTAGATTGAAACTGACTTGTCAATTACAGTCAGTATTGTACTAAGCAATCACACAGAGAAGCATATTTTCATGTGGAGAATTCTCTTATTCTTAGACCCAGAAACTGCTTAAAAGCAGGATAGTTTTAAATAAAGTAGATCAAATTTTCAGCTCCTATAAGTCAGTCAGCTAGCCTCCTGCTTTATTTTTATCCGACATCAAGAAAACACAAAGTCATGTATGTATTTCAGCTAAATACAGCATATGGGAATTCTAATGAGTGGTAGCTAGCTACATACAAGATCAACGGTATCTAATATTTTGTCAGGTAGATTGAAATTTTTGTATACACTAAAACTTAAAAGGACCTGGGCCCCGTTTCATAAAACATCTTACGACAAATGTTGTCGTAAGTCAAAACTTTAAAATACATTTAATCTCTGATTTCTCTATCTAATCCTGTCTTGTGACATCTTTTTGGAATCGTCTTTTCAAGACGATTCCAAAACGATGTCACAAGACTGGATTAGATGGAGAAATAAATAATAATTGAGACTTTTATAATCTGAGTTACGACAACATTTGTCGTACGAAGTTTTATGAAACGGGCACCTGCATTGCCAATAAACACATTCAAACATAGGACAGGCTTGCATACAATAGCTTATTTTCAGTTACAATCCAATCATTACCCCAGTCCATTCATTTATTTTTGTCCTGCACTTTCCTTCCACCTTTAAGAAAGACCGATGTATAGTTTTTTCTAACAAAGATTTTGAACTTTTATTTTACTACAGTCGTAAGTTTAATTCTAAATGCTAGAATGCAAGGCAACAGCTTGGAAGACATTAACCAACCAATTTGTTTAAACATTTATCATTTTATTGATTTCCACATGATTTGTGTGATTGTTCATTGGAGTAAATTAGTATATAATACTAAATTCTATTTTCAAATTGAAAGCAGAAATATTATCATGCCATTATAAGGCACAACTATTTCATATGTAGACAGTTTGAATCCAGATAAGACATTGAATAACTCGGTGTAATGTGTTTGACACTGAGACAGTACTTTCACAGTTGTAACCGGGAGGGAAAGGTCATTTTCAGTTCAAAGTGCATGAACTTTATTTGTTGACAAAACAAAATAAAACTAATATTAACTCTTTCCTCCCTGAAACTTAAAATGGACAATTCCAGTTTCCATTTTAGTCAAGTTCATTTCTGACTTTTAAGGGTTGTTTTCGTCAATATTTGGCATTATAATGACAAACAGTGAATTAAGACCCTGATCAGAGGACTCCTAGGAGCCCTCTGATCTGGGTCTTCACTGTTTGCACAGGACAAGTGTACTATTCACACATACACTGTTTGAAAAGGATGCCTATATGCGGGACTAGGGTTCAAAGGGTTAAGCAAAAGTAGGGCGATTATAACCCTTATAGCAAGAAAACCAGATATATACAGTAAAACCTCTCTATAACGGCCACTAAATTATGCAAATTATTAGGTGTTTACAACAGGTGACTGCTTAAAGCAATTAAGGTGACAGTAAAACAGAACACTCCTTTAGGAGCTTTCTGTTTTACTATTACCTTGCTTTAAGCTGTCAGCTGTCTTTTATACAATCAATAAGCCTTCGTTTTAGTGGTTGGTGTAGAGAGTTTTTTTCTGTACATCCTTTATTATATAGTGTAGACTCAAATCAAAGGGATTCTAAAGAGCTCTGTGATCAAGGTCTGCACTGTCTTGTCAATTATGATACTTACAAGTATATTGGGGACAAATCCCTCAAGAGTCCAAGTTAACCCATTACCCCATAAATACGCCTTATTACGCCCTTAATTTATTATTCTACCGAAGAAAAGAATTCCAATTTATACTGTCACAAAACAAATAAGAATCATAAGAAATATTTTCTATATTCTAGAAGATAATAGCTTAAAGCAGGCTGAAAGTAAAGCAGAATGGCACATTCTGCTTTACTTTCAACCTGCTTTAATTGGTCACCTGTCTTCAAAACTTAAGGCTATGGGGTAATGGGTTAACTGGTCTTTTATTAGAAAATTGGTGGGTCCATTGACAACTCAGCATTGTAATGGTTACTTAACCCTTTCCCCCATAGAAGCGGCTTTTAGCGCATTCAGTTTATTCCTCCGCTGAAGAAAATAGTTGCTGTTCATACAGTTATTAATATGTTTCATAGGGAATATTTTCTTTTTTGTAGCAGGTGGTAGCTTAAAGCAGGCTGAAAGTAAAGCAGAATGTGCCTTAAGGCACATTCTGCTTTACTTTCAACCTGCTTTAAGTAGTCACCTTTTTTCAAAACAAGAAACAGGTTATGGGGTAAAGGGTTAAAGTATGTTGTAAGCAAGATACACTATCATCTATGGGAGACAAATTAAATTTTTTTTATACAGGTGTAAAATTTCACAAAAGCTTTTGAAAAATGAGTTTTGACACAGTATGAACAGAACATTCAGAGATATTTGAAAACAGCTTTGGGTTGAAAGCAGAACATAATTATTCATCGCCTCAATAAATCTTAAACAATATTCAGCATTTTTTCCCATGGTAAAAAGCCTATTGCACAAAAAAGTATATTTGTTAAAGAATATTTGTTACCCTGCACCTCATTATGTCTCTAACTCTTGGCACACATATAGTAGTGAAAACATGAAAATTAACCAAAATAATGCAAACAGTTTAGATCCTGATAAGCTGCATGATCCTGCATCAAATCAGGGTCCAAACTGTTTGACACTCTGTACCTGTTTTAAAAAGAAATTTAGAACAAGAGCACCACATGCGGTGTCAACGCTTGTCTACAATTATGGCCATTATTAAACCCACCCTATTTTACTTCTTAATGACCTAATGACCTTGACCTTTGTTGGCCATGACCCAAATTTTACTGAGCTCAAGACCAGTCTGTTTGAAATGAATATACATACCAAATATTATTAAAAGTCTTTATCACATAAAGTTGGGCCAACGTTAAGATTTCGGACGACCACAATGCCACATGAACCAGTCTACTTGGAATTCTGAGTAGTTCAATAAATACTAGTTTAAATTAGTTGAGAGTGTAGGCTTCTTAGAAGGAGCCCCCTGATCTGGTCTTCACTGTTTGCAAAATGTAATGAGTATATTTTAAACAGGACCATGGTGTTGAAATAGTAATTGAATCCTTCAAGTATTTTACACCAGTAGGACACCCGGCCGGCCTCTACCAAGTCTTAGACACTCAGATAAAAAGCCTAATCTTTTGCAATTTGTTTCAAGTCTGAAAATGTCTGACTTGGTTATAATCAGACTTGGTGGACTGAATGTCCCTTAGCTCAAATTGTGTTCGTGGGGCCATATTAATTGTTCAACTGAGTAGACCCAGATGAGACAGTTTCAGCTGGGCTTACAGTTTGTCTATGTTTTTGTTGACACAAGTTTACTAAAGTTAGAAATTAATGGATTAAACACAGACACAATACTTTGTATCAAAACAATCTTTTCACTGTCAATTCATTAAGGCACAGACTATTGACTATCGAAAAAGGGGCATGTTTCCTGATTTAAAGGCTAGTAATATTTTCCCTGAAAACGGTAAAAATGGAACACTCAATCTCCATCCAACAAAACTACCACTCTTCTGTAATACTGAAATGAGTATTACCTCTGGGTTGAAACATAAACATCAGGGTTTAATGGTAAAGGGGAAACCCAGACAAAGTCAGGTTTTACCGTAATCTGCTTTTTAAAAATTAAATACAATATTAAGCCTATAATCTTTGTGGTGAAGTAATATTATAAAGCTAGGATAGGCTGCAGATTTTTAACGGTCAATTTCCTTTGATTCTTTGCATGCTTAGTAATTGTACTTTGTTAGCTTAGATTTTGCTTCAGTCCTTAGATATTAAATATAATAGATATTAGTTCATTATGAATTAACATCTATCAATTGAGCTATTGCATTGACTTAATTATTATAAATGAAATTGACCCAGAAAAAGATCAAGGGCAGACTCATGTCAAATTTATCCTATAACAAAACATTGCAAACTTTGATTTATCAGACACTCAGCTCCTTCAGGAGCTCTCTGATCGAGCTGGGTCAGTGGGTCTACACTGTTTTCAAAAAGCATCATAAAGATAGGCTAATACTTTTCATACTAGATGTCTGTTGTAAATATTGCCACTTAATGAATATAACATACCAGTATTTTTTTCATCAAAAGGCATTATAATGAGGTACTCACGATTGTAATATGATAATACAATCAAACCTGTATTATTACCCCTTGGCCTGCTGCATTACCTTTGAGGTTGTTTTGTTTATTTAATCCTCCACTGAGGAAAATATTTCCAATTTAAGTAGTCATGAATATGAACCATAATATTATTTTTTTCTTATATAGACAAATGATCCACTTGTCCAGCCCTGATATACAAGTAGATGGTAGCTTAAAGCAGGTTGAAAGTAAAGCAGAATGTGCCTTAAGGCACATTCTGTTTTACTTTCAGCCTGCTTTAAGTGGTCACCTATTATCAAGACTAGAAACAGGCTATGGGGTAATGGGTTTCCGATGGCCATCTGTCTTTAAATATCACCTGGCTACTTACTGAATCAGTGTTCATTTCATACAGGATTGCCTGTGCAAAACCTGGACCATTATTGTTATTAATACAATATCGCTAACTTGGTAATGAGGTAAAAACCTAATGACCTGTTGATACCTAACGATCAATGTGTTACTGTTAGACAGCCCTCAGAGTCCTCATTATAAACACATTCTTTCTCTCTTTATACACAAAACAAAACTGGTTTGAAGCAACACATTTTTAAGCCATTACCCCATAAATACACCTTTTTATGCCTCTAATTAATTCCTCCACTGAAAAAAATAGTTCCAATTCATATAGTCATAAATGTATACATGTACTATGAGAAATATTTTCTGTATCCCAGTAGATAGTCACTAAATAAAGCAAGCTGAAAGTAAAGCAGAATGCACCTTCAGGCGCATTCTGCTTTACTTTCAACCTGCTTTAAGTGGTCACATATTTTTAACTCTAGAAACAAGTTATTGGGTAATGGGTTAAAGTAGCATGGTCCTTGGAGATCTCTCAAGGCAGAAGGCATCTTTATGCTGGATAAAAGTAATGCAGGAAGCTTCCAATAATGAAGCTTTCTGCATCACTTTTACCAAGCAATAGCCCATTACCAGATAAATACGCCTTTTACACCTTTAATTAATTCCTCTACTGAAGAAAATAGTTCCAATTAATACTGTCACAAATAAAAATCATTAGAAATAATTTCTATATTCTAGCAGATAATAGCTTAAAGCAGGCTGAAAGTAAAGCAGGATGTGCCTTTAAGGCACATGCTGATTTACTTTCAACTTGCTTTAAGTGGTCACATATCTTCAAAACTAGAAACAGGCTATGGGGTAATTGGTTAAGCAACCACCTGTCAAAAGACATTTCCATTGTAAGGAGGCAGCTAGTATATTCCAGGCAGAATATAGGTTAATTTGTCTACATGGCAGCTGATACTTCTATCGCCATGGTTACTAACACAGACTTGCTGCTGTACTAATGACAAACATATGACCTCCCACATGACATACTACAGTGTTTTATAATAGTGTTTGTTAGTAATTGGTTATGACCTATGTGAAGGTCATCAGGCTACAGTAATGAATCAGAATGTATTCTTCTTGAAGTCAAACTTCAGTATCTCAAACTCACTAATAAAGTCAATTTGACTTTCCCCGTACTTCTACAGTTTAATTTCAATATTTGAAAATCACTTAACCCAATACCCCATAAAAGAACTTTTTATCCACTGAAAATAATAGATCTACTTTATGCAATCATGAACATGTAAAATAAGATTGTTTTTATATGCCAGCAGATGATAGCTTAAAGCAGGCTGGAAGTAAAGCAGAATGTGCCTTAAGGCACATTCTGCTTAACTTTTAACCTGCTTTCCATATTTAGAAACAGGCTATGGGCTAAAAGGTTAAGTCGAACATAATCTGTATTATCATAGACTTGTTTTAACTTTATAGGTAACCTTAAGCGAGTTTGATATATCAAAGATGGACTGTACTTATAGTATGCAGCCCATTATTTGTTACAAGAGCATGTTGTCAGATATAGCATGTGTATAACTCACCTGTGTGATACTCAGGTGAGTCTCACAGACTCATTGTTTTGTCTCAGAAACTCATTGTTATTGATGTGTCACATGACTCATTGTTATTTTCAGTCACATGACTCTGTTACTGATTTGTCACATGACTCATTACCATATTATTTTTAGCCATTTTTATGACCATGACCGAAGGGCTCCCTCTCAATCTTAGGCTCTGATTGCAAATTGTAATTTTGTTTGAGTGTATAGTATATGATATTGTGTGACAGTTGCAAATGTAAGCTAGTCTCAGCTGGGTGGTAAATTGCAATCAATAAAGTCAATCAACTCATAATTTCATTATATTAACCCTTAGCCTGCCACTCACGACTATAGCTCCATATGCAAACAGCTTGGATCCGGATGAGACGCCGAGTAACTCGGCGTCTCATCCGGATCCAAGCTGTTTGACACTCGGACAACATTTTCAGCAATTTTGAGCAACTTTGAAACTTGAATCAGATGAGAAATATAGCAGACAACAATTTATTTGGCGGGCTAAGGGTTAAGTGGAAACCTATCTTCAAAATTAGAAACATGCTATGGAGTAATGGGTTAACAGGTAATACAACACCAGGATTTTTTTTCATTTATAGTTTTTGATAAAGTTTGCAAACACTTTGGATTCAGACGAGGCCCCACAATTGTGGGGCCTCGTCTGAATCCAAGTTGTTTGACACATACACTGTCAAATCCATTGTCAGGGATACAGAATAATAAGTTTTTTCTTATGAAATTAGGTACATGTATTTATTCCTTATTTTACAGAATTCAGTATTTGCAAGTTTTATTGGGTATTGGCAATTTCCGTAACTGGATATTATTCATGTTCTGATTAGTTATCCAAAAATTTCTTTGCTTTTCATTACTCCTTATATTGTGAAAAACAATTGATTTTTCCACAATTTTAATTGGGTAAATACCCCAGTACGCGCCTTATCTGTAACCTTGAATTTCTGCAAAAACTAAGGTTGAAACAACAATGTTTACTGAGACATTAAAACCCCAAAGCAACACAGGAAGATTTGTTAATACATCAAGACTTAATGCACATGTCAAGATAACAAAATTTACAGAGAACAAGACAATTTATTGCAATTTCATTGAAATATCAGCTAATATGAACTTTACATTGTTGGGTATACGTACAGTAACTCTTGTGTTATTACTAAGTCTCTGATATGAAACATGGACATCTCTAAAAGACATATCTCGCAGTTTATAATGAAGGACAAAAGCAATGCAGAAAGCTAGCTGACCTATAGGAGCTGACACTACATTATTTTAGTCCTGTATTAAGCTGCCAGATAATATGACATAAAACCTCTTCATTGACTTCCTCTTTATTTGTTCTACTGTTCTGTAATTATCAAACAAATACATGTATGCAGAAAGCTTCAAATCAAGCTGCATGCTGTTTTACTAGTTTAGGTTAATTGTTCCAGAGAGACAACTTATATAACTCATAGGAAGATTAAAAGCTTATTGTAAGGACTAAAAGTCAGGTAACAACTTGAAGCAGAATGAAAGTAATACAGAAAGCTTCTCTGAGAGTTTCTGCTTTACCTTTAACCCTAATTTCAGGAGCATTCTGCTTTACTTTCAACATGCTTTAAGTATTCACCAATTTTCAAAACAAGAAACAGGCTATGGAGTAAAGGATTCAAACCTGCTTTGATCAACCACCTGCTGCAATTATATACACTACAACACAGGGCTCCAGATAAGGAGTGGTTACTAAATATTTTCTCACTTATTTCAGCACCAAATCCTATGGTGTAACTAATCATTAGAATCTTCTTGAAGAGATGATTCTAATGAGTAGTGACACCATAGGGTTTAAAGCAGTAATAAAGATTTTAGTTTATGATATACTCCCCTTATCTGGAGCCCTGTACAACATTAGCTTTCTTTCCAATGGTCCTAATAATAAGTATTCCCCTGAATTGTGAAACACTCAAAGTATTGTATATCTATTGTTCTGTTCTGTAAGAATAAGCTGTAAAGATTACCCATCAATCACAATCAAACTAGGAATCAGCCAGCCAAGAGTGCTATGAAGTCAGAGTTGCTTCCTGAAGAACATCTGCTGGGTCACACACTCCATCAGCACTGCAGTGTGTTCAGTTGCCATTGTTTGCGGCTTAGGTTAGCAGTTTGTGCTCCGACGTGTGCAGCGGGCAGAGTACAGTTGAGAAACCGTATTCTTTCCCAATAAACGAGTTTACGCTAAAACTATTATTTCCATTGCAAACAGTTTGGAGCCAGATCAGACACCGGGTAACCCAGCGTCTGATCAGGCTCCAAACTGTTTGCCACCCAGATTAAAACTGGTAGTTGTCAAAAAATTGTCATTTTCTACATTTCATTGGAATGCACTTACGTTTGAACGGAAGAATAACGTTTTCTCCACTATATTTCAGACCGGTAACCAACTCGCAATTGATGGCCAACGACGGCCATCAATTTCTTTGCTGAACACACTAATGATCAACCACCCCCACACTCAGCCAAACATTGTTAACAGTAGCATACCTTTCCTTCCCAATACTACAGTCTACCTTGTATCAACACTTTCCTTCATAGTTTGGCCTTTGTCATGCAATGTACAGTGGAGAATACGTTATTAGTTTCCATTTAAATGAAGAAATCAATTAAAGGTATAGAAAGGTGTATCATTGGAGTAAAGGCCTATAGAGGGTAGGCAATCTTCTAGCTAGCTTCTTCAATGTCAAAATGGTTGCTAAAAACAATGTTTGACTGTACTAGAGTTTTGCAATAAACAGTTTTGATCCACAGCCAGTAGTGGTTACATCATATGGCTGCATGGTTATAGTATAATACACTTTCTTGTACAAACAAACAGACATTTAGTAATTGAGTCTTTGCATGCTATATAATTATATAAATATAAAATTGTCAACCACTACTATTCTAAAAGTAGAATTTTCAAAAAAATTGTCTTCAAAATAAGATTAGAGACTCAGAGTATCAAACAGTTTTGATACTGAAATCATAATCTCATCTGGATAATAACTGTTTGCACAGGTACAGTGGAGAATCTCTTATTCTTTCCCGTTTAAACGCAAACATACGCAAAAGCAAAGCACTAAAACATAGAAAAGAACAACTTTTGGACAGTTCTGATAATTCTTGTTTATCTTGGTGGCAACCAGTTTGGAGCCAGATCAGACGCCGGGTTACCCGGTGTCTGATCTGGCTCCAAACTGTTTGCACGGCAAATAATAGTTTTAGCGTAAACGCGTTTATTGGGAAAGAATAACAGATTCTCCACTGTAATCATGATTTTGCCACTAACATGCAAAGAGTTAACATTATGCTGAGGATTGCCTGCTGCAAGAATGTACAGTGTTCCCTCCCTACAATGGCCCTCCCAACAACGACTCCCTCCTTACAACGACATGCATCGCTGTTCCCACGAAAATTATGTTTTATGCTTGCACTGATGCATTATCATCTAGCTAAAATTGTTGTCTGCTGTTTTTCTTACATAAATGACATTTTGACAGAAAAAACATTATGACAAATGACAAACAGCTTGAATCCAGATCAGACGCTGTTTGCAAATGTCAACCAAGTTCCCTCCCTATAACGACTCCCTCTGAACAACGCACATATTTGTTGTCTCCCATTGAGTGTCGTTGTAGAGAGGGAGCGCTGTAGTAACTGTAGACAGTTAAGGCAAGTATATACAACGGTCTTGAAGGCAACCCTTGATGTATCAATTACTGTGAGTTTCAAGATCAAGAGGAAAACAAACCTGGAGGGAAAAGTTGGGGGATTTTCCTCAACCGTTTTTTTACTTTTCAGCTATTACATGTATAATACTCTTATTCAGATTCACAATGGACTGGCTTCATATAATTCTTGGAGTACATGATATTTGTAATCAATTTTTTTCTTTAAACCTATTATTACACCATAAACACACCTTTTTCATGCCTTTAATTTTTATCTCAACACAAGATTTGTTTGTTTTGATTTATGTCCTGTCCATTTCTGCCAATTTTGGCTAATTAATTTGGACGTCTCAGAGAAGGAAACAGATACAGAGGAACCAAGACAATGTTCTGCACTTTTTCAAAAGAGAGACGGCAGCTAGCGTACGTACAGCACTGATACAATTTAAAGATTCATCCAAAGGACATGGTCTCGCATGGGGATCAAACTCATAACCCTTGGATTGGCAGTCTAACACCTTACCACTTGTAGAAAATATATATAGTTACATTACAGTTGTGAATAAATTACATGTATGTATCATAAGAAATGTTTTCTATATTCTAGCAAATTGTAGCTTATAGCAGGCTGAATTCAAAGTAAAGCAGAATGTGCCTAAGAGGGCACATTCTGCTTTTTCAACTTGCTTAAAATTTAAGTGGTTATTCAATACAAGGAAGAGGCTCTGCAGTAAGAACAGTCTGGAAGCTTCTGCAGAGAAAGTATGACACAGTTCTGGGATAGTTTGTAGGTATACACATAAGACATAGCCACTGATGATGAAACAGTGTTTATTACGGTACCGTGCCAGGTAAACATTCAAGGTTCAGCATGTAGACAGCTGCTACTCCTACACCCTGCCAGTTACTCAATATATACAGTAAAACGTCTCTACTACCACCACCACGTTGTGGTAATCATTAGGTTTAGCTCTCTGTTTTACTTTCACCTTGCTTTCTGTCTTTTATACATACAATTAGTCTTCTTTTTTAGTGGTTGTATTAGAGGGTTAAACACAACTATGGAATCTATTGTAATTTGTATAAATGAACTATCAAAATCTGATGAAGCCAGAAGGATGACATAATGGCTACCTAAAGCAGGATGAAAGGGTTGGCAGGCTTTCTGCTTTAATTTCATCTTGCTTTAAACGGCCACCTGTTAAAAAGATTTTCTTACATGCTCGTACTAAATAAATGCAATTATTAGTCTATTGTCTACAGTATGGTAATTCAATGTGGAACTATCTCGGGATATCAATACAGACTATTCTGTATTATCTCATACAAGCATAACCCTTTACCCCATAGCCTATTTCTAGTTTTGATGATAGGTGACGATTTAATTAACCCTTTACCCCACAGAAGCGCCATTTAGCGCATCAAATTTATTCATCCACTGGAGAAAAAAGTTCCAATTTCAACAGTCATGAAAATAAACCATGAGAAATATTTCCTAAATTCTAGCAGATGTCTAAAGCAGGCAGAAAGTAAAGCAAAACGTGCCTTACAGCCAATTCTGCTTTACTTTCCACGGTCCTGCTTTAAGTGGTCACATGTCTTCAAAACTATAAACATGCTATTGGGGAAAGGGTTGAAAGTAAAGCAGAATGCGCCTTTTCAGCCTGCTTTAAGCTATCATCTGCTAGGATGATGAAAATATTTTATTCCGGTACATGTCTATGACTGTATAAATTGAAACTATTTTCTTCAGTAGAGGAATGAATTAACTGCTTCAAGGCGTTTATATTAATTAGGGAAAGGATTAATAAGTATCACCCCTACGTTCTTGGACCCTTCCAAGACAGCTTATTTTACATATAACATTTAGAGATACTCTATTCACCTACTTCAGAGTTTAATTTGCAAACAAACACTTTGGCATTATACCTGTCTTGTATATATTATTTGTGTTCCAGATAATTCTGCACATGCCTATTGTGTCTTGAAACAGATACACCTCCTACAGTGAGAGGTTTTCTAAACAACAATATGACAGAAGTTCTGATTTTTTTTAATTACAAATTGTGACTGCTTTGGCAAACAGATAAGATTCTTGACAAAGCAACAAGATTCTTGACAAAAAGTAACAAGATTCTTGACAATCTTGAAAGTAACAAGATTCTTGACAAAGCAGTCTCTAAAACGTCTTGCCCTGAATATGCAAGTGACAAAATCAGTTGATGTACTGTAATATCAACCTGTATAGTTTATTGATTACACCTTTTGTTTTACTTCATAGCCTTATTTCAGTGTGTAACCCTTTACTCCATAGCCTTTTCTAGTATTGAATATATGAGACCAATTAAAGCAGATTAAAGTAAAGCAGAATGTGCCTTAAGGCACATTCTGCTTTACTTTCAGCCTGCTTTAAGCTACTATCTGATAGGATATAAAAAAATATTTCTCATGGTTCACATTCATGACTGTTTTAAAAGGAACTATTTTCTTCAGTTGAGAAATAAATTGGCAGTGCTAAAAGGCGCTTCTATTGGGGGAAAGGGTGAACTCTCTACCTGTATCTACTTTTCAAGACATAAACCAGGTTGAAAGTAAAGCAGAATGGACCTTAATTATGATGGTCACCTGTCTTCAAAACTAGAAAGAAGCTATATGGAGTAAAGGTTTAATACAAGCTTGACTGTTACAATATGCTGTATCAGCCTTAATTTAGTGTATAGAACATTGGCACTGTGTGTTTTAGGGGAATGGGTTAAACAAACTTGTCCTGTTGGAAAAGACCTATCAACAATAGGATAGCTTGTCAGTTAAGCAAAGCAATCAATTCCCCTAATAAAACCAAACTAAATGGTCTTTTCATCTTTTCACAATATGTGAAATTCGTTTTATGACTGTCAACTTTGTTTACATTGCCTCTTAGCACGCCGGCGTTTAAACCGAGATAATCTTCGCAAACAGTTTGGTTCCTGATGAGACGCCACAAATTGTGGCGTCTCATCAGGAACCAAACTGTTTGATACTCTGACCTTGATCTGAAAAGAAATTTTGACAATTCTAATTTAAGAATAGTAGCAAACGAAATTTGTTGCTGACGGAAAAATTACCCAGCATGCAAAGAGTTAATCCTTTCAACACGAATTAAATATATTCTTTTTTGGAATCGTTGTCAGCTGGAGTTCTAAAATGTTTTTTTCCTCTGAAGATTTCAAGAAATGAAATCTATGGTAAGTGAAAAACAGTTTGGAACATCAAATGATGCTGAGTTTCTCAGCTTTAACCAAATCGGCAGCTGATCTGTATCCAAACTGTTTGCAAATTAAGCCTTTACCCAATAGCCTGAAAATAGGTGACTACATAAAGCAGGTTGAAAGTAAAGCATAATGCGCCGTAAGGCACATTCTGCCTTACTATAAGCCTGCATTAAGCTACCACCAGCTAGAATAAAGAAGTTATTTCTTATGATACATTATCATGACTGTATAAATTGGAACTATTTTCTTCAGCGGAGGAATAAACTGAATGCACTAAAAGGATCTTCTATGGGGGAAAGGGCTAATGTTATCAACAAATTTGAAAAAAATTAACAACAAGCATGTTATGGAATTACCCATAACCCCATAGCCTGATTCTAGTTTTGAAGACGGGTGACCACTTAAAGCAGGTTGAAAGTAAAGCAGAATGCACCTCAAGGGACATTCTGTTTAACTTTAAGCCTGCTTTAAGCTACCACCTGTTAAATAAAGAAATTTCTTCTGATACATATTCATGACTGTATAAATTGGAACTATTTTCTTCAGCGAAGGAATAAACTGAATGTGTTAAAAGGCGCTAGAATCTATGTGGGAAAGGGGTTAATGTTATCAACAAATTTGACCAAATTATCAACAAGCATGTCATGGATTAAATCAGCAAAGTGCAGATGATGATTAAGGACAACGCCTTGAAAACATTTAATCAATAGCTTCCAAAGCTATCATTTGTAGAGAAAGTTGTGTTTTTTGAGTTTTCCAATACATTATTCAGAACACACTGCAAGGAATCCATGAGCAGAATTGTCATTGAATATATGTACTCACTTCCACACAAAAAACACACATACTCTCCCCCAGTAGCAGGTATTAGCAGAACTGTTTGTTTATACCTCTGTGTTGTCACTGTTATGCAATACAGTGAAGAAAACGTTAGACGCCGGGTAACCCGGCGTCTGATCAGGCTCCAAACTGTTTGCCACCAAGATAAATATGAATTATCAGAATTGTCAAAAAGTTGTACTTTTCTACGTTTTAGTGGATTGCTTTTGCGTACGTTTGCGTTTAAACGGGAAAGAATAATTGATTCTCCACTGTAGCTGAGTTTGCTGATGGAGTCATACAGCAGGGTATAGAAATTGAAGTGTTTTAGCCATTTTCTAACCATTTTTATGTACTACACTAGTACAGTGCTCCCTCTCTACAATAGCCCACCCAACAACAACTCCCTCCTTACAACGACCCTTACCACAGTTCCCTAACTGGACAATTATGTCTAACACTTTTACTGCTATAATATCGTCTGCTTAAAGTTGTTGTCTGCTGTTTTTCTCACTATTACAAATTGGACATTTTGACAGAAAAAAAACTTTATGACAAGTGACAAACAGCTTCAATCCAGTTCAGATGCCACGTTTGCAAATGTAAACCAATTTCCCTCCCTAAAACGTTTCCCATCGAACAACGCAAACAATCACTTAGAGCAGGACTGGTTGAAAGAAAAGCAGAATGTGCTGCTTTTCTTTCAGCCTGCTTTAAGCTACCACCTGCTAGGATATTTAAAAATTTATTACGGTGCATATTCATGACTGTATGAAACAGAGCTATTTTCTTCTATGGAGGAAAAAGTTAAATTCCAAAAGGCATACATATAGATGCAGATAAATGGGTTAACAGAACAATGTCTGTTCAAATGTCACTCGATCACACCCAGAAGGTAAATATGATATTTCACAACGATCAAATGTTGATATGACAGACATATTGCAAACATTAACTCTTTCCTCCCTGAAACTTTAAGGTGGTTAGACAGCGGGCGGCCCGCATCTCGAGTTCCGGAAATGCTGAAGACTTTCACCTGATCTTTGCGGCACGTGCTTATAGTAGAAAATTTAGATAAAGAAAAGTTTGATCTGCTTCAGTGTCTTCTCTGTTAGCCCAGTGGGTACGGTGATTAACTTGCAATCCGAAGGTTCTAGGTTCGATTCCCACTCGCTTCAAAACTTTTTTTTTTAACAAATTGTCCGATTTTAGTGACTAGTCAATTCAACGCAGTGATCAAAGGACAGGCTTTGTTTAGTCTAGTAATAATGAATAATATCAGATGCAAGTAAAGTCAAGTGACAGCTAAATTTGTGAGGATTTATAGCCTATATAACAGATGGCAGCTGAACACAGGACAAAAGTAATGCTAAAAGATAGATCCTAAAGGAGCTTGTATGCATTACTTTTGTTATACATTAAGCAGTCACTTGCCTTTAAAGATCTACAGGCTACCGTATTCAATGGTCCCTTATTACAGGTTTGACTTATGGTATTATTTAGAGCTGACGGCATTTTAAAGTTGAACTCAAGGGAGGTTAGTCGTTTTGTGTTAACATTTTGTCAGAATTTCAGGAAATCATGTATAAAATGTAAATTATACTGTAGATTTTCATTATATTTTTGTGAATAGTAGAATTAAGTTATATCTATCTAATAAGAGTAAAATTAGTGTATGTTAAACAGCTAGATTTTTTGTAATTTGAGATTTTAAGAATTTGACTTTTTTAAAATATTAATTTTTCCAGAAAATATGTCATGAAATACTTTTCTTTGCCCAATATCTTATAGTCTATGTACAGTTTACTTGAATGTACAGAAATTATTGAGTTATATCATTCTATAAAGAAAATATTCCTGTTTATTAAAAAAGGAGCTTTTCTCGACAAAAGGTCCTGTCAGAAAAAAACGGCACTGTAACTTTTTTTTATTTTAACGATTTTTCACTCTCCATATGGTATATTTCAATTTAATCAAGGTTTCAAAGAATTCTGACACAGAATAAGCTGACCCGCGAACCACCTTAAATGGACAATTCCAGTTTCGATTTAAGTCTAGTCCATTTCTGGCTTTTAAGGGTTGTTTTGGTCCATTTTTGGCATTATGACAAACAGTGAAGACCCTGATCAGAGGGCTCCTTTCGGAGCCCTCTGATCTGGGTCTTCACTGTTTGCACAGGACAAGTGTATTATTCACATGTACACTGTTTGAAAAGGACGCCTATATGCGGGACTAGGGTTCAAAGGGTTAAATGATTCACCATAACAACAATATTAACCCTTCCACCATAAAATATTTCAGTGTTCATTCAATATAAGTGACAGCTTTAATCAGGTTGAACGTCAGTTGGAAAGCTTCTAACTTGGAATTTTCTGCTTTACTTTCACCCTGCTCAACCCATCAGGATGTAGGATAAGTTTCATACGGCCCAAGAAGCCCTCTGATCAGGGTCAGCACTGTTTTGTCTAACTTATTTAATTTTTTTCTGAAATATGTGTTAAAAACAGCCCTTTAAAGCGACTCGCAACCAGATGGTGCATTAAAAATAGTAATTTGTAAATTTGTGTCAAACGCTTATATAAATGGTAAAGAATTAGTTTAGGATAAGTTTCTGTTTAAAGATGTATTTCAATAAAAAAAAAATATTGGTCTCTGGTGGGATTCGAACCCGGGGCCCGGCATTGGCGGACAGAAGGCAAAATAGGGGAAACCGCTTAGACCAATGGACCACGGAACTATCCGTTTATCTCGGATCGATTTAACGTATTTCAATGTGTAGCTATCGAAAGTGCATACAACTTCGTAATTCGGCTCGTGTTTATGTCTGAGCCCGTGTAGAGAAGCAACAACAACAACTATACCGTCTACTAGTCGGTATAGAAAAACGATGGAAAATATCTAAAAATCTAAGATTCTGTGACGATTCTTGAGACTTTTTTTGGACTGATCATATTTTTTTAATGTCAGATGCCAAATAATGCCACAAATTTGCTTTTATTTGAGTATTTTATTTTATTTTGACAAGTACACCATCCGGTTGCGAGTCCCTTTAAATCAAAATGAACTAAAATGGAATAGTCCATGTACCGGGTATATCAAATATCCATTAACCCATTACCCCATATATACGCATTTTAACGACTTTAATTTATTCCTCCACTGAAGGAAATATATGTCCAATTTAATCAGTAATGAATATGTATTATAGGGAATATTTTCTATATTATAGTACATGCTAGCTTAAAGCAGGCTGAACGTAAAGCAGAATGCGCCCTAAGGCGCATTCTGCTTTACTTTCAACCTGCTTTATGTAGTCACCTGTCTTAAGTACTAGAAATCGGCTATCAGGTAAAGGGTTAAGTTTTCATTGAAAAAAAAAATCTTTTTCAGCTCCTATAACCTAGAAATGCAACAGACTGGTAAAGGTTACATCAACATACCATATTAGTTTCAGAGAAGAAGACATTTGAAAATTTCACTGCATAACTCTTTGTAAAACTGTGACCCCAAGGACGGGGCCAACTTTGACCCCACCTGGGGTGTAATAAGAATAATCTTGATAGAGGACGTGTGGATATGTGCCACATATCTTATAATTAACCCCTGGCCCTTTTAGTGTTTGATAAGAAGATTTTTTAAGATTTCCTTATTTTTTCCCTTCTATTGCCATGGCAGCCAGAGTTCTTTAAACAAATTTGAAAGAGCTTGACCCAAGGAACATTCCTTTAAAGTTCGTTGAAATCTGTCAAGCAGTATAGGAGCAGATGTCATTTGAAGCAATTGTTAAATGACGCACAACTGACAACGCACAACAACGGACACAGGGCCATCACAAAAGTTCACCTTTAGCCTTTGGCACAGGTGAGCTAAATACTACCATAAAAGGTCCATAAGGGCACTACAATACAATATAGAAAATGACAGTGTTTTGGAAAGGCTGATGATATATTTTAACCTGAATGGCAGACAATTTGAAGCCTATTCAGACGTCAGGTAATCTAGCCTGTTTCCAAACTGTGTGCAATGGTGTTTCTACAAAAACCTGTTTATTGGGAAAGAATAATGTCTTCCTTGATGTAAACTGGGTATGCATGGTCTATCCTTGACATCTATTAAACCCATTACCCCATAGACTATTTCTAGTTTTGATGTCCCGTTTGACTCTTTGTTAATGCAACTGCATATAAGAGGCGTTGCGGAGACCCTGCAATCAAATAGGTTCAAATGGCTTGGCCATGTAGAGAGAAGCTCTAGCTGGATCTCTCAATTCAGATGCCTGAACATCCCAACACAGCGGGGTCCAGGTAGACCAAAGCTTTCTTGGAAGGACCTTGTAAAATGAGACCATGAAGCTCTAGGGTTGGAAAACATCAACCCACAAAACCGCCAAGCTTGGAGAGGGAGACTTCGTTCCAGACTGGACAGCCAGGCCTCACCCTTATAAGAAGGATTAATCAATGGCCTGGTTAAACTAAACTGGATGATGATGATGATGATGATGCTTTAATCTGCTAGATTATAGAAAATATTTCCTACAATACATATTCAAGACTGTATAAATTGAAACTAGTTTGTTCAGTGGAGGAATAAATTAGAGGCATAAAAAGGTGTATTTATGGGGTAATGGGTTAAACAGAAACTCTATAACCAACAAAGTTAACCTTGTACCTGTAAAACTTACTACCTGTATTTAAGTACAGATTATCTGGAATATCTGATAATTATGTAAACCTGGTGCCATACAAACACAAGAACTTGTCTTGACAAACAATGATAATAGAACTGGAATGTCAGTTAACCCTTTGAACCCTAGTCATGCATATATGCATATATGCGTCATTTGCAAACAGTGTACCTGTGAGGAGTACACTTGTCCTATGCAAACAGTGTATACCCTGATCAGAGGGCTTCTTAAGGAGCCCTCTGATCAGGGTCTACACTGTTTGTCGTTTTGACACATATTCTGAAAAACATCCCTAAAACTAGTATTGTCCATTTGAGCTTTTAGGGGGTAATTGGTTAACCAGGAACAATAACAGAACATACACAAAGGTTATAAGGCTTTTGAGCTGAGTCTGAGATTGTTCTCACTCATTTCAGCAGCAGATCCAATGGTGTCATTACTCATTAGAATCGTCTACAAGAGACGATTCTAATAAGGTGTGACACCATGGGGTTTAATGCAGAAATTAAGATTTTGGTTTTTGAATTACTCCCCTTATCTGGAGCCCTGTAGACATTTGAGATGTAATAAGAAATTGAATCCTCTTCGCCATTTATTCCCACAATAAATAGTTGACAGGAGCTGTCTGTTCTGGGTCTACACTGTTTTCAAAAAGTGTCAATCTAAGTGTACGGCAGGAAAGGGGGTAAAATCATGAATGAATCGTCTAGCGAGTCATACTAGCAGGATTTCAATTCATATTACCATTAATTTTATCATATAGACAGAAGCTGACTCAGCATAATGTTCCATTACCCAACTTCTTAGAAGCTCTGATAGAAGTGGAGCATTGATTTTACTGAAGCATTAGTAACTGCAACGCATGCACAAGATTGTATTGATTGAGGCTATGTGATCTTACTAGATAAAATAATTAATCATCTTATAATATGTGAAAGGAGAACTCTGATAGAAAGATGAACCAGCTAATTCTCAGATCTATTTTCTACTTCCTGTCTCCAGGGCTCCAGATAAGAAGAAGTGAACTGATCAAATCCAGCATTTTCACCTTCATGTCAATACCAAATCCTATGGTGTTACTACTCATTAGAATCGTCTCAATGAGACGATTCTAATGAGTAGTGACAACATAGGGTTTAATGCAGAAATTCAAGATTTTAGTTTTTTAAATACTCCCCTTATCTGGAGCCCTGCTTCCTGTCTCCACTAATTAACCCTATCCCCCACTATATAAGTCACTTTTGATGTATCTATAAATCATTCTATGCCTCATCGAAAGGTCTACCTACTTATGCTTCTACTAGTATAACAATGTAATGTCCTGACAAACAGCCAATTTTACTCCGTCCTGACTTGTTTCTAGTACTGAAGATAGTTGACCACTTAAAGCAAGTTGGAAGTAAAGCAGAATGTGCCTGCTTTAAGCTACAATCTTCTAGAATATTGGAAATATTTCTTATGGTACATATCCATTACTGTATAAATTTGAACTATTTTTTGACAGTCGAGCAATAAATTAGAAGCGTAAATTGGCATATTTATGGGGTAATGGGTTCAGCACACTGTATAACCCTTTACCTGATAGCCTAGTTATAATATTGAAGATAGGTGACTACTTAAAGCAGGTTGAAAGTAAAGCAGAATGCGCCCTAAGGCGCATTCTGCTTTACTTTGAGCCTGCTTTAAGCTATTACCAGCTAAAATAAGGAAAGTATTAAATATGACACATATTCAGTACGGTTTATATTGGAACTATTTTCTTCAGCGGATGAATAAAATGCATGTGCTAAAAGTCGCTTCTATCAGGGAAAGGGATAATCAATTTTTGCAATCAGTTCAGAAATGAAAAAAATTTCACTATGTCTATCTCAATATAAAATTCAATTGATTTTCAATTATGAACGACAATTTGATCAACACTAACAAACATTACAAACATCAATGACGTCTTGCCTGTCTTGTCAAGACTTTGCTTATCATTAACAGCAGTAATACGGGGGATTCAATTTGTCATTCTCTATAAATTATAAGACATTTTCTCATTTCACACTAAAGCCTATAATCTTTATTGAATCATTTTCTATAGCTCCTTTTCTAGACTACAGTTATCCCTTGTAACACTGTAGATCTGAAGTGAGGATATTTGTAACATTTGGACCTGGATCAAGCATCAGTAAATGTGGGGCTTGATCAGGATCCAAACAGTTTGTCACTTGGATCCTGTAAAGAAGAGGGACCAATTTCAGACCAATTTTAGCATACAACATTTTCAGCAAGTGACAGTTACTCAAAGGGTTAAAGTCTTAAAGATGTATTCGGTGCACAATTCACCTGTCTTCAAAACTTACAGGCAATGGGAAATGTGCTAAACAATCTTAACCCATTACCCCATAGCCTGTTTTTAGTTTTGAAGACAGATGACCACTTAAAGCATGTTGAAAGCAAGGGAGAATGCGCCTTAGCTCTTTCCTCCCTGAAACTTCAAATGGACAATCCCAGTTTCCATTTTAGTTTAGTCCATTTCTAAATTTTAAGGGTTGTTTTTGTCAATGTTTTGCATTATGACAAACAGTGACGACCCAGATCAGAGGGCTCCGTAAGGAGCCCTCTGATCTGGGTATTCACTGTTTGCATAGGACAAGTGCACTTTCCATATGTACACTGTTTGAAAAGAACGCCTATATGCGGGATTAGGGTTCAAAGGGTTAAGGCGCATTCTGCTTTACTTTCAGCTTGCTTTAAGCTACCATCTTCTAGGATATAGAAAATATCTCTAATTACTTATGGTCCATTTTCATGGCTTTATAAAGTCAAGTTAGTGGAATTATTTTCTTCAATGGAGATATAGATAAGAGGCGTAAAAAGGCGTATTTATGGGATAATGGGTTAAAGAATAGTTTGTAAAGTGTCTATCTCTTACCAGACAGTGTAGTTGGCCGGGTTGAGCCGGGCAGCATCCTGAGTAAGTGTTAGAGCCCGTTCACTGATCTCCCGTCGGTCCACAACAGCACGAAAGTAGTCATACACATCCCGAACTGGAAAAAATCCACACAATTTAGAAATGAATAGAAGAAGATTTGATTTTCATTAATGAGAAATGGGCATTTGCACTGGTTTACATTATCATTACGAAGATTTAATTCAATGTTTTGATTCAGATCTGAAAACTTGGTCGTCTAGCCAAACTGAAATTTTGAGCTAACTGCATTTCTTTTTGCTAAAATTGGGTCTCTTTTCTTACTGAAAATACAATTGTAGTGGTGACAAACAGTTCGGATCCTGGTCATTCAATTAGGAATAATAAGTATGTTCTGAGGTACCTACATGGAGGAAAGAATTATGTTTTGCTTATCGTCACATTCAATAATTATTTCATGTTATCCCTCCCCCCCCCCCCCCATTAGAAGCAACTTTTGGTACATTCATTTTATTCCTCCACTGAAGAAAATATTTCCAATTTATACAGCCATGAAAATGTACAAGAAATATATTCTATATCCTAGCAGTTTGTAGCTAAAAGCATGCTGAAAGTAAAACAGAATGCACCATTCTGCTTTACTTTTAACTTGCTTGAAGTGGTCACCTGTCCTCATAGCTAGAAACAAGCTATAACAGGGCTCCAGATAAGTGGGAGTAAACTGAACAAATCCAAAAATTTCTCACTCATTTTAGCACCAAATCCTATGGTGTTACTACTCATTAGAATTGTCTCTTCGAGACGATTCTAATGAGAAGTGATCGACACCATAGGGTTTCATTCAGAAATAAAGATTTTAGTTTTTGAAATACTCCCCTTATCTGGAGCCCTGCTATAATTTACAGGGTATAACCAGCAGAAGGGTAAACATGCCTAAGCTATCTGCAGTTCAACAAACTGAATGTCAAATCCCAGATTTGCTTCTAAATTTGGCAGTCGTTTCTACCTGCACTAACATTTATCTGGCTCAATGTGAATGGTACATATAAAACTGATATCTGGCCTTAAATAAACCCTCACAATCCTGGGCTTGAGACCCACAAATAATCTCTAACACTCTGATTTGGCATCCAAGCTTCTCCAGGAATGGCAGAATTAAGTTTTAGGTCAAATAATAGGGTTTCAGACAATGCTTGGGTGTCAAGGCTACAGTTATGTTGATGCATTCCAGCTCTGGATATTTCGGAACAGATTTGGCCCGTATCACCTAAACAATGATGCAATAGTGAACCCAGTGTATTTTCCACCACTTTGGGAATTAGTTGGTACCCCTTCAATAAGGAAAGATATGCCCTAAAATGGCATAAAATACTTGATTTTGAGAAAAAATTAAGTTGTAAAAGGCTCATTTGGGGAAAGAATTGGGTCATAAAAGGCTCATTTTGGGGGGAAAAGCCCTTGTTTTCAATTGGGAATGGGTCGCCAAAAAAACCCTCTGGAGCCAACATAATTATTTGTTTGCTACTGAAACATTTAACAGTCTCTTGATACATCTAACGTTAGAACGGTTACCATGCAAAATTTTAAACTTTTGAAAAAATAAGTATTTTATGGTGACTATTAATTTAGGGATATGTTCCCACAATATCTTAAAGTATATAGCAAACAGTACAGACCCTGATCAGAGGGTCTATACTTTATATAGGTGTACAGAGTGTATGTAAGCCTAATACCACTTCTTTGGGAGAAATGGTTAAACCAGGTTAAAAGTAAAGCAGAGTGGTCCTGGAACAATATATGATCCATGTTTATTTTCCAAAATGTTCTACCTGAAGACTACTTTTCTTAGTGCAAGAAAAATTAGAGGTGTTCAAATGCTTATTTATGGAGTAATCCATGGTTAAATTGTTACAGTAACCTATTAATCTTATAGACATGCCAAAAAAATGCAAGTGACAAATAACTTTTATGGAAATTTGCCAGAAAGAAGAGTATCTGGTAACTATCACATCTTTCTTGTTGAGGAGTGCAGACAAGTAGCTGCCAACACTTGTATTAGTAATAGGAACAAATGCATTTCACTGGTACATATTATTGTTGTTAAGTTAACTCATTAATCCCTGAACTTTTTAATGGACATTTCCAATTCTTAAGTCTAGTCCATTTTTGACTATTTATGTTTGATTTTAACAACATATTTCAAAATGACAAACAGTGTAGACCCTGATCAGGGGGCTCCTTAAGGAGCCCTCTGATCAGGGTCTACACAGTTTGCATATAAGGACAAGTGTAATCCTGACAGGTACACTGTTTTTAATGACAAGTATACTCGTCGCTAGGGTTGAATGTGTTAACTCATTTGGGGCTGACATCTCCCTGCTGATTCCAAATTTAATTAAATAATTTCAAAGAATTAAACACAACAATCAGGCGAAATTAAGATATTCAAATTTTAATATTCCTTTGGCGGTCCCTTCATTTTCTGTACCAGTAAAGTTTATTTTAGCCCAGTTATAAGACCTATTTAAATTCTGAAGCTCAACTTTTGACAGGTACATACCGCTGCTACTAATTTGCATGAAAAGATATATCATGCTCTAAATATATACCTGCATTAAATTGACATTTACATTTTCCCTGTCCTAAATAGCTTAACCCTTAAAATGCTCACTTTCCAAATGGCCTCTTCCGTTATGATGGGCAGTCCCATTATCTAAATAATGGACAGTTTTCATCAACTCTTGAGGGGTTTGGTCCCAAAATTTATTTAGAATTTGGTAAACAGTACAGGCCCAGGGACTCGTTAAGAAACGTTGACAGAAATGGTTGTAAGTCAAAATTGTACAATACATCTACATGTAATTTCTGATTTCTCCATGTTACTGTAATCCTGTCTTGTGACATCTCTTTGGAGATTAGACAGGATTAGATGGTGAAATAAATAATAATTATTTTAGACTCTTACTTATGATCATTTTTGTCGTACGACATTGCATAAAACGGGCCCCAGATCCTAAAGAAGCCCTCTGGTCTGGGTCTACTATGTTTAAAAATAATGTATGTACTCATTTCCTGCACAGTTAAGTTCCTGAAAGTTCCAGCTTTAACTCTTTGAACCCTAGTCCCGCATATATGCGTCATTTGCAAACAGTGTACCTGTGAGGAGTACACTTGTCCTATGCAAACAGTGTAGACCCTGATCAGAGGGCTCTCTAAGGAGCCCTCTGATTGGGGTCTACACTGTTTGTCATTTTAACATATGAATATTGTGAAATTCAACCCTAAAAAGTCAAAAATGGACTAGACTAAATTGAAAACAAGAATTGTCCATTTGAGGTTTCAGGGAGGAAAGGGTTTAAAGCAGCCATCTGTAAGGATGTAGAAGTTTCCTATGGCCTTTGTCAGTATAGGAGTAAACTTAGTTGGAATAGGCAGCCGCATAGACATGAAAAGTAAAGAAATACCAGTAATATGAAACAATTTCATGTCACGTAAGATTGCCATGACTGCAAAGGAACCTTATTTTGAGTTATCTTACATGCCCTTGTCATCTGTCATAGAATTTGCAACCCTTTCACCCATAGAGCTCTGTATATGCATTCCACCTTATCCAGATGTGTTTACCGGTAGTCAGGTGGCGGCTTAAAGCATAACTTGATAAGGAAAGTAAAACTGAAAGCTTTAGGAGCTTTCTATTGTACTTTCATCTTACCTTAAGTTATCACCTGTAATACTAATCAACACCTATGGCGCTTGTGCATAGTTCATAACTTAACCCTTTACCTCATAGCCTGTTTCTAGATATAAAGGGAGGAGACCACTTAAAGCAGGTTGAAAGTAAAGCAGAATGCGCCCTAAGGCGCATTCTGCTTTACATTCAACCTGCTTTAAGTCACTATTTGCTATTCTATAAGTATTTCTAATTGTACATGTTCAAGCCTGTATAATCTTGAACTATTTTCTTTGGCGGAGGGATAACTTAAAATGTGCTAAAATGCGCTTCTATCAGGTAAAGGGTTAATAGGCTTGTTATTAGTTATTACCCTTTACCCCATAGACTGTTTCTAATTTTATAAATAGGTGACTACTTAAAGCAGGTTAAAAGTAAGGCAGAATGCACCTTAAGGGGCATTCTGCCTTACTTTTAGCCTGCTTTAAGCTACAACCTGCTGGAATAAAGAAAATATTCCTTTTGATACATGTTCATGACTGTATGAATTGGATCTATTTTCTTCAGTGGATGAATAAACTGAATGTGCTAAAAGGTGCTGGTTCAACTTTTACTTTAGCCAGTCTGACCTTTTTGTAGCTTAGATATTTATAAACAGTATCAGGTGAACTGCTGCCATTAATGTTTGTTTAAACTCTATCAGTGAACACCATTTCAAATGTTGTACAGTGTATGTATTTGGAATGTAAATAAAGTCATGGCAGCTGCTGTTTATGTCTCTCTATGATTCATGACCTAGTCCTGAAAAAGGTATACAGTACTCAGGGCTCCAGATAAGAGGGAGTAAACCGAACAAATCAATCATTTTCTCTCTTATTTCAGCACCAAATCCTATGGTGTTACTACTCATTAGAATCGTCTCTTCGAGATGATTCTAATGAGTAGTGACACCATAGGGTTTAACTTTAATGCACAAATAAAAAATTTATTTTTTGAAATACCCCCCTTATCTGGAGCCCTGAGTACTTATCAGATAATAGAAGTTCAAATATTTCGCTCAAAACATACATCTCCTTATTAAAACATAAATTTACCAAAAGGACATGCTTGCTGAGCACTTAAGTCAATGACAGAAACTATTTTCAGACTGATCAAGGTCTCTGTCAAGGTAATACAGTACAAACTCTCCTATTCTTAACCCACGACCCCATCATTATGCCTTTTTACGCCTTTAATTTATTTCTCCACTGTAGAAAATAGTTCAGATTTATACAGTCATGAATAATTGTACCACAAGAAATTATAGAAATATTTTCTATATCGTAGCAGATGGTAGCTTTAAGTAGGCTAAAAGCAAAGCAGAGTAAGTCATCTGTCTTCAAAACTGAAAACAGACTAATAGAATCAAGCACGGCTTTTGGTAAAGACGGGGAATTCTATACCCGAGGTTTGTCTGTTCCCAGTCGGAAACGAGCTTTAGCGAGTTTCCGACAGGAACAGACAAACCTCGGGTATAGAATCCCCCGTCTTTACCAAAAGCCGTGCTTGATTATTTTTCTCGCTTAAAATTACCGTTAAAACGAGTTAATTAAAGGAATTGTAAAGACCTACTTTTTATCCGAATCACACATTCCATATCCAATAGCAACAAACAGCTGTTTAAAAGTCGCGCTATTTCAGCTTGGCTTTAACATTTATTTGTACACACGTTTTAAGAAGAAAACATGTCCCATTTTAGGTCACAACTCAGAAATACAAACGTTTTTATTGAATCCAAGCGATTTTGATTAGTAAAAGTTATCAAAACGTCCATTTCTTCCTTTGTATGCGTTCTACTGTCAAGCCATAACAACAACCGATGTCAACGACGTCATATAAGCACGTGACTTTACGCGTATACTCGATCATGTGAAACAATCAACAACAACAACATAAATTATGGTTTAAACATCGGATCATTGAATTGTCGAAAGCCACAGATAACTGTAGAGTCTACTGTAAAATTATCGATTTCATTTCTCTCTATAAACGTAGTTTGTGGTCCATTTAAGTTCTAGGGAATTTCTGTAAGAGTAACGTCCCTTTCCCTTGCTTTTAGCCAATCGGGCGGAAGGATACCGTACCAGACAAGGTTTGCCGCACTGCTATTTATAGTAACAAAATGTGGTCTAGCACCCCTGAAAAGCGAGAATATGTGGTAAAGGCTTTGCAACAGAGTAGTCACAGATAGAGGGTTTTTTCTCCTCTGACCTGGGTCTGCATTGTTTGTCATTCTTTATTTGTTACACCATAGTCTTTGTCTAGTTTTGAAAACAGGTGAGGTTACCACTTAAGGCCAGAGCTCCAGAAAACAGATAATGGGATTGGGAGTATTGCAAAAACTAAAATCTTTATTTCTGCATTTGACTCCATGGTCTTTAAGTTACTGCTCATTAGAATTGTCTCTTTCAAACCATTCTAATAAATAGTAACATCACAGGATTTGGTGCTGAAATGAGTGACAAAAATTAAGTGTTCTATGGTCTGGTCTACACTGTTTGCACAGAACAAGTGTACTCACCATGAGATCTAGGACACTGTTAGCATATTCAAACATAACTCATTCTACCCTGAAGCATCAAATGGACAATTTCTGTTTCTAATTCTAACACACTTGGTGCACGCCCCTATATAAACAAATAACAAATGTTTCATTGTTTGAATTTTCAATAAAACACTCACGCGCTATAAATGTTCTAACCGTAATGTGACATCATTTGCTTCGAAAACGTGTACGCCAAGAAATGTAGCGCCGTTGCTTCGGTGCAAATTAAGGTTAAATTATGTGTTAGAATCGAAATAATAAATTCATACCAGTGTTTTATCTAACAATCGAACACGGGTAGTCGTTTAGATGCTTGTAATTAAACCACTCGGCCTAAAGGACTCGTGATTAAATTACTATCCATCTCAACTCCTACCCCTACCAGTGTTCTATGGCACGATAAAACACTGGTACGAATTTATTATTTCTTAATTAAATATTTATTATTATAAGTAAAGTATAGTTTGGGTCTATACTAAAGTTTGTTTGAAGTAAAGTTTTGAACTTTTGTGGTTCCACATCTTCTGTGACCAGTGTAGTTGACCAGATTTTTGCAGCTGTTTAAGATGGTCTAAAGAATGAAGCTACTATTGCGAACTTGCGCTTCAAGGTGACAGTAACAACGCATGTGGTAATTCTCGGTATACGGCTGAACTCCCCTTTCCGGTATTATTATCAGACTGCTTGCAATTGTATGTCTGTATGTTTGTCAGGCTGGAATCGAACTACTGGGATGCTTTCTTTCTTTCTTTCTCTATATACTGCTACACACCCCTTTCGGGTATAACGAACAGAGGCACTATAGGTGCACCAATATGGGACTGCACCCGGCCGGTCACTTTATCCTGACACAGAAGAAACAGTTGTAATGCTAACCCGAAATCCTGAGCGCCAAGGAGGGAAGGCATTACTACCAATTTTTAAGTCTTTGGTTTGACCCGGCCGGGGATTGAACCCACAACCTCCCGCACTGCAAGCGAACGCTCTACCACTAAGCCATGCAGCCGGTGTATGGGGTTTACAGGGGAAGGTGGAGTCAGCAGATAATTTAATGCTGTGACATGCAAATCTTATTAACTATTTACAACGCCCCCCACCCCCGGCCCATTTTTTGCACAGATGCGTATTTATGAATTTAATCATAAATGGCAATGTTTACATATGCTGAATCGAACCTGTAGAAGTAGTGAGAGGAGAACGGAGCAGAATATTAATCCATGATGACGTCTTTTTCACAGGTAACCTGCTTTTGAAGAGTTCTTGTTTGTAACCATGCCGATTTTTGCGCTAAAACAACGAAAACTAATGACACCGGGAAAATAAGAGGTAAACATATAAAAGCCTACTTACATTTGTCCGAATACGCGATTTTCACGACGGGGTGTGGTCCGTCATCCTGCGGGACTGGATCTATGTCGTTCCACTCATCCCTCTCCGCATACGGAGTCCAACAATCCTGACTACTCTCGTCCGAACTGGAGTCCGACATTGTTTTGGCTCAAAAGAAAATCCCACCGCAGCCGAGTTCGATTGACCAAAGCGGTATACGCTAGTGATTATGACACATGTGTAGTTCAGTACACCAACTATAGTGTAGGCGATGTTAGCACACTGTCATATTCACCTAGAATGCTGATTTTGCAAGTCAATTTAAACCAGATAAGATCATTAAAAAAGTTGCCAAATCACACATGATAACAAAGCCAATACCAGTGATCTACATTTTAATACAACGTTTGTTGATATATTTAAGAAGGCCTCTAGGCAACTGAATGTTCTAAAAAGGATAGGCAAATATTAAATGTAAACTTGGTAAACTAAATATTTATTACTCATTTATTATGTCTAATTTCAATTACAGTGATCCCTCTCTACAACAACCCCCAATGGGAGACACAGAGTGTGTGTGGGTTGTTCGGATGGAGTTGTTATAGGGAAGGAAATTGGCTTACATATTCAAAAAACTTGAATCCAGATCAGATGCCGCGTCACGCGGCGTCTGATCTGGATTCAAGCTGTTTGTCACTCGTCATAATGTTTTTCTCTCAAAATGTACATTATGTGACTTTGAGAAAAACACCATACGACACTTTTAAGCAGAAGATATTGCAGACGAGAAAAGGTTGGACATACTTGTCTTGTTTTGGGAACAGCGGCAAGCGTTTAATGTAATGAGGGAATCGTTGTTCGGAGGGCCGATGTAGGGAGGGAACGCTGTATTTCCCTTTGACATGGCATTTCTGAGGTGATGTAAACACAAAATTGAGAAGATACAGGAGCGAGCATTAAGATTGGTATATTGTGATTATACGTCAAATTATGAGACTCTTCTGGCAAAATCTAAGCTTTCATATTTACAGCAACCTGACTGCAAGAGAGTTTCATGGCTGACATCAGTTACCTAACTACCGTATGCTTTGAAGTGCCAGAATATCTAACGTTTCTAAGCATTGGAGTTTAGTTCAAATTTTGATACGATTTCAGGGCTGCCATTTCTCCGGATTTTTTGTTTTATCCTAGCAGATGGTAGCTTTAAGCAGGCTGGAGGTAAAGCAGAAAATGCCTTAGGGCACATTCTGCTTTACTTTCAACCTGCTTCAAGTATTTGCGCTTGAAAAATAGAAATGTGGAATTCTTAGGAGTTTTCATGATCAACTTATGGCAGCCCTGTTATTTGCATTGGGTTATCTGCGTTTTTGACAAAGTTGTTGTTCAAAAGTTTCCGAGATAAGTCTATATAAGACAAGTGACTATCGGGACTAAGCCAATTACGAACACAGGGCAATGGTTTTAACCGTTTCATGATCAAATAATTCGGGAGATTTTTACCCCTTCACCACTTTATTGTCGTCTGCTTCATTATTGTTGTCTGCAAGACACGTTTTTACGTTAGATTTAAGGCTGTATGACTTAATAAATATCGATAAGAGTGTCAAACAGTTTGGGTACTGATAAGGCGCCGCGTTACGCGGCGTCTGATCAGGACCCAAATTGTTTGCAAACGCGCTTTGGTAAAGCGGCCTTGAGAGTGAATGGCTTAAGACACTTGATAAAGGTATAATAGGTGTATAATTATATAATACCAGAACATAATTATAAGCTAAGGGACATGTGGTTTTAGGCAAGAAGATTGGTTAACGGTTTTCACATTGTTGCCATGGCAACCAGAGTTCTACATGGTTCCACAAACTTTTAACGATTTATGTAGCGAACCTCCAAAGGAACACCCATATCAAATTCATTATTTCCAGAGCTCAGTTTTGCTCTTTGTTCTCCCTCATTTACGCTTAATTTTTGATAAACTAGTTTCAGTCCCAGTTGTCCTTAATAATTATTTCCCCATTATCCGGCATACATTTTGTACTTGATTATCTTTTCTTAGCCAGGATTGCAGGGACTGGTAAACTTGCTACATATCATGTACTTTCAGTTGCTATAATCACTTTTATTCACACAGGCTTCTTGTTTCCTTGTCAGAATTATTGATTAATCAGTGCTGGGCCAGGGCTGCTATAAGTTGACATGAAAAGTCCTAAGATTTCCAAATTTGCATTTTTCAAGTGCGATTTTACGAATCGTACTTCCCCCCCCATCGCCTGTTTCTATTTTTGTTGACACGTGGCTGCTTAAAGCAGGATGAAAGTAAAGAAGAGTGCGCCTTAAGGCGCATTCTGCTTTACTTTCAGCCTGCTTTAAGTTACCATGTACTAGAAAAAAATCCGAAGATTTAGGAAAAATCCGGAGAAACGGCAACCCTGCAGACATATTGATTAATCAGTGCTGGACTGAGAACTTTTGCAATAATTATAAAGACACATGGTAGTGAAGAGCCATTGAAAAACAGAAAACGTAGATCAATCTTGTAACTAGTATATACTAAATTGTTTTGACAGCCTATTTTACGCTTGCGTAAAACCTCGCTTTATATAAACGCTTGTATCTTACCCTCATGAAGCAAGGCTGCCATTTATCCACAATTTTCCGAAATCTTTGGATTTTTCATAAATTCCCCGAACCTACGGAGTTTTCCTAAATCTTCACATTTCTGTTCTTACTTTTAAAATTTGTAAATTCGTCCGGTTTTTTTGTTGTTTTTTTTTACTAAGGAAACATTTATATAGGTGTCAACTGTCAAACAGTTCATATCCAGCATTACGTCGCGACTGATCTCGATCCAAACTTAACTGTTTGCATAATTAAGTTATCTATAGAGCCTGGTTGCGATAGAGTTACGGACTACGATTGCAAAAAATCGTCCTTGGAAAATTTGTAAATCTTCGGATTAAGGTAGCCCTCTTGAATACCTTTCACGTATTTATCTTTCGCTCATAAAAAGCTCATGTTATGTCTGTACCGTTCCCGCATAGAGTCCATTTTCATGCATTTAACTTATTGTAATATTTGAACTCTTTCCCCGCTGACCCTTTTAACTTAGACCACAATAGTTTCCAAATAAATGTAGTTTACATTTGACTAGGATTTGGTGGTGGTGGGTTTTTTGTTGGTTTTTGGTTGTTGTTTTTTTTGCAGTTCATTGCAAAATGACAAATAGAGAAACTGACTCTATCATAAGCGCATGATCAGAATAGCACTGATGATTATAATTATATCCTTATTTAAACTACTTTATCACACATGTGTCTTTGTCTCGGCGAAATGTTTTTTTTGGCTTACATATTCCTTAAATAATTCTTCTGTATGATTGTACCATTCCTTTATAAATGAACAATAGGTGAAAAGGGAGCGACAGTATCGTTACTTGCAGCTTGCTTTTGGCAGACATCAGTTTTTCGGAATGTCCAATACAATGTCGTCTAAGCTATACCTCATACATACTAAACTACGATGCATACAGAAACAGTGTTACATGACGTAAGAATGATATGTTGGAATGCCGGTGACACGACATGCCAATTGCTAAATGCTAAATGCTTGTTTGCCAATTGCTAATTTACAATTTGCTAAATGCTTGCCAATATGCCATTTGCCAGTTGCTTAATGCTAATTGTCATTTGTCATTAATTTAATATCTTTAACTGAAGAGTGTTTTTTCGGGGTCAAATATTTATTGTCGGGGTCAAATGTTTACTGTACCACCGTCTAATCGACTAGATGGTAGTCATTAGTGTAAACAATAAACCCACAATACTTTGTTTGCTGTTTTGACCATTTAAGTCAGTTTCTAGATGCTAAATGCTTGTTTGCCAGTTGCTACATTGCCATTTGCTAAATGCTAATATGTTCTATAATGCTAATTTGCCAATTGCCAATATGCCACTTGCCAGTTGCTTAATAATTTTATACATGTCTGCATATATTGTGAGGGACAACATGCTACAATATTTCACTTTACCTCCACGGCAATGTCTAAGGACAACATCTGGTGAAGCCTGGTGCTGTAGTTTGATTTGACAATTTCATCAAAGTAAGCTTTTTTGGATGTATTGGCATTTAGCAACTGGCAAAGCAGCATTTAGCATTTAGCAATTGGCATGTCGTGACCGGCATTCCATAGTTTTGTTGAAGATAGAAATTTCTTCCAGGAGTCACAAATATGAGATACTGTCACGCGTGGAAACGCAACGTGCGTTATATAGTGAAAATGTTAACGTAGCCATGAAGACCACACTTAACTAACAACACGTGTGGATTTTGTGATTTTATTCCAAGTACATATAGATCTGCATGTATAGTAAGAAATAACAGAAATATAGAAGCATAAAAAATGCATGAATAAAATCATATGAGCCGTCCCTTAACAAAACATGCCTTATTACATTGCAACATTGTACAGACCAAAAACCGTTGTCACCCAAGGCTCATGTATGAGGTTCGTCTATACTGCCAAATACCGTATATAATACAGCTACATAGAATGCTTGAGATGCATGTGTGTGTCAAACAGTGTAGATCAAGACCAGTCGCCGCGTCTTTCACGGCGGCTGGCATTGATCTACACTGTTAGCTATGCAGTAAGACAGGTTTTGCCATGGCAATGCGCATACATTGGCCTACTATAACTAAACGGAACAATATTTGATATCACCCTTTGGCTGAATACACGAAACAACTAGAACTGGGTCACATTAAGTGACAGATGCCCCCGAAGTGTTTTTTTTTACACTGAAATGCATTTAGTTGTTGTAGTAGTATCATAGGCATTCGGTCCGTAGTCTATGACACTACCCCCAGTTGCTAAACCCCCCCCCCTCCACCACCACCAAACGTGGATAAAATACCCTAAAATCAATCCATACATTCAATAATCATCATAAAAGAACATTTCCTGAAGTTTCATGAAATTTAAAAAAAAAAAATATTTTGCTGATTTTACATAGATCTACATGATACGAAAAAAAATTCTTTTTTTTAAAAGTTCTTGAAACTTCTTGAAACATTTGTTAAGGATGTTTGTTGAACATATATATGTATTTTGACTCATTTTGAAAGATTTATGGGGGGGGGGGGGATTACAGTGTTCCCTCTCTACAACGGCTCTCCCAACAACGGCTCCCTCCTTACAACGGCCCTTGTCAGAGTTCCCTAAACAGGACAATCATGTCTTACCCTTTTATAGTCTTCTGCTGTTTTCCTCAAAGTGACATAATGGCCATTTTGACAGAAAATAAATTAATAACGAGAGACAAACAGCTTGAATCCAGATCAGACGCCGCGTTACGCGGCGTCTGATCTGGATTCAAGCTGTTTGCAAATATAAGCCAATTCTTAATTGTCCCTCTCTAAAACGACTCCCTCCGAACAACACACACAATATGTGTCCCCCATTGGATGTCGTTGTAGAGAGGGAACACTGTATATGTTTTTTTTTTGTAATTTGACATATCTCCATAACTATCGAGGGTATTAACTAGAAACTTTTAATACTCTCATTACAACAAGGCAGGTAGCCCTGGGTTTTGTCATTCCAGAGTTATTGCCCTTGTTTTGACTTAGAATTTGTTAATTACATTTCTCAATAACTATCAAAGGTATTAATTTGAACCTTTGAATATTTTGTTCAGTATCAAAATGGCATCGCATTTCATCAATACATATAACCCTGAGGTTTGTAATACCAGCGTTATTGTCCTTATTTTGATTTGGAATTTGTAAATGAAATTTTCGAACAATTTAACTGTCAAAGTTATTAATTTGAAACCCTTGGATTTGTCATAAAGGTATTTACTTCAAAATATGAAATATTGTTCACCATCAAAAGAGTAACTCGTTACAACTAGGCTTCTAACCCTGTAGTTGTTTTTTGCAGATTTAGTACCCTAGTTTGACTTAGAATTTACTTTTAACTGAATGCAGATGCAGATCTGTATCTTTTTGTTTTAAATTAGAAATCAGACTTATTAAAACTTGCATAGTATTATGTCCTCTTGTATGACCTTAATAAACACACGTATATCGACCAATATTATGCCTGCTAACGAAATTCGCAATCTTATGAACAATGATGAGAGAATGATGAGAGGGGGTGTTTTTCAACGTTTGGGTCATTTTTCAAAGTTGCAAAATGACCCGGGGTCAGTTCTGAATGTTGAATATTACTGTAGGTGGCAGTGGTCCAGTGGTAGGACGCTCGACCAGGAAGCGAGAGGTTCCTGGTTCGAGCTCTGTCAGGAACACTGGAATTTTTCTGAGCAAAAAATAAACCTACATTGCTCCACTTCACCCAGGTGATTTAAATGGGTACCTGAGAAGGAAAGAAGGCAATGTGCCATGGCTGCAACTTGCGCCGTATATGTAAATGGCCGACTTGTGACTCGATGAACAGGGAGGTAATTGTAAAAGTCGGTAGAATATGACATATAAACCCATACCTTAACCTTTGTATCAATAAAATAATGACTCATAAAGTAATTAGTAATTTTATGACCAACTAATAGTTATGATGAGGGGGTCATTTTTCAACGTTGAAAAATGACCCGGGTCAGTTCTGAACGCTGTATGTTAACTCTGCCAATAAGATCATGACTGCTAAAGAAATTCGTAATCTTATAACCAATGATGAGAGTGGATTATTTTCCATCGTTTGTGTCATTTTTCAACGTTGAAAACTGACCCGGGGGCAGTTCTGAACGTTGAATATTATGGCTCCTTAATTCAGTTTCTTAGGACAAATGATAGTGGGACAGTTTTCAACATTGAAAAACTACACTGGACTTAGTTCTGTACGTTGAATTTCAACTCTACCAATAAGATAATGACTGCTAAAGATTTTTTTTTATCTTTAACGATTTAACAATTTTCATCACTGGGTCATTTTTCAACGTTAAAAAATGAACCGAGAGCAGTTCTGAACGTTCAATATTACATCTCCTTATAGGTAATGGCTCCTTAATAAATTCCTTTTATCTAAGACAGGCGGTAGTGGGGGTCATTTGGACGTTGGGAAACTACCCGGGGGTTAGTTCTGAACGTTGAATGTTGTCTCTACCAATAAGAGAATGACTTCTAATGAAATTCTCTATCTTTAACGAATGATGAGAGAGGGACAACATTGTTCTACGTTGTGGTCATTTTTCAACATTAAAAAATGACCCGAGGCAGTTCTGAAGGTTGATTATTAAATCTACCGATAGCCTAATGACAAATGATAGAGGGGTCAGTTTTCAATGTTGACAAATGACCCGCGTTTTTTTTCTGAACGTTGAATGTTAACTCTACCAATAAGATGTTGATTACTAAAGAAATTCGTAATCTAATGACCAATGAATAATAATGATCATGGGGATGGGGTCATTTTGCAACGTTGAAAACTGACCCGGGGTCAGTTCTGAACGTTAATTGTATGTTAACTCTACCAATATGATAATGACTACTAAAGAAATTCGTAATCTTATGACCTGACTCGGGGCAGTTCTGAACGTTGAATATTGCATCTACCTATAAGATAATGGCTCCTTAATATATTCCTTTTCTTAAGACAAACCATAGGGATCATTTTTCAACGTTGGTGTCATTTTTCGACGTAGAAAAATGACCCGGGCAGTTCTGAAGGTTGAATATTAAACTATCAATAATGACAAATGGTAGAGGGGTAATTTTTCAACGTTGAAAAATGACCCGTGGCTAGCGCTAAATTTTACATCTACCAATAAGATAATGGCTCCTTAATAAATTCATTTTCTTAAGACAATCGATAGAGGTGTGTCAATTATCAACGTTGAAAAACTACCCTGGGCTATATTTTGAACGTTGAATATTAACTCTACCAATAAGATATTGACTGCTAAAGAAGTCCGTGATCTTATGACCACTGAATAATAATGATGAGGTGGGAGGTTTTTAGCTCACCTGGCACGAAGTGCCAATGTGAGCTTTTAGGATTGCTGGATGTCCGTCGTCCGTCGTACGTCCGTCCGTCCACAATTGTTCGTTAACACTCTAGCGGCTACAAATCTCATTGGACTTTAATGAAACTTGGTTAACATGTTTGCCTTACTAAAATCTAGGCCAGGTTCGAATGTGGGTCATGTTGGGTCAAAAACTAGGTCACTAGGTCAAATAATAGAAAAACATTGTTAACACTCTATAGGCTACAAATCTCATTGGATCTTGATGAAACTTAATCAGAATATTTGTCTTATTGATATATAGGTCAAGTTTGAATATGGGTTATGCTCGGTCAAAAACTAGGTCACTAGGTCAAATCATAGAAAAACCTTGTTACCAGTCTAGAGGCTACAGATCTCATTGGATCTTAATGAATTAAGGTCAGAATGTTTGTCTTATTGATACTTAGGTAATTTTGAATATGGGTCATGCCCGGTCAAAAACTAGGTCACTAGGCCAAATCATAGAAAAACCTTGTTTACACTCTTGAAGCTTCAAATTTCATCTGATCTTTATGCAACTTGGTCAGAATGTTTGTCTAATTGATACCTAGGTCATGTTGGAATATGGTTCATTTCGGGTCGTCAAAAACTAGGTTACTAGGTCTCAAATCATAGGAAAAACTTGTTAACACTCTAGATGCTACAACTCTCATTGGATTTTAATGAATTTTGCTCAACATGTTTGCCTCATTGATATCTAGCTTTGTTAATTTTGAATGATGTCTGGTTGAAAACTAGGTCACTAGGTCAAATCAAAGATAAACAGTGTTAACCTTTTATTGTGGGTCATGTCCTGTCATAATCTGGGTCACTATAGGTCAAGTTTGCCATGGTGTACCAGCTTAGCGATTTAGGGCCATAGTGGCCCTTGTTTTAATTAACAAATCATTGTAAAAGCCATTTATATTTCATGGGTATGGTCAAATTTTAATATTTAGAATTTACCCCAGCCATTTTACAATGTTGAAAATGGCCCTCTCTCTCTCTCGGTTGTTATTAAATGACGTAAATTACATGAGTCATTATTTCACGTGTAGGGTCATTTCTCAACGTTAAGAATTGACCCGGTCTATTTTTAACGTTGAGAAATTACCCCGGTTGTTTTACAACGAGATGTTTTGGGGGTCATTATTTTACGGATATGGTCTTTTTTTTCAACGTTAAGAATTGCCCCCAGGCCAGTTTTCAACGTTGAAAATTGACCTCAGCTCTATTTCCAACGTTGAATAATTACCCCTTTTTTCACAAGGATCAGTTAATAACAAATCATTGTAGATAACCATTTATATTTTATTTGTATGGTCAAAGTTTAATATTGAGAATTGACCCCTGGTCATTTTAAAATATTGAAAAATGACCCCCTCTCTTTCTCGGTTGTTATTAAATGACGTATTATTACAGGAGTCATTATTTCACTGGTAGGGTCTGATTCGGGTTATTTCTCAACGTTAAGAATTGACCCTTGTCTATTTTCAACGTTGAGAACTGATCCCGGCCATTTTACAATGAGATGTTTTCAACGTTGAGAAATGAACTGATTTCCGTTGAAAAATGACCGGGGAGGTCATTTTTCAACGTTGGAAAAAGACTGCCCGGTCATTTTTCAACAGGGTCAAAATTTAATGTTACAATCAGTTCATTTCTCAACGTAAATCTGACCCTAACCCGTGCAGAATTGTCTCATAGACTTAATTGTGATTAACTGACTACTGGTATGAGGGGGGGGGGGGGGGGGGTCATTGTTCAACGTTGAAAAATGACCCGGGGTCAATTCTCAACGTTGAAAAATGACCCGGGGTCAATTCTCAACGTTGAAAAAAACCATACCCATGAAATTATGACCCAATGACCCCCTCAAACCAGTAGTCTGTTAATCACAATTAAGTCTAGGAGACAATTCTGCACGGGTTAAGTCTTAAACGTTGAAAATTGACATGGGTCATTTTTCAACGTTGAGAAATGACCCCCATTTCATTTACAAGAAGATAATTCAGGAGTCATAATTTCAATGGTAGGGTCTTTTTTCAACATTGAGAAATGACCCCCATTTCATTTACAGGAAGATAATTCAAGAGTCATAATTTCAATGGTAGGGTATTTTTTCAACGTTGAGAAATGACCCCCGGGTCAGAATTTCATGGGTGGGGTCTTTTTCAACGTTGAGAATTGACCCCGGGTCATTTTTCAACGTTGAACAATGACCCCCCTCACAATTAAGTCTATGAGACAATTCTGCACCGTTTAAGTCAACTTTCAACGTTTAAACTTTACACGGGTAATTTTTCAACTTTGAGAAATGACCTCCCGGTCATTTTACAACAGATAATTCAGGAGCAGAGACCATATACGGCTCGGGTAACATTGATTTCCTCAGCCGGGAAGAAATTCTCATGTACCCTGTGAAGAAACTGTATAACTAATAATCATGTATGGTCTCTGGCAGTGTGGCCCCCTGTGCCCCCCTCTCTCTAACCAAAAAATAAAAATGCCTGTGCCCCCAAATTGCATATCCTACAGGCCAGCAAATCCAAAATTGCCCCTGTGCCCCATCAAATCCTTAGTATGCCTGGTCTGTGTTTGGACCCGACAAAGGCCTGTAGTAACAAGGATGGGGGTGCAACAGTGTGCCCCCTGTGCCCCCCTCCCCAACCAAAAAATAAAAATGCCTGTGCCCCCAAATTGCATATCCTACAGGCCAGTAAATCCAAAATTGCCTCTGTGCCCCCTCAAATCCTCAGTATGCCTGGTCTGTGTTTGAACCCAACACAGGCCCTTAGTAACAAGGATGGGGGCACGACAGTGTGCCCCCTGTGCCCCCCCTCTCTAACCAAAATTAAAAATGCCTGTGCCCCCAAATTGCATATCCTACAGGCTAGTAAATCCAAAATTGCCCCTGTGCCCCCTCAAATCCTCAGTATGCCTGGTCTGTGTTTGAACACGACACAGGCCCGTAGTAACAAGGATGGGGGAACGACAGTGTGCCCCCTGTGCCCCCCCTCCCCAACCAAAAAATAAAAATGCCTGTGCCCCCAAATTGCATATCCTACAGGCCAGTAAATCCAAAATTGCCCCTGTGTACCCTCAAATCCTCAGTATGCCTGGTCTGTGTTTGAACCCGACACAGGCCCGTAGTAACAATGACGGGGGCACGGGTGTGTGCCCCCCTCCCCCAACAAACACAGACCCGTAGTAACAAGGATGGGGGCACAGCAGTTTGCCCCCCTGTGCCCCCCCCCCTCCCCCAACCAAACAATAAAAATGCCTGTGCCCCCAAATTGCATATCCTACAGGCCAGTAAATCCAAAATTGTCCATGTGGCCCCTTAAATCCTCAGCATGCCTGGTCTGTGTTTGAACCCGACAGAGGCCCGTAGTAACAAGGATGGGGGCACGACGGTGTCCCCCCTCCCCCAACCAAAAATTAAAAATGCCCCTGTGCCCCCAATAATTTTGCCAATACATGTGTAAGTAAAAGTTACCTAGATCTTTACATAAATTTATGCAAGTATAATTTTACCTGTTTTGATTGTGCGAAAGCATTCAGCACGTACACAAATGGTCTAGCTATGCCTCAGGCCTGTGCCCCCAAATTGCATATTGCATACAGGCCTGTTAATCCAGTTAAATTTGATGAAAATACTTAAGGGTAACAAAAAGCAAGGCACTTTTGAATGCCTAACTAGATGATGAATAATACCAATTAACTCAGGCATGTAGGACCAGCCCCCTTCCCATCCAATACTTTTGCCAATATTAGTTGCATAATATTTATATATATTTAATGTATTTATGTTATTATTGTAACTGTTTTGAATGTGTAAAACGCCCCAGAATGCACCAGAGACCGTCTAGAAATTAAAAAGTTCCTGGGGACCATGCTCCCGGATCCCCTTAGTGACATTGTGAACGATAAGCAGAGGGGGTAGGGGTAGGTTTCAGGTTAATGGCCAGAAAACAATCTGTCAAAGGTATTATCCTATATTAAAGAATTTGATATGTTATCTTGAATCGAATATTTACATAGATTTATGTAGTATTTTACCTATTTTGAATGCGAAAAAAATCCCATCAGAACGCATCATTGATCATGTGGGAGGAGGGGCCATGCCCACGGACCCCCTTGTAACAGTATGCATATGAATAGGAGGGGTAGGGTTAGAGATTAATGGCTGGACGACAACCTTTCACCATAGAATGATTAAATAAAAAAATATTTTGAGTCGATTTTTTACATAGATTTATGTTAGTATTTTACCTGTTTTCAGGCCTTCAACCGTTCTTACTTTTTCCTACTATTTTTCAACTTTTGATCACCTTCCTACTTTTTCCTATTTTTGTTCTTCTACCAAAACCTCCTACTTTTCCTACTTTTTTCCTAATAAGTCATCAAGCACCCTCAGTATCGCCCAGAATGCAGGAAATGAAGCGCTTGATTTCAAAATTTTCCAGGGGGAGTACCCCCGGAACCCCCTATACCGGTTGGATCCCATCTTCGGCCTGTTGAATAAATTATAACCAAAGAATAAAATGGCTTTGGGTGAGAATGTCGTTAACTCAAGATTGGGGTTTACTTAAATTTATATGAGCACGATGACTCCATGTGGTATTTTGTATCAAACAGTTCCTACTATTTTATTGAAAATCTTCCTCCTTTTTCCTACTTTTCCACTTCAAAAACTCCATCTTTTTTCCTACTTTTTGCATTGAGATCAGTTGAAGGCCTGTGTTTTGAATGCATGAAACGCTGGAAAATTCATCATCTCTTTGTCTTATGAAACCACTTTTTTGGGTGTTTCATTGGGGGTGTTTACATCATTCTATCGATGTTAACTTTCTTCTTAGAATGCCCTCAGAATGCACCATTTTTTATGCAAGTTTGAAAAAAAATCCGGGGGAGGCCCCCCGGACCCCCACCTATGGGAGGGGTTATACCCCTCCCATACCCTCCCCACCTGTGCCCCCCACTGAAAAATTTCTGGATCCGGCCCTGTAATGTATGGTCTCTGTTCAGGAGTCATAATTTCATGGGTAGGGTATTTTTTCTACGTTGAGAATTGACCTCCCGGTCATTTTTCAACGTTAATTAATGACCCGGGAGGTCTTTTTTTAACGTTAAAAAAGACCGGGAGGTCATTTTTCAATGGGGTCCAAATTTGCCTGCAAGGTAATCTACTTACTAAGGAAGAGCACCATTGTCGACATATTTTACAGATGAATTTGAGTTACTTCCCTTGCATTGCACACTCAAAAGTCGTAACATTTATTTTACTGTTAGCAGTTAGATCGCATATTGTCGAAGGTGGTTAAGATATGATAATAATCAACCTGAATCTGATAACAATGTATATGCATCATTTGAAAGAAAAACAGGATAAGTAAAGAAAAAAACAAGTGTAAATTTGGTTTTCGCGATCTCTGCGCATGCGCAATGTAATAATATAGGCAAAACATGGCGGATAAAAAAAGAAAATATGGAACAATATGCAAAGGAATGAAACTGACCGTTGTTGTGGAGGAAACCTCGAAAGATGCACTGGTTGTTATACTCGAACATGGTTCAAAAATTTTCCGTGGCGTGTTGCTAAATGCAACAAAAAGGTAAGGAAAAAAAGTTGATTTTCATGGTTGAGCATCTTTTTCTGTCTGAGATTGTCCTCATTTTACAACCATCAATTTCACAACCAAATACTTACCAGAGCTCAAGATAAGGTGAGTAATTCAAATACAATATTCAATATGTCATCACCAAACTGTGTTTTGTGACCACATGATGGGACTATTCTAATGAGTGGTCACAATTTAGGTTTTGGTGGTGGAAAAATATGAGAAAAACTTGAAACTGTCAGAGCACCAGATAAGGGTAGTTTTTCAAAAGCTAAAATCTTTATTTCTGAATTAAACCCTATGGTGTCACTACTCATTAGAATCGTCTCTTCGAGACGATTCTAATGAGTAGTAACACTATATGATTTGGTACTAAAAAGAGTGAGATTTGTTGAAATAACTACCTCTTATCTGGAGCCCTGAACTGTTCCTGTTATTCAGTCTGAGCTGGAGTCATGTCAACTTGTATGATAAATTATGCTTTCCTTTCACTTCAGGAGACTTCCACCGGGCATTTGCTCTGCATTTAATGACCCTGGCGGGTCTGAGACGGAAGAACCAGGAGGCAACAGCCATTGGTCGCAGTCTGAGAGTTCCGGTGGTGGCGAGGTGGAGATGTCAGCGACCGTCTACAGACACACATATAACCAGAACCTTGTACAGTTTGGCACACAGTTCCAAGGACCACCTGAACGCACTTTCCGTAAGCTAGGTAGTAGCAGGCCAGCGAGAAATATTCGCTTACGCCCAAGACAGACTTTGTGTAGCAAGTGTAAATCTGCCTGTCTGCAGTCGGAGAAAGGGCCGATACCCGTGAACACACAAACCAAAGGAAACAGCAACCAATCATCGACATTCAACTCAAGGCAGCAGCATGGCTTGCCTTCAGGTCCAGTGAAATTAAGTCCGTCTAAAAGAGAGATTCGGAAACGACCATTTTCTCAGCTTCCAGATACTCGGCCAAAACCAACCAAATTGATTAAAGTGAATCACAACGCTAGACTGGCTAAAACTAGCCCATTCATTAAAATATCAATCGGTGAGACCAATGTTGTTAATATTCCACCTAGAATTCATGAATCTGACAAAGAAGAGCATTCATCAGAGGAAAGATTTACTGATTTAGAGGATAATGCGATTCAAATTGAATCACACCTTGGGCAGGAAAATGACGAAGAAGGCAAAGACAGGGATAGAGATCTTCCACATCATTACAGAAAATCACTGAGAAAACCACAAACAAGAAAGATAGTTGAAGAAATTAAAAACACATCACATAGGAAACACAAAAAATCACGACATAAACCAAAAGAGTTTGATATATCAGATGGAAGTTCCCCAACTAGCATTATTATTACAGAAAACATTGACAGTGAAGATAACGATGATAAAAATGAGAACTCACAGCCTCATCAAATTGAACTGGTAAGGCCAAGGTTATTGTATACTTGGCGTCAAAATAAAGGTCTTTCTCCTCGGCCAGATTCCAGTTCTCTGTCGCCCCTTTCACCTCATTCTAGTCAACCTGATGATAACCATATTGTTGTGACCACAAATGGCAAAAACACTGACACACAGATAAGTGCAAGAAAAGAGTACAAACTGCGGAGTAGATCTAGGTCACTTGACTCCAATCCGGAATACGAGATAACAGAAGATTCTGCATATGTTTCCTATGAAGACCCAAAGTCTGTGTCTGACAGAAGTGAAGGTTGTTCAACTGAGATGGACACGTCGTCAGAGACTGACAGCAGTGATTATGGAGATGGACCACCGGGCGATGATAATTTGGATACATTGAGACCTTTATTGATGAAGATTCATACAAATACTGTGTCCAAGTGTGTAACCCCAGATGGTAGGAAGTTACAAAATGGTGATATTGTTTGGGGTAAAATTAAAGGATTTCCATGGTGGCCGGCCCGTGTTCTGTCAATAGCAGTAAGTCAAAAAGATAACGGTGTGGTGCTGAGGCAGATTGCACATATAGCTTGGTTTGGCTCGTCCACAAGGTCTCATATTCAGTGTTCAGACTTGTACTTGTTTCTGGAGGACTTCAAGCTCAGGTACAAGAGGAAGAAAAGGGGACCATACAAGCTTGCCATAAAACAGGCAACCATTGCTGCTCAGGCTATTGGCTCAGCTGATAACAATGAAGAATGTGATCTCTCCTAGGTATGCTATGTAAGGATGGAATATTGCAATGTTCAGATAAACAGGGCTCCAGATATATCATGCAAGGGGGAGTAAACTGAACAAATCCATTATCTCACTCTTTTCAGCACCAAATCCTATGGTGTTACAACTCATTAGAATAATCTCAAAGAGACGATTCTAATGAGTAGTGACAGCATAGGGTTTAAATCAGAAATAAAGATTTTAGTTTTTGAAAAACTTCCCATGATCTGGAGCCCTGGAAAAGTACTGTTAGGTACATTTAGTCAAGTTTGTGATAAGCCACATATATCTCAATCTTAACCCGATTATCCCATAAATATACCTTTTTGTGACTTTAATTTATTCTGTCGCTGAAGAAAATAGTTCCACTTTATACTGTTTACAGTCATAAAATTAATATGCATCATTAGAATATATTCTATATTCTAGCAGATGCAGATGGCTTAAAGCAAGCTGTAAGTAAAGCAGAACATGTCTTAACTCTTCACTACATTTATATAAACATGCCTTTAATATATTCCTTAACTGAAGAAAACAGCTCCACCATCAATATTGAAATATTTTCAATATCCTAGCTGAGTAGATGATAACTTTACCCATTACCCCATAGCCTGTTCCAGTACTGAAGATGGTTGACCACTTACAGCAGGTTGAAAGTAAAGCAGAATGGGCCTTAACTCTTTCCTCCCTGAAACTTTAAATGGACACTTCCAGTTTCCACTTTAGTCTAGTCCATTTATGACTTTTAAGGGTTGTTTTTGTCAATGTTTGGCATTATGACAAACAGTGAAGACCCTGATCAGAGGGCTCCTTTTGGAGCCCTCTGATCTGTATCTACACTGTTTGCATAGGACAAGTGTACTATTCACATGTACACTGTTTGAAAAGGACGCCTATATGCGGGACTAGGGTTCAAAGGGTTAAGCTACCATCTGCTAGGACATAAATATATTTCTTAATCTTATGGTAAATAACTAAATATTCATGCCTGTATAAAGTGAAACCATTTTCTGTAGTGGAACAATAAATTAAAGTGTTAAAAGGTGTATTTAGGTGTAATGGGTTTAGGTGCTTTCTGCTTTATTTTCTACCTGCAAGCTGTCACCTATATATATCTAAAATGCTAGAAACGGGCTATGCGCGCAGGTAATGGGTTAACCCATTACCCCATAGCCTGACTCGAGTTTTGAAAATAGGTCACCACTTAAAGCAGGTTGAAAGTAAATCAGAACGCGCCATAAGACACATTCTGCTCTACTGTAAGCTTTCATCTGCTAGGATAAAGGAATATTTCTTATTATCCCCTGCCGAAAGGCAGAGGGATACTGTTTTAGGTCTGTCCGTCCGGCTGTGCGTGCGTGCGTGCGTTTTCCGTCCGCAACTGTATCTCCGAAACCTATAAACAGATTTGGATTAAACTTGGTATACTTATTTGTCATCATAGGAGCACCGTGGGAAATCAAATTTTTTTCAGAAAATTTGAGGAATTTATGAGTTATCTGCCCTTTTTGTGTTAAAAATGCTGTCCGTGCGTCCGTCACGTTTTCCGTCCGCAACTGTATCTCCGAAACCTATAAACAGATTTGGATTAAACTTGGTATACTTATTTGTCATCATAGGAGCACCGTGGAAAATCAAATTTTTTTCAGAAAATTTTAGGAATTTATGAGTTATCTGCCCTTTTTGTGTTAAAAATGCTGTCCGTGTGTCCGTCATGTTTTCCGTCCGCAACTGTATCTCCGAAACCTATAAACAGATTTGGATTAAACTTGGTATACTTATTTGTCATCATAGGAGCACCGTGGGAAATCAAATTTTTTTCAGAAAATTTTAGGAATTTATGAGTTATCTGCCCTTTTTGTGTTAAAAATGCCATATTTAACAGTTTTTACACTCTAGCAACTACAGTATTCAACATATTTTGTTTATACTTGCACACATTGTCTATAAGTACAAGTTCTTGCAGGTGTGCAATTATTGTAAAAAAAGGATACTTGTGACAAGAGTTATCTGCCCTTGATGTACTTAGAAATGCTAGAAAATGCTTTATTTTGGTATTGTTTACATACTAGAGCCTATAAATATGCATGGATTTTTGAAAAAACTTTCTTGAATTATGTATGGCTATTAGTTTTCAAATGAATTTGATTATTGTTGAAAACGGAGAAATTAGTCATGAGTTATCTGCCCTTGATAAGTAAAAAAAGCCATATTTAACTGTTTTTACTCTCTGGCAACTACAATTATGAATGGATTTAAATAATGCTTGCACACGATGTCTATAAGTAAAAGTTCTTGAAGGTGTGCAATTATTGTCAAAAAAGGATACTTGTGGCAATAGTTATCTGTCCTTGATGTACTTTGAAATGATAGAAAATGCTTTATTTTAAAATTGTTTACATCCTAGTATCTATAAATATGCATGAATTTTGATAAAACAAATTCTTAAACTATGTATGGCTATTAGTTTTCAAATAATTGTTATCATTTTTGAAAACGGAGAAACTAGTCAACAATTATCTGCCCTTGATGAGTCAAAAAAACCTTATTTAACAGTTTTTACCATCTAGAAACTACAGTCTTTAATGGATTTTGATTTAACTTACATATGATGTATATAAATATAATGGTAGCAATTATTGTCAAAATAGGATACTTTGTGGTAAGAGTTATCTGCCCTTTATGTACTTAGTAATGCTCAACATGGCTTTATTGTTTACATGCTATTGTGTACAAATGTGAATGGATTTTGAAAAAAAAATTAAATCATATATGGCTATTATTTATAGAATGAGTTCAATTATTATCGAAAATGTGCAAATTAGTCAAGAATACTCTGCCCTTGATGAGTTGAAAATGTGTTTACACTCTAGTAAATTCTACAGTTCTGAATTTGTTTTAATAATACTTGCACACAATTATAAGTTCTTGAAAGTGTTTAATTACTGTTGAATTTGAATCAAGAGTTACCTGCCCTGTCATACTTAGATTTATAATGCTACAAACGGCTTTATTTTTTGTATTGTTTAGGCTTTAAAATGTACAAAATTGAATGAATTTTATAAAACTTTGTAAAAATCTTTTGAATGTTGATCTTTAAAGACAGGTGATCACCATTTGCCCCTTCCTCCCACAATAAAGTTTGCCACTTTCTTCTGGACATTCGCTGCGGCAGGGGATATCAGCTCTAAGGTGCTTGTTGTACACAATCATTTATATAGCTTTATAAATTGGAACTATTTTCTTAAGTTTAGGAATAAATTAGAGGCGTAAAAAGTCGTATTTAAGGGATAATAGGTTAAGGCACAATTCTGTCAATGTTAATATAAGATCGACTTCAAATTTATACTAGCATGCCTATATGTATGCATAAAACATGATGTGACTGCAGCGCTCATTAGAACTTTCTCAAAGAGTAGTCACATTGACACAACATAGGGTTTGGCTTAGACATACATGAATTGTTTTGGAAATGTTCAGTTCTCTTACCTGGAGTCCTGTGACAAGTTTATCGTAGAGAAAGTATGCGGTCTTTAACTCTTTATAAGTAGGGTTAACTCAATAACTAGATTTTACTGATTCTTCAAGTAGCTTATTAGAACACTTTGATACTTATACTGTTTTTGCCTTGGACCATTCCCAATATGTTTATGTAACCCTTTACTTTATAGATAACACATTTAGTTTATTCCTCCACTGAAGAAAATACAGTAAACCCCAGCTAATACGACCACTAAAACGAAGGCTAATAAATTGTATAAAAGACAAGTGACAGCTTAGAGCAAGGTGACAGTAAAACAGAAAGCTCCTACAGGAGCTTTCTGTTTTACTGTCACCTTGCTTTAAGCAGTCAGCTGTCGTAAACGACCTACTAATCAACATATTTTTGGGGTTCTACTGTAGTTCCATTTTATTATATAGTGATTAGTCATACTTATATAATGTAACCATAAGAACAGAAGTTTCTTAAACTTACCCTAGCAAATGGTAGCTTAAAGCAGGCTTGACTTATTTTCTTTGGTGGAGGAATAAAATAGAGGTGTAAAAAGGTGTATTTATTGTGTAATAGGTTAAGCAGCATCTTGTTATTGAAATTTAATGAATTTGTTTCTTCAGATATACCTACACAACAGTGTTCTAGAAGCCCAAAGTGTTTCCATATCTGTATACCAAGAGTCTTCATATCATCATGATCATCCCATAACGGAGAAGATTGGACAGTATTCTTGCCACTCGGGTGGAGATGTGTGTATTAGATGTTACCTCGAGACATTTCAGGTCCAAACCATAATCTGTCTGAAAGGACGCACATATTCAGCTGCAAGTGGTTGCCATATCCAAAGAACTACTACAACCAAATCTGTGTTGATCGACCACCAAAAGAAGACACATGAAGATCTTTTACCCATTACCCCATAGTCTGTTTCTAGTTTTGAAGACAAGTGACCACTTAAAGCAGGTTGAAAGCAAAGCAGAATGGCACACTCTGCTTTACTTTCAGCCTGCTTTAAACTATCATCTGCTAGAATATAGAAAATAGTTCTTATAATACACATCGGACTGTATAAATTAGAACTATTTTCTTTAGTGGAGGAATAAATCAAAGGCCTAAAAAGACATATTTATGGGATAATGGGTTAAAAACAGATGGTCGCATATTGCATGGCAAAAGTTTTGCAGAAGGTTCCTATAGGAGCCTTCTGCATTACTTTTGTCCTTCATTATAGGAGCCTTCTGCATTACTTTTATCCTGCATTAAGCAGTGACTTCTTATACATACTACAAATGTCTTTTGGGGGTTCACTTAATACAGATTAGGCTGTAATTTTTACATGAGAGCTTTTGAGAAAAGTTTTCTAGGTTGTCTGTATTACGACAGAGCTCCAGATAATGGAGTATTTCAAAAATCAAAATCTTTATTTCTGCATTAAACCCTATGGTGTTACTACTCATTAGAATCGTCTCTTCGAGACGATTCTAATGAGTAGTTACACCATAGGATTTGCTGCTGAAATGAGTGAGAAAATGTTGGATTTGTTCAGTTTACTCCCTCTTATCTGGAGCTCTGATCAATATATTACCAGCTTTATGTGTTCATTCCAGTGCTTCATGTTTTGTATCATCAGTAGACATTTTATCAATGGCTTTTAACATAGCTTTTAGTAGATCACACAGTAAAGCCCCTGCTTTTTTAACCGCTGAAAAGATGTTTCAATAATGGTATTGAAGACTTAAAATTGAAGCGACGTGTAAACAACTCATTAACAAACGGTGAACCTGTGAAGAGTATACTTGCCCAATACAATCAGTGTAGACCCAGATCAGAGGGCACCTAAAGTATCAGGGTCTGCACTGTTTATATTTTTGTAAACTATTGCCAAAAATCCCAACATGACATGGTGAATAAAAAAAAGGAAAACACTGAATTGGAAACAGGAATGGACCATTTGAAGTTTCAGGGAATTGTTTTAGATATACTCATTACATTTGCAAACGGTGTAGACCTAGATCAGAGGGCTCCTAAGAGAAAAATCTGATCAGGGTGTACAATGTATTTAAACATGTTTTGTTAATCCCTAAATAGTAAAAATTCAAGCTCCTGAAACATTCAAATGGAAATTTCCAGTATTCAAGACTTGAATACTGGAAATTTCCATTTGAAAGTTTCGTGGGTGAATGAGATTAGTGAAACATCTCTGTATTGTAAAGTTTTAACACTTTTCATGCAAGTGACAAAATTGTGATTACCTTTTCAAATAGTTTGGATCCAGATGAGACACTGCATAATATTGAATTTCGTCAGAACAAAAACTATTTGACATTCTGACCCTGTTTTAAATATTTTTTTTGAGAAACTTCTATTTTTAGAACAGTAGCAGACAATATCTGTTGCAGTTGGCATATTACATACCGGTAGCGCTCATTAAGATTTAAAGATAGCTTATGTACATTTAACCCTTTTCTCCATAGCCTGCAGCTGTTTCTAGTATTGAAGAACGGTGACTACTTAAAGCAGGTTTAAAGTAAAGCAAAATGTGCCTTAAGGCACATTCTGCTTTACTTTCAGGCTGCCTTAAGCTACCTTCTGCTAGGATTTAGAAAATATTTCTTATGGTGCATACTAGTGGAACTATACATACTTATGACTATATATGATGTGAAACTCTTTTATTAAGTGGAGGAATCCATTGGATGTGTCAAAATGCATATCTATGGAGTAAAGGGTTAAACCCTGAATATTGGCTTGTTTGACTAATGTGAGCTGGAGATATGGAGAATTCAGTTGTAAAAATATAAAACAGTTTCAGAGCTCCAGATAAGGGAAGAACATGTATTTGAAAAACTAAAATCTTCATTCTGAATTAAACGCTATGGTGTTACTACTCATTAGAATCGTCTCTTCGAGACGATTCTAATGAGTAGTTACACCATAGGATAAGTGAGAAAAAATGTTGGATTTGCTCAGTTTACTCTCTGTTATCTGGAGCTCGGAGTTTTGTCTTATTACTATTATAGTTAGTTTGACTTCTAGTGACCAAACTGTATGATTCGTTTTATCAATACACTTGTTTAACTTTCACTCAATTGTTACAACATGTTCAATGTACACTACCATGATTACTTCAGTGCCATAGTTATTGTCTCGCCGCAGTGAAGGAGACACAGCGAGTATTAGGTGTTACTTATCCGTCGTAGTCTGCATAAAAACTCGGATTTAGCTCCAGCACTAAATGTTTGTTTTCAGTTTTGTTGCTCAAAAAGTATAAGCGATAGACCAACCAAACAGATGTATGAGGTCAACATATGTGGACCAATGGGTAAGGTTGTGACCGGCGAGAAATTTTGTTTGCTGGAATTCCTGTGTATTAACAAGTGTAACATACAAACTGTATAATTTATGTAACTGCTTAATGTGAATGCATGCAAATAAACTTAAGGACTGAGAATTCAATTGTCCAATTAACAGAAGTCAGTACTTTAATTATTTATGCTTATGGGTACCGTAATAAAAGATATATAAATTATATTGGTTAGAGAATCGTTTGGTTTCTCTTTTTATTTTGAATTCTATATTTATGTTAAACAGGAACTCTGAATCTATATTCTAAATTTTAGTATGATTTTTAATTATGATAAAAATCGTTTGTTGATGTTGAGTATACTCGTCACTAGGGTTGAATGTGTTAACACATTGAACCCTAGCGACGAGTATACTCATCATGAAAAAATCATATACCTGTAGACCCCCATATACCTCTGATCAGGGTCTACACAGTTTGTCATCTTGTAATTTATTGTTAAAATCAACCCGAAATGGTCAAAAATGGGCTAAACTTATTTGGAATTGTCCATTAAACGTTTCAGGGGTGAATGAGTTAATATACAAATGTACAATGCTAAATACCAAACAAAAAAGTATAGAAACCGCTTCCAGTCAGTATTGTTTTTGATCTTGGCACATCTTGAAAGCGTGAGTGCTCTTCACATGTATATATATGTGACTTTTTTAGTTCTAAATGAATTGCTGAATTCACAGGCGACTCATTTTCACTGCTTATCAGATTGCAGTTGCCATAATTCCATGCTACCTTTTCTTGCCAAACGGGTCTTCTTTGGTTGTAACTTATAGTACATGTAACTGTGACTTAAAACCACTTTAAGTGCTTAGCTTCTTACTGCTGTAGGTTAGACCCTCGCGTCTTACTGCTGTAGGTTAAACCCTCGAAGATTTTTCATATGGGGAAGCCTTCCAGCTGATTTGTGGAAGGTCGGTGGTTCTACTAAGTTGACTATTTACACCTGAAATAATTTTTATGAAAGGCATTGGGGTCATCCTCCACCTGTAATCAGCAGGTTTTGGAGATATTCTGTTTAAGTGACGTTAAGTCATAACCAAAATTTGTTTCAATAATTTATGCATGTTTAATGATGTTTTACAAGTAACCTCAGACATATACTGAGCTGTGTCATGACAAAACCTGTCTTATTGCATTGCAACATTGTACAGACCAAGCACCGTTGTCATCCCAGGCTCTGTATCTGAGTTAGGTCTACACTGCCAAATACCATGTACCGGTATAAAACAACAGCTACATAAAATACTTAAGGTGCATGCATGTGGTTGTCAAACTGTAGATCAAGGCCAGTTGCTGTGGCAGCCGGCCTTGATACACACTATTTGCAATGCAACAAGTCGGGTTTTCTCATTGCACGGCTCATACTGTTTTCCATAATAAAAGATATGAGCTTTACCCTTCAGCTGAATATTCATATTTAAACCATTACCTATGCCTTTTTATGCCTTTAATTTATTCATCCACTGAAGAAAATAGTTCCAATTTATACTGTTACAAATAAGAATCATAAGAAACATTTTCATTCTTGATATAGTTGCAGTCAGGAGTAACAGCTAATATCCATTTTTTTGAGTGTCCAGTTAACACAAGATTTGACTTTTGTCATTATTTCTAGTACATGTACATCCAGTGAAGAAGAGGATATTCTTTTCAAACTAGCTGATGCCAAAAACTTTATGTCCCTTGGAAATAGTTTGGAGCCAGATCAGACACCGAGAAACCAAGCCTATGATCAGAGGGCTGAATATTGCCATGTTAGTCATTTTGCAAATTGTAAAAAAACCCAACCCTTAGTAGTAGAATATGGACTAGACCAAATTGAAAACCGGATTGGTCCATTTGAAGTTTCAGGGGCCAATGAGTTAACCCTTTATCCCATTGCCTGTTTCCAGCCTAGAAGACAGGCGACCGCTTAAAGCAGGTTGAAAGAAAAGCAAAATGAACCTTATGGCTCATTTTGCTTTGTTTTCAGTCTGCTTTAAGCTTAGTAACCATCTGCTAGAATATTGGAAACATTTCTTATGGTACTTGTTCATGAAGGTGTTAACTGGAGGTATTTTCTTCAGTGGAGGAATAAATTAAATGCTCTAAAAGACGCTTACTATGGAGCAAAGGAGGTCTCCATTCTTCTGTAGTAGACAATGATCACAAGTATGAGACTATGACTGGACAAGTACAGCAGTAAGCATTATTTATCAAGTATTACTTCAAATTGTTTACAGTGCTCCCTCTCTACCACGTCCCTCCTTACAACAACTTCCTCCTTACAACAATGCTTGCCACTGTTCCCAAAACAGTTAATAATGGACATCATGACAAAAAAGCAAAATACTGACAGGTGTCAAACAGTTTAACGCCGCATCTGATCTGGATTCAAGCTGTTTGCAAATGTAAGCAATTTCCCTCCCAATAACAACTCCCTCTGAACAACACACACAAATTTTGTCTCCCGCTTGGTGTTGTTGTAGAGAGGGAGCACTGTATTAGTATTAGTCTATGATGTATTAACCATGATCCTCTCCCACAGCTAAGACACTGTTACTTTGCCATAAAATGTGGGTCTGCACTGTTTTCTTACAGTCATGAGTGTGCAATCTTTCCTTGGGGGGAAAACTTTAAATTTATGAGCCAAAGATATAGTTCAGATGATAGATGTTCATAGCAGGTTTACTTTCAGCTTGCTTTAAGCTATAATCATCTGATAGGATATAGAAAATAGTTTTTGTGGTACATAATCATGAGGGTTTAAAGTAGTACATATACTATTTTCTTCAGTGGGGGAATAAATCATAGGGGTAAAAATGTGTATTTATGGGGCAATGGGTTAAGTATGAATATATAGCAGGAGAAATGTTAACCCTTTATCCAATAGCTTATTTCTAGTTTTAAAGACAGGTGAGCTCTTAAAGCAGGTTGAAAGTAAAGCAGAATGTGCTAGAAGGCACATTCTGCTTTACTTGCAACCTGCTTTAAGCTACCATCTGCTGAGGTATAGAAATTTTTCTTTTGGTACAAGGTTATGTCTATAAATTCATTGGAGCTATTTTCTTCAGCGGAGGAATATATTAAATGTGCTAAAAGGCGCTGCCATGGGGGAAGGGTTATCTATGGTTTTATCATGGACATCTTATTTCTTAATGCCTTGTGGTTGGAAGAAAAGCAACTTCTGAAGAATGTGAGAAAATTATTAGTGCAAATAGCGTTATTATATTCTCATGTTTAGATATTTATTAACTTAACTAATATGTTGTATATTAAATGGCCATAACAGCTAATTGCTTTAACAAGAGCTGTCAATTTTGTTTAAGACTTGTGGCAGTTAAATACAAGACACAAATACTAGCATGAAGTGGCCAACTGTTAAGGCAGTATTACTCTATAACTCTTTCAGCACTAACTTATAACTTTTGTGGGTAATTTAAGGTTCCCCTGTGGATATTTTTAGTTACCAAAACATGAACCAGTCTACTTGGAATTCTTGGTAGGTTAGCATATACTGGACTGAATTAGAAACCAGTGCAGACCTGATCAAAGGGCTCCTATAGGAGCCCTTTGATCTAGGTCTACACTGTTTTCAAATGTAATGAGTATATTTTAAACTGGTCCATGGTGTTGAAAGAGTTATTCAGTTTTCCTCAGTGGGCAGCTTAAGACAGGTTTCTGCATAAAGCATAGTGAATGTAAAACTGAAAGCTCTTTGTTGGGGCTTTCTAATTTACAATCATCTTGCATTATCAGGGCTCCAGATAAGGGGAGTATTCAAAAAAATAAATATTTCTGCATAAAACCCTATGGTGTCACTACTCATTAGAATCGCCTCTACGAGACGATTCTAATGAGTAGTAACACCATAGGATTGGTGCTGAAATGAGTAAGAAAATGTTGGATTTGTTCAGTTTACTCCCTCTTATCTGGAGCCCTGATTATGATGCCACCTGTATTTTGTAACACAGTCAAAGAAACTGGATAGGGAAGAGGAAGTCAAGTATCAGATGTCCAGACGTGCTTACGTGGCAGAATTAAAGCATGTATATATTCCGAATATATTTCTTTTAATGTCCAAATGATTTTTTCTTGCTACCCAACAGGTAGATGCTTTTAAAAAGCAAGCTGAAAATAAAGCAGAAAGCTGTTTGCTTTACTGTCAGTTTGCTTTTAGCAGTCACATGTTAACACTAGCAACAAGCTATTGAGGGGCTATGGGAATTGGGGGGGGGGGGGGGGGGTGTAGATGAGGTAAGCACTTGTTTGATTGTAAGTCATTCCTAGTGCTTTTAAAAGTAACGCATGTAGATCTTTTATGCAGAACATAACAAATATCTTCTTTACCTGTTATTCATGGACTACTTAACCCACTTCTCCATAGATACACCTTTTACATCTTTAAATTTAATCCTACACTGAAGAAAATAGTTTCACTTTTATGCAGTCATGAATATGTATCATAAGAAATAATTCCTATACCCTAGCAGATGGTAGCTTTAAGCAGGATGAAAGTAAAGCAGAATGCTCCTTAAAGAGCATTCTGTTTTACTTTTAGCCTGCTTTAAGCAACCATCTGTCTTCAATACTAAAAATCAGGGGCCTGTTTCATAAAACTTCGTACGAAAAATAAGGGTCGTAAGTCAAAATTTTAAAATACATTTCTGATTTCTCCATCTAATCATGTCTTATGACATCCATTTGGAATCGTCTTTTCAAGACGATTTCAAAGAGATGACACAAGAGAAATAAATTTTTATAATCTGACTTATGACAACATTTGTCGTACAAATTTTTATGAAACTGGCCCCAGCTATGGAGGAAGGGGTTAATTATGCTGTATAATAAATTGTCTATTCTGTTAGTCCTGGTCTAATAATAACGAATAAAATTGTGTAGTTCCATGTTTTTTATTATGTATAGATTTATATTTAAATAAAACATTTGTATACTGCACTAGTCAAGTAAATGATGGCTTAACTAATAATAAATTATTTATAATTGAATCATAGTGAGGCTGTTGTCATTATATTCCACAGCTCCAGATAAGGGGGGTATTTCAAAAACTTAATTTTTATTTCTGCACCAAACCCTATGGTGTCACTACTCATTAGAGACGATTCTAACGAGTAGTAACACCATAGGGTTTGGTGCTGAAATGAGTGAGAAAATGTTGGATTTGTTCCTTTTACTCTCCCTTATCTGGAGCCCTGAATTATTCCCATAGCTAGCTAATCGTCAGATGAAATACAGTCAATATTACATCATAATGATACAATGGAGAAGACGTTATTCTTTCCTAATAAACTTGTCTACACTATAACAGTTACTATTGTGCCCATTTCAAACAGTTTGGAGCCAGATCAGACGCCGGGTTACCTGGCGTCTGATCAGGCTCCAAACTGTTTACCTCACCAATAGAAATAGTAACCTTCAGAATTTTCAGAAAGTTGTCATTTTCTCAATTTAATTGCTTTGCGTGGTAAACCCATTAAGCCATACTGACTCATATTGACGCATTGCGTAATATTCTCATACTGACTCATTTCAGCGTTTTTTTTCACCCAATTGGGAACGGGTCCGGTACCCCTCAGATTGGGAATTTTTCAAGTCAAATTGGGAAAAACGAGTTTTGAAATGATGACAACGCAGAAATTGGGAATTTAAGTTGCTAAACCGTTAGAACTGTTTACAATGGTAAACATGGTGTAGAAACTAAATCTACGCTGGGCGTGTTACTCACAGTAGACGCTGTTGCGGCCGAGACAAAGTTGATGACTTGGTAAAATCCAAAATCTTATCTTATCTATCTCTGAATACTGCCAATCACGCTCGCGGGTGTTAAAGGCAGTGATCTAGATTCAAGTTTTTCATTATCGTCTTGTTCAAAACAATTCTGTAATACTTTGAATTATGGCTCATGATTGATTTAATTGTAGGTTTTCTATTTTATAAATGATGGTAAACAGAGTCAGACTGGGTTTGTAAACTCTTATCAATTTCCGCGGATTTTCGATCGCGCAACATTAACCAGTCTCAATGAAGGGGCATGTATAAATCTTCGCCCGGACCGTTTCCGAAATTCGGCCGTAATCACTGGTATTGTTTTATACATACTCCCAAAAATGTCAATGGAGTTGCGTAACTTTGTTTACATTTCATTGTAGCAAAAGATAAGTTGGAATATGGATGGTTTGCTATGATTTAAAGGGAAAATGTAATTAATAATTGGCAAATATGTTTATTTTGATTGGGAACGGGTCCGATATTTGATTTCTTTTGATTGGAAACAGTCCGATATTTGATTTCTTTTGATTGGGAAGGGTCCGGTCGTCAAATTGGGAAGGGGCCGCCTCCAATTGGGAACGGGTCCGTTCCCCGGTACCGTTCAAAGAAGGAAAAAAAACGCTGCATTTTGACACACTTTAATCCACTAGCTTGTATTGAGATAAACATTGATAATTGTTTATCGCTTATGAGTTAATGGGATATGGGAAGAAATGTCTTCTTCACTGTACATGACAATTCATTGAAGTATGTTATCATATCACTAACCGATGTTGGCAGCTTAACCCATTACCCAATAAATATGCCTTTTATTATACGCCCACAAACAGAGTTTGAGGGGGGTATACTGGAATCAGCCTGTCGGTCGGTTGGTTGGTTGGCCGTCAGTCTGTTGGCCGTCGGTCTGTCTGCAAAATCTTGTACTTTCAACTCCTCCTTCAGTTTCAACCTGATTAATTTGATATTTGGCATAAATGTTACTCAGGTGTAGTAGATGTGCAAGACACACATTTCAGGTCTCTGTGACCTTGACCTTGACCTTTGGCCTTGAAATTAGTATTGAAATTGGTAGGCAAAATCTTGTTCTTTCAACTCCTCCTTCAGTTTCAACCCAATTCATTTGATACTTGGCATAGATGTTACTCAGGTGTAGTAGATGTGCAAGACACAAATTTCAGGTCTCTGTGACCTTGACCTTTGGCCTTGAAATTGGAAGGCAAAATCTTGTACTTTCAACTCCTCTTTCAGTTTCAACCCGATTCATTTGATACTTGGCATAAATGTTACTTAGGTGTACTAGATGTGCAAGACACAAATTTCAGGTTTCTGTGACCTTGACCTTTGGCCTTAAATTTGGTCTTGAAATTGGCAGGCAAAATCTTGTACTTTCAACTCCTCCTTCAGTTTCAACCCGATTCATTTGATACTTTGCATAGATGTTACTCAGGTGTAGACCCCGTGTAGTAGATGTGCAAGACATAATTTTCAGGTCTCTGTGACCTTGACCTTGAGCCTTGAAATTGGTAGGCAAAATCTTGTACTTTCAACTCCTCTTTCAGTTTCAGTCCGATTCATTTGATACTTGGCATAAATGTTACTCAGGTGTACTAGATGTGCAAGACACAAATTTCAGGTCTCTGTGACCTTGACCTTTGGCCTTGAAATTGGTCTTGAAATTGGTAGGCAAAATCTTGTACTTTCAACTCCTCTTTCAGTTTCAGTCCGATTCATTTGATACTTGGCATAAATGTTACTCAGGTGTACTAGATGTGCAAGACACAAATTTCAGGTCTCTGTGACCTTGACCTTTGGCCTTAAATTTGGTCTTGAAATTGGCAGGCAAAATCTTGTACTTTCAACTCCTCCTTCAGTTTCAACCCGATTCATTTGATACTTGGCATAGATGTTACTCAGGTGTAGTAGATGTGCAAGACACACATTTCAGGTCTCTGTGACCTTGACCTTTGTCATTTAAATTGGTCTTGAAATTGGCAGGCAAAATCTTGTACTTTCAACTCCTCCTTCACTTTCAACCTGATTCACTTGATACTTTGCATAAATGTTACTCAGGAGTAGTAGATGTGCAAGACACACATTTCAAATCTCTGTGACCTTGACCGTTGGCCTTGAAATTGGTCTTGAAATTGGCAGGCAAAATCTTGTACGGCGAACTCCTTCACTTTCATTCTGATTTACTTGATACTTGCCATAAATTTTCCAAGTTTTTATGATGGTGGCAGCACCCTGCCATTGTCAAACCTCATTGAAAACGTCTGCAGAGTGTGACAGAGTGCTGCATAGTGGGGGTATTTATCACCTTTAGTGATAGCCGTTCTAGTTTATTCCTTCACTGAAGAAAATAGTTCTAATTGATACAGTAAATAATTATGTTCCATAAAAAATATTTTCTATATCCTAGCAGATGATACCTTAACCCATTACCTCTTAGTCTATTTCTAGCTTTGAAAACAGGTGACCACTTAAAGCAGGTTGAAAGTAAAGCAGAATGTGCCTTAAGGCACATTCTGCTTTACTTTCAGCCTGCTTTAAGCTACCATCTGCAAGGATATAGAAAATATTTCTTCTGGTACATATTCTTGGCTGTATAAATTGGAACTATTTTCTTCAGTGGAGGAATAAATAGAGGCGTAAAAAGGCGTTTTTAAGGGGTAATGGGTTAAAGCAGGCTGAAAGTAAAGCAGAATGTACCATAAGGCACTTTCTGCTTTACTTTCAATCTGTTTTAAGTGGTCAACTGTTTTCAATACTTGAAACAGGCTATGGAGAAACGGGTTAATTTACCAATCTACTCGTTCATCCCCAAGTCTTCAAATGGATAATTCCAGTTCCCAATTAGTCAATTTATACATACCGGTAGGGTTGATTTTCACAATAGGTTTCAAAATGACAAACAGTGCAAACTAATCATAGGGCTACTTATAGCTCTCTGATCTGGAACTACATTGTTTGCATAGGACAAGTGTACAGGGCTCCAGATAAGAGGTACATGTAGTAAACTGAACAAATTCAATATTTTCTGGCTATTTTCAGCACAAAATCCTCTGGTGAGACCAATCATTAGAATCTTCTCCAGGAGACGATTCTTACGAGTGGTAACACCATTGGGTTTAATGCAGAAGTAAAGATTTTAGTTTTTATACGCCCACATCTATTAACCATTTACCTCATAGCCCGTTTCTAGATTTGAAGGCAGGTGGCCACTTAAAGCAGGTTGAAAGTAAAGCAGAATGCGCCCTAAGGGCGCATTCTGCTTTACTTTCAACCTGCTTTAAGTCACTATTTGCCAGTATATAAGAAATATTTCTAATTGTATATGTTCATGCCTGTATAATCTTGAACTATTTTCTTTGGCAGAGGGATAAATTAAAATGCGCTAAAAGGCGCTTCTATCAGGTAAAGGGTTAAAGGTGGTCATTTATTGGCATGGCCCTGTCTGTTTGTCAACATTTGGTTTGTCCGGAGTTTTTCTGGAAAACTATTGGAAGGATATTAATGAAACTTCACACAATTGTTATACCAGTATGCATAAAGATCTGAAACTAAGTCAATTTAATTTTCAGATTAATTCGATTTGTTGTTACAGACTGAGAGTTATCTGCCCCGATGTACTCAAATATGCTATAAAAGGCTGCCAGTGGGCAGTGCTCTAGTTGAAATACTCCCCTAATCTGCATCCCTGACTGTACTCTTTAACCTATTACCTCATAGCCTGTTTCTAGTTTTGAAAACAGTTGATCACTTAAGCAGGTTGAAAGTAAAGCAGAATGTGCCTTAAGGCACATTCTGCTTTACTTTTAGCCTGCTTTAAGCTACCATCTGCTAGGATATATATAATATTTCTTCTGGTACATATACTTGGTTGTATATATTGGAACTATTTTCTTCAGCGTATTTATGGGGTAATGGGTTAATCACATTAATGGATAAGTATATTCTTTGCTAGGGCTCAATTTTGATGTGTACTACCTCACTTAGTACCAACATGAAGAATATTGTTGGAAACAAAGAATACTCCCCCAAAAGAAATACCTCGGGATATAGCATGTTTAATGAATGAGCATGTTTAAAACATAAGCATTGCACCAAATAAAATCAATAATTGAATCGCGTACTAAATTATAATAAACTAGCAAGAAAGCGTGTGACAGAACAAAACAGCATTAGAGAGCATATAATATTGCAGAGTTCCAGGTAAGAGGAAGTAAACTGAACAAATCCAACTTTTTCTTTGTCATTTTAGCACCAAATCCTATGGCGTTACTACTCATTAGAATCGTCTCGAAGAGACGATTCTAATGAGTAATGACACCATAGGATTTAATGCAGAAATAAAGATTTTAGTTTTTGAAATACTCCCCTCATCTGGAGTTTTGGCCCCTGCCCTGTAATGGCCAGGGCTGGTGTTACCCCTTTCCGTCCTCAGTTTCCATTCATTATCTCTGCAATTGATGCACATATTGGACTCATTTTGGAATACATGTATATAGATTTCTAATGGCAATATGCAGGTCAAGTTATAATTTGGCTTCCACCAGATAATGTTTGAAAGAGTAATGCCCCTTGGACTTAGAAAATTTATGCACAATTCGTGGTTTCCGCTCATTATATCGAATATGAATTGACATTTTGAATTAAAACTTGGAATAAAAATGAAAACATGCAACCTACTTTAAGTGGTCACCTTTCTTTAAATCTGGAATTTTTTACGCCTTTGATTTATTCCTCCACTGAAGCAAATAAATCCACTTTAAGCAGATATTATGAACCATAGGAGTTATTTATATGTCCTAGTAGATGGTAGCTTAAAGCAAGCTCAAAGTAAAGCAGAATGCACCTTGAGGCATATTTTGCTTTACTTTCAACCTGCTTTATTCGATACTAGAAACAGGCTATTGGATAATGTGTTAATGCAGAAATCTTCCTACTACCGGTCTAAATGATTGTCAACAGAACTAATTTTGAATTGCCATTAATCCCTCTTTATCCCTTTTACCCCCAGATACACCTTTGAACGGTTCCATTCATTATTGCTGTTCTTGATAAGGTAGAGTTCCACCAAGCATTTTCAGATGTCAACCTAGGTTCCTCTATTCAAGAAAATAGTCCCCACCTTATATACATGTACTCATGAATACGTTGTCTTGACACATAATAAAAATTATTTCCTATATCTTAGCAGACAGTAGCTTAAAGCAGGTTTAATCAACTTTTATGTAAAGCAGAATGCTCCTTTAGGAGCATTCTGCTTTACTTTTAACCTTCTTTAAGTGGTCAACTGTCTTAAAAATTAGAAACAGGCTATGGAGTAAAGGATCAGGCCTCACTTAAACAAACTTTTGGCTCTGAAACAGTTCTGTTTTCAGAGTTGAGTTTGATTGGATTTCTCTCTTCTTATATTCAGTTTCATCTTCCACCTTCAGAGCTAGTGTTATCACATACAGTAAAATCTCTCTATTACCACCACTAAAACGAAGGCTAACTGGTTGTATAAAAGACAGATGACAGCTTTAACCCATTACTACCTACATAAATACACCTTTTTACGCCTTTAACTTATTCCTCCACTAAAGAAAAAGAATCCTATTCATACAGTCATTAATATATATAATGAGAAATATTTCCTATATTTTAGCAGATGATAGCATAAAGCAGGCTGAAAGTAAAGCAGAATGTGGCATAAGGTGCATTATGCTTTACTTTCAACCTGCTTTAAGTGGTCACCTATTTTTAATTCTAGAAACAGGCTATGGAGTAATGGGTTAAACCAGGTAACATTAAAACAGAAAGCTCCTAAAGGAGCTTTCTGTTTTACTGTCATCTTGCTTTAAGCAGTCACTTGTCATAAACACCAAATAAATAACACAATTTAGTGGTCCTAATAGAGGGGTTCCATGGTACATTTTCTATTGAGTGTTCTCATCTGGGTTTTGTACAAAGTTTACACTATAGCCTCCAGAGTTTGGATCCTGGTTGAGCTTGAAGTTATTTGTTGACAGCCCAAATGGACGCAGAACCATATTCCCTAGATCTTTCAGCTTGCCTGTAGAAAGAAAACAAAATGTTAACCATTTTCTCTACATATAAGTGTTACATGGCGAACAAGTTTTAAGACTCAACTGGGACTTGAGCCCAGGCCTACCTTGCCAAAACTGAGCTATCAAGCACCACGGTCACCGTGAAGTCTACAGTATTAACATGTTACATCATAAATACTCCTTTTCACGCCTTTGATTTATTCCTACACTGAAGAAAATATTTCAACTTGATATATCCATGAATATGTATGATCAGAAATATTTTCTATATTCTAGAAGATGATAGCTTAACTCATTATCCCCTGAAACTTTCAATGGACAATTCCAAGTAACAATAAGGGATGGTCCATTTTAGATATTTTAGGTTTGTTTTTTTATAATATATTGCAAAATGACAAACAGTGAAGTCCCTGATTAGAGGGCTCCTGCAGGAGTCCTCTAATCTGGGACTTCACTGTTTGCATTAGACAAGTGTACTCTTCACAGGTACACGTTTGGTAAACGATGCATATATGCGTCACTAGGGCTCAATGAGTTAAAGCAGGTTGAAAGTAAAGCAGAATACACCTTCAGGCACATTCTGTTTCACTTTCAACCTGCTTTAAGTGGTCACTATCTTCTATACTAGAAACAAGCTATGGGGTAAATAGGTTAACCTTTTCACTATAATCTCAACCGACTTACATACATCCCCTCTTCACAAGAATCCCTCCTGAATTCTTCCTTACAATCAGGGCTCCAGATAAGGGGAGTATTAAAAAACTAAAATCTTTATTTCTGCATTAAACCCTATGGTGTTACTTCTCATATTAGAATCGTCTCGAAGAGAGTAGTAACACCATAGGATTTGAAACTGAACTGAGTGTGAAAATATTGTATTTGCTCAGTTTACAACCTCTTATCTGGAGCCCTGCTTACAATATTCAACGAGTTTCTTGTTACTATTTGTTTCAGCTGATCTCATTCGTTGCGAAGCATGGGATCAAAACCACCGACCTGCCTTCCTTTTAGTTCTTAGCAGAGGAGATAATCTTGGTCTAATAAACAGAAACAATTCCCTATAACAATTAAGCCCCAGAACCACGACACAGTGGAATAGCTCTATATTAATAATCCACTAATATGTATTTAGGCTTTGCCTATGGACGGAAAAAAGCAAAATTATACTAATGAAAACGGAATAGATCTATCACCAGTGTGTATCAGTTCGTTGTGTATTCCAGATCACACTCGAGGCTACACCTCTCGTGACTGAGATCTGAATTACACAACCGACTCGAACTTTTATTTTATACCTAAATTGTTTGGGACAAGATCTTTATGTTGTTAAACCAGGGTTAATTATATTATCCCTGGTTAAACAAAATAATCAAATAGATCTATAAGCACCCGTGTATACAATGTTAAAAGTAAAAACTCCTCCGTACACCTATAATGCAATCTGAAACTATTTTTGGAAGTCATATGACCACCAATAATGACGTCATTATTTATATTGATGGCGTATTGGTAATCCGTTATTTTTATCGGTTCGATTGAGAAGTATATTTTTGTAAATAACGTTCATTTAAGCGTTTAAGGCCAAGGGTATGAATTGAACTGTTTGAAGCTTTGTCCTTTGGAGAAAATCATTTCAAGTGAGTGTTGGGGTTATTCATGCTTAAAATGGTTTAAAAATAGCACCGAAATTGTGAATTCCGAAACGTCACGCACAACTCTTCGTAAAAGCCGTGACGTCATCATCCAAGATGTCAGCCCCCATGTTTTGTAGTTGCCTAGTTTTGAGGAAATGATTCACGCGCAAATCAAACACTTTTCAAAGTCTGTCAGTGATTGAATAAAATTGGAATACCTTTGATTTTATCATGCATTACTTAAGAACGGAAAAAAGGCAAGCCTTTTTTACGTATAATCTACTTGTACAGTAAAACCTCTCTATAACGACCACTAGATTGTGTTAATTATAAGATGTTTACTACAGGTGACTGCTTAAAAGCAAGATGACAATAAAACAGAAAGCACCTTGATTTAAGCTGTCAGTGTCACCTGTCTTTTATAAAAATCAATTAGCCTTCATTTTACATGGTCAGATTGTGTTAAGGCTGACATTAATGTATGCAACCTTGTTGATGTAAACCCACTTGACAGAGCTGTTTTGAGATCAAGTATCAGACATACTAGCCTCCTGCTGCCTAACCCAGATGCTGGGACACCTGTAGCGGATGACAAATGAGATCAGGATTCAGTAAGTAAGTACTGGGGCCCGTTTCATAAAACTTCGTACGAAAAAATCGATCGTAAGTCAAAACTTTAAAATGCATTTAAATTCTTATTTCTCTATTTAATCCGGTCTTGTGACATATTTTTGGAATCGTCTTTTCAAGACGATTCCAAAAAGATGTCTCAAGACAGGATTAGATAGAGAAATAAAAACTTATTGAGACTTTTATAATCTGACTTACGACAACATTTGTCGTACGAAGTTTTATGAAACGGGCCCCAGGTAAGTAAATAAATTTAGTGGTCGTAGTAGAGAGGTTGTACTGTAAGTGGGTTGAAGGAAGCAATAAATGATTCTTAGTACTTACCCATCATTTCTTCTTTCATCTTCTCATTTCTATCTTTGATCATATCTGGAAGTCTCTGCGATAAAAATGAAATATATTATTGTGTTTTATTATATATCTATCAATAGAGATTTCTCAGTTAGATTAAATTTGATATCGTCACTGTTGATATCATCACTGCATGTAGTGATGATATCACTTTGTGTGACGTCACGTCATAATTAGTTTAGTGACGTTGCGGTAATCAATTTTTTGTGAGTTTGTTTCTGTAAAAACGTCATTAAAGTATAATAAAAATTATATAATAAATAGAATAATTAATTCCTTTGAATAGATATGAAAAATATATAACGAGAATGGGTTGTTATCTGGTTAAAAAACTCGTCCTGCGGACTCGTTTTTTAACCAGATAACAACCCATTCTCGTGATATATTTTTCATATTATTGATTATCCTCTATATTTCTTTGCATGCTAGTGGCAAAATCGTGATTGCCTCACTTACAAACTCGCTTGAATAATTTCAGTCGGCCATATTCGCAAGACACGAAAGACAATTCCTATTAATCTGTTACAAATTCGGCCAAGTTACTTCCCTTTGATATTTACACAAAGCAGGGATATTTTTGACCTTTAAGTTATTATGAATTCGAATTTTAACCAAGAAACAGACAATTTTCTTATAAAGTTTCGTGAAAATCAAATAAAGATTTGTAGCCTCTAAAGTGTTAACAAGGTTTTTCTATGATTTGATCTAGTGACCTAGTTTTGACCCGACATGACCCAAATTCGATCTTGACCTAGATATCAATGAGGGAAACATTTTGACAAAGTTTCATGAAGATCAATTATTTGACATAATGACCTAGTTTTTGACCGGACATGACCCACATTCAAACTTGACCTAGATTTCATCAAGACAAACATTGTCATCAAGTTTTATGAAGATCAAATGAAATTTGTAGCCTCTTAAGTGTTAACCAACAATTGTGGACAGACGGATGTACCGACACAGAGGACGGACATCCAGCGATACTTATAGCTCACATTGGCACTTCGTTCCAGGTGAGCTTATAAAAGGCATTTCCAGTACCTGGGAGCTTAACCCATTACCCTACAAATATGCCGTTTTACGCCTCAAATAATTCCTCCACTGATGGAAAACGTTCAAATTTATACTGTCATGAAAAGATATAATAAAGAATAGTTTCAGTATCCAAGCAGATGGTAGCTTAAAACAGGCTGAAAGTAAAGCAGAATTTGCCTTAAGGCATATTCTGTTTTACTTTCAACCTGCTTTAAGTGGTCACCTATTTCCAATACTTGAAACAGGCCATGGGGTAATGGGTTAAAGCAGGTTGAAAGTAAAGCAGAATTCTTGAGCAGAATTCTGCTTTACATTCAATCTGCTTTTAGTGGTAAACTGTCTTCAAAACTAGAAGCAGTCCATGTAGCAATCATTTAAGTTTAATTCTTATCAATCTAGATCAGACATTGCATAATGCAGCATCTGATCAGGATTCAAACTAAACTTGCGTATTTTCGCAGACAACATTATTTAGCCAATTACCCCATAAATATGCCCTTTTATGTGTTTAACTCTTTCCTCCCTGAAACTTTAAATGGACAATTCCAGTTTCCATTTTAGTCTAGTCCATTTCTGACATTTAAGGGTTGTTTTTGTCAATGTTTGGTATTATGACAAACAGTGAAGACCCTGATCAGAGGGCTCCTTTCGGAGCCCTCTGATCTTGGTCTTCACTGTTTGCATAGGACAAGTGTACTATCCACATGTGTACTGTTTGAAAAAGACGCCTAAATGCGGGATTAGGGTTCAAAGGGTTAATACATTCCTCCACTCTAGAAAATAGTTCCACTTTATACAGAAATATCTTCTGTACATATCATAGCAGATGGTAGCATTAAGCAGGCTGAAAGTAAAACAGAATGTGCCTGAGATGCTTTCTGCTTTACTTTCAACCCGCTTCAACTCTTTCCTCCATGAAACCTCAAATGGACAATTCTAGCTTTCAATTTAGTCTAGTCAATTTCTGACTTTTTAGGGTTGATTTTTACAATATATGTCAAAACGACAAACAGTGTAGACCCTGATCAGAGGGCTCCTTATGGAGCCCTCTGATCAGGGTCTACACTTTTTGCATATGACAAGTGTATTCCTCCCAGGTATGCTGTTTGAAAAATGATGCATATACCCGTATGCGTGGATAGGGTTCAAAGAGTTAAGCGGTCACCAGTGTCTTCAAAACTAGAAACAGGTTATGGGATAATGGGTTAAACCAGGTGATAATATGGCATGACAATACCTACCACACATGCAGCTCGTGCACTCTGCTGTGAAGGATCAAGTTCGAGGATTCTCTGGAAGTCCACCAAAGCTTCGTCCAGTTTGTCAGTTTTCTCATACAGCTCTGCCCGCCTCATCAAGGCCTTTAGATAGTGGGGGTGAAGCTCCACAGCTCTGCTACAGTCTTTTATGGAGTTCTCGTAATCTTCCTTTAAGTAGAATTATAACAATGGATGATGGTCGGTCCATCTAAAGACTCCAAACCTCTCCAAACAACTTTTAAAAACAAGTTTTCCATATTCTAGCAAATGGTAGCTTCAAACAGGCTGAAAATAAAGCAAAATTACTTTCAACCTGCTTTAAGTGGATACCTGTCTTCCAATCTAGAAACAGGCTATTGGGTAATGGGTTAATATTAAGTACATGTAGTAAGTAAGTAGCTGTATTTAAGTTCTGTACGAGTTGCTCCCCTTGAAATTAAATCATTGTAGATTTAATTTTAATTGAACAGTTGTTTCATTATTTTAGCCTTAATTCCCCATTTATAAGCAGTATGTGATTAGATATTAAGGAATTTAAGAAGTTTGGGTTGTTTTTTAGTGATTTGGAGAGGTTTGAAGTGGTTTGGGGTCTTTAGACAGACCCAATGATGATAAACAAAATGTACCACTTTTTTAACTTGTCTTCTGTTAACAATTCTATATTGATTATTTTTTAAAACAGTGTAGACCCTGGAGGAGCTGTCTGATCATGGTCTGCATGGTTTTCTAATAGGATTTGTTTGAAATGAAACTGCACTCATTACTAAGGATTTGTTTTTGTTATACAGTGCCCCCGCCCTACAACCGCCCTCCAAACAATGACTCCCTCCTTACAACGAAAAAAACAAATATGTCTAACACTTTCACTGCTGCAATGTCATCTTCTTTATTTAAAATTGTTGTCTGCTGTTGTTCTTGCATAATGGCAGGGCTCCAGATAAGAGGTAGTTATTTCAACAAATCAAACATTTTATCACTCATTTCAGCACCAAATCCTATGGTGTTACTACTCATTAGAATCGTCTCGAAGAGACGATTCTAATGAGTAGTGACACCATAGGGTTTAATTCAGAAATAAAGATTTGAAGTTTTGAAAAACTACCCTTATCTGTTGCTCTGATAATGGACATTTTGACAGAAAAAAAGCAACATATTGACGAGTGGCAAACAGTTTGAATCCAGGTCAAACGCCGTATTACGTGGCCTCTGATCTGGATTCAAGCTGTTTGCAAATCATGTGAGCCCATTTCCCTCCCTATAACGACTCCCTCTGAACAACATGAAACAGAAGATTAGGATAATGAAAATGTTGTATATGGTACATATCCATGGATAAAGGGTTAATGAATAAGTACTACATGTATATATACACGGTATGCTACAGGGCTCCAGATAAGGGGGTATCTCAAAAACTAAAATCTTTATTTCTGCTTTAAACTCGTCTCGAAGAGACGATTCTAATGAGTAGTAACATCATAGGATTTGATTCTAAAATAAGTGAGAAAATGTTGAATTTGTGCAGTTTACTCCCACTTATCTAGAGCCCTGTATGCTACCAGTTTTGTAAATTAACCCTTTGAACCCTAGTCCCGCATATAGGCGTCCTTTTCAAACAGTGTACATGTGAATAGTACACTTGCCCTATGCAAACAGTGAAGACCCTGACCAGAGGGCTCCGAAAGGAGCCCTCTGATCAGGGTCTTCACTGTTTGTCATAATGCCAAACATTGACAAAACATCCCTTAAAAGTCAGAAATGGACTAGACTCAAATGGAAACTGGAATTGTCCATTTAAAGTTTCAGGGAGGAAAGAGTTAATCCCGACAACAATGGGATGATGTACCTGTAAAAGCTTATGCGGGACTATAAACCTTAGCAACAACAACAACAACAGTTGTGTAAATAGATTCATAATCTCACCAGTCTCATCTTACAAGCCCCTCTGTTGGAATACATGATCGCCCTATCTCTTTGGTACTTCAGTGGACAAGTTCTAAGAGCCCGGGAATAAGCTTTAATAGCCGTCTTGTAGCTACCATTACGGAAATATTCATTACCCTCTTCCTTTAATACTCGGGCGCTATTTCTCTTCTCCTGAAAAATTAAGACATCACCAAGTAATTTATACTAATGTACACTGAGGAAGAAGTAATTGTTTCCGAATAACAGAGACCAAGTCAAGCGTAAGTATTGCTCACCTTGGAAAACCCAGACAAGCCTAACATTTTGCACCCCAATGACATAATTTCAAAAATCTTGCTGATGAACCTGCAAATGAAGTATTCTGTCAAATATTTTAATACAAGCTCATGACTTTGTACAATCATGGTTTCAAACATATGTGAGTAAAACTTTTCATTGGGAAAAAATCTATCTTTAGCTCCTGTGACCTACATATGCAACGGACCAGAACAGTTTCTACAATATTGGTAAAGGGCCTCTATTAGTGTCACTATGCCAAATATCAAAGCTCTGGCCATATCAGTTTCAGAGAAAAAATGTTTGAATATTTCACTTATAAATAATATAACTATATGTAGAACGGTGACCCATGAAACTTTGAATGGACAATTCCAATTTCAAAATAAGTCTAGTCCGTTTTTTGACATTTTAGGATTGAATTTTAGTTATTTTACAATATATGTCAGACTTACAAACTTAAGGAGCCCTCACAAGTGTAATCCTCAAGAGGTATACACTGCTTGAAAATGATGAGTATACTCTTCGCTAGGGTTGAATGTGTTAAAGCAAGGTGAATGTGAAACAGAAAGCTCCTAAAGGAATGCATCTATTTAGTCTGTCCTGCCAACTATTTTGTGAACCCTTACCTCCTTTTCCTCTTCTGTAAGGGACTCTTCCAGCTCTCGAAGTGTTTGTGTATCCGAGTGTATTTCCTCTCCTTCCTCGGCTGATTCATATTCATCATCCGAGCCAGACTCTTCACTGCACTCATCACCTACCGTCTCAATGGAGTCTACAAAATTATCACAGCTCGTGCACACATTAGAACTCTCAGCATTAGCTAGTTCCTGTTCTGTACCATCATTGTCTTTAGGGGAACTAACACAGTCATTAGTTGACTGGCTGCTGCGTTGCCCAGTATTGTCTTCATCAGTATTACCAATAATAGGGCAGTCCTCTCCAGTATTACCAATAATAGGGCAGTCCTCTCCAGTATTACCAATAATAGGGCAGTCCTCTCCAGTATTACCAATGACAGGGCTGTCCTCTCCAGTATTACCAATAACAGGGCTGTCCTCTATAGTATTACCAATAACAGGGCTGTCCTCTATAGTATCTCTATTATCATTACTTATGTTTGTTCCACTGTCTTCATCCCTATCCTTACTAATAGTATTTACATTCACATCATCCGTGCTTGCTTCCTTCTTATTTGCATCAACTATTTCATCAATCCTTCCTTCCTCTTGAACGTCATTAGACTGTGTAGAAGATTCACAGTTTTTCTCCTCATTTAGTTTGTCTGCTAGCGTTTTACTTTCTGTTCTATTTTCTTCATCCATCTTAACAGTTATTAACGCATACTAAGACCACCTTTATATATTTCAAATATATAATGTGCTCACCTGAAAAAAAGTACAAATATAGAAAGCATGGCATTAGATAACCCTTTACCCCATAGATGCTTTTTAGTTTTGAAAACATATAATGATAGCTTAAAGTAGGTTGAAAGTAAGGCAGAATGCACCTTAACCCTTTACCTTATAGAAGCGCCTTTTAGCGCATTCCGTTTAATCCTCCACTGAAGAAAATACTTCCAATTTATACAATCTTGAAGATGTATCATGAGAAACATTTTCTATATTCTAGTTGGTAGTAGCTTAAAGCAGGCTGAAAGTAAAGCAGAATGTGCCTTAGGCACATTCTGCTTTACTTTCAACCTGCTTTAAGTGGTCACCTATCTTCAATACTAGAAACGGGCTATGGGGTAATGGGTTAAGGGAAAACGGATAAGAGAGGGTAAAGTAAACCTTTCTAACACTTCTCTGTCATGGCCAGGGCTTTAGATAAGAAGGAATATAATCAGAACAAATCTAACATTTTCTCACTCATTTCAGCACAAAATCCTATGGTATTACAACTATTGAAAAGACGATTCTAATGAGTAATGACACCATAGGGTTTAATGCAGAAATAAAATTTTAAGTTTTTAAAATACTCCCCTTATCTTGAGCCCTGTCGAGGCTGATGTTACACCTAACCCTGTAGTGCTCTTACTGATAAGAATTGTCTCTTTCAGTTCTAATGTGTAGGCACACTATAGAGTTTGGTGCACAGGGTTACTCTTGTTTCAGAATGGTAACAACATAAAGCAGGTTGAAAGTAAAGCATTGCAGAATATGCCTCAAGGCATATTCTGTTTTACTTGTAGTCGGGTTGAGTTTATCAATGTTGGTGCTCTTCCTTGTAGTATTTAAATATGAATGTGTCAATGATTACGCGAAATTTCAAAATGTATGCTTAAACTAGTAATTTACCAATCAAGAACTTACACTTGTCCTATGCAAACAGTGTAGATCCTGATCAGAGGATTCCTTAAGGAGCCCTCTGATCAGGGTCAACACTGTTTGTCATTTTGTAAAATATTGTTAAAAAAAAACCATGACTGTTCAAAAATGGACTAAATTAATTGCATGCAATAAGGAGGTGTGGGAGTGGCAGCATGACTTACCATGTGACGGCTGCGGAAGATGGAAGCATCGCATGTACAATACAGGTTAGTTTGTTTTATAGTGTTTTACTAAAATTATTGTTATCCCATTCATTGTCTTCAGTCTGCTAATGTCAAATTTCAAAGTTAGGTAAACAGTATCTAAATCAGATGACGGAACTGTACATAGTGAAACGGTTACAGAAATTGCAAAATTGAATAGCCTTGCACGCATATGAATGAAATATGGCTGACATTGAATTCATCTCATCTTAGCTTGTCTTATTTTATATGCATGTCACCGTGTGCTCATCTTAGATGCAAAAAAATCGAATAAAGAGTATATATTTGATTCTTACACTGATAGAACTGTGCATAATATTACGTATAAATTAATATAATATTCATTGTGTACACTGGTTTACCGTTACCTGTGTTTTCGATCCCTTAAGCTCTATTTTGGGGTATGCACTCACCTATTGTAACATTTGTTAACAGATATAATTCTTAACTGAGACTTCATTAACAGAAATATCAACGAACAATAGTTGTAAATTTTAATACATTCAAGGTGAGAAATAAATGTACTTGTTTTTACTTTCTAACAAGGTTGCTAGTCTCGATCACCCAGAGGCTTTCTTGTCGATTCGACCCCTCCAATTGGTCAATTGATAAATAGGTCTAAATGGCATAATTAAATTGTCATTTTCAAACAAGAGGGCCTGAAGGCCCTGATATCGCTCACCTGATATAATGAAGCCTGATAGCTTTACATTTGAATTTCACATATTTGATTCTAAATCCATTCAAAGGACTGAGTTCACTAAGGGGTGAAATTGGCCCCATTTCAGATTTCACCACAAATATCACAGTTTGATGCTGGTGGTGGATAATGAAAGAAAACAACTTTTTTTGCTCGATAATCAAGATCATGTTGCCATAGCAACCATTTTCATTTGCTCATCTAAAATTACGTTTTTCATCAATTATTGAGCATATTATCACTGGAACATTATTTTATCAATTTTAAAATACAAAGATATGATATAGCATTAGCAAAGTTGAAAACCTCAACATTAACGGCAAAAAATAAAGATACTGTTACCATAGCAACCAGCAAAAATTAGTATAGAAAAACATGTCTCTCTATATCAGCTCAATTTCCGATTTAAGTTCACTAAAGGGTGAAACTGGTCCCGTTTCAGATGTTACCAAAAATATCACAGTTGGATGCTAGTGATGGATAATGAAAGATAATACAGATTATGTTGCCATAGCAACCATTTTAATATACTCATCTAAAGTCACGTCTATCATCAGTTATTGAGCATATCGTTATTGGAACATGTATTTTAAGAACCTTAAAATACAACAATATGATATAGAATTAGCCCAGTTGAAAATCTAAAACAAATAAAGATACTGTTTCCATAGCAACCAGCAAAATTTACTCTAGAAAAACCTGACTCTATATATATTTTTTAAACATGTTGTGTTGTATTTTAATTTTACAGTGACACGAATACAACATGATATGTACGAAACATGACATATCCATGATATATTATCATATTATTAAGAGTAACATGTGTTGCTATGGTAACCAATACAACGACTTCTTACTGAATATAGGTTCACTAAGGGGTGAAATTGGTTCAATTTTAGATTTCACCAAAATATCCAAGTTGGATGCTGGTGGTGGATAAATGAAATCAAATATTAAATATATTCTTGAAAATAAAGATCATGTTGCCATAGCAACAAGTTTAATATACGGTACATGTACTCTTCTACTATCACATTTTAATCAATTACTGCGCACTACACATCATCATTCAAATATGTATTTTGATAACTTTGAAATGCTAAAATTAGAGATAGCATTAGCCAAATCGAATACCTCATCACGAACGAAAAATTAAATTATGTTACCATAGCAACAACAAACTTTACTATAGATACATGTATCTCTATATAATTATTTTAATATGTCTTGTTGTAATTTAATTTTACAGTGACACCAATACGACAGGAAATGTATGAAACATGGCTTATCCATGGCACACACATCTGCTGGTTTGACAGGTTAATAGCGTAGCTTTTGGTTCAAATTCCCCCACCAGATTTACGTTTTTTTCTTGTTTTAAATATGAGCACAGTTGTCGACAGTCTTGATTTTCAAGCCATTTAATCCTTATTACATAAGAAATATACTGCTGAAATTTCTTGATTGTCGACGACTGTGCTCATATTTTAAATTCAGTATCAACGTAATTTTCTGGGTGAAATTGACAAAATTCACGGTGAGAAGGGATAGTTCTATTGACCAGAGGACAATGCTATAAAGCGTTTTAACACAAAATAAAACGTTTTCCAGTAAGTTCGATGTATTACCAACCAACTTCAGTACGATATTAAAAAAGATTAACATCTTGGATAATTTATGAATTTCTAGGCCAATTTCACCCCTTAGTGAACTTAGTCCTTTGTAGTATAGCATGCAAACAACATTGGAAACAAATATGAAATGAACTACTCTAGTAGAGTACATCAAGGGAAGATAACTAGAGCCTAAATAATCTATAGGTCAGATTTTAACCATAATCAAACTCATCTGAACTCTTATAGTAAATTAATATACCATCTGAGCAAGCTTGAGAAAGATTTGATTAAAATTGTGGCCTCTATAGTGTAAACACTGTTAAATATTGCATTTTCAGCAATTCAAAGGTAGATGACTCTTGACCTATTGATCCGATTGCAACCATAATCAAACTCATCTGAAGTCTACTAGTTTTTATACAATCTGAGAAAGTTTGAGAATGATTAAATTAAAATTGTGGCCTCTACAGTGTAAACACTGTTAAATATGGCATTTTCAGCAATTCAAAAGTACATAACACTTGACCTATTGGTCCGATTTCAACCCTAATCGAACTTATATCTGAACTCTTATGGTAATATACAATTTTGACCTGTCACCGTAAACATGGCTAAGGGATGCAAATCAAGCAAATTCGTTAACTAAACATCTAACAGATTGTGAGCAGTAACACTTTGCAATAGGGGTCGAATTGCCAAGAACGATGCGAATTGACAAGAATCAAAGACATATATTTGTAGACTGTTCAACATAAGTAGTTCAAGTTCAAATAGTTTAATTTTTTTTTACATATATATATTTGAATTTTATACTCTTTATTCTTTGATTTCTAAGACATTAAAGTGTATTAGTCTAAGGTATAGGGCCACCAAATAGACCGGAAGTGCTTCATGGTGTAGTCGAAAGAAGTCCGGCACAGAAATAGTGCCAAACTTTTTGCCTCAGAATAGCTTTTTGTCAATAAATATGTACTGTTTTGAGCCTTTTATGTAATACATGGATGTTAGAAAATAGATACAAAGACTTTCTGTCATGATAGATGGGTTTTTGGAGAAATTATGTGAGCTGAAGTGACATGTCCCTGTTTTAACCGGTGCCTATTTCAAAATGTAGCAAAACACCAGTCATGTCACTGAAGCCAAGAATTTTCTTATATGCCACATGACCCCCTGTTTTCTCTGCATTTTTCTCTTGTGCAAGGGTGTATCTTTGTGGGAAATATAGGGTGGCACCTGTGGTTGGAATAACCAGAAATGGGTGTCAAAGCCACCTGATGCTCGCCTGTTTAAAGTTTAAGTCTAAAAAAACATATTGTATGGAAAGCAAATCAATTTTCAGTTTAAAAAGATTATTAAATGAATGGTGAGTCTTAGTCTAATTATATTAAACTTTAAAACAACCCGTCCAAACTTTAACCTAGTAATTTTTAGTCAAAACAACTAAGTCCAAAACGTGTCAATAATTTACAAATATTAAAATTATTTTTAAATTTCAACTTCATAACATCAATGTTTGACCCCTAATGAACCTCCATACAGAATTTCAGCACCCTAGCACAAATATTAAGCTTTAAAACAACCCGTCCAAAAAACTTTAACCTGGTGATTTGTAGTCGAAAAACCTAAGTCCAAAACATGTTGAAAATTTACATCAATTTTAATTATTTTTGAATTCCAATTTCATAAAATCAATGTTTACCCCCAAATGAACCTCCGTACAAAATTTCAGCACCCTAGCACAAATATTTAGCTTTAAAACAACCCGTCCAAAAAACTTTAACATGGTCATTTGTAGTCGAAAAACCTAAGTCCAAAACATGTTGAAAATTGACATAAATTTTAATTATTTTTAAATTCCAATTTCATAAAATCAATGTTTACCCCCAAATGAACCTCCATACAAAATTTCAGCACCCTAGCACAAGTATTAAGCTTTAAAACAACCCGTGCAAAAAACTTTAACCTTGGCCACGCTCACACCCACGCCGGGGGTATGACATAAGCTCTGCTGTTCTACGAATAGGCGAGCTAAAAATTGTATTTTTTGGACCTTGGAAATGACGCATTTTATATAAGTTATATAGGAGAGCCGTTTTGGTGGCCCAAGCCCTCTTTCTTAGGTATAGGGCCACCAAATAGACCGGAAGTGCTTCATGGTGTAGTCGAAAGAAGTCCGGCAAAGAAATAGTGCCAAACTTTTTGCCTCAGAATAGCTTTTTGTCAATAAATATGTACTGTTTTTAGCCTTTTATGTAATACATGGATGTTAGAGAATAGATACAAATACTTTCTGTCATGATAGATGGGTTTTTGGAGAAATTATGTGAGCTGAAGTGACATGTCCCTGTTTTAGCCGGTGCCTATTTCAAAATGTAGCAAAACACCAGACATGTCACTGAAGCCAAGAGAATTTTCTTATATGCCACATGACCCCCTGTTTTCTCTGCATTTTTCACTTGTGCAAGGGTGTATCTTTGTAGGAAATATAGGGTGGCACCTGTGGTTGGAATAAAAATTGTATTTTTTTTACCTTGGAAATGACGCATTTTATATAAGTTATATAGGAGAGCCGTTTTGGTGGCCCAAGCCCTAATATAGATTATACATTAATATATCCGTATCTGTATCAATACGTCGTAGAATCCTATAAAGTATATACACATTACCAGATGACAGTGCGCTACAGAGTGATGTATTTAGCTCGAGACGTTTTTGGCGGAAATAGCCGATCTGACGAGCGCCTTGGCGCGAGTCTGATCAGTTGTTTCCGCCAAAAACGTCGAGAGCTAAATGCAACACTCTGTTGCGCACTGTCAACTGGTGATGTGTTTATTATATGCCTTGAATACAAACCAGAAACAACTAAATAGTTGCTTAAATCATTTTATATCCAAAATCTATTAGTTATTTGAAGCAGAACAAGAATTTTTGTATGCCACAAAGAATAATGCGGCACTCGTACATGTACGTAAATGACGTCACCTTAAATCGAAAGCGACGTCAAAGTAAAATACAAAGTGGCTGATACAAGGTGGCTGATACAAACTCTTGTATTTTACTCCACAGATACACGCGGAAACGCTCGATATCATACTAAGGCATATAATAAATAAGTATATCGTCGAGTGCCCTAGTTTCGCCCCTGACCTACTTCCGCCATCTTTGTTGTTTTCTCTATAGTCTCGCCAGATTTGATCGGTGCGCATGACTGACCGTGGGAGTTTTTCTACAATAACGTAAACTACTAAGAAGACAAACTTTCTCTGAAAAAAGTGGCAAAAAAAGTAAAATATGAGAGATTTTAGACTAAGTCACAGTTTTCATCTCTTTTTCCTTATGTTCAAATGAATTCCATAGAAACCCTTCTCCTAAGAAGCAAATTGAAAGTGCCAAAAATATTCTGCCTGTTCGGCTGCCATATTTATATTCTGTTAATGTAAATCACGTGACTCATAGCAAAGTTTGTACGGCCTAAGTAAGAAAAAAATTAGGTTTCTGTCCTCTTGGTTCTTAGGCATAAAACTTACCTTTTGTCTATTTTCAGCCGAATCCTCCCTAAAAATCCTTACTCATACGATGCACTAACAAATGCATGCAATGAGTGTATTTAAAATAATATGCCAATAAGAAAAGCTGCCAAAATTTCAATTCACACCAGAGTATTTTGAGAAATAGGCTGTCTGGAAGAGAGCACACATCTTAAGTACTGAAAACCAATGAAGGCACGCAGAAGGGGTGCAAATTAATGTGCCCTCATTGCCAAAAATAAGGATTAAATAGCTAAATTTAATTTAAACTTGCACATATTAATCAAATTTAATAGTTTATACCTTTTCAATGACATTGAAACCATATGTGAATAAGCTTGGCATGAATTGTTGTCTCTCGCACACGCTTTATGACGTCATATTATAGAGGGTGAAACTAGGTACAATCAAAATGGCTGAAGCGTTAAAGCACCCAGTACAGTTGACATTAAATTTCAACGGTATTTTCTTGTAATACTGGTGGAATTTAGCATAGAATGATGCAGAAAGGATGCATGATACAGGTTCATACGTTAAATCATTTGTCCTCTCTGTTATTTATAGTCCGTTTCAGCGGCGACGCTTAGGGGGGCGCAATTGGGTCACTCGAGGATATAAAAATTGGCCGAGTTGGACAAGTCCGAGTTTGTAATTACAGAGCACCAGATAAGGGTAGTTTTTCAAAACTAAAATCTTTATTTCTGAGTTAAACCCTATGGTGTCACTACTCATTAGTATCGTCTTTTTGAGACGATTCTAATGAGTAGTAACACCATAGGATTTGGTGCTGAAAGGAGTGAGAAGATGTTAGATTTGTTGAAATAACTACCTCTTATAGCAATGCCAAACGCCGAAAGGGGGCGTGGCCTTCGGGGATCTCATTAATATGCATGACTCCAACCCAACAATACACATATTTTTGGGGGGGGGGGGCTTAAACTCCCTTTTATTATAGCAAGATCGGGATCAAAGAAATAGCATTCTGAATGATTAAATTAACTGGAAATAAGTTTACCAAGAGGCCACTTGAAAGTTTCAATACTTAAAAACTGACGAAAAAAAAGTAAAATGCGACATTTATATATAATACAGAGTATTGAAAAAAACGATTTCTTAGACACAAATTGGGTCTGTATCTGTATCTAGTATGTTGTAGATCCCGAATACGGTTTTTATACAACGGAAGAGAGAGTGCCGATGACTTGTCTTTTCGGCGATGGTTCCCTAGGGCGGTTTTGAAGGCCCCTAGGGAGGTTGAGCATGCAACCTCTTCTGGCAAGTGGTTCCAGTGTAGAACGGTGTCTACGAAAAACGAGTGCCTAAATTGCTGGGTTTTAGGCATTTTATTTTTTCCTTTTATGTTTAAGTGTTGAATTTTAACATCATATTTTGTTTCTTTTATACATGTTTAGGTCAAGATCTACCCATTAACCACAAAATATCCCTGAAATTGATTTTTTAAAAAAATCCTTTCCCAGTAAACCATCTGACGTTTGCAAAACGTATTGGAAACGCCTGAATTGAAAACATACTGAAGACGTTTTCAAAACCCCAAAAGCGTTACATTTTGAAAACCTGACGAACGTTTCAACGACGTTTTTTGATGATTTTTATGTCGTTTTGAGAGCCTTAAGAAAACGTTATAAAAACGTTTTTCAACCGGAGCAGAGACGTTTTCACAACTTCACTTAAACGTTGTCATTCGTTTTCAAAACGTTATGGAAACGTCTCCATGAAAACCATCTGACGTTTGCAAGACGTATTGGAAACGTTTGTTTTGAAAACATACTGAAAACGTTTTCAAAACCCCAAAAGCGTTACATTTTGCAAACCTGACGAACGTTTGAGTGACGTTTTTGAAGGTTTGCAGTGGTTTTGAGAACCCCAAGAAAACGTTATTGAAACGTTTTTCAACACTGTTTTGAAACGTTTTTTAAACAGAGACTTTTCCACAACTTTACTAAAACATTTGCAATAAACTGTTAATTCGTTTGCAAAACGTTATAGAAACGTGTTTTTAAAAACATACTGAAGACGTTTTCAAAATCCCAAAAGCGTTACATTTTGAAAACCTGACGAACGTTTGGGTAACGTTTTTAAAGGTTTTTAGTGGTTTTGAGAGCCCCAAGAAAACGTTATATTAACGTCTGGTTTCAAACAATACTGGAGACGTTTTCAAAACCCCAAAAGTATTACATTTTGCAAACCAAACAAACGTTTCAGTGACGCTTTTAGGGCATTTTGGACGGTATATACCGGTAATTATGGTTCTTTACATGGCATTAAATGAACAGACCAGTCTACAAGTAACGAAACATAGTTTTGCATTTATTTCTGTATAAACTATTAGAACACTCAAGTTTAATGCTTACCTTATTTGCATATTTATTAGTTCTGTGACTAATTTCATAAAACAATTCATATACTTACTTTAGGGACTAATAAAGATACTTTCATACATGTTTCTTTTTTTCTTCGTACTGACAGATACGAAAATATGTCGGGGTTTGTTAATTGTTTGTGATAATGTAGTTACATTGAAGATGAACGTAAACTTAAAATGACTTGCAAACTATTTTCTGGAGAAACATAATGGTAAGCACATTTATAAATATCTGAAGCGATCATATGAATTATTATAATCATATGGATAATTATAAAGGTGGTGCACTAGTTAATAGGCAAATAAGGTATGCGGCAGGTGCAATCATACATAACAGTTTGAGTTTGGAAAGATCACGAACTTCAAATATAATAGTACCAAGATCAAACTAGAACTGCCGCCTAGGAGCATCTGTGTCCTCATCCTCTTGTCCGATCTGAATGTCTCGTGCCTCAGCAAGCGAGTTAACCAGGTTGCTGCACGACATAAGTTTGAACTGGGTCCAGCCTACATGACCGGCTGGTGGAGATGTGCACATCTCTACAGCTTTTTTGTAGTTCAAAGATACGGGTGGCCGCAACACTGCAACGACTCTTAGAAATCCAGATTTTGGGAATAACGTCACATCTGGTCTGCTTATTTTCTGCCAAAATAGCCTTCACCCACCTCTTATTCAGTGGATCTGCCTGTTTTGTATGCTTGAATATTTCTCTTCCTTACCAAAACCCTTCTTTGCTCCTCTGTAGGCCATTTTTTCTGGACTGCAAGATATGAACAAACAAGAATCTTAACTCATTCAACCCTAGTGACGAGTATGTATACTCGTCATTTACAAACAGCGTACCTGTGAAGAGTACATTTGTCCTATGCAAACAGTGAATACCCAGATCAGAGGGCTCCTAAAGGTGTCCTCTGATCAGGGTGTGCACTGTTTGTCATTTTGGCATTACATTGTAAAACACCCTTAAATAGCGAAAATAGACTAAACTTAAAAGGAAAATAGGGATTATCCAATTCAAGTTTAAGGGTTGAATGCGTTTTGAAGACGCGTTGCACACGTCTGGAAGACGTTTTCACAGCCTGATAAAATCATCACCCAATGAACGTTATAAAATGTATGAAAGCGTTTTTAAAACGTTTTCATTTTTAATGTATGGACACAAATAATTAATGCGTTTGGAAGACGTTTAGAAAACGTAAGTTTTCCCATCGTTTTAAATACGGTTCGCAAACGTCTGGAAGACGTATTTGCCGTCTAATAAGATCCTCTCCGAGTGGAATTAAACATTTTATAGAGGCGTTAAATTTAGAAAAAAAAATTGAATTGTTGCACCATGTAGACAGACGGGCGGACAGACATACAGAAACACAGATAGACTGAACAGATTGCTATTCTACTAACATCAATACAAGAAAGGTTTTTACCAAGCGTTTTAAGACGGTTTGCAAACATTTGAAATACGTTATCGCAGCCTGGTAATATTATCTCACAGTACTATTCATACAATGTATAAAATCGATTTAGGAACGTTTAAAACGTTTTCATTCTAACGTATGGACAAACAATTACCACGTTTGGAAGACGTTTATAAAACGTATGGAATCCATTGTCGCAGTACAACATATCAAATACTGCCACACTTAAATGTATTCAAGATAACTGTCCGAAATCGATTTTAAAATGTTGAGAAAACTTTATAACTTCTATACATGTACATGAAAGGCATGGCTAATACCAACAATCTTTTTAAATCATTTTTGTACCGACGTTGAAACTGATGGGTGCGGCGAGACTAACACATTTCAAAGCGTTTGCAGATCGTTTGCAAAACGCTTTCGTGCCTTACAGATATTTGTTTTATTGGATTCTTGACGAAATTCTTTAAAAACACTTTCAATAAAATGTATCAAACTGACATATTAGTATACACATCTTCAACCACAAAAACAATAACTAAAAAAAGAGAAGTAGCATGAAAACATTATGCAACGCTGGCACAGCGCCATTCACACAACACTGGCAGCTATATTATCGCTAAGGAAAAAGTACACTTACCCTCGCAAGTTCGGAAATTCACATAAAATAATAGAAAAATATATTACGGAGAGTTAGATTACATTCTTACCTACTAATTGCCTAAAAAATCATTGCCTTTCTTTATTTGTCTGTTCCTGTTTAAATTTTAGCGCCACAGAAAGAAAATGGCCGATATCTCGCGAGATCGCGTGTTCGTCGAGAAAAACACCCGGAAAACGTAGTGCAAACGTTGCAAAAACGTCTTTACTTCAAAGCTTCGAGAAGACTTCTGCCAAGCAACACGAAAACACAAGCATAAACGTTATACAAACGTTTTCTAAACGACCTGGCTTTAAAACGATATAAAAACTTTTCCAAACGTTTTCCTCAGTTTTAAAAAACGTTTAAAAAATCAACACTTTAAAACGTTGCATGCTTAACATTTTCGTGCCACAGAAAGAAAATGGACGATATCTCGCCAGATCACATGTCCATCGAGAAAAACACCCGGAGAACGTAGCACAAACGTTGCAAAAACGGGTTTACTTCAAAGCTTCGACAAAGCCCCTGTGAAGCGACACGAAAACATTAGGTAAAACGTAGTGCACACGTTGCAAAAACGTCTTTACTTCAAAACTTCGAAAAAGCTTCTTTGAAGCGACACGAAAACTCAATGAAAAACGTAGTGCACACGTTGCAAAAACGTTTTTACTTCAAAACTTCGAAAACACTTCTGTCAAGCGACACGAAAACACAAGGAAAGACGTTGTGCAAACGTTTGCCAAGCGACGTGGCTTTAAAACGTTTTGAAAACTTGTTCAAAACGTTTTCATCAGGTTTACCAAACGATTTAAAAACCAAACCTGTTGAAAACGTTTCCAAAACCAAAACTTATGGTTTACTGGGTTGGCATTGCTACCTCTTATCTGGAGCCCTGTTAACTTTGATTGATATAAAAACACCAGGGTATGCGAGAACGTGTGTAGCGCGATAATAGGGATGACGCGATAATTGTGATGCCAAGTAGAATCTATAGGTAACTGGTATTTATTTCTTACCAAAAAAACACCACGATATGGAAAGTAGACAAATACAAATGGCGTAATTTCTAACAAGGGAGTTAAATCTTATGAGTCAGTCAATAACGGGTGCGTAGTTATTGATGTTCTTATTCTAAATTATCGAGTATTCATGAAAACACATCCAACAAAAAGGATAACGTTAAAATTAATAAAAAGATATTTAAAATCTAGACAAATGGTTGAACATTTTTTCCTAATTTGTAAAAACGTTTCCAGTTATTATTTAAGTAGAAACTCATTTTAAATTCCATATCATTGGTCTCATTCTTCTCTTCTCTTTTTCTAAAACAAACACGCACTGGCAGGAAAAAACAGAGGCGAAGGAACACATGTGGGTCGTCTTTAAACAAGGTTAATTGCAACAACAACGGTAAGCTAACAGTCACAAACTAGTCCAAATAATCAGAACGCACGATTGCCTTTAGTGTTTGTCGTAATTAATAAAGATTACCATTTAATTTAAGTTTTAGAACATACCCCAACAAGCATAATTTATCACTGAGCGAGTTTTTAGCTGACCTACTAGAGTAAAACTATGGGCGTGTTCGTTTATCAGTCCGGAAACTTCCGGATTGACGGAATCGAAATCGAATGGTCCGGAATTCAATTCCAGAACTGTTCTATCAATTCTGCCCGAGGAGGTGGTGTGAGCAGACAGAATTGTGACGTATCATCATGGTTCCCGGCACAATTTACGAACGCTTCGACGGCAAACTTGTAATAAGTAGGGAAACAGACTACCATATTTGCAAGGGTTCAATTCCGTTTTTATTTGATTTACTAATTCTATGGAATCGTTCCAAACAGTTCTGGAACTGATAATCGAACACGCCCTATAGGTACAGTCGAGCACCAGTATCTCGAACGTCAGAATCTCGACTCACTGCAATACCTATCTCGACGATTGTCCAGGAAATATTTGTTCTTATTCTAATGTAATCTATTCTTACATGCCCCCTTTCGACTATGGCTAATCTCGATTAAACCCGGTATTTCGACTATAGATTTTGGCCATATAATCCATTTAATTGTCAGTATCTCGACGACTGTAAGTCATCATGCACTGCAACGCTCGCCGACTTTGATCGCGAGTATCGGACTGTGGAAATCACACGTAAAATCATTATTAAACCGGAACTATTGGTAGCTTTACAGGTTGGCTGAATGATTGTTAGGTGATAATTGTCAAACAACAGTAAATTTAATTATCGCTTAAAGTTTGGTCGCTGCATCCTTAAAATCAGTCTTCTTATAACCGTCATTATCGGTGTTGATTCAACTCATCAAGAGTAGCGCCCCTTGATAAAACAGATGTTAAGGAAAATAGTACCGCGCAGAAGGAAGGAAAATACGAATAATACACGAAATTCCGCGATAAACAAAACAGAGTGGTAAAAAGCTATACATATATAAGCTTATGTTTTATTGTTATAAACTGTCCGACAAATAAATATTGAGCCGAATCGACCGAGATGTCTTGCGGAATCCAGGTCAATGTCTCATGAATATTCAATGAGGTAAATGCATGAAATGTACACAATTGACCCATGTGTCTTTAAATACTAAATGTAAGGATTTTTTACGAATCATGCTCATCGCAATTACTTTTTCTTAACCTAGGGTGGTTTTTACCAGCTCCAATGAATTTCACTGTGATGTCCTTAGTAAAACGAGGTTTTCGTGAGTATTTGACAGCCGGAAGTAAACCGGTTAGTTGATGCACAGCTTTACCGGACGCGCAGACTTACCATACTCGACTGTAATAACCAAAACAACCCATGTATAATTTCATGTTTGGTGTTTGCAAAAAAAAACATATTACATTCTCAGCTATTCAATATAATCTCCCTGGTCAAGTACTAAATAAAATGTGAGTTATTGATTGTCTATCTTTATCGTCCATGTTTTGTGTACAATAAATACAGTAAACGTGTAACATCGAAATCGTCATATAACGTGTTAAAAATGATTTTTTATCAGTTTGGTTATCTCGAGCCCATGCTTATCTCGACGCTATTTCGATCGTCCCGAGACCGTCGAGATACTGAAGTTCGACTGTAACTAGAGTTGCACCTAAACGCACGGTGTTCCTACCCTAGTGACTCTTCACTGCTGCTCTAGTTCAACCCAGCCCAGCATAAGGGTAGAACAAAATGGTGGAAGAGAGTGACAACTTGTTAACAATCATCAATCACAGATAAATATATAACTCCAAAACTTAAAAATAAATAAAATCATAGAAGCACTTTTCTTTAACCGTTGCATTGGACGTTAGATTTATACAGATTGGGTCAATAGTACTGTTGTCGTCTTCGTATTTGTTTACACGAGAGTCTCACTCTTCACTGACTCCTGGCGTTTTGTTGATTGGGAACTAGAGTAAATACGTGACTAAGGCTGTCAAGGTACTCAGTGGGACGGTATATCACGGTTCATTGGCCACGGTTCGGTTAACGGTACAGACTTTGAAAAATCACGGTACGTACCGTGGTCACGGAATGAATGAAAGCATCAAATCTATTGCCTCAGATAAGCTCTGTATCGGCGTAGATTTCTATATTATACATTTTAAAAGGCCAGATACGCTTTAAATATCAATTCAGTGCATATATATTATGACAAGCTATTTATAAAATACTCTCAACGTATAACGTAAATTCGTACAAAAGCCGATTCAGCTAATGACTATCTTTGACAATAACTTCTCGACTGATTACAATGTCTTAATTTGTGTGAGGTGTTATGCCGTAATAGGTGAGGTATTCCGATTGATTGTTTCGATAAAGTGGGTACCAGTCCGTTGCTAGACGTTTGACGCTATTTATTTCCTAAAGCGTCTCGATAACTTGGTAAACGTAGCTAATTGACACTAGTTTTCGCGGTTTCTGTTAAATGTTGTACGGCGACCAAAAGGTAAAGTAAAGGGTTCATTCCGATTTAAATATGTCACTTTTTGGGACCCTCTAAAATCCAAAATGACCCCTAGTTGAAAATGTAATGGGTCAATTTGGCCCACCAATTTTCAGTTCTGACCAAAACATAAATTCTGAAGAAGTATTATTTGCAGATTTGCACATCACATCATAAAAGAGTCATACTACAGAGTTCCCATTCACGTACATATGTACGTGATTCACGTATAATTTAGAAAAATCACGCATAAAATCAATGCCCTGAACGTGCATGCACGCACAGATTTATGTTGCAGATAATGCCGAAATCTGATGTAAGAAGACCATTTTAATTAACAAACTACAAAATACAAGTTAAACTTCAAAGTCCGACGAGTCAATTTGGATTTGTTTTCATTTTCCTAATAGTGTCTGTCAGGCGCTTGACAATTCTTATCATTCTTAATACGTAAAGCGCCTGGTTCACCCGCATCGCGAATCCGATGATTTAGCGGTTTAAAATAGATTGTGGGATTTCCCGTCTCTGTGCCTAATAAAGTATCTATTTTTATGCCCCCGGCATCGACAGATGCGGGAGCATATAGTAATCGTCCTGTCCGTCCGTCTTTCTGTCCGTCCGTCCGTAACCAGGTTAAGTAGATTTTACCGTTTCGTCTAGCACCAACACCACTTACTCCAATGCTTGGATACTTATACAGTTGTTGCCTTGGACCATTCCCTATCCACCAATATCACCTAACCTTGATTTTGACCTTGACCTTGACCTAATTTGGACTTAGTTAATATTTGAATGGGCTATTTCTTGGTTAACTAGATTTTACCGTTTCGTCTAGCATCAACACTACTTACTACAATGCTTCAATACTTATACAGTTATTGCCTTGGACCATTACCAACCCACCAGTAATACCCAAGCTCAGTTTGACCTTGACCTAATTTGGACTTAGAAAAGATTCAGAATATATTGTCAAGGATGCCACCGGGGGCATAAGCGTTTATTGAACGCGCAGTCTTGTTTAAAAACAATTTTTGTTTTTATAAGAATTCAATACTTATTTTAGAGGAAGACATGTTTGAAAAATGCTGACAAATGATTAAAAAAAAAAAGTCTGGTCATAGGTCTTATTTCTGGTCACTTTCGATTTCAAAACAGCGACGCCATTTTTATGCGAAATCCGACAACACAGTCGAATCAGATGTATTTTATCCCGTCTATTGACAATGTTGGGGAAAATACCTGATTTTAAATGAGACACAGTCTTAGCATAGGCCTACGCATTCGTGTAGTCTGCAAATATGTCGGCTAAGTCTCAATTGACGGCCTGGTTAAGAAATAATGTGAGAGATATGTACAGTACACATTGAAACAAATGAAATAAAAATTTATCGGCGGAACTACAAATTTCCAAAGATCATTCCTGGTGCGTATCCATTGTTTAAATAACGGATTGCTACTTTGTAATAGCTGCAGTACGGTCTAAATCCGCAATACAGTTACGGTATCGCAACTTACTTTGTAATAGAAGAAACAGAAAAACGTTTCATATGCACCCTCTGAAATTTGTCTGCACCCCCAAAAATTAGCCCTAGAGGGTACATGCACCCTCAAAATATAAAGCCTGTGGAAACCCTGTACTAGTAAAGCCAACCCAAAATATTAAGCCTTATAAACCATTAAAAGTCAGCTTGCAGACAAATTTTAGTTAATTTTTTATTAAAACACCCGTACAGAGTTTTCTAACCAAATTTCATGTGATTCACATGTGAAATAGGTTAGTTTCACATGAGAAATGTATGCAAATAAGATTTTTCTCACGTGAAGATGTTAGATCACATGTGAAAGTAATTTCTCACCTCAGATTCTCACCTGAGAAATGCAGTTGGTAAACATCAAAGTTTAAAATTCAACGACCCATTGAAACCTATATTGACAGCCCTGTTTTGATGTTAACCCTTTACCTCCTAGCCTGTTTCTAGTTTTGAAGACAGGTGACCACTTAAAGCAGGTGGAAAGTAAAGCAGAATGTGCCTTATCTGCTTTACTTTCAGCCTGCTTTAAGCTAAAATCTGCTAGGCTATATAAAATATTTGTTATGGTAATTGTTCATGAGGGTATAAACTGGAACTATATTCCTCAGCGGAGGAATAAATTAAATACGCTAAAAGTCGCTTCTATTGGGGAAAGGGTTAACCCTTAGCCTGCCAGTCACGACTATAGCTCCATATGCAAACAGCTTGGATCCGGATGAGACGCCGAGTTACTCAGAATCATCCGGATCCAAGCTGTTTGACACTCGGACAACATTTTCAGCAATTTTGAGCAACTTTGAAGCACTTTGAAACTTGAAGCAGACGAGAAATATAGCAGACGACAATTTATTTGGCGGGCTAAGGGTTAATGGGTTATTTTAACCCAGTGCTACTTTTCAATCCTGGCTAAACACTGCATAAATACGCCTTTCATTAAAATTTTATTCTTCTTCTGAAGAAATGAGATCAGAATTATACAGCTATGAATATGTATTATAAGAAATACAGTGCTCCCTCTCTTCAACTACACCCAATGGGAGACACATATTGTGTGCGTTGTTCGGAGGGAGTCGTTATAGGGAGAGAACTTGTTAAACATTTGCAAACAGCTTGATTCCAGATCAGACGCAGCGTAACGCGGCGTCTGATCTGGATTCAAGCTGTTTGTCATTTGTCATTATGTTGTTTTCTGTCAAAATGTCATTCATGTAAGAAAAAACAGCAGACAACAATTTTAAGTAGACGATGATGCATCAATGCAAGCATAAAACATAATTTTCTTGGGAACAGCGGCGAATGTCGTTGTAAGGAGGGAGTTGTTGTAACCCAGCAAACATTTCATATCGGCCCGACAAGGTATTGTTACCTGTTGGAATACATTACATTAAAAACTCAACTTTTAGTTGAATCTTAAATCCATCAATATCGGCCCGACAGCGGCAAATAATGCAGATATTCCGCTTTTATACCGACATCGGCCCGATATGGGCATGTTTGCTGGGAAGGAGGGCCGTTGTAGAGAGGGAACACTGTATGTTCAATATTCTAGTAGATGATAGTTTAAAGCAGGCTGGAAGTAAAGCAGAATGGGCTTAAGCCGCATTCTGATTTACTTTCTGCCTGCTTTAAGTAGTCACCTATTTTCAAAACCAGGAACAGGCTATAGGGTAAATGGTTAGCACATCCTCATTTTCCTCAGGGAAGAAAATAGATTCTGCATCTTGACCTGCTTCTATCAGGGCTCCAGATTGGAGGTAGTAAAAGGGGACAAATCCAACATTTTCTCACTTATTTTGGCACAAAATCCTATGGTGTTACAACTCATTAGAATCCTCTCTTCGAGACTGTTCTAATGAGTAGTGACACCATAGGGTTTAAAGCAGAAATAAAGATTTTAGTTTTTGAAATACTCCCCTTATCTTGATCTCTGTCTATTCGTTCTGATGCATCCCTAGACAACACAAAGGAAGGACACATCCCAGGCCTTTTTCTGGTGTATCCACGTATCCGGTAAACGGACCCATTCCCAATGGGATGTATGGTAAAAAAATATTCCCAATTTCAATTTTTTTTTTTTTTTTACAGGTTGTTACTGATAACTCAAATTCAAGGAAAAACTAATAAATAACTACAACATTTTTTGGCCATTCAGCTTGAATATTATGTGAAATCAATGCTAAATTTATTTATTCTTACCAAAACATGATTTTTCGCGCTGAAAATTTCCCAAATCAGACATTGCAGTTTTTCCCAAAATGGCCAGAAAATGGCCTGCATCCAAAGAGGTTTCTTTGCTCTGGATCAGACATGAGTAGTTACTCAGGGCTCCAGATAAGAGGTAGTTATTTCAACAAATCAAACATTTTCTCACTTATTCAGCACCAAATCCTATGGTGTTACTACTCATTAGAATCGTCTCTTCGAGACGATTCTAATGAGTAGTGACACCATAGGGTTTAATTCTGAAATAAAGATTTTAGTTTTTGAAAAACTACCCTTATCTGGTGCTCTGGTTACTCTTTTACTCGGAGCACAAAATATTTTCCTTTACCTTGGAACTTTTGGATATGTCACATCCCCTTCATCCGCAAGACTCTACTGGCTTGGATTACGTGACCGGTGAGTGGTCACGTGATACAAGGAGACCGTCATACACCCACAGTAGTCTCCCACAATGATCACCTGTTCAAAAGAATCCTCTGAATTAAGGGTAGCATAATTATGCAACTATCATGTTTGCACAAAACCCCAGCTGCAAGCACCCCAAATATAACCTTTGTACATGTGGACAGTGTCCGTTTGCACATACCGGTACTTGCAGGGCTGCCATAAGTTGACATGAAAAATCCTAAGATTTCCAAATTTGCATTTTTCAAGTGCAATTTTACGAATCGTACCTTTACCCCATAGCCTATTTCTAGTTTTGTTGGCATGTGACTACTTAAGGCCTTTCGCTACCAGATGTCTGTCTTGCGGATATGCGTCTGGACGACACAGACTATTTCCGTACGTGCATATACTAGAAAATTTATATAAAGGAAATGTTGATACGAATTAGTATAATCCTTCATAGCGCAGTCAGTACAGTGGTTGACTATCAATTGAAAGGCCATAGGTTCGAGACCCATGCGATCCAAATATTTTTTTAAGTGTCCGATATATTGACTTCTCAATCCATAACGCAGTGATCAAGGGACATGTTATGTTTTGTCTTCGTTGATTAGAATAAGTGATGTTATATAGGGTCCAATTATATTTCCACTTACATGTACGTTTTAGTTTAATGACTTACAAGTCAATAAAATCGGTATACATGTATACGATTTGATCGAACTATAAAGCCACACATTGAAGCTTATCAATACGTCAATCTTTTCAAGATCGATATTGCCCATTATTATTATGTTCAAATAATATAATTAACCTTGTATGCAAGTCCATGAATAAATAAAAATGCATTTTAATGACAGAATTATAATTTTAAGGAAGGTATAACTGTATCTCAATTTCAAATATCACACATTTTAATAAGAAAAACTGTTATTACAACAAATCCTGAATGTAATATTTTCTAATTTTTTCAGACTAACTATTTCATCAACCATATATTTGAATAAAATGAAAACAAATGTACATTGAATGAGTCAGTTTTTTGTAATTCAATTTTTTACCATTATGCAAAATTTAAATAGCTGATAACATTCAAAATGATTTTAGCTTTTCTTGTAATGAATGTTGTGGACTACTTATTGGGCGAGACTTGTAGTCATTAGCTTTATTTATTTTTGAGAAAAATAAAATCATCAAAATTCCAGGTTTTTGTCAGAAAAAGAGACCTAAAAGACAAACCACACGATAGATTTTGCCTATATTTTCACACATTGTTTCTTAGTCTATTATCATTCTTCATGAAAAGTTTCATATACATTGTATGGAAATTAAGCGCACCTGCGAAGTACCTTAAATCAGGCTGGAAGTAAAGCAGAATGCGCCTTAAGGCGCATTCTGCTTAACTTTCAGCCTGTTTAAAGCTACCATGTACAAGAAAAAAATCCGAAGATTTAGGAAAAATCCGGAGAAATGGCAGCCCTGTACTTGTGCTCCTGCGCAAGTCTGTGACATTAACCTGGCCATTTCTTGTGACATTTACCTCGCCAGTTTCGGGACATAGGATTAGGGTTAGCCTCCAGATCATTCTATTCCAAATTAGAGCCCAAAATATGTTTTGATTGTGGGACTACAATGTAGTTCCACAAAAAAAGTGAAGAAAAGATCATTATAAGGAAAAAGTCACACAAGGTACGATTCGTTAGAACGTCCATCGGTTTGTCTGTCCATCTGTCTGTCAGTCACGCTTCATAACTCCTGTTCCACTTAAGCTTTTAAGATGAAACGTCATCTACAGAAAGAGCTTTATTGACAAGTGTAAGTGTCTTGCACATTTCTTTTTTAGGGTCATAACTCTTTCATCAATATTGTGAGAGTTATATTCCCCTTTTCAACATGTTCTTTTCCTGCAGATTTCTTCTGTTATACTGAATATTTTGAAATGGAAAGATATTGATGAGTGAAAGTGTCTTGCACAATGTTGATAATTCTTGCATCAATGCTGTGAGTTATTTCCCTTTCCCATATTTTCTATTTTCAGGATATAACTTCTGTTCTACTGAAAATTTAATTTGTTTAAAGAGTTTGATGAGTGAGAGTGTCTTTACATAGTTCATAACTCTTGCATCAATACCTGGTCGCTAGAGTTATTCCTCTTTTCTACCATTTCTTTTGTGTCAGATAACTTCTGTTATAATGAAGTTTGTCATTTTAACTATAAAGAGACTCGCAACCAAATTAAGTATTAAAAATAGTAATTTGTAAATATGTGTCAAACGCTTATATAAACGGTAAAGAATTAGTTCTGGTGGGATTCGAACCCGGGCCCCGGCATGGGCGGACAGTTCTAAGGCAAAACAAGGAAACTGCTAAGACCACTGGGCCACGGAACTATTCCTTTATCTCGGATCGATTTAACGTATTTCAATGTGTAGCGATGGAAAGTACATAAAACTACATAATTCGGCTCAGGTTTATGTCTGAGCCCGTGATCAATTTCTAAAGCTTCTTTCGACGCTATGGATAAAACGATGGAAAATATCTAAAAAACTAAGATTTGAAGACTTTTCTAGAGGGCTTTGGAGACTGGTCATATTTTTCCAATGCCAGATGCACGATAATGTTACCCTTTCGGTTATATTTGAGTTTTTTCTTTTATTTTTGCAAATGCACCATCTGGTTGCGAGTCGCTTTAAGTCCTCTTGGACTGATGCTTGTTTGCAGGTGACATATTTGTTCCGAGCAACACCCATCTATTTCCTTACATGTGATAAATCTACTATCTACCCCTGCACTTACATGTGCTCATACAGACATTGTACTTGTGTGTTGGAAAGAGGATGTATGGGATAGAATGTTGTTATCACGAGCCTGCTTTAAGTGGTCAGCTATCTTTAATTCTCGAAACACGTTATAGTCAGTGGAGTAAAGGATAAACCTATGCCCTCAAAAATAGGCCTTTTTACACCTATAATTTATTCCTCCACTGAAGAAAATAGTTCCCTTTTATATAGTTATGAATATGTATCTTAAGAAATATTTTCCATATCCTAGTCTGAGTAGCAGATAATAGCTTAATGCAGGCTGAAAGTAAAGCAGAATGTGTCGTAAGGCACATTCTGCTTTACTTCCAACCTGCTTTAAGGGGTCACTTTTCTTCAAGACTAGGAACAGGCTATGGGGTAATGGGTTAAAAGGCATATTCATGGTGTTATGGGATATACACATTACCAGTAAAACTGTTGACAGTGCGATACAGAGTGATGTATTTAGCTCGAGACATTTTTGGTGGAAATAGTCGATCTGATGAGCGCCTTGTCGCAATTCTGATCGTTTGTTTCCGCCAAAAACATTGAGAGCTAAATACAACACTCTGTAGCACTGCCAACTGGTGATGTGTTTAATATATGCCTTGAATACACACCAAAAAAAACTAAATAGTTGTTTAAATCATTTTATATCCAAAATTTATTAGTTATTTAGTTATTAGTTATTTGAAGCAGAATTTTTGTATGCCACAAATAAAAATGCAGCACTTTTACATGTACGTAAATGACGTCACGCTAAATCGAAAGCAATGTCAGAGTAAAATACAAAGTGGCTGATACAAGGTGGCTGATACAGACTCTTGTATTTTACTGCGCAGATACACGCGGAAAAGCTCGATATCATACGAAGGCATATACACTCAGTGCAAAAAGAAACGCACATTTTTCATTACACTATTTGTATTACGGGACTTACAAACGAAGAAAACACAGAACACCAACACTGATACAAGAGGGGACATAGGTGGACAGAACCGCCTACAGTCCTAACAAGTAACAAACCATTTGAAACCGAAAAATCCATCATCAATTTACAGAGTCAGCTACAATGTTCAGAAGACGTTTTCAAAACCCTAAATAGAACACTTTGGCCCAATCGTCGAGAGGATTTTGAGACCTCCGCTATGGCCTAAATCTACACCCATATATCGACACAAATACCCGTTGAATCGAGACAGGCACCAGCAAACAACACAAATTTCCAGATAATAACATCCCGTCAGGACCGAGAAACGGGAGAGTTTTCCACACCCTCGTTTCCCCAAACGAATTTGATCAACAGCATCTACCCAAAGAATTCTACCACCATCCCAATTTGAAGAACATTAGGCACTACCCTGCATAACCAGACAACCTGAATGATACGTATCCATAGCAGCAGCAAAAGTCGGCGATCAACATCATAATCCATCAGCAAGGAAAGACACTGTTAAAACTTTCAAAATGACACTAATAACATTAGAAAACGGGACAGAAATTATTTACCATCACAATGGTCTTATTGACCTAAGACATTTGAACAATATAATAACCACTCTCTAACATAAGAAATTGACTTTGAAAAAACTGTTAATTTTTTCTCATCTCATTTTTTATTGAATTGCATGTTTTTTCGAGTGTAGGACAATTCCCCACTAGGACAATTCTCCACCAGACAATTCCCCACTAGGACAATACCCCACCAAGACAATTACCCACTAGGACAATACCCCACTATTAATTATAATTCTGTATTTAATTAATGAATTTAAGCACTAATTGCAATTTAAACATGCCCAATATAAAACTTACAGTGTATACTCAAAACACATCAGGATTTTAATTGCATTTGCAAAACAGTTTTGACCAAGATCAGTCAATGATAAACAGTAGGTGCTTGATCTTGATAAAGGTTGATTATGTTAATGATGTTTCTTTACTATTAACCCATAACCCCATAGCCTGTTTCTAGTCTTGCTAAACGCCTTATGTCTAACAATTTCAAACACTATAGATCCAATTCAAATATCTGATCTGAATCTAAACAGAAAATACAAAGATACGTTGATGTCTGCTCGTGATTTAAACAATCTTTAACTATAATGACATATCTTTTTTAACCGGTCTTAAAATGCCTTATGCATAACAATTCCAATACTAGGTCCAGATCAAACATCAAAAATCTGTTCTGAATCTAAACTGTTTGAAATACAAAGATAGTTGATGTCTGCTCTATATATATATTTTTTTTTACTTTTCACTAAATACCTTTATGTATAACAGTTTCAAACACTATAGATCCAGATCAAACATTAAATATCTGATCTGATTCTAAACAGGAAATACATAGATAATTGATGCCTGCTCGTGATTTATGACATATCTTTTTTAACTGTTCTTAAAATGCTAAATGCCTTATGCATAACAATTTCAAACACTGGATCCAGATCAAACATCAAATATCTGATCTGAATCTAAACTGTTTGCAGGCAATACAAAGATAGTTGATGTCTGCTCTTTACTTTCAATCTGCTTGAAAGGGTCAACTATCTTCAAAACTAGAAACAGATTATGGGGTAATGGGTTAAAATAAACAATGAAAAATATGAACCTACCTCAGCATCTGTGATGGCTGATCCTGAGCACAAGTATTTAGATCTCTTCATAAATAGCCCAAAATACCCCTTTATTTGATTATGGTTGAATTAAATATTAAAATATATTGCTAAACTATGAATTAATATTCTCCATAATGTGTTTATTCCTTTTTAAATTTGTTCCAAGAAGTCTATACTTACTATTTCAATTTAAAATGTGGGTTAAAGCTGACAGAATGATATAAATAAAAAAAAAACACAAAAAAACCGGTCATTTAAAAAAAGAAATTAATCAATAAATAGCCCAAAATAGTTGAAAATGCACTTTTATTTACTTACAGTTGAATTAAAAATTCAAATATATTTCTATAACTATGAATTAATATTCTCACTAATGTGTTTTTTCCTTTAGAAAATTGTCTTAAAAGTGCTATACTAAATATTTCAATTTAAAATATGGGAAAAATCTGACAGTTTCAGTCATAATGTATACCCAATTTCAACCTTGCCCTAACAACCATTTTCAGGTATCCATGGTTATTTTAAGGGTAACAAACTATTGATATTAGTTTGAATTTATATTATCAGTGTCTTTTTCCTCTTTGATATTTCAAAATATTGATCTAATATCAATTTAATTAAACAGTGGGGAATTGTCCTAGGATAAAAATTACAAATTCTGTCACAAATCCACCTAACTTCAACCATGGCCTAATAACCATTTTTATGCTTCAATTGTTAATTTAAAGGTTACAAACTATTAATATTAGTTTGAATTAATATCCTCAGTGTTTTTTTCCTCTTTAATATTTCAAAAAAATTATTTATTAACAATTTAATTTTAACAGTGGGGAATTGTCCGCCCTGCCAAAAAGTGGGTAATTGTCCTAGTGGGTAATTGTCCTGTGGGCAATTGTCCGGTGGGCAATTGTCCTAGTGGGCAATTGTCCTGGTGGGGAATTGTCCGGATCCCGTTTTTTCATCTCATTCATCCATTATTCCCTATTCCATTGTATGTCACCTTACTGATTTTGAAATTTCTTTAGTTCCTAATCGATCTGTTTCTGAAAATAGAAAGTACCGTTCAACGTCACAATGGACGGCGCTTTCTATACATGTGTATTTAGAAAGTGATCATGTGACAAAAGTACCGTTTTCCTTGTACTTCAGTAAGATGATTACTTGATATTTTATCCTTGAAAAAGACCCTGTGAGGGATCGAAACGTCGGACATAATAAAAGATCGAAAACACCATATTGCCTTGGTCGTGAGTGTCTACTGCCTTTCCTTTTCCACACACTATTTGTATTAGTAGAAGGAACGTATTTGTGAATTAATCTTATCATTAAGGTCAGTAGTTCTGTCTTGGGGTATCAATGTTGAAAAACACAACCTGCACAAATCGGTGCGATCTTTAAAACACACTGTAGTTCTCTTTCGCTGCTAAATTAATAGTGAGATTTTTACCCCTTCACCGCATCATTGTCGTCTGCTTCAAATTTGTTGTTTGTAAGATCGTTTCAAAGTAAGATCCAATGTAGTATGAATTAAAACATATCGATAGAGTGTCAAACAGTCTGATCAGGATTCAAACTGTTTGCAAATGCCATTTTTGGCGTCATTAAGAGTGAAAGGGTTAAAAAGCAGCACACTGGTTTTGAGTTCTTTGTTTCTGAACTTGTTACAGAATTAAATCATTATTGAGATATGGTATTAGTATTTTAATTTTCTTCAAGAACAGATTCTTAATCTGCGCATGAGCATGATGTGCGTTTCTTTTTGTACTGAGTGTACATATAATAAAACTAAATATTTCAGGTTTCAAGGATGATCAGACATCTGTGTACATCTATATTACGTAGCAAACCACCGTCAAAGCTGGTGAGGTTTGGGAGAGTTGGAATATGCCAGTACAGTGATGAGGCCGACTTCGAAATAGGAAAAGAATGGTTTGAAACTGATAGGCGCCTTGATCATACAGGTGGGGTCAAGTTTGGTCAATATGAGGAAAAGGAGGCTCGGGAGTTTCTAGAGGACATGGATGACATCATGAAGCAAAGGAAGAAAAGGTTGGAAAGTGAACTGGAAGAGATACGTTACACCTCTGAATATGTAAGTCAGTGTTTTTCCTTCTTAATTATATAACTGGGGCCCGTTTTACTAACAACTTACGCACATTTTTTGCGTTACAAGTCAAAATCGTTTAACTCTTATTTTTCAATCATAAACAATTGCAAATGGCAAATAGCCAGATTAGAGGACGCGCTAAAATCGCATCCTCTGATCTAGCTTTTTGCTGTTTGTAGCAAGTGATAATAAAAAATATGAATTAAAATTTTAAATTTTGACTTACGTAAGTAGTTTAGTGAAACGAGCCCCAATTTCGAAAAGTTTAGATCGAGCGAAGTTTGTTTAAAGCATCTTTAAAACTAATCCTGCTAATGCCAGTTGAAAAACTTATACTCTTACATCTAGGATATATTGGCAGTGGAGGAATAAATTAGAGGCGTAAAAAGACATATTTATGGGGAAATGGGTTAAGGCTGTCCCCAGTATTAACTCATTCACACCTAAAGCTTTTAACCCTTAGCCCGCCAAATAAATTGTCGTCTGCTATATTTCTCGTCTGCTTCAAGTTTCAAAGTGCTTCAAAGTTGCTCAAAATTGCTGAACATGTTGTCCGAGTGTCAAACAGCTTGGATCCGGATGAGACGCCGAGTTACTCGGCGTCTCATCCGGATCCAAGCTGTTTGCATATGGAGCTATAGTCGTGACTGGCAGGCTAAGGGTTAACAGACAATACCAATTTCAAAATAAGTCTAGTCCATTTTTGAATATTTAGGGTCGATTTGAACAATATATTTCAAAATGACAAACAGTGTAGACCCTGATCAGAGGTCTCCTTATCATGGGACAACAGTAACTGTTATCCTAGCAGGTACACTGTTAATGACAAGCATTCTCGTTGTTAGGGTTGAATGTGTTAGTATAGGCCGATTTTATTCAACTGGCAGGGCGGAGCTAACCTTTGGCAAAGATACACTTAGTCTAATTTGCTTTTGATTTTAGGGTTGGTAGGTTATAGTTCCCTATTATATCGTTATTGTCCAATACTTTCAGCTTGAAGAAACACAATTTATGCGTGCACCAATATCCACGTGCAATTGATATATACAATGCTCCCTCTCTACAACAACACCCAATGGAAGACAAAGATTGCGTGTGGTGTTTGTAGGTAATTGTTAAAGGAAGAGAAATTAATACTTGGTTAACATTTGCAAACAGCTAGAAACCAGATCAGACGCCGCGTAACGCGACATCTGATCTGAATTCAAACTGTTTGTAATTCTGCAGTAACTTCCTTCTTTCAAAATGTCCATTGATATGTAACATTGAGAAAAAACCGGCAGACGACAACGGTAAATTCCGATAATAAAAGAGCGTGCTGCCGGCCACAAAGTTGAAATGCAAAGGTCTGTGTCGAAACTCCGCCTTGCCAGTTCAATTAACCCTTTGAACCCTAGTCCCGCATATAGGCGTCATTTTCAAACAGTATATATGTGAATAGTACACTTGTACTGTGCAAACAGTGAAGACCCAGAGCAGAGGGCTCCGAAAGGAGCCCTCTGATCTGGGTCTTCACTGTTTGTCGTAATGCCAAACATTGACAAAAACAAAGAAATTGGCTAGACTAAAATGGAAACTGGGATTGTCCATTTGAAGTTTTAGGGAGGAAAGAGTTAAACCCATTAGCCTTCTTTTTAGCTCACCTGAGCTGAAGGCTCAAGGTGAGCTTTTGTGATCGTCCGTCGTCCGTCCGTCCGTCTGTCCATCTGTCCGTCCGTATAAATTTACTTCAAGCGACAACTCCTCTGAAACCGCGAGTCTGAGGAAAAAACTAATTTGCTCACGGTGTTCCTTGGATGCTTCTCTACAGAAATCGTTAAAATGAAACTTTAAAGTGGACTACTTATTGAAATTTATTAAAAAATGCGAAAAACTTTAAACAATCTTTGTGTTAAAACTACAGTACATATTTCCTGATGGATCCCTCTAAAGTTTGTTCAAATGAAATCCCTAGGGTCACACTTGACCCCACCCTGCACAGTTTTAGTGCTGCTCTAGGCAGGTCTCATGGATTTTTGATTCATGCAGAACTGTATTTACCTGAGTTACCCTTAATATACTACACGCAAATAGCCAATATTTGCAAACAGTTTGGATCCAGATCAAATGCAACATAATGCTGCATCTAATCTGGATCCAAACTATTTGCCACTCATTTTCCAACTTAACATTTTCTAAATTGTTTTTTTTACATTTTTCACATACAGTAGGTTTTAAGCAGACATCATTTCAGTCTGATAAGGGTTTAGCCACAGCTGGCCTAGATGTTCTCCCCAACTGTGGTGTCAGCTGAACATGTTGTCTGCTTAAGTTTAGAAATGGTTCACATTTTTGCAAACAGTTTGGATCCAGGTCAGATGCCACATAGTGCTGCATCTAATCTGGATCTAAACTATTTGCCACTCATTTACATATTTTCTTATATTTAGAAAATATAAGTTATTATTTTTTACATATTTCACATACAAACATTTGGAGCAGACAACAGTTCAGCATGATAATAGTCATTTCTCTCTGAGACCCGTCTCTTATTGCATAACTGACTCATAGCTAGCTCTGAACTCAGGTCACTGAGATACATACCAGAAATGATAGTGATGTCTGCTATTTTATGCTCAAGCACAACTTAGTTCGAGGCATATTACTTTTGGTCTGTGACTCTGTCTGTTTGTTTGTTTGTGTTTTGTTTGTTTGTTTATCTTTCTGTCTATCAGTCCACAATTAATTCTTGGCCATAAACAGTATGGATCCAGGTCAGATGCCACATAATGCTGCATCTAATCTGGATCCAAACTATTTGCCACTCATTTACATATAGTTTCTTATATTTAGAAAATGTAAATAATGATATTTATTAACCTATTAACCCATACATATTCCTTTTTATGTCTTTAATTTATTCTTCCACAGAAGAAAATAATTTCACTTTATACAGTCATTGTTGTCTTTAACAATTGCTTCAAATGACATCTCCTCATATACCGCTGAAAAGATTTCAACCAAACTTTACACGAATGTTCCTTGGGTCAAGTTCTTTCAAAATTGTTCAAAGAATTTAAAACAATGTAGAACTCAAACAAGTGAAAAAATAAGGAAATCTTAAAAAATCTTCTTGTCTGAAACTACAAGGGCCAGATCTTAGACATTTGTCACATAGCATCATCTACAGGTCCTCTATCAAACTACAAACTATGCCCCTGGGGTCAAAATTGGCCCCGCCCGGGGGTCACAGTTTAACATAGAGTTATATAGTGAAATTTTCAAACGTCTTCCCCTCTGAAACTAATATGGCCAGAGCTTTGATATCTGGCATGGCGACACTTTTAGATGTCCTATACCAATAAGGTTCAAATGGTTCTGGTCGATTGCATATCATCTACAGGTCCTCTATCAAGTTTGTACAAATTATGCCCCTGGGGTCAAAATTAGCCCCACTCCGGGGGTCACAGTTTTCAAACGTCTTCTTTTCTGAAGCTAATATAGCCAGAGCTTTGATATTCGGCATGGTGTTACTTCTAGATGTCCTTTATCTATTTTGTTCAAATGGTTCTAGTCTGTTGCATATGTAGGTCACAGGAGCTAAAAATAGATTTTTTCAATGGAAACTTAAAAAAAATCTTGTCTAGAACCCTAGTACCCTGATCTTAGATATTTGGAACATAGCATCATCTACAGGTCCTCTATCAAGATTGTTCAAATTATGCCCCTCGGGTAAAAAATGACCCCGTCCTGGACATAAATCATTGTCTCCATTTTGATGTACAGCTATTCTCAGGTGAGCGACATATGCCCCATGGGGCTCTTGTTAGTGGTGGTAATAGAGTTCTAAGTTTTACTGTAAGTTTTTTTTTTATCTCATAATTTGCGGTCGGGGAGTTGTATAAAGCGATTGTATAAATATCGTAATCCACTAGTGGAAAATCGTTTTTTGGGCTCCGGCACAATTTGTTCGACCACAAGCGCTGCATGTAGCGGGATGCCAAATGACGTCATTTACTATGACGTTAACGTAAACAACGTAATGTTTGGCGGAAATTCTATATAGAGGGTCTAAAAGCTATGGCTTCAATCAATTTAATAGGTGCTTAAACTTGTTATGTGATAAATAGAATCTCACATTCGTGCTCATTATTTATCATTTTTAGCTCAGGGTGAGCTTTTGCAATCCTTGAATGTCCGTCGTCAACAATTTTAGTGTTTATTCTCTAAAGGCCACAATTTTAATCCAAACTTTCTGTAATTTGCTCAGATTGTATATTACCATAAGAGTCCGGATGAGTTCGATTATGGTTGAAATCTGACTAATAGTTCAAGAGTTATCTACCTTTAAATTGCTGAAAATGCTATATTTAACAATGTTTACACTCTAGAGGCCACAATTTTAATCCAAACTTTCTGTAACTTGCTCAGATTGTATATTACCATAAAAGTTGTATATTACCATAAAAGTTCGGATTTTTAGCTCACCTGAGCTAGCTCAGGGTGAGCTTTTGCAATCCTTGAATGTCCGTCGTCAACAACTTTAGTGTTTATTCTCTAAAGGCCACAATTTTAATCCAAACTTTCTGTAATTTGCTCAGATTGTATATTACCATAAGAGTTCGGATGAGTTCGATTATGGTTGAAATCTGATTAATAGGTCAATAGTTATCTACCTTTGAATTGCTGAAAATGCTATATTTAACAATGTTTACACACTAGAGGCCACAATTTTTATTCAATCTTTCTAAAACTTTCTCAGATTGTATATTACCATAAGAGGCCGAATGTGTTTGATTATGATTGAAATCCGACCAATAGGTCAAGAGTTATCTACCTTTGTATTTGCTGAAAATGCCATATTTAATATTGTTTACCCTCTAGAGGCCACACTTTTTATCCAATCTATCTCAAACTTGCTCAGATTCAATATGACTATAGGAGTTCAGATTAGATCGATTATGGTTGAAATCAGACTAATAGGTCGAGAGTTATCTACCTTTGAATTGCTGAAAATGCCTTATTTTAGGGTGTTTACACTCTAGAGGCCACAATTTTTATACAATCTTTCTCAAACTCAATTGCTCAGATTGTATATGACCACAAGAGTTCAAATGAGTTTGATTATAGTTATAATCAGAAGTATAGGTCAAGAATTATTTACCTTTGAATTGCTGAAAATGCCATATTTAACGGTGTTTATACTCTAGCCGCCACAATTTTTATCCAGTCTTTTTCAAACTTGCTCAGATTGTATATTACCATAAGAGTTGCAATAAGTGTGATTATGGTTGAAATTAAACTCATAGGTCAAGAGTTATCTGCCCTTGAATAGCTGAAAATGCCATATCTAACAGGGTTTACACTCTTGCAACTACAGTTTTCAATGGATTTTGATTATACTTGCACACAAAGTATACAGCTATAAGTTCTCAAAGGAGTGCAATTATTGTTGAAATCTAATCATTGTGGCAATAGTTATCTGCCCTTGATATACTTTGAAATGCTAGAAAATACTTCATTTCAGTATTGTTTAGGTTCTAGTTATCTGCCCTTGATATACTTTACTATACTAGAATTATGAGGTTGTATCCCAAAATTGTTTACATGCTATACTACAAATTTGAATGGATTTAGATTAAAACGAGTGAAACAGAAAGGTAAAGCTATCAGGCTTCAGTACAAGAGGTGAGCGATATCAGGGCCTTCAGGCCCTCTTGTTAATAAACTCGTCGATTAAAATAAATATGACGCTCGCCAACACTCACGTCATATTATTTTAGTCAACTGGTTTAATAAATGATAAATAATGAGCACTCATACAAGATCCTCTATTTAAAGGTGCCAGAAAAAATGACTGCCATGAACTGGAAGGTCGTCATCACAGAATGTCAGTCCTTCAGAAAAAGAATGAAATACTTCAAATTCCTGTGGCAAAAAGAAATGCGAAATAAAAATGAGAAAGAGAGGAAGAGACAGAGGGCAGAAGCACACCAAAAGTCGTATGATCACAGAGTAATCGACGAGCTGACCTTCCCTTCTCGTTACAGAATTGACCATGTTATAAAGTACGGGGGATACAGGTCTCTGATGTTTGGCAACCCTATTGTTTTTGATCTTGACTATGAAATGTCCTTCAGAGAGCAGACAAACACTATGGATCAACTGTTCTTCGCATACAATACAAATCTGAGACATCGTAATTCTTTTCATATGCACTTTACGGGATACAAGAATACAAGATTTGGTAAAAACGTTGAAGTTGACGGACTTGATAAAACAATGTTTGCATCTTTTTCTGAAAACAGTTTCTCAGAATGTTTTGATTTAGACCAGCTTATATATCTCTCTCCGGATGGGCCAGTTCTGACACAGTATGATCCGAATATGATATATGTGATAGGTGGGTTTGTTGACTTGCAAGAGAAACCTCGAGAATCACTTGGAAAGACAAGGTCACTAAATATCAAATGTGGGAGACTACCATTGGAAAGATATGTCAAGTAAGTATTAGTGTTTTCTTATGACCTGTCAGAGTTATTTTTAGATTAGAACATTCTAAAACTTTAAAAGGGATGATCACCGTACTTGTTGATTTCAGTACAGTCAGCTAGAGATACAGGAAAGCTGTATTGATTGTGCGTAATGTACAGCAGAGAAGACATTATTATTTCGCAAATAAACGCAAAGACAATGCACTAACTGTAGAAAATTAATTTTATCTTTTTAATCTGGGTGGCAAACAGGGTGGAGCCTGATCAGATGCCTGGTTACCCAGCGTCTGATCTGGCTCCAACCTGTTTGCAATAGACATAATAGTTTTTAGCATAAACACGTTTATTGAGAATGAATAACATTAGTGCAGCTGTCTCGTGCTGCACGAGGATCATGCTTATCTTAAGTTGGAAAGTGTACGACTATATAGATCCGATGTTACCCTGTTATCTATTTACTATTATGAACTATTCTGTTCTAAAAATTACTTGTTCAGTGTACCTCTGAAGAGTTACACTTGTCCTATGCAAACAGCGAAGACCCAGATCAGAGTGCTTCTCCTATGACAAGGGTCTTCACTGTTTGTAATTTTGCAGAAATTTGCAGAAAACAATCCTTAACAGACATAAATGAACTAAACTACATTGTAAACTGGAATTGTGCATTACAGTGGAGAATCTGTTATTCTTTCCCGTTTAAACGCAAACGTACGCAAACGCAAAACACTAAAACGTAGAAAAGTACAACTTTTTGACAATTCTGATAATTCATGTTTGTTATGGTGGCAAACAGTTTGGAGCCTGATCAGACGCCGGGTTACCCGGCGTCTGATCTGGCTCCAAACTGTTTGCACTGCAAATAATAGTTTTAACTTAAACGCGTTTATTGGGAAAGAATAACAGATTCTCCACTGTATAACATTCATGTGTAAAGGAGTTGACAAGCTTCAACTGTATATGGTACAATAAAAATGGCACTCTTTATTATGACCACTAAATTGTGTTAAAAAACTGGTGTTTAAAGCAGGTGACAGCTTAAAGCAAGGTGAACTTAAAACTTTAAAATGTCACCTGTCTTTTATTATTTACTCAAATAGCCAAGTGTTTTTAGCTCGCCTATTCGGAGAATGGGGGGGGCTTATGGAATCAAATCGGCGTCGGCGTAGGCGTTGGTTTTTAGCTCACCTGAGCCAAAGACTCAAGGTGAGCTATTGGGATGGCCCTGTGTCCGTCGTCGTTTACAATTGCTTCAAATGACATCTCCTCCTATACTGCTTGACAGATTTCAACCAAACTTTACAGGAATGTTCCTTGGGTCAAGCTCTTTCAAATTTGTTCAAAGAATTGAAAACAATGCAGAACTTTGGTTGCCATGGCAACCAAAGTGAAAAATTAAGGAAATCTTAAAAAATCTTCTTGTCAAAAATTGCAAGGGCCAGAGCTTAGATATTTGGCACATAGCATCATCTATGGGTTCTCTATGAAGTTTGTTCAAATTATAACCCTGGGGTCAAAATTGGCCCCGCCACGGGGGTCACAGTTTTACATAGAGTTATATAGTGAAATTTTCAAACGTCTTCTTCTCTGAAACTAATATGTCCAGAGCTTTGATATTTGGCATGGTGACACTTCTAGATGTCCTTTACCTATTTTGTTCAAATGGTTCTGGTCGGTTGCATAAATAGGTCACATGAGCTAAAAATAGATTTTTTTAAATGAAAACTTTAAAAGTCTTCTTGTCTGAAACTACAAGGGCCAGGGCTTAGATATTTGGCACATATCATCGACTACAGGTCCTCTATCAAGTTTGTTCAAATTATGCCCCTGGGGTCAAAATTGGCCCCGCCCCGGGGTCACAGTTTTACATAGAGTTATATAGTGAAATTTTCAAACGTCTCTTCCTCTGAAACTAATATGGCCAGAGCTTTGATATTTGGCATGGTGACACTTCTAGATGTCCTATACCAAAATTGTTCAAATGGTTCTGGTCAGTTGCATAACTAGGTCACAGGAGCTTAAAATAGATTTTTTTCAATGAAAACTTAAAAAATCTTCTCGTCTGAAACTACAGGGGCCAGAGCTTAGATATTTGGCACCTAGCATCGCCTACAGGTCCTCTATCAAGTTTTTTCAAATTATGCCCTTGGGGTCAAAATTGGCCCCGCCCCGGGGGTCACAGTTTTACATAGAGTTATATAGAGAAAATTTCAAACGTCTGCTTCTCTGACACTAATATGGCCAGAGCTTTGATATTTGGTATGGTGACACTTTTAAATATCCTTTTTTTTTTTTCAAATGGTTCCGGTCTGTTGCATATCTAGGTCAGTCCTGGACATAAATCATTATCTCCATTTTTTCAGCTATTCTCAGGTGAGCGAAATATGCCCCATGGGGCTCTTGTCATGGTTAAAGTTTTGGGGTAAGTGTTGTTATGCACTAATACTTCATGAAATATTTGCATTAGGAAGCTAATATTTGGAATGGAGGTGCCCTGTGGGTTGAACATTGTTGTTGTGTAGTTAAATTTTAAAAAAAAAAGTTAAAATTTAGTCAAAATTTCACCTTTTGTGGACTTAGGTTTTTCGGCTGATTTCTCATGGTTAAAGTTTTGGGGTAAGTGTTATAATGCACTAAGACTACATGAAATATTTGCATTAGGAAGCTGATATTTGGAATGGGGGTGCCCCTGTGGGTTGAACATTGATGTTGGGTAGTTAAAATTTAAAAAAAAGTTTTAAATTTAGTCAAAATTTCACCTGTTGTGGACTTAGAGTTTTGGGACTGAAATTTCAAAGTTAGTTATGGAGTAAGTGTTGGAATGCCCTTATACTACATGACATGTTTGCATTAGTAAGCTGATATTTGGAATGGAGGATCCCTATGTCTTGAATATCAATGACTGATACACTTTTCTATTGATAGTTACCTATTTAACTTTTTCCTCCCTGAAACATTAGACAATTCCAGTTTCCATTTTAGTCTAGTCCATTTCTGACTTTTAAGGGTTGTATTTGTCAATAATTGGCATTGTGACAAACAGTGAAGACCCTGATCAGAGGGCTCCTTTCGGAGCCCTCTGATCTGGGTCTTCACTGTTTGCATAGGACATGTGTACTATTCACATGCACATTGTTTGAAAAACACGCCTATATGCGGGACTAGGGTTCAAAGGGTTAAGAAAGGTTGAACTAGGCGAGCTTTGCTGTTCTCCGACAGCTCTTGGTAGTGGTTGTAATAAAGAGGTTTCAGTGTATTTCAATTGGCTTCTTTTTGCAGGTTGAGGACGGATCGAGATCTTACAATAGTAGCTATGATGAACATTATGTTACATGTGAACCTAACTCACAACTGGGAAGAAGCTATACTTAAGGGAATGCCAAGGACCAAGTATACTCCAATGACTGAAGAAGAGGCTGCCGAAAGACGGATGAAAAAAAGGGATAAATATCAAAGATATGTTAAAAGACAATATGATTTTATTGATCAGAACACATTTGACCTTAGCGACGAGTATTCTCGTCGTTAACAAACATGTACATGTGAAGAGTTATAGCTCTTGTCCTATGCAAACAATGAAGACGCTAGTAAAAGATTGACTAGTTAATTTAAAATTGGAATTGTTTATTAAAAGTTTCAGGGGGAATGAGTTAAATCCTTATGCAGTGATAATTTTAGAAATCAGATGAATGATTCCTCGGGATGCACATTCTGTAAAACAATGAGTCCTTGAGACCAAAATTGTGTCCTTGAGGTGAAAAATTAACCAAATATCCTATAAGTTATTTTTAGTTTTGAAGACAGGTGACCACTAAAGCAGGTTGAAAGTAAAGCAGAATGTGCCTTAAGGATGTCGGCCTGTCTTTTTGAGCATTATGAAATTTCCGAAAAATTTTACGAACTCGTTTTCAAAAAAATGGTAAGAACTCATTTTTGGTGAATGCATACAGTAATAAAACACTATTTACCCGGGATTTTCGTTCCGGAAGGGACTTTTTAAGTTTTATGTCCTATTCGTAGTTAACAGTATACACTGTTTTCATAGGTAGGTTGTATTTTGTTACATCCGATTTCATTTCAATTTCTCAGAATATAAGCATGAAATTTTCATGGTAGTACAGTTTTAGTATAAATTATAGATAACTCAATAGATAAAATGAAATTTTTTGGAAAAAAAATATTTTTGGTAAAAGTACACAAAAAATTGAAAAAATGAGAAAAAATGGATGTGAGCTATTGTGATCGCCCTGTGTCCGTCGTCGTCCGTCGTCAAACTTTTTGTTCAAAGATCTTCTTCTTGGAAACCACTGGGCCAATTTCATCAAAACTTCATAGGATTGTTCCTTGTAGGGTACTCTCTCAGATTTCGTCAAATATAGGTAATCCAATTGAAATTGTGGTTGCCATGGCAACCAATTGAAAAAACTTTAAAAATCTTCTTGTCAAAAACTACTGGTCCGAATTGAAAATAATTTTACCCAAATGTGCCATTGGTGACCCTCTATCAGATTTCTTAAAATAATTTTCCTATCTTGAAAAACATGGCAGCCAGTGGGTGGGGCAGATTTTCCTTATATGGCTATATAGTGAAAACTTAAAAAATCTTCTTGTCAAAAACTAGTGGTCCGATTTGAAAGTAATTTTATGCAAATGATCCATGGGTGACCCTCTACCAGATTTCTTAAAATTATTCTGCTATCTAAAAAAACATGGCCGCCAGTGGGTGGGGCAAAATTTCCTTATGTTACTGCATAGTAAAAACTTTAAAAATCTACTTCTCTGAAACTACTGGTTCAAATTAAAAATAATTTAATACAAATGGTCAATTGATGATCTTCTACCAGATTTCTTAAAATCATTTTGTTATCTAAAAAAACATGGCCCCCAGTGGGTGGGGCAAGTTTTCCTTATGTTACTGTATAGTAAAAACTTTCAAAATCTTCTTCTCTGAAACTACTATTCCAAATTAAAAATAATTTTGCAGAAATGGTCAATTGATGATCCTCTACCAGATTTCTTAAAATCATTTTGTTATCTTAAAAAACATGGCTGCCAGTGGGTGGGGCATGTTACTGTATAGTAAAAACTTTAAAAATCTTCTTCTCTGAAACTACTGATTCAAATTCAAAATAATTTTACACAAATGGTTAATTGATGACCCTCTACCAGATATCTTAAAATCATTGTGTTATCTAAAAAACATGGCTGCCAGTGGGTGGGAAAAGTTTTCCTTATATTTCTGTATAGAAAAACTTTCAAAAAAAAATTCTCTGAAACTATTGGTCTGATTTAAGAATTATTTTACACAAATAATGATTCATGGGTTACCCTTTGCCAGTTTTCTTCAAATAATCTTCCTAGCTCAAACAACATGGCCACCAGTGGGTGGAGGTGAATAAGTGAAAACTTAATCATAACTGGTCGATTTACATGACCGTAATCATGGATACCAGGTGAGCGATTTAGGGCCGCATGCAGCTCTTGTTTAGATAAAATGATCTATATCTTTTTTAAAAGATACGGGACCCTGTGTTTTTATTTGCTATTTCACTAAAACTATTTGTTTGCAAGGCTAAAAACAACAAATAAAAAATTTGGTATTTAGTTTGCTACAATTTGTACGGCAATTTTCACAGTGCCTTATTCTCCCATTATAAAAAAGTGGGTGGGGTAAATTTTACTCCTTTCTGGTGATATCAAATATTTTTATTTTGGATCTTGAAAAAACATTATTTTCAGGGTTTATTCTTACTATGGTAATATAAATTAGGATACTTTTGGTACAAATAGATTGTTTAAATAAAGATTGAAAAACCGTAGTACAAAAAAGTAGGAGTTTTTATGAAGCTTCAATCTCAAATTGTGAAAAAGAAAGGTCCGGTACCCCCACTTTTTTCACCAGTTTTGTCATAGAAACTAATTTTACTATCAGTATGCAAAGTTTGAAGAATTTGGTATTTACTTTACCAAGGTGCACCTACCCCCTTAAGGCACATTCTGCTTTACTTTCAACCTGCTTTAAGCTACTATATGCTAGGATATAGAAAGTATTTTTTATGTTGCATATTATGTAAGTGGAACTATTCACTTCAGTGGATTCTAAGAATACATTAAAGGCATACAATTTTGTAATATGGAGTAATGGGTTAATAAGGCCAGAAAAGCTATGGGTCCATGGGACTCACAACCTTTCAAATAATGAGTCCCTGGCAAATTAAATGAGTATAGGACTTGGGATGCACAGGTAAAATTATCACTGCTTATGTATGTCTAAACTCTATGATTTGACTACTGGTACTCTATAATAATAATAATAATAGAATCATCTCTTAGAATGATTTTATTTATGCTTTTCGGTGGATTACTACGAAATAGCAGTGGATTATCACTTGGTAATCCACTGCAGTGGATTATCACCAATCGCTTTTATTATGAATTTTCCCCGTAGGGCTCCCCAAGAATCGTAGTCAATCGTGTCTTATCGTTAAATTCCGGCAGTCCGATTTGTCGTGAACTACTCACCAGGAGAGCACGAATCCAAACTCGGGAGCAACGAAGTAATTCAGATGACGTCAAATCAATAAATAAGTGACGTCATCATACGGGAAACTGTTTCGAAAATGTGTTCGATATAAAGTTGGGGCTCAACACGGGGTAAATCATTTACTTTTGCTTTCTCAATTGTCGAACAATTTTGTTTAAAAAGTGGCTTAAAAGCATAAATAAATAGAATAATTGTATTTTTTCAGTATAAGATCAAATTTAATCCATTTCGTGAACATCAGACTGTTATATTTTCACTCGTGGCTTTGCCACTCGTGAAAATATAACGTCTGAAGTTCACTCAATGGATTAAATTTCTATCTTATACTGAAAAAAACAATTATCCTCTATATATTGAGAAGTCACCCAACAGGGGATCATGGTCAAAAATTAAAGATTGTTTATAAATGTAGCTGAAATTAATTAAGTCAAGTTTTTTTTAAAACTAGCATCTTTTATGTCTGCAACAAACCCTAATTAGAATCAGCTTAAAGAGAAAATTGTGAGTAGTTGCACCATAGGATTTGATAATGACATTAGGAAGAAAACGTTGAAAAACTACAGTTCACTCCCATTAACCCTTTTCCCAATAGAAGCGACTTTTAGCGTATTTAATTTATTCCTCCGCTGAAGTTTATTCCTCCAGTTTATACCCTCATGAACAATTACCATAACAAATGTTTTTATATAGCCTAGCAGATGATAGTTTAAAGCAGGCTAAAAGTAAAGCAGAATGTGCCTTAAGGCACATTCTGCTTTACTTTCAACCTGCTTTAAGTGATCACCTGTATTTAATGTAATAAACTGGTTATTGGGTAAAGGGTTAATGGGAATCTTGGTACGACAAAAACAGTCATCAAAACTTTAACATACATTTATTTGCAGCAATAAATAATTGAGACTTATAATCTGACTTACAACAACATTGGTTGTACGAAGTTTTATGAAACGGGGCCCTAAGAGCTCTAGTTAACAGGTTAACCCTTTACCTGATAGCCTATTTCTAGTATTGAAGATAGGATAGTAAGGATACTATTTAAAGCAGGTTGAAAGTAAAGCAGAATGCTCCTTAAGGTGGTTCGACAGCGGGCGGCCCGCATCTCGAGTTCAGGAAATGCTGATGACTTTCACCTGATCTTTGCGGCACGTGCTTATAGTAGAAAATTTAGATAAAGAAAAGTTTGATCAGTTAGTGTCTTCTCTTTTAGCGCAGTTGGTACGGTGATTGACTTGCAATCCAAAGGTTCTAGGTTTGATTCCCCCTCGCTTTAAAACTGACAAATTGTCCGATTTTAGTGACTAGTCAATTCATAACGCAGTGATCAAAGGACAGGCTATGTTTAGTCACGTATTATTGAATAATATCTGATGCAAGTATAGTCAAGTGACAGCTAAATTTGTGAGGATTTATAGCCTATATGACAGATGGCAGCTTAACACAGGACAAAAGTAATGCTAAAAGATAGATACTAAAGGAGCTTTTATGCATTACTTTTGTTATGCATTAAGCAGTCACTTGCCTTTAAAGATCTACAGGCTACCGTATTCAATGGTCCCTTATTACAGGTTTGACTTATTGTATTGTTTAGAGCTGACAGAATTTGACTTTTTTAAAATATTGATATTTCCAGAAAATATGTCATGAAATACTTTTTTTGTTTGCCCAATATCTTATAGTCTATGTACAGTTTACTTGAATATACCGAAATTATTGAGTTGTATCATTTTATAAAGAAAACAATCCTGTTTATTAAACAAGGAGCTTTTCTCGACAAAAGGTCCTGTCAGAAAAAAACAGCACTGTAACTTTTTTTAGCTCACCTGAGCCAAAGGGTGAGCTATTGTGACCGCTCACCGTCCGTAGTACGTCTGTCCGTTCACATTTACTTCAAACGACATCTCCTCTGAAACCCGACGATTGTAGGGAGAGTTCAAACTGCTCATGATGTTCCTTGGATGCTTCTCTACAGAAGTTGTTCAAAAAAAAGGAAAAAAAGCACAAACTCTGCTTGAAAAAGCAAACAAGAGCCCCATGGGGCATATGTCGCTCACCTGAGAATAGCTGTACATCAAAATGGAGATAATGATTTAAGTCCAGGACGGGGTCATTTTTTACCCGAGGGGCATAATTTGAACAATCTTGATAGAGGACCTGTAGATGATGCTATGTTCCAAATATCTAAGATCAGGGTACTAGGGTTCTAGACAAGAAGATTTTTTTAAGTTTCCATTGAAAAAATCTATTTTTAGCTCCTGTGACCTACATATGCAACAGACTGGAACCATTTGAACAAAATAGATAAAGGACATCTAGAAGTAACACCATGCCGAATATCAAAGCTCTGGCTATATTAGCTTCAGAAAAGAAGACGTATGAAAACTGTGACCCCCGGAGTGGGGCTAATTTTGACCCCAGGGGCATAATTTGTACAAACTTGATAGAGGACCTGTAGATGATATGCAATCGACCAGAACCATTTGAACCTTATTGGTATAGGACATCTAAAAGTGTCACCAAGCCAGATATCAAAGCTCTGGCCATATTAGTTTCAGAGGAGAAGACATTTGAAAATTTCACTATATAACTCTATGTTAAACTGTGACCCCCTGGGCGGGGCCAATTTTGACCCCAGGGGCATAGTTTGTAGTTTGATAGAGGACCTGTAGATGATGCTATGTGACAAATGTCTAAGATCTGGCCCTTGTAGTTTCAGACAAGAATTTTTTTTAAGATTTCCTTATTTTTTCACTTGGTTGCCATGGCAACCAGAGTTCTACATTGTTTTTAATTCTTTGAACAATTTTGAAAGAACTTGACCCAAGGAACATTCGTGTAAAGTTTGGTTGAAATCTTTTCAGCGGTATATGAGGAGATGTCATTTGAAGCAATTGTTAAAGACAACAATGACTGTATAAAGTGAAATATTTTCTTCTGTGGAAGAATAAATTAAAGACATAAAAAAGAATATGTAAGGGTTAATAGGTTAATAAATATCATTATTTACATTTTCTAAATATAAGAAACTATATGTAAATGAGTGGCAAATAGTTTGGATCCAGATTAGAAGCAGCATTATGTGGCATCTGACCTGGATCCATACTGTTTATGGCCAAGAATTAATTGTGGACTGATAGACAGAAAGATAAACAAACAAACAAAACACAAACAAACAAACAGACAGACCAAAAGTAATATGCCTCGAACTAAGTTGTGCTTGAGCATAAAATAGCAGACATCACTTTCATTTCTGTTATGTATCTCAGTGACCTGAGTTCAGAGCTAGCTATGGGTCAGTTATGCAATTGGAGACGGTCTCAGAGAGAAATGACTATTATTATGCTGAACTGTTGTCTGCTCCAAATGTTTGTATGTGAAATATGTAAAAAATAATAACCTATATTTTCTAAATATAAGAAAATATGTAAATGAGTGGCAAATAGTTTAGATCCAGATTAGATGCAGCATTATGTGGCATCTGACCTGGATCCAAACTGTTTGCAAAAATGTTGCATTTAGTATAAGGGTAGCTTCTTAGCCTGGAAGATACATTGCGTCTGTATAAAACGGATCATTAGAGAGTTTTTACTGTCAGACCTGCATCAAAAAGCATTGATATGGCCAGGGTTGAGTCAAATTTGATCCTAGGGTTTTGATTTTTTACAATTTTGAAAGTGATTGAGTAGAAGATACTATTCATGCAATATCTAAGGTGTGGGAACAGTGGTTTTTTACAAAAAACTTGTTTAAAGTTTTTCACTTTTTTTAATAAATTTCAATAAGTAGTCCACTTTAAAGTTTCATTTTAACAATTTCTGTAGAGAAGCATCCAAGGAACACCGTGAGCAAATTAGTTTTTTCCTCAGACTCGCGGTTTCAGAGGAGTTGTCGCTTGAAGTAAATTTGAACGGACGGACAGACGGACAGACGGACAGACGGACGGACGGACAGACGGACAGACGGACGACGGACGGCGGGCGATCACAACAGCTCACCTTGAGCCTTCGGCTCAGGTGAGCTAAAAAGCAAAAATCTTTAAAAAATCTTCTTGCCCAAAACTACTAGGCCCTAAGCTTTGATATTTGTACAGTAGAATCTCCTGGTGGATCCCTCTATAGTTTGTTAAAATGAAATCCCTAGGGTCACATTTGACACCACCCTGCACAGTTTAAGTGCTGCTCTAGGCAGGTTTTACAGTATTTTTGATTTAGGCAGAACTGTATTTACCTGAGTTACCCTTAATATACTATGGGCAAATAACCAATATTTGCAAACAGTTTGGATCCAGATCAGATGCAACATAATGCTGCATCTAATCTGGATCCAAACTATTTGCCACTCATTTACCAACTTAACATTTTCTAAAAAAAAAAAATGTACATTTTTTACACACAGAAGGTATTTAGCAGACATCATTTCAGTCTGGTAAGGGTAAGCCACCAGCAGCAGTGCTGCTAATGCTACAGTACTCTTGCATAATAGTTGACCTCAGTGATCAGGCCAACAGAACTGAACATGTTGTCTGCTAAAGTTTAGAAATGGTTCAGTCTTCTTCATACTTAGAGAAACAAGATCTGGAAGTGATCCACTGACAGTTATGTAATTATGTCTTATGCCATATTTATACATATGTTTAATATTGGTTTTGTCACAGTTATCTGCATGTTTTGTCATTTTTTCTTGTCCAGGATTCAACCCTTTCCCCCAATAAATACTGACGTTTGTTAACCCATTACCCCATAAATGTGCATTTTTAGGCCTTTGATTTATTCCTCCACTTAAGAAAATAATTCCCCTTTAACCCTTTCCCCCATAGCATATCTCTAGTATTGAATGTAGGTGTCCACTTAAAACAGGTTGAAAGTAAAGCAGAATGCGCTTTAAGCGCATTCTGCTTTACTTTCAGCCTGCTTTAAGCTATCATCTGCTAGAATATAGAAAATATTTTGTATTATACATATTTATGAATGTATAAATTGGAACTATTTTCTTCAGAGCAAGAATAAACTGAATGCGCTAAAAGGCGCTTCTATGGGGGAAAGGGTTAAACAGTCATGAAAATGTAAGATGTGAAATAAGTTTCTATATCCTAGTAGATGGTAGCTTAAAGCAGTTTGAAAGTAAAGCAAAGTGTGCATTAAGACCCATTCTGCTTTACTTCAACCTGCTTTAGGTGGCCACCTATTTTCAAAACTAGAAACAGGCTATGGGGTAATGGGTAAAATGAAATTGCCTATTTGGAAAGAGCCTAATGAGAGGAAGTGCCATTTGCAAAGGCCATAACTCTGACATCATTGTTTTTTTAGTTATTTCCCTTTGTCATATTTTCTTGTCAAGAAGACAACTCCAGTTCTACTGATGCTATTGTAATGAAATTTTATGTATGGAAAGAAACTGATGAGAGAAAATGCCATGCATAAGGGCAGCAATATTTTGTTTTCCCCTTTGTCATATTTTATTGTCAGGAAAATAACTCCAGTTCTGCTGACGCTAGTGAAATAATTATCATTTACCGGAAATGGAAATAGCTTGATAAGAGGATGTGTCATGGATAAGGGTCATAAGCTTGGCAACAAAATTCACTTTTGTCATGTTTTCTTGTCCGGAAGATAACTCCATTTATAGCTATATTAAAATGTTGTCTTGCCCAGTCAACTTAGGTACAAACTTCAATGTCCTCAGGTGAGCGAATTTAGGGCCATGGCCCTCTTGTTTATTTTAACGATTTTTCACTCTCCATATTGTATATTTCAATTTAATCAAGGTTTCAAAGAATTCGGACACAGAATAAGCTGACCCGCGAACCACCTTAAGGCGCATTCTGCTTTACTTTCAGCCCGCTTTAAGCTATCCTGTGTTAGAATATAGAAAATATTCCCTATAATATATTTTTATGACTGATAATTGGAACTATTTTCTTCAGCGGAGGAATACATCATATTAGCTAAAAGGCGCTTCTATGGGGGAAAGGGTTAAACCTTAGCGACAACTAAATTCTTCCTGTACAAACAAGGCACAGTGATGCGTTCAGTAAAGAAATCGTTGGCTGTCGATGGCCATTGATTGCGAGTTGGCTACCGGTCTGAAATACAGTAGAGAAAACGTCATAAGCTTGGCAACAAAATTCACTTTTGTCATGTTTTCTTGTCCGGAAGATAACTCCATTTATAGCTATATTAAAATGTTGTCTTGCCCAGTCAACTTAGGTACAAACTTCAATGTCCTCAGGTGAGCGAATTTAGGGCCATGGCCCTCTTGTTTATTTTAACGATTTTTCACTCTCCATATTGTATATTTCAATTTAATCAAGGTTTCAAAGAATTCGGACACAGAATAAGCTGACCCGCGAACCACCTTAAGGCGCATTCTGCTTTACTTTCAGCCCGCTTTAAGCTATCCTGTGTTAGAATATAGAAAATATTCCCTATAATATATTTTTATGACTGATAATTGGAACTATTTTCTTCAGCGGAGGAATACATCATATTAGCTAAAAGGCGCTTCTATGGGGGAAAGGGTTAAACCTTAGCGACAACTAAATTCTTCCTGTACAAACAAGGCACAGTGATGCGTTCAGTAAAGAAATCGTTGGCTGTCGATGGCCATTGATTGCGAGTTGGCTACCGGTCTGAAATACAGTAGAGAAAACGTAATTCTTTCGTTCAAATGCATTGCAATGCAATATAGAAAATGACCTCATTTTGACAATTTAGACTACTAGTTTTAATCTGAGTGGCAAACAGTTTGGAGCCTGATTAGACGCCAGGCTACCCAGCGTCTGATCAGGCTCCAAATTGTTTGCAATGAAAATAATACCTTAAGCGTAACCGGGCTTATTTGGAAAGAAAACGTTTTCTCTTAGTCTGCATGCTGCACACTGGGCGCAAACTGCAAACTTAAACAGCAAACAATGGTAATTGAACACTTTACAGGTCTGTGAAATGTTTACATGTCCTATGCAAACAATGAAGACCCTGATCATATGTCTCCTAAAAGAGCCGTCTGATCAGGATCTGCAGTTTGTCATGTTGCAATATTTACATTCGCCCCATTCAATTCCATTGAACAAAGTGATGTTTACTTTGTATAAACAGAATTTCTCTAGGGGCGGGACTTGTGTATTCCTTTCGTAGAGGAGGCAGGGCTTATGGGTGGCTGCTGTCAGCGAATCATTTTGATGCATTGCTTCAGTATAATACCGTTTTGGCTGTTCCTTTCAGTGTACAATAACCTCTAATACAGGGTGTCCCAGAAAAAACGGAACCCTAGTTCAAAGGTATATTTTTCCTTATAAACAGAATTTCTCTAGGGGCGGGACTTGTGTATTCCTTTCGTAGAGGAGGCAGGGCTTATGGGTGGCTGCTGTCAGCGAATCATTTTGATGCATTGCTTCAGTATAATACCGTTTTGGCTGTTCCTTTCAGTGTACACATTATTCGTGTTAATAACCTCTAATACAGGGTGTCCCAGAAAAAACGGAACCCTAGTTCAAAGGTATATTTTTCCTAAAGTAGACATATATTTTAAAAGATAAATATACAGTTTTGTAGATACATTAGTTTGGCATATTTATGCCAAATTGTATTTAGAAATATATATCGGTTTTAAAGTTATGAGTATTTTAATGAAGAGCCCTAAAACCCGTTTGACCATGATATTGGTTTTTGTGATTACACACGGCAGCTTTTTGCACTGTTAAAGCATAGTCAAAATAATCGTGCAACTATTTATTCTTTACCTGTATACGTATCAATTGTCCCAGAAACTAACAAATATACATGCTGCACATGCAAATTGAATCTACTAAGTCATCTTATATTTTTTTAAAGAATTTATTACAAATTGCCTGTCATTTGAGCGTATTTCAACAGGCTGGTCAGTGCATGGCTACCAATGGCGGTTATGAAACCCTACACATGTTTAATTTATGTCACGCGTCGTCAGATTATTATTGTCAATCATTTTAATTTGCGCTGTTTCTTTCATAACCAATTAATATGTACAGTTTGATTCCTATGTATGAACCATAATTTAATTTTGTTTTACAACAGAACATTTATCCCGACATTGCCAAGTTATTTTCAAATACTCGTGTCATGCAGATACACTGTGGTAGAAATGACATTAGTATGTTTCGGTTTTTTTCCCATCTAAAATAGTATAAACTGATTAAAAACTGATAAAACAAAATGAAATTACATTATAGAGTGTAAAATAAATGAAAATAAAATTGTGTGATGTTGACTCCGTATCAAAGACGAAAATGTGGATAGACGTCAAATCACTGTACAGTGACATCCTATTTTTTCTATGTGCGCCAAGTGTAAAGAAATATCGAAATCATGGACAAACGGGTTTTTGATTGATTGCTTAAAAATGCTCATATCTTAAAAACTGCTGAATATTTTTAGACCAAATTTGGACGACATACGGCCAAATGTCGTCTCTACTTATTTATATACCTTTTATTTATCAGTATTGATAGAAAATGGATATATTCCATATTTGACCCATGGTTCCGTTTTTTCTGGGACACCCTGTATGGATTAGACATACATGCATACTAATTAAATGTTCATTTAATATTAGAATTTCAGCAAATATAATGTAAATACAAGAAATGAACTGAAATTTTTCAGCGTTTAAACTACAGATAATTGATCGAATTTGATGGAATTTGCGGAACATTTTCTGTCGTTTATTTCGTTTAAACGCCGATTAAAATTGTCTATTAACCCATTACCCATTAAGTACGCCTTTTTACGCCACTTATTTATTACTCCTCTGAAGAAAACATTTCCACTTTAAACAGTCATGAATATGCACCATAAGAACTATTTTCTATATCAGATGGTAGCTTAAAGCAGGCTTTAAGGCACATTTTGCTTTACTTTCAACCTGCTTTAAGTAGTTACCTATCTTCAATACTAGAAACAGGCTATGGGGGAGGGGTTCAAGAATTCAGGCATGAAAGAACAAGTTTCCTTTCATTCTCCCAATAAATCAAATGTGACTATGCATTATAATTGCCTCTCGCAATTAACCCATTCCCCCATAAATATGCTCTTCAACACCTTCAAATTATTCCTCCACTGAAGAAAATAGTTTTAATTTATACAACCATGAATATGCATCATAAGAAATAATTTATATATAAACTCTAGAAGATGGTAGCTTAAAGCAGGTTGAAAGTAAAGCAGAATGTGCCTTAAGGTTTACTTTTAACCTGCTTTAAGTGGTAACGGTAAACCTATCTTCAAAATTAGAAACATGTGAAGGGGTAATGGGTTAAGACCATTTTAACCCTTTAGGTAAAGGGCATTAGGTTAAGGGTTCAGCCATTAGGTAAAGGATTAAAGCCGTAAGGTATAGGGTTAAGACATTAGGTACAGTTCATGCTTCGTGTTAATTTACCCAGCATCTGATCTGGTTCCTAACTGTTTGTAATGGACATGATGTTTTTAGCATATAATTATATTATGCCCTCATAGGCCGATTTGTTTTACCTGGTAGGGCGGAGTTTCGAAAAGGACCTTTGCATTTCAACTTTGGAGACGGCAGCTGCGGTGGCATTGGTTTATTTTCAGAATTTACCGTTGTCGTCTGCCCTTTTTCTCAATGTTACGTACATGTATTGGTGGACATTTTGACAAAAGAAGTATAATGAAGAGTGACAAACAGCTTAACTCCAGATCAGACGTTTTATTATGCGGCGTTTGATCTGGATTCAAGCTTTATGCAAATATAAACCAAGTCTTTATGTTACCTTCCTATAATATCTCCCTCCGAACCAGTACACTTAATCTTTGTCTCCCATTGGGTGTTGTTGTAGAGAGGGAGCACTGTACATACCTTTTATCACATTGATATGGCTGCACGTCCATGTGATTCGGAAATTAACAATTCAATACGGATCTATACCTATCATCCCTAAAATCAAACGCAATTTAGTTTATCTTAGCAAAAGGTTAGCTTTGCCCTGCCAGGTGAAAGAAAACTGGCCTAAACTGGGAAGGAATAACGTATTTTCCACTGTAGAAAATAATTAGTCACATATTATTCTATTTTTTTGACATGGCCAATTATTTTTAGAACAGAATAGTACGGTGGCACTGAGGTGACATGCAAATTTTTTTATTTTTTTTTTTTTAAATTTTTATCTCGTGCGCACGACTTAATTTGAAGGAAAAATAAAATAAAAAATCTTTACTTTTTATCTCGTGCGCACGACTTCATTTGAAAAAAAAAAAAATTCTCTTAATTTGAAAAAAATAAAAAATTCTTTCAATTTTACCTCGTGTGCACCACAGGTACTTGACACATACTTTATTATCTATTAACCCCCCCCCCCCCCCCCCCCCTTTTTAAATTTTCGTTATAATTACTGTGGCGTTATTTGACGGAATTTGATGAAATAAAAAGTAGATATTGATAAATTAATCCTTTCCCGAGGATACCACAAGAGAATATCGGCGATCGAGTCTATTTTAGGGGGGGGGGGGGGGGGGGGGTTAATAGATAATAAAGTATGTGTCGAGTACCTGTGGTGTGCACAACTTAATTTGAAAAAAAAAACCTATACTTTTTATCTCGTGCGCACAACTTTTTTCAAATTAAGTCAGGCGCACGAGATAAAAAGTAAAGTTTTTTTTTTCAAATTAAGTCGTGCGCACGAGATAAAATTTTAAGAAATTTTTTTTTTTAAATTATGCACGAGATAAAATTTAAAGAATTTTTTTTTCTTTTCTTTTTTCAAATTAAGTCGTGCGCACGAGATAAAAGGTAAAGATATTTTTTTTAAAAAATGTCCCCTTCAAATTAAGTCGTGCGCACGAGATAAAAACTAATAAAAAAAAATGTTTGCATATCACCTCAGTGCCACCGTAGAATAGTTTATAATGGTAAATAGGTAACATCGGATAATATATTTGTACACTTTCCTACTTGAGCTAAGTATGATCCTTGTGCAGCATGAGACCTCTGTGCTAAATATACTGAGACAATGTATGTTATTCTTTCCCAATAAACGCATTTACTTTTAAACTTACAAATGTATTTCCATTGCAAACTAGTTGGAGCCAGATCAGACACCGGGTAACCCCTCGTCTGATCAAGCTCCAACCTGTGTGCCACTTAGATAGAAAGAAAGTTAGAAATTTAGTACATTGCATTAACCCTTAGCCCGCCAAATAAATTGTCGTCTGCTATATTTCTCGTCTGCTTCAAGTTTCAAAGTGCTTCAAAGTTGCTCAAAATTGCTGAAAATGTTGTCCGAGTGTCAAACAGCTTGGATCCGGATGAGACGCCGAGTTACTCGGCGTCTCATCCGGATCCAAGCTGTTTGCATATGGAGCTATAGTCGTGACTGGCAGGCTAAGGGTTAAGTTTGCTTTTAAAGGGAAAAAATAATGTCTTCTCTTCTGTACATTACGCACAATAAATACAGCTGTCTGTATTCCTAGCTGGCTATACGGAAATCATCGAGTCAGATGATCATTCCATCTTCAGTTTTAGAATGTTCCAATCTAAAAATAACTTGGCCATGTCAGAAGAAAATTGTGTTGTTTGTTGTGATAGTTGTAAAGACTTGCATTTCAAAGATGCACAATGTTAAGAAGTTTCTTTAATAAAGAGAAAAAAAAATAGAATGCACTTTTTCTTTTCCCTCGTTTTATGCTTGCTGAAAATATTTCAAGAGAGCACATAGTCGCTTATCTGTACGGCTGTGAGTTGTCCAATAGAGAAATCTTGATAAGTATGTCGCCCCCTATATCTTGCCACAATAATAAGATTACAACAATAATTACACTCCTTCAAAAAACTTATAGCTATATACATTGTGTGCAAGTATTATCAAAATCAGTGAAAAACTGTAGATGCTAGCTAGAATTTAAACACTGTTAGATAGTGCATTTTCAACACATCCAAGGGCAGATATCTCTTAAACTATTTTCATTTGAGACCTTATGGTCATATACAATCTTAGTAATTTTGAGAAAGATTGGATAAAATAAAGACTGTGACCTCTAGAGTGTCAACACAGTTATATTTGGCACTTCCAACATATCAAGGGCAGATAACTCATGAACTTATGATCCAATTTCAGCCATAATCAAACTCATCTGAGAACTTATAGTTATATACATTCTGAGCAAGTTTTAGAAAGATCAGATAGAAAGTGTGGCCTCCTGAGTGTAAACACTGTTAAATAGATCTATGGCATTTTCAACTATTCAAGGACAGATAACTCTTGACATATTGGCCCGATTTCAACCATAATCAAACTCATTCGAATTCTTATGGTCATATAAAATCTGAGCAAGTTTGAGCAAGATTGGATAAATATTTTGACCTCTTAGAGTGTAAACACTTAAATTGTTGACGAGGGACATTCATGGATTGCAAAAGCTCACCCTGCGCCAGACAGGAAATTCATGCCCTGTGACCTTGACCTTTGACACATGGACATGAGAGTTGAATGGAAAATGTTGTCTTCCACTGGTGAACCTTTGGGCAAATGGACAGAAGGACGGACTGACAATGCCATTACTATATCACAGCCTTTGGGGGCATTCAAAGGGTTTGTTGAATTTTTATTTTCACTTGTTTAACCCATTACCCCATAATATTTTACGCCTTTAATTCAATCCTCTATTTAACCCTTTACCTGATAGCCTATTACTAGTACTTAAGATAGGTGACTTCTTAAAGCAGGTTGAAAGTAAAGCAGAATGCGCCTCAAGGCGCATTCTGCTTTACTTTCAGCCTGCTTTAAGCTTTCCTGTGTTATAATAAAGAAAATATTCCCTATAATACATATTCATTGCCGATTAAATTAGAACTATTTTCTTTAGCGGATGAATAAATCATATCCGCTAAAAGGCGCTTCTATTGGGGAAAGGGTTAAGTAAACAGTTCCAATTTATACTGTCACAAGTAATAATCATAAAAAATATTTTTTGTAATTTAGCAGATGGAAGCTTAAAGCAGGCTGAAAGTAAAGCAGAATGCACCTTAATGTGCATTCTGCTTTACTTTTCATCTGCTTTATGTGGTCACTTGTCTTCAAAACTAGAAGCAGGCTATGGGATAGTGGGTTAAAGGGAATATTGTGGCCAGGGGCCATTTCAGGAACCATCATAAACCAATCGTAAATGTTGATGAAACCGGCTCCAGGCCTTTAAACAATACAAAACTTTCACATATTAACACATTCAACCCTAGCTACAAGTATAATTGGCATTACAAACAGTGTACAAAGATTACGTTTGTCCCATGCAAACAGTGTAGACCCTGATCAGACGGCCCCTTAAGGAGCCCTCTGATCAGGGTCTACACTATTTGTCATTTTGTAATTTTTAGCTCACCTGGCACGAAGTGCCAAGGTGAGCTTTTAGGATCGCTGGATGTCCGTCGTCTGTCTGTCCGTCCGTCCACAATTGGTTGTGAACACTCTAGCGGCTACAAATTTCATCCGATCTTCATGAAACCTTATGACAATGTTTGTCTTGATGAAATCTAGGTCAAGTTCGAATGTGGGTCATGTCCGGTCAAAAACTAGGTCACTAGGTCAAATTATAGAAAAACCTTGTGAACACTCTAGAGGCTATAAATCTCATTGGATCTTAATGAAACTTAATCAAAATGTTTGCCTAATTAATATCTAGGTCAAGTTCAAATATGGGTCATGTCCGGTCAAAAACTAGGTAACTAGGTCAAATCATAGAAAAACCTTGTGAACACTCTAGAGGCTACAAATCTCATTGGATTTTTATGCAACTTGGTCAGAATGTATGCCTAATTGATATCTAGGGCAAGTTCGAATATGAGTCATGTCGGGTCAAAAACTAGGTCACTAGGTCAAATCATAGGAAAACCTTGTTAACACTCTAGAGGCTACAAATCTCATCCGATCTTCATGACATTAGGTCAAAATGTTTTCCTCATTGATATCTAGGTCAAGTGTGAATGTGGGTCATGTCCGGTCAAAAACTAGGTCAATAGGTCAAATTATAGACAAGGGCCACTATGGCCCTAAATCGCTCACCTGGTACACCATGGCAAACTTGACCTATAGTGACCTAGATTATGACTGGACATGACCCACAATCAACCTTTAGAGTGTAAACAAGATTTTCCTATGATTTGACCTAGTGACCTAGTTTTTTACTGGACATGACCCACATTCGAACTTGACCTAGATATCAATGAGGCAAACATTCTGACCAAGTTTCATTAATATCCATTGAGATTTGTAGCCTCTAGAGTGTTAACGAGGTTTTTCTATGATTTGACCTAGTGACCTAGTTTTTGAACGGACATGACCCACATTCGAACTTGACCTAAATATCAATGAGGCAAACATTCTGACCAAGTTTCATTAAGATCCATTGAAATTTGTAGCTTCTAGAGTGTTAACAAGGTTTTTCTATGATTTGACCTAGTGACCTAGTTTTTGACCGGACATGACCCACATTCGAACTTGAACTAGATATCAATGAGGCAAACATTCTGACCAAGTTTCATTAAGATCCATTGAGATTTGTAGCCTCCAGAGTGTTAACAAGGTTTTTCTATGATTTAACCTAGTGACCTAGTTTTTGACCGGACATGACCCACATTCGAACTTGAACTAGATATCAATGAGGCAAACAATCTGACTAAGTTTCATTAAGATCCATTGAGATTTGTTGCCTCCAGAGTGTTAACGAGGTTTTTCTATGATTTGACCTAGTGACCTAGTTTTTGACCGGACATGACCCACATTCGAACTTGACCTAGATATCAATGAGGCAAACATTCTGACCAAGTTTCATTAAGATACATTGAGATTTGTAGCTTCTAGAGTGTTAACAAGGTTTTTCTATGATTTGACCTAGTGACCTAGTTTTTGACCGGACATGACCCACATTCGAACTTGACCTAGATATCAATGAGGCAAACATTCTGACCAAGTTTCATTAAGATACATTGAGATTTGTAGCCTCTAGAGTGTTAACAAGGTTTTTCTATGATTTGACCTAGTGACCTAGTTTTTGACCGGACATGACCCACATTCGAACTTGATCTAGATATCAATGAGGCAAACATTCTGACCAAGTTTCATTAAGATACATTGAGATTTGTAGCTTCTAGAGTGTTAACAAGGTTTTTCTATGATTTGACCTAGTGACCTAGTTTTTGACCGGACATGACCCACATTCGAACTTGGCCTAGATATCAATGAGGCAAACATTCTGACCAAGTTTCATTAAGATACATTGAGATTTGTAGCCTCTAGAGTGTTAACAAGGTTTTTCTATGATTTGACCTAGTGACCTAGTTTTTGACCGGACATGACCCACATTCGAACTTGACCTAGATTTCATCAAGACAAACACTGTCATGAAGTTTCATGAAGATCCGATGAAATTTGTAGGTGCTAGAGTGTTAACGAACAATTGTGAACGGACAGACGACGGACGACAGACGACGGACGACGGACATTCAGCGATCCTAAAAGCTCACCTTGGCACTTCGTGCCAGGTGAGCTAAAAAACCGTTGGACTACTCTAGAGGCTACAAATTTCATTGGATTTTAATGCAACTTGGTCTGAATGTTTGCCTAATTGATATCTAGGTCAAGTTCAAATATGGGTCATGTCTGGTCAAAAACTGGGTCACTACGTCAAATCAAAGAAAAACAGTGTTAACCCTCTAGGGGCTACAAATCTCATTAGATCTGAATGAAATATTGTCAGAATGTTTGCCTACATCCAATCTAGGTCAAAATCAAACGTGGATTATCTAGGTCACTATGTCAAATCATAGAAAATTCTTGTTAACACTTTAGAGGTTTATTGTGGGTCAAGTCCAGTCATAATCTATATCACTTTAGGTCAAGTTTTACATGGTGAACCAGGTGAGCGATTTAGGGCCATGGTGGCCCTTGTTATTTAAAATCAATCCTAAATTGTCAACAAGAGGCCCATGCGGGCCTAAATATCGCTCGCCTGGGAAAACCAACACAAGGGTCACATGACCCCTGGGATGGGTCATTTTTTACCCCAGAGACACAATTTCAAAAATCTTGCTGATGAACTTGAAAATTAAGTGTGCTGTCAAATATTTTCTACATAGATGGTTTCAGACAGGAAGACTTTTCATTGAGAAAAAAATCTATTTTTAGTTAATATGACCCAGATATGCAACAGACCCTAACCATTTCAGCATTATTGGTAAAGAACATCTAAAAGTGTCACTATGCTAAATATCAAAGCTCTTGTCATAGTAGTTTCAGAGAAGAATATTTCACTACATAACTCTATGTAAAATTGGACCCCTAGGCCTTGGCAGTTTTAACCCAAGGGGCATAATTTAGAGGACCTAAAGATGATGTTTTGTGCCAAATATCTAAGCTCAGGGTACTGTGGTTTCAGACAAGAAGATTTTTTAAGTTTTCATTAAAAAAATCTATTTTTAGCTCCTGTGACCTAGATATCCAACTGACCGGAAATGTTTGAACAACTTTGAAAGAGGACCATTTAAGGACCATTCACGCCAAGTTTGGTAAAAATTTATCCAGGAGTTTCGGAGGAGATGTTGTTTAAGAAATTGTTGACGACGAACGGACGGACGAACGACGACAGACAGAGGACAATCAAAATAGCTCACCTTGGCACTACGTGCCAGGTGAGCTAAAAATAGACTAGACTTATTTTGAAAATGGAATTTTCAATTAAAAGGTTCAGGGGTAAATGAGAATAGGCAAATTGGAGATTCTTAAAGATGTTTATTGGACTTCTTTGAGGTAGAACTTCCATATAGATTGTTGCTTTTAGTTTGGTGATAACTAAATATGACAAAAAATAGAATAATACAATAATAATTTTTTCTGCATGTGAAGAGTCAAGCTGCATTAATTTATTATTACAGTAAAACCTCTCTATAAGGGCCATTAAATTGTGTTGATTATTAACTGTTTACGACAGGTGACTGCTTAAAGCAATTAAGGTGACAGTAAAACATAAAGCTCCTGAACGTGCTTTGTTTTACTGACTGACCTTGCTTTAACCCATTCCCCAATAAATACGCCTTTAATGTATTGCTCTACTAAGACAAGAGGGCCTGAAGGCCCTGATATCGCTCACCATTTGTAATGAAGCCTGATAGCTTTACCTTTGAATTTCACCCGTTTTATTCTAAATCCATTCAAGTTTGTCGACCTACTGTAGTATAGTACAGTACATCAAAGGCAGATAACTAGAGCCTAAACAATACTGAAATGAAGCCTTTTTCTAGCATTTCAAAGTATATCAAGGGCAGGTAACTATTGCAACAATGATTACATTTCAACAATAATTGCACTCCTTCCAGAACGTATAGCTACATCCTTTATGTACAAGTATAATAAAAATCCACTGAAAATTGTAGTTGCAAGAGTGTAAATGCTGTAAAATATGACATTTTCAGCAATTCAAAGGTAGATATCTCTTGATCTATTTGTCCGAATCCAACCATAATCACCCTTTTACGAACTCTTATGATCATTTACAATTTGAGCAAGTTTGAGAGAGCTTGGATAAATATTGTGGCCTCTAGAGCGTAAACACTGTTAAATATATCATTTTCAGCAATTCAAAGGTAGATAACTTTTGACCTATTGATCCGATTACAACCATAATTGAACTCATCCAAAGTCTTATGGTCATATACAATCTGAGTAAGTTTGAGAAAGATTGGATAAAATTTGTGACCTCTAGAGTGTAAACATCGTTAAATATGGCATTTTCAGCAATTTAAAGGTAGATAACTCTCGACCTATATGTCTGATTTCAACCATAATCAAACTCATCTGAACTCTTATAGTAATTTACAACCTGAGCAGGTTTCTAGATAGATTGGATAAAAATTGTGGCCTCTAGAGTGTAAACACCGTTAAATATGGCATTTTCAGCAATTCAAAGGTAGATTACTCTTGATCTATTTGTCTGATTTCAATTATAAATCGAACTCATCCGAACTCTTATAGTCATATACAATCTGGCCAAGTTTTAGAAAAATACTGTGGTCTCAAGAGGGTAAACACTGTTAAATATGGCATTTTCAGCAGTTCAAAGGTAGATAACTCATGACGTATTTGTCCGATTTCAACCATAATCAAACTCATCCGAACTCTTATGGCAATATACCATCTGAGCAAGTTTGAGAAAGATTAGATAAATATTGTGGCCTCTAGAGTGTAAACACTAAAATTGTGGACGACGCACGACGGACGCCGGACATTCAAGGATTGCAAAAGCTCACCCTGAGCTAGCTCAGGTGAGCTAAAAAATCCCAAATTATACAGTTATAAATATGCACCTTGAGAACTACTTTCTATATCCTAGCAAACAGTTGCTTAACACATTTGACTCTAGAGACGAGTATACAGTGAAACCCCTCTAAACCGGAACCTCTAAATACCGGAATTCTCTCTAAACCGGACGAAAACGTTGGTCCCGTTTCAAACCCTTTTTTATTTTAACCCATTACACCATAAATTAGCCTTTTTGTGACCTTGATTTATTCGTGCACTGAATATGTATCATAAGAAATTATTTCTATATTCTAGCAGGTGATAGCTTAAAGCGGGTTGAAAGTAAAGCAGAATGCGCCTTAAGGCGCATTCTGCTTTACTTTCAACCCGCTTTAAGTGATCAGCTATCTTCCATACTTGGAACTAGTTAAAACCCCTCTAAACCGGAAATTTATTTTGTCCCCGCTCATGTCCGGTTTAGAGGGGTTTCACTGTACTCGTCATGTTCAGGAGTACACTTGTCCTATGCAAACAATGAAGACCCTGATCAGAGGGCTCCTGCAGGAGCCCTTTGATCAGGGTCTGCACCGTTTGTCATTTTGCAAGATATTGTTAAAATGGATCCTAAATTGTCAAAATGGACTGGACTTAATTGGACTATGGAATTGTACATTAAAAGTTCCAGGGGTGAATGAGTTAAGCAGGCTGAAAGTAAAGCAGAATTTATGAGCATTCTGCATTACTTTCAACCTGCTTTAAGTGATCACTTGTCTTCAAAACTAGAAAACAAGCTATGGGTACAGGGTTATGGTGTCACCTGTCTTTTATACAATCAATTTGAGTGGTCGTAATCGAGGGGTTTAACTATATCATTATTGTCTTCTGACTGTTTTATCTTTATACACATTTTTTCATATTTTTTTTCCCACTTCTCTCTGGATCCCGTTCCATCATTACGCACAAGTTTCGGGCATCTGTCTGTGCAGACAAGGGCTTGGTAGACCGCTTTCTCCCAGCTGTGGCAGAGGTTAGCCTCCAACATTATGTCCATGACTGTGTTGAGACCAAGGTCCCTCTTCTGACTGAAATGGAAAAGATGAAGAGTTAATTAATGCATTACCCCATAAATACATTGGAGAAAACGTTTTTCTTTCCCGTTTAACCCATTACCTCTTAGCCTATTTCTTGCTTCGAAAACAGGTGACCACTTTAAGCAGGTTGAACGTAAAGCAGAATGTGCCTTAAGGCACATTCTGCTTTACGTTCAGCCTGCTTTAAACTACCATCTTCTAGGATATGGAAATATTTCTTTTGGTACATATTCTTTGCTGTATAAACTGGAACTTTTTTCTTCAGTGGAGGAATAAGTAAGAGGCGTAAAAAGGCGTTTTTAAGGGGTAATGGGTTAAACACAAACGCATTGCAATAAAACTGAGAAAATGACAATTTGTTGACAATCCTAACCATTTATTTCAATCTGAGTGGCAAACAGTTTGGAGCCTGATCAGACGCCGGCTTACCCGGCGTCTGATCTGGTTCCAAATTGTATGCACTGCAAATAATAGTTTTAGCGTAAACGCGTATATTGGGAAAGAATAACATTTTCTCCACTGTACGCCTTTAATTTATTAAAGAAATTAGTTCCAAATTTATAAAGTCATGAACATGTACCATAAGCTATATTTTCTACACTCTAGCAGATGGTAAGCTTAAAGCAGGCTGAAAGTAAAGCAGAATGCACCTTAAGGCAGGTGCATTCTGCTTTACTTTAAGCCTGTCTTAATTGGTCAACCTTCAACACTCTAGCAGATGGTAAGCTTAAAGCAGGCTGAAAGTAAAGCAGAACGCGCCTTAAAGGCCCATTCTGCTTTTCTTTTAGCCTGCTTTAATTGGTCAACCATCTTCAATACTAAAAACAATCTATAGGTAATGGGTAAATCAACATTTCTTACATTGTAACATAACTACAGTGGAGAATACGTTATTCTTTCCCAATAAACGTGTTTACGCTATAACTATTATTTCTATTGCAAACAATTTGGAGCCAGATCAGCCACTAAGATAAATATAAATGGACATTTATAATTGTTAAGAAGATGTACTTTTCAACGTTTAAGAGCTTTGCGTTTGTGTTTAAATGGGAAAGAATAACGTATTCTCCTCTGTACCCCTTTTTTCAATAGCAAACATTGATCCCAAATATCTTTGTCTCCAACATGTTGGAGATCACTTTAAAGCCGTCTCTCTGTTCCACGACGCCACTCTATTCCACTTTGATAACATCACTCTATTCCAAGAAAGGCCTATATATATTGCTTAGAATAACTTAACATGGTTAGTTATGTGAGAAAAAGAATCTGTTACTCATTGATTTTTGAGACAAACGGAATGTCACCACAGTGTGTGATCCAGGGTCTTGTATCAGTTTGAGTTGGTTGTGTAATCCATATCACATGAGAGGCATATAATTCCGTGATTTTACTCCCTCTTTCCTGGAGCCCTTGGACAGGCAGCAAACTCTCGGGAAGAGGACATATTTTAACATTAGTGTTATTGACAGTCAATTTATACCCCTATAATTGTCTTTTAACCCTTTCCCACATAGCATATCTCTAGTATTGAATGTAGGTGTCCACTTAAAACAGGTTGAAAGTAAAGCAGAATGCGCTTTAAGCGCATTCTGCTTTACTTTCAGCCTGCTTTAAGCTATCATCTGCTAGAATATAGAAAATATTTTGTATTATACATATTTATGAATGTATAAATTGGAACTATTTTCTTCAGAGCAAGAATAAACTGAATGCGCTAAAAGGCGCTTCTATGGGGGAAAGGGTTAAATAGCTATAAAGTTTTTTATCTACAAAGCAACTATGCAAAACATTATACTGGGCTTGAAAACCGTTTTAAGTTTTTGGCACTGAAAAAGGAGCAGCGGGAGAAACCAGAAAGCTGAGAAAGGGTAATCAAAGATTACGAAGCTCACCACCTGACTTATACGCAAAACCTTAACGTTGACCCTAGAGGTCACTGTAAAAGTTTAAGGCCACCAAACTGCAGTTCATCGTGGTCTATTCATTGCAGCGCATCAGCATATGAAGTTTTGGCACTGTAGGTGCAGTTGTTTGTTCAGAACAGACTTTAATGCAAAACCTTAACATTGATCCAAGAGGTCAAGCTACAAAACTATGGTGGATCATTGTCTACTCATTGAGGTGCATCAGCAATTGGAAGTTTCGTGACCGTAGGTGCAGTCTTTTTCTCAGAACAGATTACAACACAAAATTTAAATTTTGACTCTAGATGTCAAGGTCAAAGGTCAAGTTCACCAAATTGCAATACATGTGGTATTCTCATTGAGGGGCATCAGCATATGAAGTGTCTTGACTGTAGGTGCAGTGGTTTGTTCAGAACAGACTTTAATGCAAAACCTGAATGTAGATCCTAGATGTCAAGGCCACAAAACTGTGGTGCATCATTGTCTACTCATTGAGGCGCATCAGCATATGCAGTTTTGTGACCGTAGGTGCAGTCGTTTTCTCAGAATAGACTTACAAGCAAAACCTAAATTTTTATCCTACAGGTCAAGGTGAAAGGTCAAGTTCACCAAACTACAGGGCATTGTAGTATTCTCATATGCAGTTTCATGACTGTAGGTGCAGTCCTTTGCTCAGAACAGACTTTAACGCAAAACCTTAATGTTGACCCTAAATTTAAAGAGGTCAAGGTCAAAGGTCAAGGTCACAAAACTGCAGTGGATTATGGATGGTCTTCTCATCGAGGTGCATTATCATATGAAGTTTCATGACCCTAGGGCAGTCGTTTGTCAGAACAGACTTGCACGCAAAACCTTAATGTTTTCCCTAGAGTAGAGGTCAAGGTCACCAAACTGCAGTGCATTGTGGTCCTCATTGAGTAACATCAGCATATGAGATTTCGTGACCATAGGTGCAGTTGTTTTGCTCAGAACAAGACTTACACCCAAAACCTTAATCTTTACCCCAAGAGGTCAAGGTCACCAAACTGCCGTGCATTGTGGTCTTCACATTGAGGAGCATCAGCATATGAAGTTTCACTACCATAGGTGCAGTCGTTTGCCCAGAACAGACCTACACGCAAAACCTTAATGTATACCCTAGAGGTCAAGGTCACCAAACTGCCGTGCATTGAGGAGCATCAACATATGAAGTTGCAACCATAGGTGCAGTCGTTTGCTTAGCACTATAGGCAAGTTTTAGCCAAAATGAAAAGATTCAGTAAAGCATAAGTTATCTGCCAAAAGAAAAACCGTAGAAAATTAAAGGGGAATAACTCTCATGGTAATGATGCAAGAGTGGTAGACACCTTCACTTTTCAAACCCTTTTCATTAATGTAATTTCAGCTGAAAAGCATTTGTAGAACAAGAATTTCACTAATTAAACTCTTGTCATTGTTAAAATTTCATTTCAAAAGCTTCAGTATAACAGAAGTAATCCGCAAGAAAAGAAAATGTGGAAAAGGGGAATAACTCTCACAGGATTGATTGTGCAAGACGCTTCTACTAGTCAAGCTATTTCCATAAATGACTATGTTGATGTGATAAATAGAATCTCACCTTCCTGCTCAGCAGCTCAGTATTTATCATTTTTAATAAACACTTTGTCTAAAATATATATAACGCTCGCCAAGGCTCGCGTCATATTAATTTATTAACGAGAGCACCGCAAACGGGTGCTGGACGCTCGACTTTCATATACTTGAGACGGCTACATTTTTCAAACTTAAAGAATGTGTATGGGCAGAGTTGTAGATAAGCTTTGTCTTGGAATTGGGTATTACTCCATGGATTTTAAATGAATTGGGTTTTTGAAAAAAACATTGGGTATTGCATTGACCACAACCCCATGGTTTATAATTCGATTGGGTATCCACAGTCCAGAACCCCATGATTTGTAATGCAATTCGGTAGGCCTAGTACTACAGTAGGATAATAAACTTGGAGGAATTCCTACCGTATTTAGAACAGTTGGGACACAAATTTTTCTGTCCGAATACATATTAAATTATTTCAAGTTATTTTAAAGGGTGTCCGCATTCATGGAAATAATAACAAAGATATATCCTTAATGAAGTATAGTTTCCCTCGTACTAATATCGCCGAACATCAAAACGAATCCTCAGCATATTTAAACCACGAATGTATGCATAGATGCTTTCATATGCTGCTGAAGGTTTGAACAAGCTGTCAGTAAAACGAAGTTACAATCAAAATATACAAGATAATCACCTTGAATTCCAGCGCATTCCGCGTATTTTGATGTAAGGGAATTAGCGTGCAAGCAAACATAAGTCGGCATTAGTTAAAGAAAGCATGTTTTTTGTTCATTTCGTAACACAAACCAGGGGTTGATTGACATATCGAGTGTAGTTAGATAGTAAAAGTAGCGCTAAAAATAGTTTCCAGACACACGACCCAAATTTTAATGCTCTACTCGGAGTCTCCGATATACCAAACTACATTGTATCGACAGCTTCGCTATTCGAATGTCAAATAAACAGAAAACTTGTGCATAAATTCTCATAGAAATGAAAAAGACATCAAAATCATAAATCTAAATACTTATATAGAGAACGATTCCTGAGAAATGTGCTTTATTATTGCTATGTAAAGATTTTCGGAAATTCGTTCTAAAGATAGATCTAGTAGGTATTCCCTAAAATGTGTGCGGCGGAAAATAATTTATGCGTTGAACTCATGCCCCCAGTGGTCATTGGATCGTTAGTGTTCGGTACAGCTCGTAAAAGGCGGGAAAATAATTCCTTTGTCTTTGTCTTCGAATCAACCAATGAAACGCAGAATCTCGGACACACCCTCAAAAGAAAGTCACATGTAGTATACGCCACTAACACAGGTGATTTGTGGGTGATATCATTCTAAGTCAAACAATCATGGCTGTCAACGCTTGAACAGAAAAGCCAAACCATAAAAACAGTAGCTAGAGAAAACCAAATATAGGCATACGAAGGCACTCCTAATGTGGCAGTTCTCTGACTGTTTATTACAGTGGGATAATAGCGTTGGGTGTGGACAATGTTTATTTAAGATTACATAATTGCTTATCTCCCAGCACTGGTAAATACTCCCTCAATGATTTCTGTTAAATTTAGAATCGAGATGCTTCGAGCTGTACATAACAGGTGCACTTTACGTCATCCCGTTCCGAATATGTTCGGCGTTTATCGAACACAGTTCTATATGCCAGTTTGTTTACACACGCTCAACTTAAGTGAAAGTTAAGTTGATACCCAATGAAATTGATGAAATTGATATTAGTTTGTTTGTTACGCACTCTCTTGTAAATAATTGGGTTTTCTTTTGTTTTTGATGCGTACTGTCACCCGTTAGTTTTGAAATAATTGCGTATTTCACCAATTTTAATTGCGTAAATACGCAGATACGCGCCTTATCTACACCTCTGTATGGGTGTTTAATGCCTTATTGATCATAGAAATTTGTAAGCAACAACAACTCAAACATACTTGGACAGTCTACATTCCATTTAAGTAAACTATAAGTCAAAACAAGGACAATAACTCTGGAATGGCACATCCCCGGTCACCTTTCATGTTTGAATGAGTTGCCCTTTTGATATAACACAAGTATTTAAAGTTTCAAGTTAATACCTTTGACAGTTATTAAGATATTTCAATTTACAAGTTTTAAGTAAATAAATCAAGGGCAATTACTCTGGAATTAGAAATCACAGAGTAACCTACCTTGTTGTAATGAGTTGTCCTTTTGATACTTAACAAGTATTCGAAGTTTCAAGTTAATATCTTTCATAGTATTTTAAATATGTTAATTTATAACTTTTAAGTAAATAAAACAAGGGTAATAACTCTGGATACACAAACATCAGGGTCACCTGTCTTGTTGTAATGAGTTGCCCTTTTGATACTGAATAACTATTCAAAGTTTCAAGTTAATATCTTTCATAATTATTTAGATACATGTATGTTAATTTACAATTTTGAAGTAAATAAAAAAAAGGGCAATAACTCTATAATGACAAATCCAAGAGTTACCTGCCTTGTTGTAATTAGTATTCAAAGTTTCAAATGGATACCTTTGATAGTTATTGAGATATGTTAATTTATAACTTTTCAGTAAATAAAACAAAGGCAATAACTCTGAAATGACAAATCCCAGGGTTACCTGCCTTGTTGTAATGAGTTGCCCTTTTGATATTGAATAACTATTTTAAGTTTCAAGTTAATATCTTTCATAGTTTTTTAGATATGTTAATTTACAATTTTGAAGTAAATAAAACAAGGGCAATAACTCTGAAACAGGGTTGGCCGGTAAAGACCGGGCGGTTTAAACCGCCTGGTTTTAACCGGTTAAAACCACCCCGGTCAATACTCCCTGAAGTGGTCAATACTCTTTTTTTGTTAAAATACAGCTCTGAAAGCTTTAAAAGGGTTAAATTATAGTGTAATGATGTATTACAGATACACAGAAAGCTATTTCAAGTGTATATAGGGGGTATAGGAAACACAAAGTGGATTTTTCAAATCTGAAAAGACCACCCTGGTCGATTGAACTGTCCACATTTATTGATTGAACTGACCGCTTGTGGTCGATTGAAATGACCACTTGTGTAGGATTGAATCAACCAATCTGGTTGATTGAAAAGACCACCCTGGCCAATTGAACCAGCTGTATGGTGAGTCGTGTATGGTGAGTTGACTTCTACAGCTTGCTTTATCACCTGGTCAGGAGTAATATCCTGTCCAAGCAGATTCAGCCAATGTGCAGAGCAACCATAAACTGTCAGGCTGGAATTGTCCTCCTTCATCAAATATTTTCTTATTATCTGTGACTATGCCACGACCTGGCAGCCATACTTCTCATTGATGGCTTTCTGGGCACAGATAGGAGTAAAGTGTCAGTGTATAATACCCCTGTCAGTGTATATTACCCCTGTATCAAGACATTTGATTGGTCACAATCAGATCTATGCCACTCCCACAGCAGTGACATGGGGCAACCTAACAAAATCTGTTTTGACAGCAATTTACAGGTGTTGCAAACTTGCAAATACTTACGATTTTCCCATGATTGTAAATAATAGACATCAATGAATTTTCAACATTTAATTGCTGATTGACTATAGGTATATGGCCTTAATGATTAATTATTAGCTGTAATATATTCCCAAAGTGGTCAATACTGGTCAATTGAAATTTTGAGTGGTCAATTGAGTTTTTTAATGGTCATTTGAGTTGTAAGTGTAAGGTTGATTGAGTTGAAGTATTTAGTGGTTGATTGATTTTGATTATAGCTAGCCTTTTGGTTGATAAACTCCCAAAGTAATCCTAGGTGGTAAATACTGGTCGATTTTCAATTGACAAGGCCGGTCATTTCAATAAACCACTTTGTAGTCCTGGTTTTATCAAATATTTACAAAATGTAATTCATATATATTTCAATCTTTAGATTAAATCATTGATATGATAATTATTCCCAGTATGCTCATCATGACAATGAATGAATTCGATGTACTAGTAATAAGGGTACTAGTACTTTATTTTGGAAGTAGTCTGATTGAATTGACCACATCAAATGGCCACCAGGCAAAACACCAATTTTGGTCATTTAAGAAAAAAACTTTGAAAAACAATATCAAAATATCATTCTGTTATTTAAACAGATCCTTAACAGTACAGTTTGTATATACTGTATATATTAAACAACAATTTACATGGCTAAGGGTATGGTACTAGGATATAAGTTGGTTCGAAGTGGTCATTTCAATTGACCAGTAATGACCACTAATGACCGGTTAAAACCAGTATTGACCGCCCGGGTGGTCAATACTCTTATTGACCGGTCGATTGCCAACCCTGCTCTGAAATGACAAATCCCAGGGTTACCTGCCTTGTTGTAATGAGTTGCCCTTTTGATACAGAACAAGTATTCAAAGTTTCAAATGGATACCTTTGATAGTTATTGAGATATGTTAATTTATAACTTTTCAGTAAATAAAACAAGGGCAATAACTCTGAAATGACAAATTCCAGGGTTACATGCCTTGTTGTAATGAGTTTCCCTTTTGATACTGAACAACTGTTCCAAGTTTCAAATGGATACCTTTGATAGTTATTGAGATATGTTAATTTATACTTTTTAAGTAAATAAAACAAGGGCAATAACTCTTAAATGACAAATCCCAGGGTTACCTGCCTTGTTGTAATGAGTTTCCCTTTTGATACTGAACAACTATTCCAAGTTTCAAATGGATACCTTTGATAGTTATTGAGAAATCAACTCTTACAAAAACCTTAAGCAAAAAACTTAACCGACGCAGACGCTGACGCAGACGACAGGGTGACGACAATAGCTCCACTTTTCGAAAAAGTCAAGCTAAAAATGATTATTAATGAGCACTCATGTAATATTCTATATATTCGGCCCTAAGTTAGGGCTGAATATAGAGGATCTTACATGAGTTCAAGGGCCCCTAACTAGTGCCAAGTACTTATAAACTATTTCATATTTCACTTACAATCCATAATCATATAATGGCAGTCTAACTGTTTCAATCCCCAACTCTCGAGCTCTTATCAATGTTTTATCCTTCTTTGACTTTAAAGGCACGTACCCTCCTATCACATATGTCTTTTCACAATCATAATCTCTGTATGGGCTTCCCTCTGGTGAGAGGTAAATCATATCACTAGTATTAAACACGTCGGTAAAATTATTTTCATAAAAACTTGCATAGCACTTTTCCATTAAACCATACATCTGAATAGTTTTCTCAAACCAGGAGTTCTTATACCCAGTAAAATATATATGAAATGGATTCCGGTGAGCCATATTTTGCTCGTAACAATTCATTAAACGCAAAACAGTTTTCTGTTGCTCAATATCTGTCATTTTGTAGTCAAAATCCATAACAAGAGGCTTTCCAAAAACAAGTGCTCTGTAACAGGCATAACTTCCATAGTTCAGCAAACTGTCTGAATCCTCGTGTACTGATACACCACATGGCAGGTTAGACATGCCTATACTGTTCTCGTAACTTATTTCTTCATGCTTTGATAAACTTGACTCACTCCCTGCTAGTGTTTCGAGGTAAATTTTCCTATCTTGTCGGCTACTAGGAGCAGTAAGAAACAACTGCCAGACTTGAGCAGACAAATGCTCTGGTACCTGAAATAAAGCAAACTGACATTTTACATACAGTGGAGAAGAGGTTATTTTTTCCAGTTTAAACTTAAACCAAACGAAATCGCAATTTGAACAGTAAAAAGTAGAAAACATTTTTTACAAATTTTGTTTTTCTTTTTATATGTGTGGCAAACAGTTTGGAGCCTGATCAGATGCCGGGTAACCTGGTGTCTGATCTGGCTCAAACTGTTTGCAATGAACAATATTGTTTTAGCATAACCACACAGGGCTGCAGATAAGAGGAGTATGTCAAAAAATCAAATCTTTTTTTCTGCATTAAACCCTATGGTGTCACTACTCGTTAGAATCGTCTCTTTGAGACGATTCTAGACTAATGAGTAGTAACATCATAGGATTTAGTTCTGGAATGAGTGAAAAATGTGATTTGCTCAGTTTACTCCCTCTTATCTGGAGCCCTGACAAACACGTTCATTTGAATAGACTAAAAGAATAACGTCTTCTCAACATTAAAATTACTAAACACATTTAGCTCATTCACCCCTGAAATTTTATGTGGTTCCAATTTCCAAGACTTTAACTCTTTAATCCATAGAAGTGCCTTTAGCACAGTTAATTTATATCTCCACTGAAGAAAATAATTCCAATTTATACATTCAGAACTAGAACGGCTATCACTAAAGGTGATAAATACCCCCACTATGCAGCACTCTGTCACACTCTGCAGACGTTTTCAATGAGGTTTGACAATGGCAGGGTGCTGCCACCATCATAAAAACTTGGAAAATTTATGGCAAGTATCAAGTAAATCAGGTTGAAAGTGAAGGAGTTCGCCGTACAAGATTTTGCCTGCCAATTTCAAGGCCAAAGGTCAAGGTCACAGAGATTTGAAATGTGTGTCTTGCACATCTACTACTCCTGAGTAACATTTATGCAAAGTATCAAGTGAATCAGTTTGAAAGTGAAGGAGGAGTTGAAAGTACAAGATTTTGCCTGCCAATTTCAAGACCAATTTAAATGACAAAGGTCAAGGTCACAGAGACCTGAAATTTGTGTCTTGCACATCTACTACACCTGAGTAACATCTATGCCAAGTATCAAATGAATCGGGTTGAAACTGAAGGTGGAGTTGAAAGTACAAGATTTTGCCTGCCAATTTCAAGACCAAATTTAAGGCCAAAGGTCAAGGTCACAGATACCTGAAATTTGTGTCTTGCACATCTAGTACACCTGAGTAACATTTATGCCAAGTATCAAATGAATCGGGTTGAAACTGAAAGAGGAGTTGAAAGTACAAGATTTTGCCTACCAATTTCAATACTAATTTCAAGGCCAAAGGTCAAGGTCACAGAGACCTGAAAATTGTGTCTTGCACATCTACTACACCTGAGTAACATCTATGCAAAGTATCAAATGAATCGGGTTGAAACTGAAGGAGGAGTTGAAAGTACAAGATTTTGCCTGCCAATTTCAAGACCAAATTTAAGGCCAAAGGTCAAGGTCACAGAAACCTGAAATTTGTGTCTTGCACATCTAGTACACCTAAGTAACATTTATGCCAAGTATCAAATGAATCGGGTTGAAACTGAAAGAGGAGTTGAAAGTACAAGATTTTGCCTACCAATTTCAAGACCAATTTCAAGGCCAAAGGTCAAGGTCACAGAGACCTGAAATTTGTGTCTTGCACATCTACTACACCTGAGTAACATCTATGCCAAGTATCAAATGAATCGGGTTGAAACTGAAGGAGGAGTTGAAAGTACAAGATTTTGCCTACCAATTTCAATACTAATTTCTGCACATCTACTACACCTGAGTAACATTTATGCCAAATATCAAATTAATCGGGTTGAAACTGAAGGAGGAGTTGAAAGTACAAGATTTTGCAGACAGACCGACGGCCAACCAACCAACCGACCGACAGGCTGATTCCAGTATACCCCCCTCAAATTCTGTTTGTGGGGGTATAAATATATACACCATAAGGATTGAAGGACATGAGACCCCCCCCCCCCCCCCAGCGATTTTCGGCAGGCGGACACGAGCCCCCTATCCCTATATTAGACTTGACTCTTATAGCATGCTAGCGGTAAAATGGTGATTACCTGGGCAAACAGTTTGGATCCAGATGAGACGCTGTATAAAACTGTTTGACACTCTGATCCTGTTTGAACAGCAATTTTGAAAAATTTATATTTAGAACAGTAGCAGTCAACAGTTGTGGCAGAAGAAAAAGCAAAGAGTTAACCCATTACCCCTTTTTCCAGTTTTTGAAGAGAAGTGATCACTTAAAGCACAGAATTATACACTGACGGAATCGAAACCTCGCGCTATATCATAAATCTCGTGCGGCGGATACGAGACTCGCGAGACTTGATAAGGGACTGTCTATCGGTAGTCAATATGATAAATGTGTGTTTTCGTAGCATTGTTCACAGGTTTTTATTCCCGTGTCGGTGAATTGATAGGAATGTCCACCAAGTCGTTTAAATCCTATAAAATGTCAATAAAAACACTGGAGTCTGTAAATTTCACGCCAGAAATGGCAGACAACGAGGCAAAAAAGTGAAGATGTTGTCACGTGACACATAATCTCGCAAAATTCAACCGCCGCGAGAGCTCAGATACTCGCCTATTCAACTTCGCTTAGTTGCTATTCCGTTTTGTATAAATCCATGCTTAAAGCAGGTGGAAAGTAAAGCAGAATGTGCCTTAAGGCACATTCTGCTTTAAGCCAACATCTACCAGGATATAGAAAAAATATTTCTTATGACACATATCTATAACTGTAAAAATAATACAATTTGAACTATTTTCTTCAGTGGAATAATAAATTACAGTGCTCCTACCCTACAACGACCTTCCCAACAATGACTCCCTCCTTACAGCGACCCTTGTCACAGTTCCATAAACAAGACAATTATGTCTAACATTTTAAAGTTGCAATATCATCTGCTTAAAATTGTTGTCTGCTGTTTTTCTCAAAGTAACAAAATGGACATTTTGACAGATAAAAACCTTAATGAAGAGTGACAAACAGCTTGAATCCAGATCAGACGCCGCCGCAGCGGCGTCTGATCTGGATTAAAGCTGTTTGAAAGTGTAAGCCAACTTCCCTCCCTATAACGACTCTCTCCGAACAACACACATAATTTCTGTCTCCCAATGGGTGTCGTTGTAGAGATCTGAGGGAACGCTGTAAATGCATAAAAAGGCTTATGTAATAATTTATTGGGTAATGGGTTAAAAGTTTCAGGGGTGAAGGAGTAGGAAAACTTACCGGATAGCCTCTCATTCTATATTCTTCAATCTCTGCCTCTATGCGCTGTTTTCTCCGTTTCAGCTCTTCATTCATGTTCTCTAGAAACTCTCGTGCATTTTTCTCATACATCTGGTATAAGGGAGATGCCTTTGAGTTGTAGTCTTTGTAGCCCTTCTTTGCTGTAATGTAGCTACTCAAATGGCATATGCGTGTGTTCCTCAGTATAGAGAGAATCTTGTCAAATCTTGAATGGAGAAGACATCTGAAGAACATATCTTGATAAGCTTGTGTCTGAAATATATTTGAAACAATTAACCCATTACCCCATAGCCTCTTTCTAGTTTTGAAAACAGGTGGCCACTTAAAGCAGGTTGAAAGTAAAGCAGGATGCGCCTTAAGGCGCATTCTGCTTTACTTTCAGCCTTCTTTAAGCTATCATCTGCTAGGACTAAGAAATTTTTCCTAATAGTACACAATATCAACTTAATAAATTGGAACTATTTTCTTCCATTGAGGAATAAGTTAGAAGCGTATTTATGGGGTAATGGGTTAAAGCCATGAGAAAGCCAGAATTATTACAAAACAGTCTAGACATCATCCAAAGTTAGGCCTATACACTGGCATACAAATGTCAGGTTAACCCATTCCTCCATTAGTGAAATGGTTAACAAGAAAATACCCAAAATAATTTATCAATTTCAAAGAAATAGATGAAACTACAATTTTAAGGGACATAATTAAAACAAGACTGCGGGTTCAATAAACGCTTATGCCCCCGGTGGCATCCTTGACAATATATTCTGAATCTTTTTAAGTTCAAATTAGGTCAAGGTCAAGGTCAAACTGAGCTTGGGTATTATTGGTGAGTTGGTAATGGTCTAAGGCAATAACTGTATAAGTATCGAAGCATTGTAGTAAACAGTGTTGATGCGTGTTGATGCTAGACAAAAACAGTAAAATCTAGTTAACCGAGAAAGATCCCATTTAAAATATTCTAAGTTCAAATTAGGTCAAGGTCAAAATCGCAGTTTGGGGATATTGGTGGATAGGGAATGGTCAAAAAGGTAACAACTGTGTAAGTATCAAAGCATTGTAGTCAGTTGTGTTGATGCTAGACGAAACGGTTAAATATAGTTAACCAAGAATTAGCCTATTTAAAATATTCTCAGTCCAAATTAGGTCAAGGTCAAAATCAAAGTTTGATGGTATTTGTGGATAGGGAATTGTCCAAGGCAGCGACTGTATAAGTATCCAAGCATTTGGGTAATCGGTGTTGATGCTAGACGAAAAGGTAAAATTCTACTTAACCTTGTTACGGACGGACGTCCGCACACGGACAGGACGATTACTATATGCCTCCGCATCTATCGATGCCCGGGGCATAAAAAACAATGTAATGAGTCATAATCACAGTGGCAATTTCAGTTAGTGATCACCAATACTGTGAAATATAAAACAGTTCTGTATTGAGACATTCAATAACAGAATAAAGCTGCGGACAAAGTTTTATTGGTATTTGGTAATAAAAAAGTCGAAAAGGGAGATAATTCAAGAATGAGGGACAAATCAAAACCACCATCGCAGACCTGTGCACTATTTCAGATGTTCATGATGTTGTTCAACAAAACTTTATCTAAACAAGAAATATACATTTAATAAGAGATGTTCGAGTCCGAGTGTGTGGTGTACTAAGCAAGTATGCTTCTGTTTCCTATTACCGGTGGTCTAAATGTAATCCAAAATTTATATAATTACCAAAACCTTTTATACTTGCTTCCCTGATTATTTTCGGTTGCTGGACGTTTTATGTATGAAATGCAAACGTCAAAACAGCAGGAAATTCCATAAGTTTTCTGATGTTTTACCTAATTTCAGCAGATACACACTAAAAGGTAAACATTATTTCTTCTATATTACCGGTGCATTAGCCGAAAATTACTAAAGAAAATGTCTTCGTGTTAAATAAATGTCCAAGATGTTGCGATTTTAGCCAATGACCGGAAACAGTTTTGTAAGATGCGCAGCAGCAAACAGAACTAGTATATAGAGAATTTCCGGCATAAAATCAAAATGGTCATTTGAAAATGTTAGAAATGTGTTGGAATTTCTTTGAAAATATGAACTTTTATCGAGAAAAGTGTACATTTACATGAAAAATCTCACAATAGACACTTTTGATGGATTTGGCAGTTGAGGCGGGAGTTTAACTGTTCTCTATGTAAATTTCCGGTATGTAAATGAAGTGACGTCATTGCTATTTGGATTTTTCGGATTACACCGGTATAACAAATACACCGGTATTAGGTTGCTTGATCATAATACTGTAGATTTGTGTGCAAAATGTATGAAATTGGTTTTCAAAGAATTGTAATACCTCGGATTAAAAAGAAACAAGAGCGTGTCCCAGTTACACGAATGCCCCCGATGATACAGGGAGGGGAATCCAGACTATCAAACGTAAAAGTTAGAGAGCTGAAACTGTAGTGGAGCGCCATTTTGAGGACTTCAAGGGCCATTACTCCAAAGGGCCTAGCATAAATTGGTGCCGCTGGTTATCCAAATTGGTCTCCATTTTATGTCAACAAACATTTTCAGAAAGTTTGGTGAAGATCAGATGAAAAGCAATGTGTTTGTGAAACACAAATGCCCCCAGCCAGTGTCATGTTCTGTAATGTAATGCTTATTTGCAAAAGTAGGTCAAAAGTCATGGTCGCATGGTAAATGAAACATTGGCATGGTTGAACATTAGTCTTAAGGATGTCGGCCTGTCTTTTTGAGCATTATGAAATTTCCGAAAAATTTTACGAACTCATTTTCCGAAAAATGTTAAGAACTCATTTTTGGTGAATGCAAACAGTCATAAAATACTATTTTCCCGGGAAAAAATTAGATTTTTCGTTCCGGAAGGGACTTTTTAAGTTTTATGTCCTATTCGTAGTTTACAGCATACACCGTTTTCATAGGTAGGTTGCATTTTGTTACATCCGATTTCATTTCAATTTCTCAGAATATAAGCATGAAATTTTCATGGAAGTACAGTTTTAGTATAAATTATAGATAATTCAAAAGATCAAATGATATTTTTTTGAAAAAAATTTTTTTTGGTAAAAATACACCAAAAAGTGAAAAAATGGATTTTTTCAATAAAACGATCTATATCTTTTTTAAAAGATCCGGGACCCTGTGTTTTTATTTGCTATTTCACTAAAACTTTATGTTTGGAAGGCTAAAATCAACAAATAAAAAATTTGGTAATTAGTTTGCTACAATTTGTAGGGCAATTTTCACTGTGCCTTATTCTCCCATTATAAAAAAGTGGGTGGGGTAAATTTTACTCCTTTTCGGTGAAATCAAACATTTTTATTTTGAATCTTGACAAAACATTATTTTCAGAGTTTATTCTTACTATGGTAAAATAAATTAGGATACTTTTTGTACAAATAGTTTGTTTAAATAAAGATTGAAAAACCGTAGTACAAAAAAGTAGGAGTTTTTGTGAAGTTTCAATTTTAGGGGGGTAGCCCTGAAAAATCTCAAATTGTGAAAAAGAAAGGTCCGGTACCCCCACTTTTTTCACCAGTTTTGTCATAGAAACTAATTTTACTGTCTGTATGCAAAGTTTGAAGAATTTGGTAATTACTTTCCAAAGGTGCACCTACCCCCTTAACACAAGAAACATAGAATGTACATGTACATACAAAGTATGGAAGCTCTAGGCCTACTGGTTCAAATGTTATAGGCATATAAAGATTTATACAAAAGCCGGTCAAAGGTCAAGGTCACAAGGGCAAAAGCGTAGGTATGGTTGGAAAGGTCTTGACACAAGAAATATATAAACAAAATATGAAAGCCGTAGGCCTACTGGGGCAAATGTAATAGCCATTTAAAGATTTTTACAAAAGTAGGTCAAATGTCAAGGTCATAATGTCAAAAAGTTTTGTATGGTTGGAAAGGTCTCGCCACAGGGAAGACACCTGATAAGTATAAAAGGCCCAGGTGCAAAAATGCAAAAGTTATAGCCAAGGTTAAGGTTTTTGGTTGAAGTTTGATTAAATAGGTCAAAGGTCGAGGTCAAGGTCACATGGTCATAGACTTTGGTATAGTTGGAAAGGTCTTAATACAAGAAATATGCATACAAAATATGAAAGCCCTGGGCCAACTGGTGCAAATTATATAGCCATTTAAAGATTTTTACAAAAGTAGGTCAAATGTCAAGGTCAAGGTCACAAGGTCAAAAAGTTTAATATGGTTGGAAAGGACTTGCCATGAGGAATACACATGCCAAGTATAAAAGGCCCAGGTTTAAAAATGCAAAAGTTATAGCCAAGGTTAAGGTTTTTGGTTAAAGTTTGATTAAATAGGTCAAAGGTCGAGGTCAAGGTCACATGGTCAAAGATGTTGGTATGGTTGGAAAGGTCTTGACAAAAGAAATATGCATACAAAATATGAAAGCCCTGTGCCTACTGGTGCAAATGTTATAGCCATTTAAAGATTTTTACAAAAGTAGGTCAAATGTCAAGGTCAAGGTTACAAGGTCAAAAAGTTTTATATGGTTGGAAAGGTCTTGCCATGAGGAATACACATGCCAAGTATAAATGGCCCAGGTTTAAAAATGCAAAAGTTATAGCCAAGGTTAAGGTTTTTGGTTAAAGTTTGATTAAATAGGTCAAAGGTCAAGGTCAAGGTCACATGGTCAAAGATGTTAGTATGGTTGGAAAGGTCTTGACAAAAGAAATATGCATACAAAATATGAAAGCCCTGGGCCTACTGGTGCAAAATGTTATAGCCATTTAAAGATTTTTACAAAAGTAGGTCAAATGTCAAGGTTAAGGTCACAAGGTCAAAAAGTTTTATATGGTTGGAAAGGTCTTGCCATGAGGAATACACATACCAAGTATAAAAGGCCCAGGTTTAAAAATGCAAAAGTTATAGCCAAGGTTAAGGTTTTTGGTTAAAGTTTGATTAAATAGGTCAAAGGTCAAGGTCAAGGTCACATGGTCAAAGATGTTGGTATGGTTGGAAAGGTCTTGACAAAAGAAATATACATACAAAATATGAAAGCCCTGGGCCTACTGGTGCAAATGTTATAGCCATTTAAAGATTTTTACAAAAGTAGGTCAAATGTCAAGGTCAAGGTCACAAGGTCAAAAAGGTTTGTATGGATGGAAAGGTCTTGATACAGGGAAGACACATGCCAAGTATAAAAGGTCCAGATACAAAAATGCAAGAGTTATAGCCAAGGTTAAGGTTTTTGGCACAGACAGACGGACGGACAGACGGACGGACGGACGTGCCACCGAATTGGGTTAGAGGGCCTTTTCTTTTGTTATTTTCTTTTGTTCGAATAACGGGCCACAGCCCCTTAGTGTATTGTTACGGAATGAACTCTATTGTCTTCTTTTGTTATGTTTACCGTTATCTGGCCCTTTAACTCACTTTAGTGGCGCGGACAAACCAACAGACATGACAAAAACTATATGCCCCCGAATCGTAGATTCTGGGGGCATAAAAATATACTCAGCAAAAATAGAAACGTCCCACATTTTAAACGGACATATCGCTGACGTTATTTAAGTTATACATCAAGTGAATGTACTTATGGGAAACTGGTTAGTTGGAGTTACACATGTGTAAAGTTTTCACAAAATAACACAGATAAAAACCGCTAACGTAACGGAATCATGATTTGCATGATTTGCATGTGCACGGTACACGCGTTTCAATAAAGTAATTATGTCACCGTCGTACAATACACACGACACATGGTAATAAAAAACAAGAGCCCCATGGGGCATATTTCGCTCACCTGAGAAAATAGCTGAAAAAATGGCGATAATAATTTAGGTCCAGCACTGACCTAGATATGCAACAGACCCGAACAATTTGAACAAATTATGTAAAGTATATTTAAAAGTGTCACCATACCGAATATAAAAGCTCTGGCCATATTAGTGTCAGAGAAGAAGACGTTTCAAATTTTCTCTATATAACTCTATGTAAAACTGAGACCCCAGGGGTGGGGCCAATTTTGACCCCAGATGCATAATTTGAACAAACTTGATAGAGGACCTGTAGGCGATGGTATGTGCCAAATATCTAAGCTCTGGCCCTTGTAGTTTCAGAAGAGAAGATTTTTTAAGTTTTCATTGAAAAAAATCTATTTTTAGCTCCTGTGACCTAGTTATGCAACCGACCAGAACCATTTGAACAATTTTGGTTAAGGACATCTAGAAGTGTCACCATACCAAATATCAAAGCTCTGGCCATATTAGTTTCAGAGAAGAAGACGTTTGAAAATTTCACTATATAACTCTATGTAAAACTGTGACCCCCGGGGCGGGGCCAATTTCCATCCCAGGGGCATAATTTGAACAAACTAAATAGAGGACCTGTAGGTGATGCTATGTGCCAAATATCTAAGCTCAGGCCCTTGTAGTTTCAGACAAGAAGATTTTTTAAGTTTTCAATGAAAAAAAATCATTTTTAGCTCCTGTGACCTAGTTATGCAACTGACCAGAACCATTTGAACAATTTTCGTATAGGACATCTAGAAGTGTCACTATGCAAAATATCAATGCTCTGGCCACATCAGTTTCAGAGAAGAAGACGTTTGAAAATTTCACTATATAACTCTATGTAAATCTGTGACCTCCGGGGCGGGCCAATTTTGACCCCAGGGGCATAATTTGGACAAACTTGATAGAGGACCAGTAGATAATGCTATGTGCCAAATATCTAAGCTCTGGCCCTTCCAGTTTTTGACAAGAAGGTTTTTTAAGATTTCCTTATTTTTTCACTTTGGTTGCCATGGCAACCAGAGTTCTGCATTGTTTTTAATTCTTTGAACAAATTTGAAAGAGCTTGACCCAAGGAACATTTCTGTAAAGTTTGGTTGAATTCTGTCAAGCCGTATAGGAGGAGATGTCATTTGAAGCAATTGTTAACGACGACGGACGACGACGGACACAGGGCCATCCCAATAGCTCACCTTGAGCCTTTGGCTCAGGTGAGCTAATTAAAAAAACTCATATGAATTCAATTATTGCATCATGCCACGCTCGTCTGAAGTTGAAAGAAATCAGGCAATGACGGCCATTGACGTCGCACGCTGGTTGGGCTGCTATAGAGAAACCAAACAGAGGCTTGCGACCCGGTACCATCAGACTGGGACTGTTCACAATCGTTTTTGCCTTGGTCACCCCGTTTTTCCTCCGTCAGAACTGATCACTACGGCACGTTAACGCACTAACGTCTACGTCATTTTCCAGGCACCGGAACGGCTGGTGAACACGATGAGTCATCACAAACCTTTGTAATCCAACGCTAAACCAATCAGAGCATGACGCCAATAATTCCGTCAAATTTGAACGACACGTCACCGTGGGGCTATATTATCTGTTGTCACGACATCATTTGAATTTGAAGCAAACCGGCTCGTACCAAGTTCTTTTTACTGACAAATCTTGATTCACACTTAGCAATTCAGATGGTAGACTACGCAAATTGATTACATTTAAGATTCAGCATTCAATATTTGACACAGACCTCACAGCAAGAGTGAATGTCTGATGTTCTCATTAAGCGTTACGTTAAGCCGTAAAAATTGAGCGTATATTGGTGCAAACGGTGGCCGTACACGATAATAATCTTACTGAATAAAACTTTGGACTTTTTATGAGTATTCAGAAATCAACTAAACATTTTTAAAAAACAATCATTTATTCAGATTTTTTATTTTGACCCCTACCAACTTCTTCATTACATCACTCGAAAAGTTTTTTCCTCAGCAATATGAGGTCAACTGATATGGATTTAAAAATGAATGAACTTTATTTCCTGTTAGGTTTTACTACCATCAACCATATAACTTTCAAGAAAAAGTCCCTGTAATAGGGTGGGACGTTTCTATTTTTGCTCAGTATACAATTGCAGTAACTTTTTAGCTCACCTGGCACGAAGTGCCAAGGTGAGCTTTTAGGATCGCTGGATGTCCGTCATCTGTCCGTTCACAATTGGTTCGTTAACACTCTAGCGGCTACAAATTTCATCCGATCTTCATGAAACTTAATGACAATGTTTGTCTTGATGAAATCTAGGTCAAGTTTGAATATGGGTCATGTCGGGTCAAAAACTAGGTCACAAGGTCAAATCATAGAAAAATCTTGTTAACACTCGAGAGGCTACAAATCTTATGTGATCTTAATGAAACTTGCTCAAAATGTTTGCCTAATTGATATCTAGGTCAAGTTCGAATATAGGTCATGCTCGGTCAAAAACTAGGTCACTAGGTCAAATCATAGAAATACCTTGTTAACACTAGAGGCTACAAATCTCATTGGAATTAAATGCATCCTAGTCAGAATGTTTGCCTAATTGATATCTAGGTCAAGTTCGAATATGGGTCATGTCTAGTCAAAAACTAGGTCACTAGGTCAAATCATAGGAAAACCTTGTTTACACTCTATAGGCTACAAATCTCACCTTATTTTCATGAAACTTGGTCAAAATGTTTGCCTCATTGATATCTAGGTCAAGTTTGAATATGGGTCATGTCTGGTCAAAAACTAGGTCACTAGGTCAAATCATAGAAAAACCTTGTTAACACTCTAGAGGCTACAAATCTCATTGGATTTTAATGAAACTTGGTCGAATGTTTGCCTAATTGATATCTAGGTCAAGTTTGAATATGGGTCATGTCGGTTAAAAAACTAGGTCACAAGGTCAAATTCTGTAAATATGACACAATGTATGTAAAACATTTGAAATAAATACTGTTTAAACTAAAGAAAAACATTGTTAACCCTCTAGAGGCTACAAATCTCATTAGATCTGAATGAAATATTGTCAGAATGTTTGCCTACATCAAAGCTAGGTCAAAATCAAATGTGGATTGTGTCTGGTCAGAAACTAGGTCAAATCATAGAAAAATCTTGATAACACTCTAAAGGTTGATTGTGGGTCATGTCTAGTCGTAATCTAGGTCACTACCAGTATAGGTCATGTCTTACATGGTATATCGCTATTGACCCGTTTACCGTGGACATCCTATTACCGGTGATTTCCGAGTATTCCGCATATAGCGCCGCTACGCGCATGTGTAAAATCGTAACTTCCGTCTATCTTTCGGCTGCTACTCGAGGCTTATGTGTATAAAGCAAAAAAGTCTTTTCTGAGGGAAATTGTGCATTTTTAATGAATTCCACTAGAAAAAATCATTTCCCCCCCATATAAAACATTTAACCTAATTGTATGGTGCTATTTTCAATATATCAAATGATTTAAATTTTAATTCACTACAAAAAAAATTGTTGACTAAGGGGTGTGGCCGTGACGTCACGCGATGGATTTATAAGGCTTCTTACTGGCATAAACCTCTGACCAATACTGAAAAACAATAAAATAAGCTCGATCTTATCTATGAGCAAAAAAATGTTTTCCAAGCTTTTTTGTTTGTTTTGGTCTCATTTTAATATTGACAGATCTAATTTCCAGTAAAGGCCATTCATTGAAAAATGGTCTGATATTTTTCCTTTAGATTTCCTTTTCCCCCAACAAGATAAAAAGTTCACAATAGATATAGTAAATTGTGCTCAGTGCGATGTATGTCAGCATTGGACACTTTCAAAATATTGTTAAAAAATTCAAGTGCTTTGCAGAGGTGACATATTCCACTGCCCCTACTGTGAAAAAATGTGACGGAAAATATTACAATATTTCAGTTAAAAATCGTGTTTACAGATAGCCTTCTTAATAATATTCGATAGAAGTTCAAGCCGATATCTGAAAAATATTCCGGGTGTCATTTTACCTAATCACCGATAATAGGACGAGTAGCCAAACAAACATGTTTGGCGTAAATAAATAATACTGTACTCAACAGAGCCTAATAACTCGTGACTTTAAATCCAATAGGCATTAACGAACCGACTATAAACTATATCAAACTACGTGGCCAGAAACTGTACATAAGTTCAACGTACGAGAGTGCGGTTCTCCTACGAAGGAGGGAAAAGACAACAACAACAACAACAACAACATGGCGGCGCACTCGCTACGGTTGACCATGATTATTTTATGTCAAATTATGGGTGTATTTATATATTGAAGCTGAAAAACATAAAGAAATGTTTACTTTATATGTTTAATATCCTTTTGAGTTAAAAAACATATTATTTGATAAGAAATAGTCAGACGAATCCTTAGATCACCGGTAATTGGGTGAACCAGGATACCAGGTGAGCGATTTAGGGCCATGGTGGCCCTTGTTTTGTATAACTACTAAAAATCATTGAACCTGCACCCCACCACACTGAAATTGTTTCAATCCCGCTTCAGTTAAGTGTCAAAAAGAACTGTGATAGCATGACTGATCGGGTTTTACCAGACTAGACACTCGAGTAATGCAGCTAGTAGGGTCGAACTTGTTTTGGGCCGAGTTTTCCACCAACATTTCAGAGTCCGATTCTTTCGGTGACTTTTGGAAAACATCAATCTATACATTCTTAACAATTTTGATTAACTCATTTACTGTATTGCAAACAAAAGAATCCAGCCAACACCATTGAAGTAGTCTTCTTTGATTTAGGCCTACCAGACGAAAACTTCTGAAACACTATCGGTCACTCTCTGTGAAGGAGGTTCAATGTCGGTTTGGTATAAAACCAAAGCCATTCACCCACTTTTCGGGATTGATCCGATAAATATCTCGGATGCCGCATCAGCGAAAATCGGTGTATAGTCAAACAACTAGGTTAGACGTGTCACGGGGTCGCAGAGTCCATTTATAAGGGAGATCAGCATTTCGGATATCCTCGTGGCAATTTTTAAAAGAAAAGGTTTAGTTATTTGTACAAACAATAAACGAATTAGTTATCGGAAACATAGCGTAGTGGATAATACGTAGGGCTAAAAGGAAGCATGATCGGGAAACATTTTATCAAGCGCGGGTTCGAGTCTTGCATCACCTAAATATTTTTTTTGCTGAAACATTATTAAGGATTCTATAATTACATTGCATTAAAGTAATGCGGAAAGCCCCCTGATGAAAACAACTAAAAACTTGTATTGATATTTGTATTTTATCATCCCTTTGTTTTTGAAAATATGGCTAATATAGGACTCGAACTCAAAGTTGAAACTAATGCACCCCTTCCCCAACATTGAAGAACATGTGCATAAACAGTCAGTATAATACAGTATGAAATAAGATAATGCTTTACTAATCATTCTAGATTAAAAAAAAGTTTTAGGTTGACGCGGGATTCGAACCCACGCTGAACAAAAATACTATTACCGCAATGTATTCAGCATACCTACACTTTACCTACTGCGCTAAACTGCTGACAGCAATTCCGCCTTCATTTTTATTTAATATACTAAACTCAACGGTTTAAAAATGGTCCGAGAACATGCGGAATGCTGTTATCCCTAAAAAATGGACTCGGCTGACCTTTGACACGTCAGACCTAGTTGTTTGACTATAGTACAAGAAACTTTATTTAAAGTTGGATGTTTTACTTTTTAGCTCACCTGGCACGAAGTGCCAAGGTGAGCTATTAGGATCGCTGGATGTCCGTCGTCCGTCGTCTGTCGTCCGTCGTCCGTTCCCAATTGTTCGTTAACACTCTAGTGGCTACACATTTCCTTGGATCTTCATGAAACTTGATGACAATGTTTGTCTTGATGAAATCTAGGTCAAGTTTGAATGTAGGTCATGTCTGGTCAAAAACTAGGTCAATAGGTCAAATCATAGAAAAACCTTGTTAACACTCTAGAGACTACACATTTCCTTAGATCTTCATGAAACTTGGTCAAAATATTTGTCATAATGAAATCTAGGTCAAGTTTGAATGTGGGTTAAGTCCGGTCAAAAACTAGGTCACTAGGTCAAATCATAGAAAAACCTTGTTAACACTCTAGAGGCTACAAATATCTTTAGATTTTCATAAAACTTAGTCAAAATGTTTGCCTCATTGATATCAAGGACAAGTTTGAATGTGGATTATGTCCGATAAAAAACTAGGTCACTAGGTCAAATCATAGAAAAACTTTGTTAACACTGTAGAGACTATAAATTTCATTAAATCTTCATGAAACTTGGTCAAAATATTTGTCATGATAAAATCTAGGTCAAATTTGAATGTAGGTGAAGTCCGGTTATAAACTAGGTCACTAGGTCAAATCATAGAAAAACCTTGTTAACACTCTAGAGGCTACAACTCTCATTAGATCTTCATGAAACTTGGTCAAAATGTTTGCCTCATTAATATCTAGGTCAAGTTTGAATGTGGGTCAAGTCCGGTCAAAAACTAGGGCACTAGGTCAAATCATAGAAAAACCTAGTTAACACTCTAGAGGCTACAAATCTCATTAGATCTTCATGAAACTTGCTCAAAATGTTTGCCTCATTGATATCTAGGTCAAGTTTGAATGTGGGTTATGTCCAGTCAAAAACTAAGTCACTAGGTCAAATAATAGAAAAACCTTGTTAAAACTCTAGAGGCTACAAATCTCATTAGATCTTCATGAAACTTGATTACATTGTTTGACTTATTGATATCTAGGTCAAGTACGAATATGGGTTATGTTTGGTCAAAAACTAGGTCATTAGGTCAAATCATTAAAATACATTGTTTACACTCTAGAAGCTACATTTATCATTTGATCTTGATGAAACTTGGTCAAAATGTTTGCCTTATTGAAATCTAGGCCAGGATTAAATATTGGTCATGTTGGGTCAAAATCTAGGTCACTACAGGTAAAGTTTTACATGGTGTACCAGGTGAGCGATATAGGGCCATAGTGGCCCTTGTTAACATTAACAAGAAGCTTTTACCAACTGAAAACAAGTATTCCTTAATGGACAATACATTTAACTTATCCTTTTTCTTGTTTTTTTGACATGCGACTACATTCTGCTTTACTTTCAGCCTGCTTTAAGTAAAGAAACCATGTAGGGGGAAAAAATCCGGAGATTTAGGAAAAATCCGGAGAAATGGCAGCCCTGTAACTAACTAGAGAGTAGAAACAACCGTGAGACAGACATAGAGACTCACTGTGACATACAGAGAGAGACAGAGACAGACATACAGACAGACAGACAGACAGGGACATAGATAGAGAGAGAGTCACATAGAGAGAGCGAGCAGATGACTGACGTATCAGCTATTCTCCCATTTTCGCCCATGTGGGATAGAGATAATCCCCATGTGTAATCACTCTATCCTCCATACCACGTGACGTCTTTTATTGTTTGTCCAGCTTTTCCACAAGCGCTGCACGACGCGGGTAACTAAATGACGTAATTTCTGACGACGTCACAATAAACATCGTCGTGTTTTGGCGGAAAAAGTGCACAAAAACTGCATATTTTTCGTTATTTATATCATGTTTTAATGATTTAAATGGGAGAAAAAAATCCACCATTCGTTTTGTTGATAAAGGATAAGAATTTTCTCCCCCTCGGGTCAGAAAATTCACACAGGGACTCGGCAAGCCTCGTCCCTGCATGAATTTTCTGACCTTCGGGGTGGAAAATTCCTATCCTACATCAACACATATGGTCACAGGTGGATTCTTATATTCTCCCATTTTCGCCCATATGGGATAGGATTTTCCCCATGCGTAATCACTCTATCCTCCATACCACGTGACTTCTTTTATTGTTTGCCCAGCTTAACCACAAGCGCTGTATGACGCGGGTAACTAAATGACGTCGTTTCTAATGACGTTACTATAAACAACATTGATCAACGTTTTGGCGAAAAAAAGTGCACACAAACTGCATTTATTTCGTTATTTGTATCATGTTTTAATGATTTAAATGTGAGAAAAAAATTCCACCATTCGTTTTGCTGATGTAGGATAGGAATTTCTCCCCCTCGGGTCAGAAAATTCACGCAGGAACTCGGCAAGCCTCGTCCCTGCATGAACTTTCTGACCCTCGGGGGGGGGGGGGATTCCTATCCTACATCAACACTCATGGTGGATTCTTATACGGTTCCTTATGCCTCGCTCACATTTGCTGCGGCGGCCGCACGGCTAATCATTTCTACGGCGAGTAGCAATTGCCCGGCCGCCGCAGTATTCCTACGGCCGCCGTGTGTTGCGCTCACATTTGCTGCGGCAGATTTTATTTTTTTAGGGTTAAAAAACCTGCGGCAACCGTACGGCCGCCGTACGGCAGCCGTGGAAGTCTCACCAGATACCCTGCAACCAAAATGCTGCTCCTGCTACATAACTTGGTTTTGCTACATGTTCACACAACTAATATCAGTCCAACAACACCATGAACTCAAAGGACACACTTGGACAGTATTTAAGAACATCTAAATCCATTTTAAATAATATACATGTTTTACATATATGAACAAAAGTACAAATGCACAATAGGAAAATTGACTATTGAGTTACGGCGGCCGCACGGCGACCGTACGGCTGCCGTACGGCAGCCGTAAACCCACTCTGCGGCGTGTGTTTCTACGGCCGCCGTAGAAATGAAAAAATGTTATAACTCCGCGTTATAAGTCTACGGCGAGCTCTACGGCCGGTACAATATTGGGATACGCCGTGCGGCTGCCGTACGGCCGCCGCACGGCCGCCGTAAGATTCTCTCGATTTCACGTTTCTGCGGCCGCCGTACGGCTGCCGTAGAGCAAATGTGAGCGCACTATTAGGGCAGTTTTGAAAGCCCCTAGGGAGCATATAGGGAGTTTGAACTCTTCTGGTAAGACGTATTAGGAGTGTGAAGGATTTAGAATTGTTGCACACTTAATTGATTTGTTATACTGTTTGATGTAATATGCAGTCACTGTAGTTACTCGGCTTCTCATCTGGGTCCAAACTGTTTTAAACAGTTGTAACGAACCCTCCCATCGTGCGCTCAATGTTTTCTCCCAGTGGCCCTTGACTGTTGCAGGGCTTCAGATAAGAGGGAGTAAACTGAACAAATCCAATATTTTCAACACCAAATCCTATGGTGTTACTACTCATTAGAATCGTATCGAAGAGACGGTTCTAATGAGTAGTGACACCATAGGGTTTAATGCAGTAATAAAGATTTTACGTTTTGACATACCCCCTTATCTGGAGCTCTGAATTTTATGGTAAGAAGAAAACAGGAAGATTAATACTTGCATTACTCGTCAGTTGTACGAAATTCCCCTGATTTTACCCACTTAATATAGTAAGTGCGTTGTTAGATCGTGAGATTGTTCAAAACCCCTCTGCACGCTGCGAGCAAATATGTTATTAACTGTTGAAAACAGTTTGGATCCAGATGAGACGCCGAGTAACTCGGAGTTTTATCTGGATCCAAACTGTTGTACAGTCTGATAGTATTTTTGTGTGAAATTAAATGCAAATAATAATATATCAAAATGTTACAGACGAAATTTAGTGCGGCAGAAAACAATTATATAACTTGCAGAAGATTAACCCTTTAACCGCCGGAGTCGTATAAAGTCGACTTTGCAAACAGTTTGGATCCAGATCAGACGCCGCGTAACGCGGCGTCTGATCAGGATCCAAACTGTTTGCCACTCGTATCGATATTTCGTAAGTGATGCTGCCCTAAGTCTAACTTTGAAACGATCTAGAAGACAACAAATTTGAAGCAGACGATAAACAAACGGCGTAGGGGAAAATACTCACGATTACTTTGGCGCCCAAATGGTTACATGTAAAAGCAGTGGTTTTATAGAAAGTGCAGCGAAACAAGTCACTGTTGACGCGATACAGATATTATACTTCCGTTTTGCTGATTTAACTTAGCTTGTTGTGTTTAATAACCCGTGGTTTATATTTTGCTGTTAAACAACCGAAAAAAATATTTCGAGAAAACACCGTGTTAATCGGAACCCACTCAGAACAGACGTTTTTATAGTTTTTACGAGTCTCTGCCCTAGCACACGTAATATTTAGCTGTCCCTACTCGGAGCAGACCTAATATTTACCAGTTACTACTCGGAACAGCCGTAATATTTACCAGTCTCTACTCGGAACAGCTTAAAGAACAGCTTAAAGCAATGTGAAAGTGAAACAGAAAGCTCCTGTGGGAGCTTTCTGTTTCACTTTCACATTGCTTTAAGCAGTCAACTGTCTTAAACGACTAATATTTGACACATTTTAGTGGTTGTAATAGAGAAGTTCTACTGTATATACCTTCTGACATTTTCTCTCTCTCAAAAACCAATCGGGTCCCTGTGACTGTCACCGGTGTTGTTGTTGTTTTTTAAACATTTGTTACTTAGAAAAGACATAGAGTACTATGTTGACTGGGCTTATCAGGATTGAGTTGACACATAGGTTCTACTTAAGATAACGCTTAAGAATCATCGACTTGCCTCTTTTCTCCATGTTATGGCGCCAACAAGTAGACATGGGGACATTTAACAACCATTTTAAGAAATATTTACGACGGCTAAATACGATGGTGAGTTGACTCTTGAAGGGCAAGAGAACTAGAGTTTGGAGCAAGATCAGACGCGGGGTTAAAGAAAAGGTGAACAGTTTCAAAAGTATCATTTTCTACATGTTACAGTGGAGAATCTGTTATTCTTTCCCAATAAACGCGTTTACGCTAAAACTATTATTTGCAGTGCAAACAGTTTGGAGCCAGATCAGACGCCGGGTAACCCGGCGTCTGATCAGGCTCCAAACTGTTTGCCACCAAGATAAACAAGAATTATCAGAATTGTCCAAAAGTTGTTCTTTTCTACGTTTTAGTGCTTTGCGTTTGCGTACGTTTGCGTTTAAACGGGAAAGAATAACAGATTCTCCACTGTACTACATAGTGTTTAGTTTAAAATTAACCCTTTCAGCGCCAAATTAATCTGATCGGGATCGAAACTTTTTGCAAAGTGGACTTTGGCGCCGAAAGTGTTAAGGTATAGGGCCACCAAATAGACCGGAAGTGCTTCATGGTGCCAAACTTTTTGCCTCAGAATAGCTTTTTGTCAAGAAATAGTTACTATTTTGAGCTTTTTATTTAATACATGGGTGCTAGAGAATAGATACAAAGACTTTCTGTCATAATAGATGGATTTTTTGAGAAATTATGTGAGCTGAAGTGACATGTCCCTGTTTTAGCCGGTGCCTATTTCAAAATGTAGCAAAACAGGGGCCATGTCACTGAAGCCAAGAGATTTTTCTTATATGCCACATGACCCCCTGTTTTCTCTGCATTTTTCACTTGTGCAAGGGTGTATCTTTGTGGGAAATATAGGATAGCACTTGTGGTTGGAATAAAAATTGTATTTTTTGGACCTTGGAAATGACGCATTTTATATAAGTTATATAGGAGAGCCGTTTTGGTGTACCATGCCCTTAACGGAAAATGATAAGGTCGTCACTGTACGTTTAACTTAAAAACCTTTCCTGGTTAAGCCCCTGGAATGTCCATCGACATCTAAATTGTTGATAGTAGGCTTATCATTCGTTTGAGCATAGAAATATCAAAACATGCTTATGCTGTTCAGATATGGAATGTCTGGTAAAGGTCCAAAGTTTAATATTAAGGGGGTACATGCATTTCAAAAACAAAAATCTTTATTTCTGAATTAAGCTCTATGGTGTCACTACTCAGAATCGTCTCGAATAGATTCTGAGTAGTTATACCATAGATTTTGGCGGTGAAATAAGTGAGAAAATGTTGGATTTGTTCAGTTTACGTCCTCTTATCTGGAGCTCTGCTGCATATGAAATTTAAGACATTGGAATCGTCATTTAACAAAGACCCTCTGCATGACAGATACATGTACATGCATGTGAAAAATTCAACAGCATTCTTTTTGAACGATAATAAAAATGAGTTTGATAGAACCTGAAATATTAGCAGACAGAATTTTTCAGGATTTAAAGGGTTGACAGATAGCAGTCGGTATCGTTGGTTGCTAAGAAACAAAAACAAACCAGGATCAGTTTTTTTCAAATTTTAATATCATTTAGTGCAGAAACAGGAAGTTAAGAGTTATTCTTTACAAACACACTCGGTCGTACCCCAATCACTGATGTTAATTTACAAACAGTTTGGAGCCAGATATGACGCTAAGTAACCCGGCGTCTAATCTAGTTCAAAACATTTTGCAACTCAGATAAAAAAATAACTTGTCAAAAGGATTTTGCAGATTTGTCAAAAGGGGGTCATTTTCTACAGTTTACTACATTTGCGTTATGTTTCGCTTATACTTGTTATAAAATATCCATATTTTGAAGTATGAATTTCTTTATTTAATAGCAATGAGTTCACGTAAACTGAGTGTTCGTGAAAATGGGGTAGAATAACCTTTTCCTTACTGCAGCATGGCCCAGACACCAGTATTGGCTCTCCGTTTCAAGACCGTTACAACAGTTATTGAGATAACCTCGAAACTATGTATAGTAGAGAAGACATTATATTTTCCCAATAAACGCTAAAACAATAATTACCAATGCAAACAGTTTGGAGTTCGATCAGACGCCGGGTAACCCGGCGTCTGATCGAGCTCCAAACTGTTTGCCACTCAAGTTAAACAGAACTGTCGGATTTTTTAAACATGTTCTATATTTTATTGTAGATCTATTTCGTTTGCGTTTAGTTTCGTTTAAACGGGAAATGGTAACGTCTTCTCCACTGTACAGTAAAACACGTGTACAGCGGTCACTCAAGAATCATGCCGATCTGAGAAGACAAATTCTTGCTTAATGCAGGTCAAAAGCAATGCTGACATCTCCCCTAGGGGCTTATAATATGCATTACTTTTGTGCTGCATTAAGTTACAACCTTACAACAGACTGCAAATTAATCTTCTTTTTGAGTGAAATGGAGGTCCGGAGGTAGTGGATTATCTGAAACCCAACTCAATCAATTGTTTGAGTGGCTGATGTGTACATGTTATTGAAACAAACACAATGTTCCTGACGTGGCACCGCGTGACACGCACGTGGTATTTGAAATTGACATGGCACTAACAAAAGTTACCTGACATGTCATTGGATCAAGAAATAAACATATCATTCACAACACATTTCAATATGCTCAAGGAGATCAAAATGCTCATTTGAGTTAAATTCATTGTCACATTTAGGGCATTTTAAAATTTCACTCTGTTTGGTGTGCTCCGCGTCTCTTTGGTCGGGTTGGGCAATAACATTGACAGGCGAAGATGCCCCACTGTGTCGAGGCGAGTTCGTATGAGACCCTTTAAAACTCGACGACAATGATGAAGTTCTTAATGACTCATATTTTTCGTCTGAAAGTCTGTCACTTAAGTCTTCAGTGTTCGTTTGATCAGTGCTAACTTTATTAGTAACGGTATCGTCTCCGTCGTGTCGTTTACGACTTTCGTCATTACCACCATCCGGCTGAACGGAGACGCCATCTATGACGTTGTATTTATCAATATGACGTTGGGCTGTCACGTTGCCTTTCCTTGACGAACCTCTAGCAGCTAATCCCTGAAAAATAAACACACACTTTGAATGAAATATATGGCCGAGTTCGCATGTATTTACATGGATTGAACTTCGATTAACGACAGTTCCCAAGAAAAGCATGCATTGGTGGTGTCAATCGCAGGTTGCAGAATTTAATCCATGAGGGGGAAGCAATGTTTTCGTCTGCAACAATTGTCGTCTGCTACTGTTCTAAAATTCGACTTGTTTTAAAAAAGACGGACAAAATACGGACAAAGTGACAAAACAGTTTGGATCCTGACGAGACGCCGCGTGACGCGGCGTCTCATCAGGATCCAAACTGTTTGCAAAGGTTATGATTTCGTCGCTATTATGCAACGAGTAAAAGAGGATTGAGAAAACCAAGCGGCGTGTTTAAAATCTTGCTGCTTTCTTTTCATATTTTTATTTTCTTCCTTTCTATGACCGTAATACCATGTATTTATTGAACCCCATCAATTTTGAAAGATAGAAACCCAAAAATGATAATGACCTTGAACGTCTCATATTAATTCACCAAGACAAGATTAAAAGCAAACAGACCCATCTCAAAACTAAACACTCGCTTAACAATCCATAACTCAACGAAGTGCTTTGAAAACAATATTAACATGCTTGTGTAAACAATGTAATTCAAGTACATGTACAAACAAAGATCTAATTCAAAAGTAGAAACCTTCTATTAGTTACATCAATTACCATCACTATAATGAAGATTAGTAGTCGATGGCTCTGAAGGCAGATGGCACAGCTAAAAACAAGATGAAAGTAAAGAGGAAAGCTCATAAAAGGAGCATTCCGTTTTACTTTCATCTTCTGTTAAACAGCCACATGCCTTAAAGGGACTCGCAACCGGATGGTGTACTTGTCAAAATAAAATAAAATACTCAAATAAAAGCAAATTTGTGGCATTATTTGGCTTCTGACATTAAAAAAATATGATCAGTACAAAAAAAGTTTCAAGAATCGTCACCGAATCTTAGATTTTTAGATATTTTCCATCGTTTTTCTATACCGACTAGTAAACGGTATAGTTGTTGTTGTTGCTTCTCTACACGGGCTCAGACATAAACCCGAGCCGAATTACGAAGTTGTATGCACTTTCGATCGCTACACATCGAAATACGTTAAATCGATCCGAAATAAACGGATAGTTCCGTGGTCCATTGGTCTAAGCGGTTTCCCCTATTTTGCCTTCTGTCCGCCAATGCCGGGCCCCGGGTTCGAATCCCACCAGAGACCAGTATTTTTTTTATTGAAATACATTTTTTTAAACAGAATTTCTTATCCTAAACTAATTCTTTACCATTTATATAAGCGTTTGACACATATTTACAAATTACTATTTTTAATGCACCATCTGGTTGCGAGTCGCTTTAAGCACAGACAACTAAGCCCCATGTGGAGGTCGTAATAGAGAGGCTCTACTGTAGTCTATTCCAACACAGTTTAAGAAAGCACATCAAAAATGCAAGACAGCTTAACTGGATAAGTCCGTTAGTGCTTCTTTAATGGTCCAACAAGTTGACACCGGTGTTGTACAGAGGTGGATCTTGTCTTAATCCTTTACAAAGCATGTTACTAGATTTGAAGACAGGCAACCACTTAAAGCAGGTTGAAAGTAAAGCAGAATGCGCCTTGTGGCGCATTCTGATTTACTTTCAGCCTGCTTTAAGCGACCATCTGCTGCGGTATATAGTAAATATTTCTTTTGGTATATGTTCTTGCTTGACTGTAATAATTCGAACTATTTCTTCAGCGGTGGAATACATTAAATGCGCTAAAATGCGTTTCTATAAGTGAAGGGTTAACGCTATGAAAACAATGTAAACCTACCTCATTTCCAAAGCCACCCTGCTGCATGCCGCCACCATAATGATAGAACGGGTCGACGTAATCACCACCGGATATAGGGGTTCTCTGGATCTGAGCCCTTCTCAGAGCCTCGATCTGAAATACAAACAAAGTTTAAGACTTCCGGTAGATAAAATGAAACATGTCTTAACTCTCTAATTCTTTGAATGTCAACGTCGCCAAAAGGCGATTTTGCAAACAGTTTGGATCCTGAAACTGTTTTTATCCTTATCAGACGCCGAGTTACTGGGTGTCTGATCGGGGTCCAAACTGCAAAGCAGTGGTGCAAACCAGTCTTTGTTCTAAGTCTTTAAGACCACTTGCCCGAAACTGACAAAAACTGCCTTTTCATTGTTATATGCCAAATTCAGATGCAAATATCACTTGACCGAATCAGAAACCACTTGCCCCGGGCTTCGGGCAAGTGGGTTTGGGCGAAGACTGGCAAAAGTTTAGAGACATTGCTTCCCGTTCAGTATGTGTTTAAACGGGAAAGAATAACTCTTCCCCACTGTTACTCATTTCAGGCACACAAAGGATTAAAGATAAGAAGATGTATAGGTTATTCAGTCTACGTTGTAAGTATCAAGTTTGGAGAGTGATAAATTGAGGCATTAAAATCAGGGCTCCAGATAAGGGGTGTATTTCAAAAAACTTTATTTCTGCATTAAACCCTATGGTGGACTACTCATTAGAATCGTCTCTTCGAGACGATTCTATTGAGTAGTAACACCATAGGATTTGGTGCTGAAATTGGTGAGAAAATGTTGGATATATTCACTTGTACTATCTCTTAGCTGGAGCCCTGTTAAATGCATTATCATTAAGGTATTTGCCAAGGTGATTCAGAATAATCCCCCACCCACTACGTTTTCAGGCATAGTTAACTGTTGTCCAGACAACGTTTGCTCAAACAGGGAAGTTCATTTATCATGACATGATAAAATCCTATACACCGGTCATAACACGGCCTCCTTTCAGAGTGTTACCTTAAATGTTCTAGGTTCTGTTATATGAATAAACCTAAAGACGAAAGCCAAATAATTCTTATATCAATATTTGTTCAGTCGAAATCTGAACGAACCCTTCACTTCCAGTTCGTGTCTATTTGAGGACTTTTGAAAGGAGTTCAGGCCATGTTATATATAAAGCTTTTTAGTGGAGTCTGAAATCGTTCTCAAGCATTTGACTGGTCAGATTTGAGGGCTTTACAAACTGTGTAATTATGAAGAGTGCACTTGTCCTTATTTGTTTGAACTATATTTCAGTTATATTTCGAAGACGCAGTGAAGTCAGGTAAAAATCTACCTCTCTTCTGAGCTGTTCCATTTCCGTATCCTGTTTTGCAAGTCGGGTCTGTGCCTTTTCTCGGTCTTTTCTCTCTGACTCGAAGTCCTCCGTGCATATCTGAATTTGTGCTTTAAGCGCTTCGATCGTTTCCGCTGAATCATTCCGTGAACTGGACAAAAGTCTCTGTCGAAGCTGGTGAATTTCTGTTGCCAATGAAGTATTGTTGCGCTTAACATTTTCTAGCTCTCTCTTCACCTGCAGAAGAAAACAATCGAAACTCAATACTTCGAACTCGCTTAAATCGATCATACCAGTATTCCATAAGTTGAATTTCGATAATTCGATCTCGCTGAAGTCGAACATACACCAAATATGGGTATGTTCGAACTTACGCGAGTTCAAAGTATCATATTTAGACTTGTATGTATATGTGTTAAGCGACCACTCTTGGATGGAACATAACATTTGCTAATGGCAGCTTTGGCAGGTGACAAGAGACGGAAGTAATACAGGCTTTCAAAGTTTAGACTTGCTATAAACTATAACCCGTCGTCTGATCTGGGCCCAAACTGTAAGCAAATGCAAAATTGTCGGGCTTTGCACTGAATGGGTTAAGCAATGAATAAAGATGAAAATAAAGCAAAAAGCAGAACTGGATATATACTACGCACAAGCTTTCTTCTTTCAATGTTTTTGTCACACCTAAACTTCTACCGTATGGTGATTTTAATGTTCGATTGGTCGTGATAGTAGCGTTGGTCACTGTACAAACATGTTCCCGTTCCATCCCATTTCAATACCATGATGACGTGAAACCCCGTTTAATATAATATGATATTATATAAGCTGCTAGATTTAATTCAAACACTTACAACGAGTCTTTTTTCTATTCTACGTAATAACGGTGTTTGACCCTTCATCTTCTGTAATATGGTCTGATTTGAAATTGTCGTCTGCAAATTTGTTAAACTAAAAGTTTTGCATGCAGGTATTTTAATCGACGAATCCTTAAGTCGAGTGTCAAACAGTTTGGACCCAGATCAGACGCCGCGTTACGCGGTCTCTGATCTGGGTCTAAACTGTATGAAAATACATGCGCCAGCAGGCAACGGGTTAATAATATACTCCTATTCTATCAAACTTATTTCAAAAACCTAATGACGTAAATCTCATGAATCGATTCAAAAGTTTATTGAAATTAGATAGATTAAATGAAAACATTTCAAAGCGACATTTTATCTGGCCTAGTTTACTTGACGATCATGTCATATTCAGAGCTCCAGATAAGGGGGGTATTTCAAAAACTAAAACCTTTATTTCTGAATTAAACCCTATGGTGTCACTACTCATTAGAATTGTCTCGAAGAGACAATTCTAATGAGTAGTAACACCATAGCATTTGGTGCTAAAATAAGAGAAAAATGCTGGATTTGTTCAGTTTACTCCCTCTTATCTGGAGCCCTGCATATTATAAAGTATGAATGCTTTTAGTTGTGTATGACGGACAAATGAACACGCACATTGCTGATGCAATGCATGTCTGTTCATACAAGCATCGTCTACGTCATACTAGCTCTATACCAAAATCTTTTTATATAATTAACTCTTTTAAATCTTACTTTGAAAGAAAATTTATTTTTGCGTACAACAACATATCATAGGTGATTGAATGGTTATAGACAGTAACAGTTTACCGTGTAAGAGCGCAATGCAATTTTCATTCAACTGTCTACATTTATTCATTTACACCCTAAATATCGCCTTTTTAAAACAGCCGTCTGCTTTTATTTTTCAAAGCTTAACTCTTCTACTAATAGCGTATCTTGATGATTCTTGAAAACAGTGTAGACCCAGATCTGAGCAGGGTCTGCACTCTTTTCTTATATGATCTGTCTTGATATAACAGGAGTCTGTACTCAATTCTAAGGGAAATTTAATTAATTATCCTAACTTTATTAGCCAATGTAATGGTTCATAAAATAGATGTCCATATACATATAGTGGGCGTCTTATAAATACATGAATATTCAGCGATAGAAGGGGTAAACCATACTTTTAGATAAGAAGAGAACTTTTAAGCACTTAAAGATATTGCACCAAACCCAATTGAAACAACTCATTATAATTAGTCACATGTTTGGTCAGAAAACATAAATAACCTTTTGAATGCGGTTAAACAATCGTTCCCACATCTTTGTTAACGGATTTGATCGAGATCAAACACCAAAATACCTGGCGTCTAATCAGAATCCAAACTGTTGACAAATCAAATCGTGTAGATCTATAGTTATAAATATAGAGAATTCTACTCTAAGATTAAAAGCTGGTGATCATTTCAGCAGACCATGGTTATCTTACAGACAATTCTTTTACCTTCCCTCAATTGCAAGATTAAAATACTTCCGGTTTGAATGTAAACGTGCCGGAATGACATACTCGAATGTTTATACAGCGTGACGTGCTTACTAACCGTGTAATAAATCCAAATATTACCCCCACTCGAAAATATACTCGATTTTAACTTTTATACAGGTTGATACTAAAAGCAGGATGAAAGTAAAACAGAAAGCTCCTATAGGATCTGTTTTCGTCTTGTTTTAAGCTGCCACCTGTCTTTAACACCTTAAAAGTAACAATGTAAATGTATCTAGTGTTTGTCATAACGAGTTGCTACTGTGTAATATCGGTATTTTTACTATGTGATATGGGGTATTTACTGTACGATATTAACACCTACGTCAACAAAATGTTTACCCGGCGCTTCCCATATCGCCTGTTTTCTGTTTACAACAACATAGTGACTCAATATTTTGTTTACATATAAGACTGAGGTAAATCCTCTACATGAAGAGATTCATGAATCATGGTATGAAAGGCTATAATGGTTCTGAGCAACAAGTTACAGACAGACTACATACAGTGCCTCTATTGAATCACTTTGAACAAAGAGAAAATGGGGTTGTTCACTAGATTCATGACACATTGGATGCCCACTAGCTTAAAGAACCATACATGCAAGAAATCAAAAGAAAATTATACTAAATTCACCCGCCCGTAATTCTTTGACACGAATGAAGCATATCAAAGTCCTAAAGACATGCACATTCATGGGATATGTAAAAACATGTTTTTAAGTTATTGTAACTTTGGCATCTGAAGTTGTAATTAGACAAACACAGTATGTACCGTATATGTCGACGGACAGACGGGCGGGCGGATAGACACAGGGAAAACAGTATGCCAACAACAAATTGGCGCTGGGGCATAAATAGTTAAATGAAGTTTTCCCAGGGAAATGCACAAAGGCGTTATTGAAACTTGAGATAATCATATATATTGAATGCATATGATAAACACATCACCATTTGCCGACTCGGTACAGGGCGTGGTATTCAGTTCCCGGTGTACTTGACGGAAACAGCCGATCACATTCCGCCAAAGACGCTATAGTGAGGTCTGTTTCCGCCAAGTACAACTCGGGCTGAATACATCGCCCTGTATCGAGCTGGCAATTAGCAATGTGTATGAATCTCACAACCGAAGATAATGTCCTTCAGTGCGCTAGTCAGTGTGTCAGAACTGCAGCAAGTATCAGAACAGATGTGAAATTTCTTCAGTATGTAACACGGCGTCTGATCAGGATCCAAACTCTAAGTCATATTCATCTTTTCTTAAGTTTTAAAAACTGATTATGAGTTTTGCCGCAGACGACATATTTACCGCAGACGACAGTGCAGACTGATAAGGGTTAAAATATACCAATATACCAATGGGAAACGACTAACGGTAGGATGTGGCGTACCGCAAATTGACGTCAGGAAGAGTGTGAGACTATGGTCGGATTCGAATATTTTTTTCCGGTCCTACTTATTTTGATCTGGGATATTAAGCCTACAAGTTAACCGGTATTTTAACTATTTTCCGGCAAAATCGATTTTTTCCGTACTAAATCGACTGTTTCCGTAAATAAAAGAAAGTGATAGAAAGGACTGGCTTCCCCCAGACTAAAATAGAATCGATGACAAAGCCTGGACTGTTTGTTATTTGGGTACCTTATGCATAGAGTTCACACCGGGGTAGGATTGAGAATATAAAGAAAACTGTGTGTGTCTCTTTGTTCTTTGACATGGCATGTTTTAACCAACTGAGCCATGAAACATCAATCTCTTAAATGGTCAATTCCAGTAGTCGAGTTCAATTTTTCATGAGTTAGGTTTTTCTATTACACCGTTTACATAGGGGGTTCTAATAGTTAAAGAAGTGAACATGACCAACTTATATCTTTCTTGTACCACTGTCTAAAGGTTCAATCTAGGCATCGTGAGTTCGTTCCCTCGCCGTACCAAGTCCTTCAAATGATATCAGTTTTATGCGCTGGGCATGCAAAAGAACCAAAGGGTTCTATCGAAAAAGGGTAGGGGCATCGCGCGTATTTTTCTAATTCCGCTTCCCCCTTCCAGTGACGTCCACTAAGCCGAAAGTTGACAGACACGTTTATTAAAACAAACCTTATCTCGTTCCGTATTGGACCTCGTGACGTCACGTCGAGCATCGTCCAGTACCCTGTTGACCTGTATTTCCATGTCACGTGGCACTGTGCCGGGCGTGGTCACCTTCGTCTTCAGCTCGCTAACCTCCTGGTTCAGTTTCGCCACGTGCACTTCTCTTTGTTTGTCATAGTCTTGCCAGCGCATGTTCATTTCAGTTACCTGCAAGAACAAAATCTCAAAATTCTAGATAAGCATCTTTACAAAATGTTATTTTTGCTTATTCTGTTGTATTTTCAATCTGCTTTAAGCTATAATCTGATAGAACTTAGAAAATATTTCTTATGGTACATTTTTTAAACTGTATAAATTTGCAGCTAATAGATGTAAAACTCTAAAGGGCACTTCGATGGGGGAAAGGATTAAGCCGTTGACTGAAAAAATCTCAAAATGACTGTCAAATAGTCTGATCAAGATCCAATTTGTTTGCAGTGAATCTGGTACAGTGAAGAAACATAAGCTAAAACGTTTAGATCCTGATCTGGACTGTTTTCAAATGTCAAGAAGGACGCACTTAAAAGGCAAAGAATTAATGTTGCTTCGGTTTGCGGAGGGAAATTGCTTTATTCCGACAGTCTGAACTTTCATTTTCAAATACATGCTCCTTTATTTACCTCTTTCAGTTTCTTTCGAATGACCTCTGTTTCCTCGCTTGCAGTTTTGTTATCTTGGCTTTTAACTTCCTGTAAATGAAAAGAAATATTCAAGTTTTCTCACGAACTTAAAGTGAATCCGACTGGGCTGCCATTTCTACGAAATTTTCCGAAATCTTCGGATTTTTATCCTAGCAGATATATAGCTGAAAGTAAAGCAGAATGCGCCTTTAGGCGCATTCTGCTTTACTTTCAACATGCTTCAAGTAATCGCGCTTGAAAAATAGAAAATACGGAAATCTTAGGATTTTCATGATCAACTAATGGCAGACCTGTTCCGACAGAAGACATGAAAAGCCTTGCTGATAATGAGTGCAATAGAGTACCACTTGAGAGACCCGTCTGTACGAAGTATAGGGATCTTAACACTTTCCATGTTAACGGCGGATACATGTGCCACAATGATAATATTTGCAAACAGTTTGGATCCTGATGAGACGCCGCGTTACGCGACGTCTCATCAGGATCCAAACTGTTTTGACGTTCTGATCCTGTTTTGGAAAGAAATTTTGAACATTCTATTTTAAGAACCGTTGCAGACGACAAATTTTGCAGACGAAAACATACAGAGCGTGGTCTAGCATGCAAAGGGTTACATCATGAAAAGTTATCCCAATGAGGAATAGGTAAATGAGTGAAAAGACGCTTCTAGGGAGGAGTGAAAGGCAGGAGTCCACAGCAGCTTTCTGCATATTGTTTGCCATGAGTTATACACAGGTGCCAGACGCATGCTTTGCCCAAATATAACACCTCCAAACACAATTAAAGATAATAAAACCATACAAATACCCTTTTCTATGACCAAACACCATATTCTGACCTAAAGCTCATTTTTGGAGATTTTTTTTTTTATAGTATCCAAGATATCTACTATGTAAAAATTTTTTTTGTTTAAATGTCAGAATATGGTGTTTGTTCATAGAAAAGGGTATTTTATGGTTTTACATTGTATTATCTTTATTTGTGTTTCGAGGTGTTATATTGGGGCAAAGCATGCGTCTGGCACCTGTGGAGTTATACCGTCAATTATCTTAAAAAATCTCAAACTTAAAATTCTCTTTCATTAAACTACCCTTCCCCTACCCTGTTCTAAGTTGTATGTCTCTCTTCGACATGGTAATCTCTGTGTGTTTCTGTTTGTCTTTGTCTCTGTCAGTCTGTCTCTGCATGAATCATTCTCTTGTTAAGTGCCACCCTTTCCCTATTTTCTCGCAGCGCACGTAAACTGTCTCCCCCACCCATTTTCTCTTACTCAGACTAGCTCTCTGAGTCTGAACAGGGCTCCAGATAAGAAGGGGTAAATTGAACAAATCCAACACTTTCTCACTCATTTTACCACCAAATCCTATGGTGTTACTACTCATTAGAATCGTCTCGAAGAGACGATTCTAATGAGTAGTGACACCATAGGGCTTAATTGAGTAATAAAGATTTTAGTTTTCGAAATACCCCCCTTATCTGGAGCCCTGGTCTGAACGATCACATTCCTTTTATACCTACTGTAATATTTAGTTACCGGGTATGTTTAGGTTATTTTAAATAAACCTTTGTATTTCCCATTCAGTATCATTACTTATCGTTTCTTTGTGGGACTTTTGAAACATAAAAATCATTCAACAAACAAAAGTTAATATTAAGAATTTCTCTGCAGACAACAAATTTGAAGCAGATAACGTGTAGCGTATAGTAAACCGAGTATAGGGTTTAACAGAATTTAGAACACTTCTTCCAATCACGACTTATGCACAGTGAAACCCCTCTAAACCGGGCATATGTGGGGACAACAAAACTTCCGGTTTTGAGGGGTTTCCAGTTGAGAGGTTTTTAGCTTGTTTCTAGTATGGAAGAAGCTGACCACTTAATACAGGTTGGAAGTAAAGCAGAATGCGCCGTTAGGCGCATTCTACTTTACTTTCAACCTACCTATAAGCTATCATCTACTAGAATATACAAATTATTTTTGATGACACATATCCATGAATTTTCTTCAGTGTAGGCATAAAGAGGCATAAAAAGGCGTTTTAGAGTGTAATGGGTTACAATAAAGAAGGGTTAGAAACGGGACCAAAGGTTTTGTCCAGTTTTGAGAGAATTCCGGTATTTAGAGGTTTCGGCTTGGAGGGGTTCTACTGTATATGCAAACCGTTTCCTTGAACAGTCGCCGAGTTATTCGGCGAAATGTTTGCTTTTAGCACCGGCGGATTCTTCAGTTTTAAATGCATGAAACGGTACTTTTGAGACGACAAAATGTTTTCCCAAAGTTAGGCAGGAAAGGTTTTATCTGTTCAATCGAAGAGGATAAGGTATGAATATAGAATCAAACGGAAAGTTCAAAAGCCAATCAGCTGTTTTGTTTACGCGTCAACTCCTATTGGCTGCTCAACAAGGAAGTGACCTAGAAACCATACAGCCTAACCAAAGGGGGCTGTTACAAAAGTCGATAGAACGAGTCAAGTAGCTAGAAGCTGTGTTACCCTTTACTCCATAGCCTGTTTCTAGTTTTAAAAATATGTGACGGCTTAAAGCAGGTTTAAAGTAAAGCGTTTTGCACATTAAGTGTCAACCTGCTTTTAAGCTACCGTACACCTACACCGAAGGGGCTATTACAAAAGTTGTAAGAGCGAGTCAAGAGTCAAGTAATTAGAATCTGTTTAAACATGTCTAAAATACTGGAGAATTATTTGATTGAGACCAGCATCTCCGAGCCAGTTTTTGTAAATACAGTAAAACCTCTCTATTACAACCACTAAATTATGTTAATTATTAGGGTGTTTACGAAAGGTGACCGCTTAAAGCAAGGTGACAGTGAAACAGAAAGCTCCTTTAGAAGCTTTCTGTTTCACTGTCACCTTGCTTTAAGCTGTCACCGGTCTATTAAACAATCAATTAGCCTTCGTTTTAGTGGTCGTAATAGCGAGGTTTTATTGATTCCAGAATAGATCTAACAAAATGTACAGTACAGAAAAGTCAGGTTAAAAGTGCCAGCTTGTACAGAAGAGATCTGTTAAAAATGTCAGCTACATAGATTTTTACACATGTGGCAATTAATCACTATCGTGACAACGCACGTGACCTCAAAGGTTTAAACGCTCTCACATCTATTAGGACTACTCAATACGGTTCAGTTTTCGATGTATAAGGCAGGTGGTGGACAAAAGCAAAATGAAATTAAAGCTGAAAGCTCCTTCAGGAGCTTTCAGTTTTACTTTCATCTTGCTTTAATTTGTCACATGTCTTTAACACAATCAGTTAGAATATACTATTCTTTTGAGTAGCCGCGATAGAGTGGGTTACTGTATATTTGCATAGGGCACACTATTTACAAGGTCAATACTAAACTGAAACCATTTCTGGAAATCCACAATTTCTTTAAACTTTTCGCACGCTATGTCACGTAGTGATTGTCGTCTGCAGCGAATTTAAGAGAGTCAATTTATCTGCAATCAGAAAATGTTATCAGTGTCTAACCGTGACGCCGATTTACATTTCGCAAAAGTTACCACGATTTTGCCCGTTGCGAGCAGAGTGTTAATGTTTAAACTTGTATTATACAAATTTATACACATATTTTTGCCCGTATATTCAAGGCGTCTTATGATAGACAACAATTGTTCCTATGCTAGATCTATGTTCATTTTAAGGTGAGACTTGATAAGCATTTATGCTTCCGTTCTAGTCCAAAAATATTCATGCTATGTTTTTTCTGAATAACATATGTTTAAACTAAACTTGTATTAAAGATCACCAAACCATGCATGAAACCCAACTTTTACCTATTACAATGAAATAATAAAATAACCGAATATCCACCCATAGAATTTTATCGCTATGATATTGTGCACGGTATATTAGCCTTGGGTTACAATCAGGCAGAAATTCCCATTAAAACTGCAAGTCATAGGATTCTAGAACATGGCAGGAAACAAAATTTAATACTGACAGATTTACTATAGTCATTCCTGATAAGACCAGAATAGCGGGTAGCACGCGTGAGACATACATACACAATGTGAAGAGAAAGAGACAAACACAAAGAGACAAAGAGGATACAGACAGACAGACATACATACATAAAGAGAGAGACAGGTGACAGAGAGACATATTTTGTAGGAACCGCTTAACCCTTTACCTGATAGCATTGTTTCTAGTATTGAAGATATGTGACTACTTAAAGCAGGTTGAAAGTAAAGCAGAATGCGCCTGAGGGCGCATTCTGCTTTACTTTCAGCCTGCTTTAAGCTATCGTGTGTTATAATATAGAAAATATTCCCTATAATACATAGTCATTACTGATTAAATTGGAACTATTTTCTTCAGCGGATGAATATATCATATCCGCTAAAAGTCGCTTCTATAAGGGAAAGGGTTAAAGACTTTTCTCAATAAGCTGTGAGCAAGTTTGTCATAGATCTACATGTTGCTTGATCTCGTTTGAAAAGCTTTGGATGCAGATTAATCACTAGATATTTGAGTTATCGTATGGTTATTCTTAAGATATTTTCTGAAAGAAAATTCTAGGTAAAGCGATTCTAAAAATTCTGTCAAAAGTTTTTCACATGAAAATTGCATATTGTCAGGGCTGCCATTTCTCCGGATTTTTCCTAAGTACATGTATTCGGATTTTTATCCTATCAGATCGTAGCTTAATACAGGCTGAAAGTAAAGCAGAATGCGCCTTAAGGCGCATTCTGCTTTGCTTTCAACCTGTTTTAAGCAGTCATGTGTCTTCAAAACAAGAAACAGACTATGGGGTAAAGGTACGATTAGTAAAATTGCGTCTGAAAAATTGAAAATTTGATATCTTAGGATTTTTATGACCAACTTATGGCAGCCCTGTATTGTGGTGACTGACATTTACTTGCGGGGCCATATATACAGTGTTATGAAATGATTAACATTTTGACCTTTACAAACAGTTTGGATTCTAATGAGACGCCGCATAACGCGGCGTCTAATCAGGATCCAAACTGTTTGTCACTCTAATGTATACAAGTCAAAACCCATACTTTGAAAACAATTTTTTTCACAATTCAGAACAGTAGCAGACGACTTTTGTTTCAGACGAGAAAATTAGAATCTACTTAGCGTTTAACTTCAAATAGTGAAAATACCGTGGACTTCTCGGACGAAATGTCTGCGGTGATTTTATTTTTCAGCTTCCGCGCCAAATCTTGGCATTGTTCAGCCACAGCCTTCAATTGCTTCTGTAAGCTCTGGGTCTCCTCCGCTAGGGTCGAACATAGCGTGTTACGCGTGTTTAACTCTCGCTTCACAGTCTCGACCTCTTCCCTGAGTGTTGCTATGGTAACGTCTTTGTCGTTGTCCGACGCTCGCAGAAGTTCTTCGAGCTCGGTTAATCTGGTCTGGTAGTTATTGGCAACTGTTTTAACCTCGTCACATTCTTTTTGGATATCTTGACATTGCTGAAATAAGTTATGACAATATTGTAACACTCCGCTGAAACCTCTATAACTCGTTTAGTTTGAATTTGCCCATACAGTAAAGCCTCTCTATTACGGCCAGTCAATTGTGTGGATTACAGTGGAGAATCTGTTATTATTTCCCGTTTAAACGCAAACGTACGCAAACGCAAAGCACTAAAACGTAGAAAAGAACAACTTTTGGACAATTCTGATAATTCTTGTTTATCTTGGTGGCAAACAGTTTGGAGCCTGATCAGACGCCGGGTTATCCGGCGTCTGATCTGGCTCCAAACTGTCTGCACTGCAAATAATAGTTTTAGCGTAAACGCGTTTATTGGGAAAGAATAACAGATTCTCCACTGTAGCAGGTGGTTATGACAGGTGACTGCTAAAATGCCTGCTTTAACCCTCTTACCGCCAAAATATCGTCTGCATTAGTAGTCACAGTGTCGTCTGCAATATTTTTAGGGCTGTTGTGACTGAAGACATGTTTAATACATGAAGAGTGTCAAACAGTTTGGTTCCTGCTCAGACGCCGCGTTACGCGGCGTCTGACCAGGATCCAAACTGTTTGCAAAGTCGCCTTTTGGCGTCGTTGGCAGTTAAAGAGTTAAGACACTATATGTCCTAAAGACAACCAGCGCATCTTCTTGTCGAAGGTTGCTTGGTACAAGTTTGACTTCATGTCAAAACTATGCAATGTCAATCAAAATGATAAGTTATCAAAATCAAAGTCAGATGGTTTGATTGTTCTTATATTATCGGATATCAAATGAGCAGATGACAAGCGTATACCGAATGACAAGAGATGGTTTAGTGTAAATGCTGTCTTAAGCGGCTACTTAAACATGATTAAGTAACAGGTTTTTATATACATAACAGTTTAATACAAGATAAAAGTAAGGCAAAAAGCTTCTTAAAAGCTCTTTGCATTACGTGTTTCCTGTATTAAGCTATAACAGGTCTTTGCAAATCCCCGTGCTTTATTCAAGGCTGCCATTTCTCCGGATTTTTCCTAAATCTTCGGATTTCTTTCTAGTACATGGTAGCTGAAAGCAGGCTGAAAGTAAAGCAGAATGCGCCAAAAGGCGCATTCTGCTTTACTTCCAGCCTGCTTTAAGCAGCCACGTGTCAACAAAACTAGAAACAGGCGATGGGGAAAGGGTACGATTCGTAAAATCGCACTTGAAAAATGCAAATTTGGAAATCTTATGATTTTTTATGTCAACTTATGGCAGCCCTGTTTATTGGTTGACCGCTTAACACAGGTTTTACTGTATAGCTATATTTCAATACAGTTTAGTTCAGTTTTATTTTAAGCACAAATAGGCTATTAATGTCTATAGCATTAAACAATGTGTATAAATAATCGTCACATTTTGTCATTGCAATGAGACCATGTAATTTTATGTTACATGTACAGTGGAGAATCTGTTATTCTTTCCCGTTTAAACGCAAACGTACGCAAACGCAAAGCACTAAAATGTAAAAAAGAACAACTTTTGGACAATTCTGATAATTCTTGTTTATCTTGGAGGCAAACAGTTCGGAGCCTGATCAGACGCCGGGTTACCCGGCGTCTGATCTGGCTCCAAACTGTTTGCACTGCAAATAATAGTTTTAGCGTAAACGCGTTTATTGGGAAAGAATAACAGATTCTCCACTGTACATGTAACTCTTTCACTGCCAATGGCGACTTTGCAAAATGTCGTCTGCAAACTATTATTCTAACATGACACGCGTCTTGATCACTATAAAAATAGAACAAGCTCATCGTGGTATACCTGAGACGTTTTACAACGCTCTTCCCTACCCCGCTCCTCCCGCGGTTAAATGACGTGACGTGTTACGTAAAGACCATATACTTTTAACCAGTCATGTTACTGAAATCCCCAAATTGTTCGGTCTTGTTTCATGTTATGTTTGTTCTATGCCAGATGGTGGGTCGGTAAATGAGTATTGTGTGTGCGAATTCTCTGATGTACGTAAATTTGCTGTTGGGTGTAAGATTCTTGTAAAAGCCGCGGGGAAAGTTATTCGGTCGAAAAACTGCATCCGCTGAGGAAATAAGTATGGAACATTTGGTTTCCTTTCTAATTAATTTCTTGAAATCTTGTCATGTTAGAATCGAAATAATCTATTAATAAACGGTACTTTACAACGGCTGGTCGATGTGATGCGCAGGAATTGGCCACTCAGGCCTTCGGCCTTCGTGGCCAATTCCTGCGCATCACAACTCCCAACCGTTGTAAAATACCGTTTCACAACGGTAGAGCATAGATTATTTCTTAAATTGACCACAGTCAAAAAGGAAACACACTCTTTGATAGTTGTATCGACATCTAAGCATGGAAAAGGAAAGCAGACAGCAGTTTTTGAGAAGAAGATATTCTGGAAGTGAATGGATAATTAAAATGTCACCCAAAAATAAACGCCTCGGTAGAATCAAAACTACTCAATTTTGCAAGTTTTGCTGCAACGTTGTTCCGTGTTTAAAATTGCAACATTCGATAGCATCAGGACTATTTTATTTTATTTTCCCCATTTAAATCAGGAAAACAATTGCGTGTACAACAGTGTGCATCCTAGCTGACAGGACTGCCATAACTTGATCATGCAAAATCCTAAGATTTTAAAATTTTCTATTTTCACGTGCATTTTCTTAAAGCTGGTTGAAAATTAAACAGAATGCGCCTTTTGGTGCATTCTGTTTTACTTTCAAGCTGCTTTAAGCTACCATCTGCTAGGATAAATTCGAAAGATTTAGGGGAAAATCCGGAGAAATGGCAGCCCTGCATCCATCTTAACTTACTACTTCCCTAACACAGTTTTCTCACTAACTTTTAAGAAGAAAAGTACTTGAATATCCTTAACCCAATACCGCATTGTTTGGTGAGGTTTTCGCGGGGATCCACCGTAAAATTTCACAGCACTTTAGACTGGCTATTCACTTGTGCATGCACTTAAACTGCATCCGGTTCACTGCAAACAGTGCAGACCCAGATCTCCCATCATGCTTTCAAGCGCGTGTCTACGCACTTTGCAATGTTCGATCAAAACACCCGCGGCATTTGAAGTTTAATTGGGAATGTTTAATCATCAATTCTTGAACGGGCGTTTTAAAGTTTGGAAAATAATTAAGAACGGGGCATGACAAAAACCATTTATTTCATGCAAACAGTGCAGATTCTGATAAGATGCCGCGTAACGCGGCGTCTTATTAGGATATGCACTGTGTGCAATAAATGGTCAATAAATGGTCATTTTCAATAGACAATAAGGCATATAGACGGCTCATTTAGCTGCGCAACCGATCTGCGCATGATACGGGCATCTAACATGTGTTACTCATTTAAAATGCATACACCAACAAACCATGCACGTGCGCACATTGAATGCATACATGTATCCTGCTTACCAGCTGATTAGAAAACAATAAAGAGATATGAAGGGTTGCTCATCATGATCATATAGATCTATATGATGTCTGGCTTTTTACAAACAAAAAAAAACGAACAGAAAAAGCACGTACTTGAAACAAATAGGGAAAAAGGAAATACTCAAAAGTATGTCTACTTTCAAATGATGATACTAGAATAGAAAGCTGGCTTTTGAAATATTATTTAATCCTTTCATTGCCAATGGCGCAAACAAACAAATCGCGAGCTGTTTAAAGAACCTGCTATTTTCTACAGTTTAATGCTTTGTGTTTGCGTTCCGTTTAAACGGAAAAAAAACATAACGTCTCCCCCACTATACATGTAGTTACGTTGTTCATGTCGGCAGTATATCATGTCAGGGCTGCCACAAGTTGACATTAAAAATCCTAAGATTTCCAAATTTGCATTTTTCAAGTGCGATTTTACTAATCGTACCTTTACCCCATAGCCTTTTTCTTGTTTTGTTGACATGCGACTACTTAAAGCAGGCTGTGAGTAAAGCAGAATGCGCCTTAGGGCGCATTCTGCTTTACTTTCAGCCTGCTTTTAAGCTACCATGAACTGGGAAAAAATCCGGAGATTTAGGAAAAATCCGGAGAAATGGAAGCCCTGTCATGTACTGTACATCATGCATTAGGTTGAGAACCCCTAATGAGATCGGACCAAAGTCGGTACTCATATTATCATAAAATTATACAGTATAGTATACAGCGATCTGCAATTTTCGTCAATATGGTTCCGAACCAGGCTTTTAGGAACGGATCGACAGTTGACGACAATGACCGATCGCTCACCGTAGAGTGTCGATATTGGCCGACACTGGCCCGCGTCCATGCTTATAAGGCGTTTAAGATGTGTCTTAAATCATTCTCAAGCATTTGATTGATCAGATTTGAGCCTGGGCTCAACTCTGACCAATCAAATGCCTGAGAACGAACCCAGACTCAACTCAAACTCTTTTTAAGCGCTGGGCCAAATCTCATTAGGAGTTCTCAACATTAAGTCCCGTTATTACGGTCACTCCAATCAGTGTACGGCGTTTCTAGTAGGAATCAGCGTATTAAGCAACATGAAAGGAAATCAGAAATCGCCCATTGGAGCTTTCTGCTTTACTTTTATTCTTCTTCATGATGCCATCTGTCAATACTTTCTTTTTTCTACAACAAATTATGTACATTGTATTGTGACAAACGATCAGACGATTTTATTTCGGAACATACAATTTGTTGGAGATTTAAGATTGTACGCCGATATAAGAACGGACCAATTTCGCTCAATACTCCTCGGTACTCTACATAGAGAGATCGGCCATTCTCGTCAACTTACGGCAAGTACCGTACTATACCGATATTGACTCGATCTTTATCGTATTAAAAATGTACTACCTTAAGGATTAGCCCTTCCCCAATCTCCCCCAAAACCGAAGCTATTGTAATGATTATACTAAACTATTCCACATACCCTCTCAAGTCTCATATGACAGTTTTCTGTTTTACTTTCTTTCTACTTTAAGAAGCCAACTGTCAATACTTTCACTATTCTACAACAAAGTATGCAATGTTACCAACTACAATGTATCAGTCTGTATCAGACGATTCTAATTATCAGTCAGAACATACACTTTGGAAATTCAACCCATTACCTCATAGCCTGTTTCTAGCCTTAGGGTGCATTCTGCTTTACTTTCAGCCTGCTTTAAGCAAAAATCTGCTAGAATACAGAAACCATTTCTAAAGGTTACATGTAATATTCATGATTGTGTAAATTTGTACTATTTTCCTCAATGGATAAATAAACAAGAGGCGTAAAAATGCGGAAATGGGGGTTAAGATATACATGTAGTACGCTGATAATAAGATCGTACCAATAACGCTCAATATCGGTACTCCACGGAGAGCAATCGGTCATTCTCGTCAACTGACGGCTCGTACCGGACCATACCGATATTGACTCGATCTCGATCGTATTAGAGTGTACTAACTTAAGGATTTCAGTATTTGAAATACCCCTTCCCCATATTCCCCCGTATCCGGAGTTATACAGTGGAGAAGACGTTATTCTTTCCCGTTTGATTAAACGGCAAACGAAACACAAACGCATTGCAACAAAATGAAGAAAATTACAACTTTTTGACAATTCTTTATGTTGATTTTATCTGGACGGTAAACAGTTTGGAACAGTTTGGTTACCCGGCGTCTGATCTGACTCCAAACTGTTTGCATTGGAAATAATTATAGATTTAGAGTAAACGCGTTTATTGGGACAGAATAACGTTTTCTCCCATTTTCGCCCATGTGGGATAGAGATATTCCCCATGGGGAATCACTGTATCCTCCATACCACGTGACAACTTTTATTATTACCTGACTCTCTATTTAAGTGAATATTAAGCATTTTTGACTGTTTTCCGAAATATTTACCAGACTGAGGCCAGCGGGCAACAGTTGACTGTTACATAGTACTGTTACATGCGCGAAAATGGTGCGCAAAACTGTTCTGCATCGCGGGACCAAATAAGGCGTCTTTATGATACAGATTTTTGTTTAAGGATCTAGCCTTTTGCGGAGTTGATCGGGTCATTTTTTCTCTCCCGAATAAACCCCTTAAAAGGCTATATAGTTCTAGACCTAACATTAAGAAGCGACAACCCGCTTGCAGATCTAACGTCTTCCTTTTTTTAAACACATTTTGACGTTACAAAAATAATGACGTCATATTATACATGACGTAATTTCGACAAAGTGTCAATCAATTTCAGTCAATAAGAAACAATAATAATTCAATCGTAATTGAAAATATGAATATGTTAGACATCTTTTTTACAAAACAGTGATGTTCACATTCAGTTGTTGTATTGAATTGAATTAAGATTAAATATACACGTAAGATCATTTATAAATACGTGTTGTTCAAATTTTGTATAGATAGATCTAGATCTAGCCATTCATTCAGCCTGGCTTAAATAGAGAGTCAGGTAATAAATCATTTGTTTGATAGTTACTTCGGGAACAGTCAAACCATTATCACTCGGTAGCAGGGAAGACCTTGAGAACTGTTGCCCTCGGCCGTTGGCCTCGGGCAACAGTTCTCAAGGTCTTCCCTGCTACCTCGGGTCAATGATTTGACTGTTCCCTCAGTACCTATGAAACAAATGTATATTGTTTGCCCAGCTTTACCGCAAGCGCTGCATAACGCGGATAACTAAATGACGTAATTTCTGATGACGTTACTATAAACAACGTCATGCTTTGGCAGAAAAGGTGCACAGAAACTGCAATTATTTCGTTATTTGTATCATGTTTTTATGATTTATTTTTTAATTGGGAGAAAAAATCCACCATTCGTTTGTTGATGTAGGATAGGAATTTTCTGACACTCGGAGGAGAAAGTGCCTATCATACATCAACACTCATGGTGGATTCTTATATTCTCCACTGTACGGTAATGATTTCAATACTATTGCACATACCCTTTGAAGTCTGACAAGTTCCTCTGGATCACCATTTTCTTTCCGTATCAAGTTCCTGAGACGAGAATTTTCACGAGTTAAATTGTCTAGAATTTGCTTTGAATGACCTGGAAGGTATTGCTCCCCTTCTTGTAAAGTTATATCACTCGATATTCCATGATTTTCCAATCTACTTTGCAAATTTCTAATAACTGACTCGTAAGTTCGTATTTTCTTTTTCAGTGTCAATACTTCTTGTTTTGATTCTTGCAGTAGTTTAGAAACAGTTTCCGCGCCTTCTTTTCTTATTTTCTGTGTTTGCAGGTCGTCCTGAAGTTTGTGTATGACATGTTTAAAATGTTCTACTTTCTCTTTCAATAACACCACTTCTTGTTCTTGGCTGTCGGCTAAGGAACTACTGGTAAGCCGTGACTGTTGCGTATTGCTGTCCATTACTGAGACAGGCTGAAAAAACAACAACAACAAAAATCTTAAGATTATAGCTGATAAAAATCCCAGATAAAAGACATTTCAAATAACAAAATCGGATGTCTGAACCGAACCCTTGGTTGTGACTTCACACTGTTCGCAGGAATATCATCTCTTTATACCAAATTTTATTTTGCAACCATGTACTCATTAGAATCGTATCTTTGCACCCAGCGCAATGTAAGTATACAGACATTTTCGAGAAAAATGGAAATGTTTAGTTTACACCATTTATGTTTCAAGCTATTCAAGAGGAACTAAAGTAAAGTATGATTACAGTGGAGAATCTGTTATTCTTTCCCAATAAACGCGTTTACGCTAAAACTATAATTTACAGTACAAACAGTTTGGAGCCAGATCAGACGCCGGGTAACCCCGCGTCTGATCAGGCTCCAAACTGTTTGCCACCAAGATAAACAAAAATTATCAGAATTGTCCAAAAGTTGTTCTTTTCTACGTTTTAGTGCTTTGCGTTTGCGTACGTTTGCGTTTAAACGGGAAAGAATAACAGATTCTCCACTGTACCCCTGTCTATCCGAGTAGATTTACGAATAGTTATTTGCAAACAGTATGGGTCCTGATCAAATGCCGCGTAATCTATTTGACAATCATGGCGATATTACTTTAGTCAGTTTTGGCTACCGTAATTCAAAATTGAGAAATTAAAGCAGGCGACGATGCAGTGAAAGGGTTAAACCTAATTTGGCTGCCATTTCTCCGGACTTTTGCGAAAGCTTCGGATTTTTATCCTAGCAGATTGTACCTTAAAGCAAGTTGAAAGTAAAACAGAATACGCCGTAAGGCGCATTGTGCTTTACATACAATCTGCTTTAAGTAATCGCGCCTGAAAAATAGAAAATTTGGAAATCTTAGGATTTTTCAAGATAAACTTATGGCAGCCCTGACCTAATCCTCAAAATTAAGACTACAAGCTTCTAGAGCTCTGAAACCTAACAAAAGAGCTTTTTTTCTTTATATATTAAAAAAATCCTATCTGGTTTGATTCCACCCGCTAAAGCTTAGCTAACCTAGTGTACATCGTAAGAATAACTCTGAGCCATTGTGCTCAACACAGCGATGTCGTACATTTTGAACACCCCTTGGTTGACCTGCCGAACATGGCTGTCGTGCTGGCGAAAAGCTGAAATATTTAACTGCCAAAACGACAGAATTTTGAAATGAAATACATAATTCGATGAATGTTTCTGAATAGACATAACTTCAAGTTAAACTTAAACTTAAATGATAACTTTACTCACTTTTTATAGTGGAGGCATAGCCAAACTTTTACCAGCTATATTTCCCCAATGTTTTGCTTGGTTTATCCATTACTGAACTGTGCTAAAAATAGACATCGGGATTTTCCCTAACTCAAATGATGCGTACATATAGTGAACAAAGGATAGTACTATATGCGGGCAGCCGAGCGTAAGTCAGTTAATACTTGATTAAAGGTTAATGTAATAAGTTCTAATAACCCACTGAAAACACATTATTTATGCCAAAATGGTGGGATTTGGAGTTCATTAACCAGGCCTATATGAATAGAAAAGGAAAGCGAAAGGGAGGGACGGTGAAATGGTATTCATATGATAAGACTTGGTGTTTAAAATAATATAATTAGTTAATGAGGGCTGAGAGAGAGACATAAACAGAGAGACAGACAGAGAGACAGTCAGAGATAGTGAGAAAGAAAGAGAGACAGACAGACAGAGAGAGAGAGAGACTGAGAGACATACATATTTAGAGAGATAGAGAGAGAGACAGAGAGGTAGGGAGAGAGAGAGAGCGAGAGGGATAGAAATAGGGAAGTTCTCGTGGTAAAAGAAATTCTTAAGCAGAAATAAATAGAAGAAGTAGTAATTGAGGAAGTGGTAATAGTAGAACTAGACTAGCAGTAGCAGTAGTGATGCAGCAGAAGTCGTAGTAGCAAAAGTAGTATTGTAGTAGTAGTCGTAGCAGCAGTACTAGTAGCAAAAATAATAATAGTAGCAGTAGTAGTAGAAGTATTAGCAGTCGTAATAGCAGTAATGATCGTAGCAGCGCTAGTATATTATTAGAAGTATTATAAGAAGAAGAGTAGTCGTCGTAGCAGGAGAAGTCGTAGTAGCATCACTATAAGCAATAGAAATAGTAGTCGTATTAGCAGCAGCAGAAGTAGTAGTAGTAGAAGAAGAAGTATGTGTAGTCGTATTAGCAGCAGTAGTTGTCGTAGTACTTAGTAGTAGTATTGGTAGTAGTAGAAGTAGTCGTAGTAGCAGTAGTATAGTTGTAGTTGTAGTTGTAGTAGAAGTGGTAGTAGTTGTTGTTTATCATCAGTTGTCTTAGAAGTAGTAGTCGTAGTAGCAGTAACTGTAGTAATAGTAGAAGAATAAGTAGTAGTGGTCGATGTAGCAGTAGTAGTTGTAGTAGAAGAAGTAGTAGTCGTAGTAGCAGTAGTAGTCGCAGTAGCAGTTTCAATAGTAGAAGTAGTAGTCGGCGTAGTAGCAGAAGCAGTAGTAGTAGAAGAAGGAGACGTATTATTATTATTATTATTATTATTATCATTATTATTATTAGTAGTAGTAGTAGTAGCAGTAACAGCAGTAGTAGTAGTAGTAGTAGTAGTAGTAGTGGTAATAATAATAGTAGTGGCAGTAGTAGACTAGTGGTAGTACTTGTTGTTGGTATAGTAGTATAACATGTAACAGTAGTAGTAGTAGTAGTTGTGGCAGTCTGATAAAATGAAAGAATAAATGAAATGGGAATTAACCAGACATGGCAATCAGGAAACTTGATTACAAAATAGGAAATCCGCTTGAATATAATCCTCTTCCTCCTAAAATCGTGTCAATCAAAATAAAGGGTCGTTTTAACTCTTTCACCCCTGAAACTTTTAATGGACAATTCCAATTTCAAAATAAGTCTAGTCCATTCTTGACTATTTAGGGTTGATATTTCAAAATGACAAACAGTGTTGACCCTGATCAAAGGGCTCCTTAAGGAGCCCTCTGATCAGGGTCCACACTGTTTGCATAGGGCAAGTGTAATCCTCACAGGTACAATGTTTGTAAATGACGAGTATACTCGTACTAGGGTTGAAGACACAGGTGCGTGTATCGTATGTATGTTATCCCTGTGTATGCAGATCGTTTAAAAAATATTTTTTTAGTTGACTATGGTACCTCTGTAGATATATAATAACTTGTACATCTACATAGGTACCATAGTCTACCAAAAAAAAAAGTTGAAGATACCTCAGCAGGCTGAAGAAGAGTGACAAACAATTTACTTGCCCTATGACTTGATCCAAACTGTTTGCGCGTGCCTGTCAAAAACACATGGCTACAAAATGGCTATTGTTTCACATCACGTGGTTTTCCAATGAGAACATTGCCCATTTCCATTTTCTATATCGTGTTGCAACGAAAACCCATACTAAACATGTTCATGTTAGCTATTCGATATGTCGCGACTACGTTTTAGCGCTTTGCGTTTGCGTACGTTTGCGTTTAAACGGGAAAGAATAACAGATTCTCCACTGTATCATCAATACTAGAAATAGGCTATGAGGTAAGGGGTAAATGTGTCGGGTTTCCCCATCGAATTGCGTCTCTTAAACTAAGCTAATGCAACCTTGTCATGAGCTGCTCAGCGATCCGGACATGCTTCGAAGCTGGATACTATTAAACAATAAATATTGCTTAAAACAGAGATTCTTTGAAAATTCATAGATCACATTAAAGAGATGTGAATGCTTAATAAAAGACAGAAGTAAAACAGAGCGTTCCTAAAGGAGCTTTCTGTTGTACTTTTCATGCATGTATTAAGCTGTCACCTGTATAAAACAGCTAAAATATCTCATTCTATAGATTGACCACTTTATACGAGTCTGACTGTATATTCAGTGGAACCTCTCCAAACCGGAACCTCTATATACCGGAATTCTCTCTAAACCGGACAAAAACTTTGGTCACGTGTCCAACCCTTCTTTATTTTTACTCATATACACTATAAATACGCTTTTTTACGTCTTCGGTTTATTCCTACACTGAAGAAATTAGTTAATACATTCTAGCAGATTAAAGCATAAAGAAGGTTGAAAGTAAAGCAGAATGCGCCTTAAGGCGTATTCTGCTTTACTTTCAATTTGCTTTAAGTGGTCAGCTATCTTCCATACTAGAACAAGCTATTTTGTAATGGTTGAAACCCCCTCTAAACCGAAAATTTGTGCTGTCCCCACACATGTCCGGTTTAGAGGGGTTTCACTGTATACATGTAGTACGAGGTATGTGGATTAATGATCATGTGATGCATACAGTGGAGAATCTATTATTCTTTCCCGTTTAAACGCAAACGTACGCAAACGCAAAACACTAAAACGTAGAAAAGAACAACTTTTGGACAATTCTGATATTTCATGTTTATCTTGGTGGCAAACAGTTTGAAGCCTGATCAGACGCCGGGTTACCCGGCGTCTGATCTGGCTCCAAACTGTTTGTATTGGAAATAATAGTTTTAGCGTAAACGCGTTTATTGGGAAAGAATAACAGATTCTCCACTGTATATATTGTACATGTAAACAGAGAAATTCCGATAGACTCGTCTATGGTTTCTATCTTAAAACTTCATGTGCAAAATTAGTTTCCAATTTTGTCTAGTTCGTTTTTGCCTATTTATTGTTGCTTTAGTCAGCACAGGACAGACAGGACAGACCCTGATCATAGGGCTTCTCTAGAAGCCCTCTGATCTGAGTCTCCGCTGTTTGCATAGGACAAATCTACTTTTCACATGAACACTGTGATAAAGGACTACTTGCTTTTGTTTTTCAAATTTCAGTTGAAGCATTGAACATTACTATAGAAAGACACGCTGGACGTCATCTTTTACTGCTTTGCCGTAATTTACTTTATCACATAACTTGTGGTCTGGGAGTTGAATAAAGCGATTATATAAATATCGTAATCCACTAGTGAAATATCGTTTTTTGGGCTCCGAAGTGGAGCAATGTAGGGTTAATTTTTTGCTCAGAAAAATGTCAGTGATCCTGACAGGGCTCGAACCAGGAACCTCTCGCTTCCTAGTCGAACGTCCTACCACTGGACCATCGACACCTACGATTGATATAAAAGGTGTTTAAAATTGTTATGTGCTAAATAGAATATCACATTCGTGCTCATTACTATAAATCATTTTTAATAAACTCGTTGACTAAAGTTAATATTACACTCGCCAAGGCCCGTGTCATATTATTTTAGTCAACTCGTTTATTAAAATGATAAACAATGAGCACTCATGTAAGATCCTCTATTAAACAATTGTCGTCTGCTTTAACTTATCAAATTCAAAATAATAGTTATGACGTCATGGTAGTGAAGAGGAAGGAAGACAAGTCCTAATTATGCAGGACAAAACTAAAACTGTAAACCTCCCTCACAAACTCTCTGTTTAATGTTTGCTACAGTGGAGAATCTGTTATTCTTTCCCAATAAACGCGTTTACGCTAAAACTATTATTTGCAGTGCAAACAGTTTGGAGCCAGATCAGACGCCGGGTAACCCGGCGTCTGATCAGGCTCCAAACTGTTTGCCACCAAGATAAACAAGAATTATCAGAATGGTCCAAAAGTTGTTCTTTTCTACGTTTTAGTGCTTTGCGTTTGCGTACGTTTGCGTTTAAACGGGAAAGAATAACAGATTCTCCACTGTATAATACGTCTACATTAACCCTTTCATGATAAAATCATTCGGGAGATTTTTACCCTTTCACCGCTTCATTGTCGTCTGCTTAAGCATTGTTGTCTGCAATGTCGTTTCAAAGTTAAAAAATAAGGCAGTATGACTCAAGACATTTCAAAACGGGTGTCAAACAGTTTGGGTCCTGATCAGACGCCGCGTTACGCGGCGTCTGATCAGGATCCAAACTGTTTGCAAACGCGCTTTTAAGCGTCACTGAGAGTGAAAGGGTTTATCCTTCCACTGCCAATGACGATAGCACCACAGGCACCCGGCACGATTGATTTTTAAACAAATTTTAACAAAGGATATAAATAGAGAGTCTCTACTCTCTATACATTTTGTGCTTTTAACACTCTTTGTATAGTACAAATGTACTCTTCACTAGTACACTGTTTGAAATTAAGCGAATACTCGTCGCTATATAATTATAGGGTTAATGGGGACGTGTTACAATGCTCCCTGCCTACAACGGCCCTCCTAACAACGATTGCCCCCAAACAAGACAATTATGTCAAACCTATTCATGGCTGCAATGTAGACCTTAAGGAGTCCTCTGATCAGGGTCTATACTGTTTGCATAGGACAAGTGTACTCTTGACAGGTATATGATTTGTAAATGAACAATATACTCGTCTCTAGGGTTCAACGTGTTAAATATTTACACTGGAACTTCCTGCATTATACTTATATACACTTTAATATGCAGTCAGCAGTCTTTAGAGAAACTTAACCCGTTCACTGCCATTATAACATGCATTAAATGCATGCATGTCATTAGACGGAAATACCCGTCCAACACAGTCGCTACAGTGGAGAATCTGTTATTCTTTCCCAATAAACGCGTTTACGCTAAAACTATTTTTTCTTTTACAAACAGTTTGGAGCCAGATCAGACGCCGGGTAACCCGGCGTCTGATCAGGCTCCAAACTGTTTTCCACCAAGATAAACATGAAATATCAGAATTGTCCAAAAGTTGTTCTTTTCTACGTTTTAGCGCTTTGCGTTTGCGTTTGCGTACGTTTGCGTTTAAACGGGAAAGAATAACAGATTCTCCACTGTACCATATTATCGCCAGCTTACGTTTTACGTTTTCTTTTACTTTTAACCCATTACCCCATAGCCTGTGTCCAGATTTGAAGGTTAGGTGGCCACTTAAAACAGGTTGAAAGTGAAGCAGCATGCTTTACTTTCAGCCTGCTTTAAGCTATAGTCTTCTAGGATATGTAAAAGATTTCATATGGGACACATTCAAGACTGTATAAATTGGATCTATTTTATTCAGTGGAGGAATAAATTAAAGGCGTAAAAAGGCGTATTTATGGGGTAATGGTTTAAACTATTGACTTTTATGCTTTTTGATTTGCTTAGGAAGCATTTCTGTGTGTGTCAAACAGTTATGATCTTGATCAGACGCCGCATTTAGTTATTAGGTGTCTGATCTGATATCCAAGGTTTTCGTAAATGCCGTCCAAGTTGCGTTTGCAAAATAAGGGTAAAATGCATGTACATGCATTAATCACGCCACACTCATCAAAAGGTGCATGCACTGAAGCGCATGTTTGCACATGTCATATGAAAAAGCACCCATTGACTACAAGTGTCTATACATAATTACGAAATGTTAATTACGTCATCAGCACAATGTGCGCATTTTAGGACTTATCAATTGCGCGATCAAAGTCAAGTAGTAAAATACATGTTAAGTTTAACCCTTTACCTGATAGCCTAGTTATAATATTGAAGACATGTCACTACTTTCAGCCTGCTTTAAGCTAAGATCTGCTAGGCTATATAAAATATTTGTAATGGTTATTGTTCATGAAGGTATAAACTGGAACTATTTTCATCAGCGGAGGAATAAATTAAATACGCTAAAAGTCGCTTCTATGGGGGAAAGGGTTAAGTCGAAATTACCCGTATTTCTGCAGTTTTATTTCGATGTCTTGAATTCGCTCAACTCGAACATATCCGTATTTCAATATTAAAACGTGGCTTAGCCACGTTTTAATTTTGAAATACGAATATATTCGACTTAGACGAAATCGAGATATCGCAGTTCGACTATAGAACTGTACAGTTAAGTTCCATGTGTTCATGCGGAGAGAGTATGTTATTTTCCTCTAAACCGTGCTGCTATACCACGTTTTTAAGCTTCAAATTAAGGGTAAGTTCGAATTAAGCGATGTCAAGTTATCGAAGCTTCACTGCATATTACTATACATATCTTTAATTATCATCGTTTAACGGATCGTAAAACTAGGATTTCATCGCGCTATCAATGTGCATAACTAGGCCTACACGTATTGTATATGTAGAGGCGTGGTTCAAACTCGACAAATGATAAAGGCCGGAAGTTAACGCCCAGGGAAATAATGTACTCATTGTGTCCCATTTAGTAAGGTTAATGCTCAACAAAATATTGTACTTTTAACATGGCACTGTACAATCTGTTTAACACTCGCCTTGTTGCAAAGCATACGTTTTAAAGGCTAGTGAAAGGGTAAACTTGAAAACATATAAATCTTACGCTCAACGTTTATACTTTTATTCTGAAATTTCATTTCTTTTAAAAATCTTATTATTAATGAAAGAGTATGTTTGGATAGTCACAGTGATTAACGTATCCTTTAACAACAATGCGGTCCCGGTTCGATTCCGGGTCGGGGTATATTTGCGGGGTATAATGGCATTGTACATTGGTCGCCTGTCTAGACATGGTTTTTTCCCTCCTTCTCCGGGCTCTATGATGTCTGCCCAAAGACCACATCAACCACAAAGGGAACCATTGATAGTGACTGGATAACCCTTTACCCAATAGTAGTTTACAGCTGGCTGAAATTAAAGCAGAATGTGCCTTAAGGCACATTCTGCTTTACTTTCAACCTGCTTTAAGTGATAGACCTGCTTTATTGTTATAAACAGGTTATTTGGTAAAGGGATAAAGCTGTTTCCCAATCGGTGTTGAAAAGATAAAATCTATATTTCTAAAGATAATTTTTTTTTTATCATTTCCTCATTCCGTCGCGGACTGATGTAGATATTGATTTCATTGGCTGTCGCAAAGGGCTAAATGTAATATTCTGTTAGGGAGTACAGAGCTTCCTCTCTACAACGGCCTCTGAACAACGATTTCTTCTTTCAACAATGCATGCCGATGTTCGCCAAACAAGACAATTATGGCCAACTTTTTTCACGACTGCCACATTGCCTGCTTAAAACTGATCTGGATTCAAGCATGTTTGCAAATGTAAGCCAATTCCCCTCCATATAACAACTCCCTCCGAAAAAAACCACAATCGCCGTCTCACACTGAGTGTTGCTGTAATGAGGTAACATTGTAATACAATGTTGTATTAAACGACCCCTCTTTTCAGTATCACAGAGACGTCTAATAAAAGACGACCGCTTAATACAAGATAGAAATAGTACAGAAAGCTAGCAATAAACAACCTGTTTTTGAAGACCAGAATGAGTCTTTTGTTTGATGGTCTTTGGTGATCTTACATATACAGTGGAGAATCTGTTATGCTTTCCCAATAAACGCGTTTACGCTAAAACTATTATTTGCAGTGCAAACAGTTTGGAGCCAGATCAGACGCCGGGTACAGTGGAGAATCTGTTATTCTTTCCCGTTTAAACGCAAACTTACGCAAACGCAAAGCGCTAAAACGTAGAAAAGAACATCGTTTGAACAATTTTGATATTTCATGTTTATCTTGATGGCAAACAGTTTGGAGCCTGATCAGACGCCGGGTTACCCGGCGTCTGATCTGGCTCCAAACTGTTTGCACTGCAAATAATAGTTTTAACGTAAACGCGTTTATTGGCAAAGAATAACAGATTCTCCACTGTAGGAGCTTTCTGAATTACTTTTGTTCTGTATTTAGCGGTGGTCTGTCCTTTAGGGTCATTAGACTTCTTCATTCAGTAATCGATCAACACTAGTTAGACTGTAAAATTCCATGTTTGGCAGTTATTTAACGGATATTTATTAAAACGGCAATGTTTCATACTTGTAAAAAAGTAATGCAGAAAGCTTTCTTTAGTTTTATCTGCGTTTATCAGTCGATTGTTATATTACTTAATACAGTGGAGAATCTGTTATTCATTCCTGTTTAAACACTAAAACTTATTCAAACGCAAAGCACTAAAACGTAAAAAAGAACAACTTTTCGACAATTCTGATAATTCTTGTTTATCTCGGTGGCAAACAGTTTGGAGCCTGATCAGACGCCGGGTTACCCGGCGTCTGATCTGGCTCCAAACTGTTTGCACGGCAAATAATAGTTTTAGCGTAAACGCGTTTATTGGGAAAGAATAACAGATTCTCCACTGTAGCAATATTCTTTTGAGTGGTCGCTTTAACCCCATCCCTCACTCTATAGACTCGCCTTTGGCACATTTACTTATCCCCCAATGAGAAACATGTACATTTTCATGATTTCCCCATTCCTTGTTAAGGACCCATACAAATTGAATATTTAAGTTTTACAATATTATTATGCATAAATTGTTCTGTTAATTGTCATTTACTAAAGTCTCTATCTGGTATGATAATCAATATATTTCAATCTTAGGCTACTAAACAAAAATGTGATACTCATCTCAGACATCTGTACAATTATTTTAATGTGAGTGGCAGACAGTGTGTAGCCTGGTAAGAAGCATATATATTTTCTACGTTTTATAGCATTGCATTTGCGTTTAGTTTGTTTAAAGGATAATGATGCTCTTCATCATTGTATGTAATCTGATATAGTAGGGAAATTCCAGTATTTCAAAATGTCCATTCACTGAGGATAGTTGTTTCAATGGCAGTCTTCCTATATCTCCATATTTGGACTGATTGTACGTGGATGTACACCATTATAACTGTGTTTTTCTCCAACACTTCCTCAGAACTTTCTATACATTTGATACAGATGGAAAGTCGTTTAGCGTTCCCGTTTAAATGAAACGAAATGCAAACGAGACAATACAATACATGTACTATAATACATGTAGAAAATGACAGTGTTTTGAATATGGTGATGATTCATTAGTTTTGAACCTGGGGCCCGTTTTACTAAACTACTTACGCAAAATTTTTGCGTAAGTCAAAATCGTTTTACTCTTATTTTTCTATCATAAACGCTTGCAAACAGCAAATAGCCAGATCAGAGGACGCGCTAAAAGCGCGTCCTCTGATCTGGCTGTTTGCTGTTTGTAGCAAGTGATAATAAAAAATATAAATTAAGATTTAAAATTTTGACTTACGCAAATTTTTTGCGTAAGTTGTTTAGTAAAACGGGTCCCAGGTCAAACGACGGGTAGCCCGATGTCTTGTACTTTGGTCTGGCTCCGATCTTTATGCAATGGAAAGACATTGGGACCGAGCCATGAGAAAACGTCTCTTATTGCATTACAAACAGTGCAGATCAAGACCAGCCACCACGTCAAAGACGCGGCGGCTGGTCTTGAACTATACTGTTTGACACCCACATACATCTAAAGCATTTTATGTAGCAGTATTATATTCGGTATTTGGCAGTGTAGACTAAACTCAGATACAACAGAGCCTTGGATGACAACGGTGCTTGGTCAATACAATGTTGAATTGCAATTAGGCTGGTTTTGTCCTGGCACGGCTCATTAATTTTTTTTGTAATTTTGTAGTTATTTTAGTACAAACTTGTTAAAACGGGAAAGAATAACGTCTTCTGCATGCATTGTATTATTTTTCCTACATTAATCAAATAACTGTCATAATAAAGGTCCACGCGTCGTTAAAGGATGGTCGCTTTACTAAAGTTCGACTATATGCACAGTAAAACCTCTCTATAACGACCACTTAAAAGAAGGGTAATTGATTGTTTGAATGACAGGTGACAGCTAAAAGCAAGGTGAAAAGGAAACAGAAAGCTCCTTTAAGAGCTTTCTGTTTCACTTTCACCTTGCTTTAACAGTCATCTGCTTTACACACCCAATAATAAACACAATTAAGTGGTCGTAATAGAAAGGTTTTACGGTAAATAACTTTGAAAAAGGAATCTTAAATATGTCATGCTGACCTAACACACCCTTATCTTTTTGGCAACCTTATCGTTAACATGAAAAATAATTTCTCATGCATATGATTCTATATTTATCGATTCGCAAATAATATAAACCACAACCATATAGAGCCATATAGAGCCCCCTTGCACTTTAAGTACGGTTATGGAGTTGTCTTAATCCAATATTTGCAAACAGTTTGGGTCCTGATCAGACGCCGCGTAACGCGGCGTCTGATCACGACCCAAACTGTTTGACTCTCTGATCGATATTTTTAAGTCATCCAACCTTATATCTAACTTTGAAACGTGTCTTGCAGACAACAATAATAAAGCAGACGACAATAAAGCGGCGAGGGGGTAAAATTCTCTCGATTAATTTGACCATGAAAGGGTTAATTTTCAAATACGTATTAAACGTATTAAACCTCATTGAACAGATATCATATGAGCTATTTATAAGCGTATATATTATAATATCACGGAGTTATACAATATTGTATAATGCCGTGATAATATCAAGTTTTGGAAAATCCTAAAAAGAGAAAGAGTGACGCTGCAGGTTCATGTGAGACAGATCTGATAAGAAAACAGCGCAGATCCTGATAAAGACAATTTCTCCAAATCCGGGTCTACACAGGTTTCAGCGAGCTTTAAAACGTGTCAAACTGTAAATTGCTTGTCCTACAAGTGGTTTAGGTAGTGCAAATCTCAATATAATTATAACCCCTTGTTAAAATTGAAATAAAATAAGGTGAATATTTTTTGTTAAAAGATATGCATTATCCATATCAGTAAAATTTGACCACTAACAGTGAAAGGTTAGATTAATCTTTGATGGGTCAAAATTATGTTCGAAGCATTGCCATCAGCGATGAGTTCAGCAAAGAAATCGATGGCCATCGTTGGCCATCGATTGCGAGTTGGCTACCGGACTGAAATACAATGGAGAAAACGTTATTCTTCCGTTCAAACGCAAACGCATTGCAATGAAATATAGAAAATGACAACGTTTGGACATTTCTGACTACCAGTTTTAATCTGAGTGGCAACCAGTTTGCAATGAAAATAATAGTTTAAGCGTACAGGCGGTTATTGGGAAAAAATGCGTTTTCTCTACTGTAGTCTGCACGCTGCACACGGGGCACAAACTGTTAACATTAACCGCATACAGTGGTAACTGAACACGCTATACCAGAGTCACGCAACTTCACATACTCAGTCGCCTCAAGGAGAACATTGCAGTTTGGTGACTTTGCAGGGCTGCCATTTCTCCGGATTGTTCCTAAACCTTCGGATTTTTTTCTAGAACATGGTAGCTTAAAGCAGGCTGAAAGTAAAACAGAATGCACCATAAGGTGCATTCTGCTTTACTTCCAGCCTGCTTTAAGTAGTCACGTGTCAACAAAACTAGAAACAGGCTATGGGGATTCTTAAATTCGCACTTGAAAAATGTAAATTTGGAAATCTTAGGATTTTTCATGTCAACTTATTGCAGCCATGACTTTACTGTTTGACCTTGACCTCTGTGGCCTTGGTTAAAGTGTGTTGCCTTTACGTCAGGTATAGACTCATAAAGTATTTGCATGAATAGTCAACCATATAATTATCGCGTGGGCATTTTACAAAAGTCCCCAAACCATTTCCAATATGGACTTCCATGCCAAGTATTCATTCTTTCGTTGCCATTCGAAACTTGTGTGTTCTTATTCAGTCAGATGTGGCGTGTGCGCCCTAATGGCCATTCCAATGAAACAATACTTGTATTAATGTAAAGTTTTGTTTCTTTTAAATGAAATACAAATAAGAATATTTTAAGTTTGCTTGTCATTGCTGTAAAATAAGTAGCTACCTATTAAACTTTACATTATGTTTCTTCATTTAGTGCTCGTCGATCATAGAATAGGCTGTTCAATAAATATACATAGCTATATATGCAGTGCAGAGAACGACATTCTTTCCCGTTTAACCCTTTGAACCCTAGTCCCGCATATTGGCGTTCTTTGCAAACAATGTATATTTGAATAGTACACTTGTCCTATGCAAACAGTGAAGACCCAGATCAGAGGGCTCCTAGGAGCCCTCTGATCAGGGTCTTTGAACTGTTTGTCATAATGCCAAACATTGACAAAAACAACCCGTAAAGTCAGAAATGGACTAGACTTAAATGGGAACTGGAATTGTCCATTTAAAGTTTCAGGGAGGAAAGAGTTAAGCGAAGCGAAACGCAAATGCAATGCAATAAAATGGAGAAAAATACAATGGTTTCAAAGGGTTAACGCTATGTTGGTGACAAACAGTTTTGAGCCAAACCAGACGCCGGTTTACCCGGCATCTGATCTGGCTCTAAACTGTTTGCAACCAAATTAATTGTTTCAAAACAAAAGCTAAAAACGGGAAATACTTATAAATGCCTTCCCACTATTGGTTATCTACGTCAATACCCTGATGACATTTCCTGATAGTAGAGTCACTAGTGTGTCTATATTGCAGACGAATCTATTCTTAGAAGTTTTTCAGAGGACAAAAATCGCAGACTACAATTGAATTGCGCACAAGGGGGTCTTGTCGTGAGATAAGCTGATTTGATTGTAATGAGTGAGTAACGAGCGGTGTTCAGATATTGTCATGTACACACAATTCCCCAATGTGTCGTATAGGCTCGTAAAGCTAAAGTGGAGACGTTATTCTATCCCAATAAACGCGTTTATAAATGCTTTAGGTTACTTGCAAACAGTTTGGAGACATGCCGTGGAAAAAACGTTATTTTTCCCAATAAACGCGTTTACGATAAAACTATTGTTTCCTTTGCAAACACTTTTGAGCCAGATCAGACGCCGGGTAACCTGGCGTCTGATCAGGCTCAAAACTGTTTGACACTCAGTTTAAAATAAGTGGTTAATATTTTCATAAAGTTGTCATTTAACCCCTTTTAAGGCATTGCGTTTGTATTTCGTTTGCGTTTAAACGGGAAAGAATGTTTTCTTCCCTGTATAAGACACAGGGTATGGTATAGTATGGCAGTTCAAGAGATAACACTTCATTATATTTACAATGTCAAATTTCAGTACAATTTCCGACTTCGCACCCACGAATACAGTGTGGCAGACATAACTCCTTCCTTAATCTGAATAGAAAACAGTTTGGATCCTGATCAGACGCCGCGAAACGCGGCGTAAACGCGGCGTCTGATTAAGATCCAAACTGTTTGCAAAATCGCCTTTTGGCGCCGATGAAAGTGAAAGAGTTACAATAATTACCTAAGTCATATCCGACTTATTACAATATGTGGTTTGTGTCTTTGTCATAAGATGACCTTCAAAGACAATCGTCTACAATAAAGTTTGTGTCCAATGGTAAACATGGCATGACGTTCTGTTGAGTGGTAAAGTTTTCCATTTAATGCAAGATTAAGGTAATGCAGAAAGCTCTTATAGAAACTTCATGAGTTACTTTTGTTCTGCATTAAGCTGGTATCAGTACATGTGCACAGTTAAGGCTGCAATGAACTATAATAAAAAAATTAATAAGGAGCTGTAGATAATGTTTTACGTATACATATACATGTACATTGGAGTATAAACGTTATTCTTTCCCGTTTAAACGCAAACGAAACGCACACGAATTGCAATAAAATGGAGAAAATGACAACTTGTTGAAATTTTGTCTATTCGTTTTAATATGAGTGGCAAACAGTTTGGAGCCTGATCAGACGCCGGCTTACCCGGTGTCTGATCTGGCTCAAGACTGTTTGCAATGGAAATAATAGCTTTAGCATAAAAGCGTTTATTGGGAAATAATAACCACTGCACCTGTATCTGATTGATCAAAGCCTTGCGTGGGTCAGTCATGCGTTCTAAAGGTATTACGAGGCACTTGTCACAATTTGGATTTAAAAAGTAGACCATAGAATTGTCCTAAATATTTGAGAACTCTTGTTCATAGCATGAATCTATGTTGTCAGCTGTTATTTTTGGGGGTGGTTGTGGTTAACGATTTGAATGCGTGCCGGAAACGGTTTATTCTAGGACTTTACAATAGTTTAACCCATTACTCCAAAAATACGCCTTTTTACGCCTCTAATTTATTCCTCTAATGAATAAAATAATTCCAATGTAATCATTCATAAAGTTATATCTTTAGCTATATTTGCTGTATTCTAAAAGATGGTAGTTTAAAGCAGGCTGAAAGTAAAGCAGAATGCGCCCTCAGGCGCATTCTGCTTTACTTTCAACATGCTTAAAGTGGTCACCCGTCTCCAAAACTAGGAATAGACTATGGGATAATGGGTTAACCATTTATTCCAGACATAAACGCCGTTTTACACATTCAATATATCCTTCCACTGAAGAAAATAGTTCTACTTAATAACAGTAATTAGATCTACTGTGCATCATAAGAAATATTTTAAGGCAAGGCAGTGAAGGGGTTAATCTGAGAACAAAATCTGATCTGGATCCAACTGTTGGCACTCGTCTTACGTTTTTTCATTATGGAAATAATAAATCTTAATAAAAAAGTCTGTAGACGACAATGCCAAAAACAGATAGTATAACTTCAGGGGAATGGTTAGATTGGGTGTGTGAAACTGACCCTTCTCGGTAAATATAGGGGTTGCGTGTGATATAAGGGGGTGAGAAATGGGTATAATCTCTTATAATATATATGTCGATGGAGTACATTGTGCCCACATGTTCACAGTGAGTGCCACCTACTTATACCAAATGATCGATTCGTTTTATGTCAAACTCATTCACCCCCAGAACACGCCCGTTTACACTTTTAATCTATTCCCCCGCTGACGAAAATGGTTCCATATATAGTGGAGAATCTGTTAAACGTTTAAACGCAAACGTACGCAAACGCAAAGTGCTAAAACGTAGAAAAGAACAACTTTTGGACAATTCTGATATTTCATGTTTATCTTGGTGGCAAACAGTTTGAAGCCTGATCAGACGCCGGGTTACCCGGCGTCTGATCTGGCTCCAAACTGTTTGCACTGCACTGCAAATAATAGTTTTAGCGTAAACGCGTTTATTGGGAAAGAATAACACATTCTCCACTGTATGCATAAAGAGTTAAAGTTTCACCGTGCATCAGTGCTTAACACGACATATGTTAAAACAGAGGAAACACAGCGACTTAGCGTTTCTCAGACTTTGATGGAAGGGCCTCTCAATCAGGAATAGGGCCTCCCAATCAGGAATAGGTAATTTTCTAAGAGGAAATACATTATTAGGAAGCACATCTAATACGTTCTTCCGTATATACCCCGTCAAACAATGAAGAGTATGTAATACGTGATATACGTGACAACAGTCAACTTCATTGACTGGTAAATACCGATTAATATCGTCCTCGTACGAGGGTTATATTTGCTATATCACCCGGAAGATGATCTCGCAATAATTAGCTTTTGGTAAAGCCCCAAATTGAGATTGGTTAACCAATTCAGTGCATTGGTCTGAATGAATGGATTTTTTCAAACAGTTCGGATCCAAATCAGACGCCGAGTAACTCGACGTCTGATCAGAAACCAAACTGTTTGTACTGACTCCGAAGTTTCTCGAGTCAAACCATCTCAAATCTGAGTTTGGTTCAGACACCCATGGCCGCTTGATTTACAGTGCAGACGATAAAGTTAAAGCAGACGGTTTCCTGGCAGTGAAGCGGGTAAATTGTAACTCATACTACAGGGTTCCCTCTCTACAACGACCCTCCCAACAACGACTCCCTCCTTACAACGACTCTTGTCGCTGTTCCATAAACAGGACAATTATGTATAAGTATTGTACTGCTGCACTATCTCCTGCTTAAAATTGTCGTCTGCTGTTTTTCTCAAAGTTACATATAAGTGGATATTTTGATAGAATACTAAATGATGAATGACAAACAGCTTGAATCCAGATCAGACGCCGCGTTACGCGGCGTCTGGTCTGGATTCAAGCTGTTTGCAAATCTAAGCCAAGTCGTAATGTTCCCTCTTTATAACGACTCCTTCCGAACAACACCCACAATCTGTGTCTTCCACTAGGTGTCGTTATAGAGAGGGAGCGCTGTACAAATTCCTTGTGGGTAGTACTTGAAATATTCGGAAATAGATTGTCCCATATTTATATTGGGGTGAGACTTTGGGCATATGCCAATATACAATGTATATGTATAATTATACAGGGCTGTAATAATGATTTGTTCACCCTAACATTACTGAATTCCATTGAATGCATTGGCCACTTATTATAAACTATCTGCCGGGTGTATCCAGCATGGTATCTCAAAGCATGACAAACAGTACAGACTCTTTCAGAGGGCTACTGAAGGAGCCCTATGGTTATGTTCTACACTGTTTGAAAATGATGCATAACTTGGCTCCACACACAAAGACTGGGTTAAACAAAGAAGGGCTAAAAGGCGAGAGAGGTAATTTCCCTTTTCCATTTTCAAACAGTTACAGTGGAGAATCTGTTATTCTTTCCCGTTTAAACGCAAACGTACGCAAACGCAAAGCACTAAAACGTAGAAAAGAACAACTTTTGGACAATTCTGATATTTCATGTTTATCTTGGTGGCAAACAGTTTGGAGCCTGATCAGACGCCGGGTTACCCGGCGTCTGATCTGGCTCTAAACTGTTTGCACTGCAAACAATAGTTTTAGCGTAAACGCGTTTATTGGGAAAGAATAACAGATTCTCCACTGTATGTACAATGGAGAAGACGTTATTCTTTTCATTCACTATTTGAATACAATCAAGCCTGTTTATCACACTATTGAATTCCCTAGCGCGCTATTCAAGTATAGCGTACGATATTTGTCCTCTGAAAATTCTAGGAATTATTTTTCTCTGCAATATCTATCAGGAAATGTCAATGTGGAAGTCACGTTTTAAACCTTTACTCCACAGATACGCCTTTTTACGCATTTTGTTAATTCCCCCACTGAAGAAATTAGCTCCACTTTATACAGTAGGGAAGCAAGTTCTAGATTTAAGCTGTTTGCAAATGTAAGCCAATTTCCCTACCTATAACGACTCCCTACGAACAACACACATGCTTTTTGTGTCCAATCGGGTGTAGTTGTAGAGAGGGAACGCTGTAGAACAGTGTAGAAAACGTGTTTATTTCCCGTTTAAACGAAACATAATGCAAACCGTTATAATAAATAAAAAAATTAATATAAACGTAGACTAGTTGTGTTTAAACCTGAACGACAAACAGTTTGGAGCTAGATCAGACGCCGGGTTACCCGGCGTCTGATCTGGCTCCAAACTGTTTCCAATAAACATAAGGTCTTTTAGCACGAACGCGTTTATTGGGAAAGAATAACACCTTTTCCACGGTGTCTGTAAAATACCTACAACATATTTTTATTGTTCAACTGTATGTAGGTCATGTTTCGAAAAATAAAGAATGTTTATAAACAGCACAGTGCGTTGACCGAGTTTATTACATGGGCATGTATATATTATTTTTCAAAAAGTGTAGACAAATGTCAGAGGATCCCTCATAATTATGTGGGTATGCATGCATCTTTCACCATACTTAAACAACAGTTGGACACATTCCTTAAGAGTCAATATAAACATGATAAACTGGACAACTACATGTATAGTATTTGGGGGCGGGAGGGGGGGGGGGGGGGGGGGGAAAATGTTGACCTGATATTAATCTGAGTGGTAAACATATTAAAGCCTTATCAAACACCGATGTACATTTATAAGAAACAAGAATAACGATTTATGACCCTAACTTCCATCCCCGAGAATACGCAGCACTTGGGGGAAGACGTTATGCTCTCCCAATAAACGCGTTTACACTAAATCTATTATTTTCATTGCAAACAGTTTGGAGCCAGATAAGACGCCGGGTAACCCGGCGTCTGATCAGGTTCCAAACTGTTTGACGCTCAAATTTAAATAAATAGTCAAACTTTCCAACAAATTGTCATTTTCTATATGTAATTGCAATGCGTTTGCAGGTCGTTTGCTTGTCGTTTGCGTTCAAACGGGAAAGAATAGCGCATTCTCCACTGTAAAATGTCTCCTCTAACAAATAACAAGCAGTGCAGACCAAATATTTGTCCACGCTAATGTCCTTATTACCTGTGACCCGGATCAAGGCATTGTATGTCTTAATTGATTGGTTAGTTCACATTACTATTGTCCTACCCGGTAGTTTGACCGCGGTCAATAATAATAATGATGACGATAATAATTTAATGTTCCTTGTCATGTTGTTATAGAACAATAGCTTTCTTACCATACACAAGGACTACAATAAACAGTGTTACACTAAACCAACAGCTATTCAAGATACCATTAACATTACATTATCTAACCCACTGAACCCAAATGACGTGTATTCGCGTCCTTAAAAATATACATAAGAAGAGTGCATGTGTCCTATGCAAACAATACATACAGTGGAGAATCTGTTATTCTTTCCCAATAAACGCGTTTACGCTAAAACTATTATTTCCAGTGCAAACAGTTTGGAGCCAGATCAGACGCCGGGTAACCCGGCGTCTGATCAGGCTCCAAACTGTTTGCCACCATAATAAAAAGGAATTATTAGAATTGTCCAAAAGTTGTACTTTTCTATGTTTTAGTGCTTTGCGTTTGCGTACGTTTGCGTTTAAACGGGAAAGAATAACGTTTTCTCCACTGTACCAAAAGCGCCTATTGCGCTGTAAGAGCCCCCAGATCAGGATCTGCACACTTTGCCATTTGTTAGACCATGGTTGCAAGCGAATAAACGATATAGTTCGAGGGGGCGTAGCCCCCGAGAACTATGTCGTTTATTCGTGCGCAACCATGGTCTAACCTATTTAGCACTGACTTGGGCTCGAGGAAAACAAGAAAACCATTCGTTTCTGTTTTAGACGAAAAAGTAATTTTGTTTGTAATATTTTACTAAAATTGAAAGGTTATTTCAAATGATAAGTTTGAGACATTAAGCATGCTTTAACACCAACATAAATAACGCTTATTGAAGCTCTATATGTAAGCACAATTCATTAGCAATTGTCTTTAAAGTCTAGGTCTCACTGTACATAATAAAACGTCATGAAGCGTGTGCAGTTCACCTCTGACCTCAGCTGTTTTTAGAATTGTGACGTCAAATTGCCTTGAGATTACGGAAGCTAGGAATAAGTGAACAGTTTGTTAGTTATTCCATTGTTTGTTGAAATAAACGATATATTCACAGGTTTTTGAGGCATCTGATTGGCCGAGAGCTCCAAGCCATGTGCTAATTTGGAATATCAGTGCCCAACTACTCATTAAATATACGCATTTTTACGCCTTGAATGTTTTTATTCACTGAAGAAAATAATTCAAATATACACTGACACTGAAACGAAAATGAACCATAAGAAATATGTTCTACAGTGCTCCCTCACTACAACGACATCCAATTGGAGACAAAGATTGTGTGCGTTGTTAGGAGGGAGTTGCTCAAGGGGGCGGAATTGGTTTATATTTGCAAACAGCTTGAATCCAGATCAGAAGAGTGGAAAGACTTGAGCTTTTGAGTATCTGAAAGGGCAGTTGAAGACAATTCTCAAGGTAATAAAGCGTTTGATGTAAGTGTGAGATCGTTCTCAAGCATTTGATTGGTCAAATCTGAGATTTTGCTCAAATCTGACTAAACACATACTTGAAACGATCTCAGATTCAACTCAAAAGCATTATAACATCGGACCTAGGACAAAACAGAGAGATATTGTCATAAAACTGCCCTAATACCGGCTAGGTTACGGGATAAGTAAAATGATGAGCGAATAGTTTTCTGTCTTTTTCAATAAATCGGTCTTGTTTAAAGAAAATATTCTGCACGCGGTGACAAAAAAAAATTGTTATGACTCATTCAAGCGGTTCGGGTTCATTAAATACGCCAAGTAACTCGGCGTTTCATTTGGACCAAATTTGTGTGATAGATAGAGGATAATCAATTTCTTTGGAGAATGGGTTGTTATCTGGTTAAAAAACGAGTCCGCAGGACGAGTTTTTTAACCAGATAACAACCCATTCGAGTGATATATTTTTCATATCTATTCAAAGGAATTTATTATATATATTTTAATGACGATTTTACACAAAAAAACATACAACATTGATTCCCGCCACGTCACTAAACTAATTATGACGTGACGTCACAAAAGGTAATATCATCACTACATGCAGTAATGATATCAACAGTGACGATATCAAATTTATCCAACTGAGAAATCACTATAAATCATCGATAGGTATATAATAAATTGCCTCTCTATAGACGCCTTCAATTAATCACGTATCAGATTAGCTCCCTTGCTATGACGTCATACGAGGATAAAGTAATTATCGCGATTATTACAGATCTCTCCACAGTTTTTCTGTACTCTGCCACAAAAAGCAAATGTAAGTATTATTGGTCAAATATTGATTGAAAATATGATTATTCCGTCAAATGTCAGACATTATGTTAGTATACGTTAGTATTCTAAAGATAATGAATCAATGCTTTTGATACCATCCTCGTGATGTTTTCAAAATTACTTCATGTAAAAAAGATCTGGCTGAAATGTAGTAGATCTACATATCAAATTTGACATTGTATTAAAATAAATTATGTTATATTGTAAATATGTATGTATTGTGACGAGAAACTGTATAGTTTAAGTCAAATAAACGTTCTTCTTCTTCTTCTTAAAAGAGATTATTATAAAACAATGATGCTAAAAAAAACTCTATATATTTCACATCTATAGTGCAGACCAAATGTTTTGGTTGCGTTTCTGTTGGGTCAAGGCTGTCAGTCCAATGTCCTTTTGAGCTGAGACTATGCGTAAATATAATAGAACATAGTACACACTCTTTATCTATTTTTGATAAAATGTTTATGTTGGTTTACATGTACAAAAAAATCATAAATGTTATCAAACTATCTTACATATAAAATGATATAAAACCCTCTGAACGATACGGCGGGATTTGTGATTATACTACAGTAAATACAAACAGTTTGGATCCAGATGAGACGCCGAGCATCTGGTCATGGTCCAAACTTGAAAACTTATTCGAAAATTAAAAAAAGAGAAAAAAATCTCTAAAATCTAAATATGAGAAATTAATGCAAACGACAAATTTATAGAAAGAAGACATTTTGAAAAACAATGCTTTCCTTTGTAATCAATTTGGAGCCAGACCAGACGCCGGGAAACCCAGCTTCTGATCATGCTCCAAACTATTTGCCACCCAGATTTAAAAGTATGGTCAGAATTGTAAAAAAGGATTTCATTTTCTCCATTTTATTGTAAAGCATTGGTGTTTTTAAACGGGGAATTACGATATATATATCTTCTCAATTGTAAACCGTAACAGGTATAGTGAAAAGCTTAAGAGAATAGATGCCTTTACTCATCACCTCTAAATCGATGATATATGCGTATGTATGGGTTAAAAAATTGAGTTGCATATGTTTGCAACTTTAGTTTGTGTGTATTTCAACTTTGAAGAACCCAAAAAGCGAATGTCAAACAGTGTAGATTCTGATCAGACACCGAGTAACCCATAGTCAAAATTCAAATTGTTCTTACAATCGTATAAATGTTTTTGCAGGCACAATGTCCCAAAATCAAACAATTGACCTATGCACGCAGCGCTGATCTGAGTCAACATTAGTTTCAATGTCTACAGGGCGTTATTCTTTCCCGTTTAACCTTTTGAACCCTAGTCCCGCCTATAGGCGTCCTTTACAAACAGTGTACATGTGAATAGTACACTTGTCCTGTGCAAACAGTGAAGACCCAGATCAGAGGGCTCCGAAAGGAGCCCTCTGATCAGGGTCTTCACTGTTTGTGATAATGCCAAAAATGGACAAAAACAACCCTTAAAAGCCAAAAATGGACTAGACTAAAATCGAAACTGGAATTGTCCATTTAAAGTTTCAGGGAGGAAAGAGTTAAATGCAAACGCGTTGCAATAAAACGGAGAAAACGACAACGTTTCTGAAAATGTTGACGACTCATTTAAATTAGAGTGGCAAACAGTTTTAAGCCTGTTCAGACTCCGGGTAACCCGGCGTTTGATCTGGCTTCAAACTGGTTGCAATGGAAATAATAGTTTTAGCGTAAACGCTTTTACTGGAAATAAACCGGCTTCTCCACTGTAATGACTGGATCGTGAGAAAATGGACTTTAGTACATTGAGCGAAGTCATTAAAGGTTAGAATATAGAACATGTAAGCCATTCACACAATAAAGTCATATCAGTTTACTATATACAGTGGAGAAGAAGAAATTATTTCCCAATAAAGTTTAAATAGGGGATCTTACATGAGTGCTCATTATTTATCATTTTTTTAAATAAACGAGATGACTAAAATAATATGACGCGAGCCTTGGGAAGCGTCATATTAATTTTAGTCAACGAGTTTTTAAAAAAAAAAAAGATAAGTAATGATCACGAATGTTAGATTCTATTTATCACATAACAATTTTAAACACATATTAACAATAAAAACCGTATTTTGTAGCCTTTCTGTTATAAATTAATTTTAGTCAACTCGTTTATTATAAATGATAAGTAATGATCACGAATGTGAGATTATATTTATCACATAACAGTTTTAAACACATATTTAATCAATCGAAGCCATAGTTTGTAGTCTTTCTGTTTTTCAGCCAAAACCCGACGTTGTTTACGGTAACGTCATAGCAAATAAAGTCATTTGGTGTCCCGCTACATGCTTGTGTACGAAAAGGTTTGGCCGGAGTAAAAAAAAAATGATTTCACTAGTGGATTACGATATTTATATAATGGCTTTATTCCACTCTCAAGTTTATTCCAGACCTCAAGTTATGTAATAAGCATATATATGACATATTAAGGAGCAAGGGATAAAAATCAACCTAGTCGTAGCACCTTAGATGCGCTGTATTTTGACTGCATGGTTCAATGAAATACGGGGACTTTTTATTACACTTTTCATACAAATCAGCTGACTAGAAATGTATTTAACATTTCAAAATTATTTTGACGAGATTCGTTCGCTGCCAGGTTACTCACATGCGGCGTGGGTGGCGCACCCTGGTGACCAACAAACTAAATAAGTAGACAAGAGGTATTCGTGACTTGAATTTGACATACCCTTTTCAGATAAATTCATTATCTAGAGAGGGACAAGGTGAGATTATTAACCATCATATTGTACTTACCGCAACCTGGCCAGAATTTGCAAACAGTTTGGACCCAGATCAGACGCCGCGTAACGCGGCGTCTGATCTGGATCCAAACATTTTGACAAATGTGTCTATGTAAAATAAAAAAATAACTTTGAGAAATTCAAGCAGACGAAAATTTAGAAGCAGACGATTATTTCAGCGTCGGAAGGGTTATCATTGAATAGAAATTTTAACCGCCAGTATATCGTCTGCTTAAAATTGTCGTCTGCTTTATTATTTTCAAGGACTAAGAATTTAATTTATGGCTGAATGCATGTAACAAAAATGTGACGTGTGTTTTGACGTGATTTTCTTTGAAAAAGGCCCTTAGAGGTCGAAATATTAGAAAAGAGCAGTATATATATTAATATTAATTTAATTCCCTATCTGGAATATTGAAAAATTATTAAGAATTATCACCTTTAATTTTATGTCAATTTAAGTGAATAACGATTTCGATCTTCTTCAGACGCCAAATAGATCGGCAACTGATCTGGATCCAAACTTTTTCAATGGGCAATATTCAAACCAATACAATGTAGATGGCCCAGTGAACCAAACATGGTATTGGGGTGGTGGTGTTTCTGTTTTTTCTTTAATTTTGTTTTAAAATGTCATATCCATGTCATATATATGTCATATATTTCTCTGCTGTTACACCGTCTGCTTCGAAATTGTCGTCTGCTTAAGTTTTATATAATTATATTTTGGGCATTTAGACTAATTAAGGACATGGTACTACTATTCTAGGTTAGATAACTTACGTCTATATCTTCTATTTCTACTGACGTGGTTGTGTCCCTTTTCAACGGGTATATTTTCAGGCTGTCAGCTACACACATAAAGAACGTTAGTACTTGCCAATCCATTTGTCCTAATTGTGTCATGACATACTTTGGAGACCTTTTATACCTACGGTAAGAAAAGAAAACGGAAATCACTTTGTGCGTGGCTAGCACGGGAATAGCGTAAAGCTTAGGTAATATAATATAAAGTTTCGCGTTGAAATACTTATTAATCACGGCTTTTCTCTGTTCTATTTTTAGCACTTCCGGGGCAGACTGGGAAAAGTACATTTTACGTATGATGCTTAATTTAGTGCCGGGAAAGTCAGTGTTTCTGATTTGGCAATGAAACCGTGCTATAAGTAATGACAAAATCTAAGAAAGAAGTTTTCTTCAATGAAATTCTACTTTAGACTTCCGTTATTTAACGAATTCTCTGTGCTTTTTAACAGTCATGTGTTTTAAACTGTACATAACTTTGCTGATGTCATTTTCTTCATTCATTAACTCTTACAATATATCCTGCGGTGATATCGTCTGCTTCGAAATTGTCGTCTGCAAAACTTATTAAATTTAGATATATACATTTCTTAATTAGAGAAACCTAAAAACGTGTGTCAAACAGTTTGGATCCAGATCAGACGCCGCGTAACGCGGCGTCTGATCCAGATCTAAACTGTTTGCAACATCAAGAAAGTCGCGATCAGCAGGCAAAGGGTTAACCCATTACCCGTGGATCGCGACTTTACTAGTTTTTGCAAACAGTTTGAATCTAGATCAGACACCGCAACATCGCGGCGTCTGATATGGATTCAAACTGTTTGACATTCGACTTAAGGTTTCTTTAATCTTTAAATGATTTAATATAAAAATAGAACCCATTTTTCAGACGGCAATTTTAAAGCAGACGATATTTCGGCAGTAAGGGGCTCACCCCTACATTGCTGACTTCCACACGAAATCTTTCATTTTTAAAATAATGACCAGTGTAAATTGACTATTTCAGGTTTCGTCAAAAAGGAAGTAGAATATGGCAAACAGTGCAGACCCTGGTCAGAGGACTCTTAAATTTAAACCTTCTTGGCTGGAACTACACTACAAATGGTCATGATGTAAAGGCATATCTTCGTTTAACTCACAGTAAAAGTAAAACATTATCCTGCTTATCTACATTAAAAGCTCAGCAAGACAGTAGTTACCTCACATCCTTGAATGTTATCTGCTTCGAAATTGCGTTCAAGATCTTTATTCAGATCTAGATTTATGTATTAAACCCTTTCGGCGCCAAATTAATCGTTTACAAGGTTTTACCTCTTCATCGCTTGATTGCCGTCTGCTTCAATATTCTCGTTTACAATATCGTTTCAAAGTCGAATTCAACCACAGGTGCTTGTATTGTATGTTTGTTTCCCCTGTATATGTAGATCTAGATCGATTTAAAAAAAAATAAAAAAAATGTAGACTACGGTAGACCTTGTATATGTATTTTTTTTAATCGATCTAGATCTACATACACAGGGAAACAAACATACAATACAAGCACCTGTGGATTCAACGTATTGTGACTTGAGAAATGTCGATATGAGTGTCAAACAGTTTGGATCCTGATCAGGCGCCGCGTTTTCGCGGCGTCTGATCAGGATCCAAACTGTTTCAAAGTCGACTTTATGCGACTTCGGCACCGGAAGGGTTAATTAAAAAAAATAAAAAAATCGGACTATCAGATTGTTTGGATCTAGACCATGCAGAAACCGAGTTACATGACGTTATTCGGAGTCTGAATTGGGTCAAAACTGTTTGACATTCAATTTAATATTTCTTAAGACAAAAATCTTAAATTTCAAATTTGAAAAATAAAAGCAGACGACAATTATTTAAAGCTGATGTCGTCACCGGTAAATGGGTTAAATATGTACATGTATATAAAACGAGTCAAGACGGACAATGTAGGGCTATGACCCTCTCTACGGATCTTGATCCCCGGGAGTTTTGTGTAAAATGAACTAGGCCTAAATATCATGTCCTTGTTTCGTTTAGCAGCTTCCCTTTTTCAACTTTAACCCTTTCGGCGCCAAAGTCGCATTTATATACGAGGGGTGTTCAAATAGTTTTGATACTGGATCAATAACTTCAATATAATGAGCGCAAAATGCATGTGTGATATATAATTTTAAAGAGCAATTCTTCGCCTACACATTGGTATAATGCACGATAAGATCACATAACTCGATGAGTCACAAAATGAACCTAAATGACCCCTACTCAAGGACACTGGAACATAGCACTTTTCAGACATTATCTTTTGACGTAATAACTTCTTAAAGAGTACAATTTCCAGATTTCTTTTAGAAATATATCAGTTTATGTCTTAATTTTAATGTAAATAATATCTTATTTCTATTGAAAGGGTTCACTGTCTAAAATCTCATTTTTACAAAATCAACATTTCTTATTTTGCTAATGACGAAAGTGGACATGTTTTTTCAAACATTATGAAAATGTTCTAGATCAGCATATCTACATTTTGATTTTAAAACATGAAACCATTTTTCAATGGCTTCAATTATAGCCTGGTTTAATAATAAAAAAGAGTTTGTAGTTTCGCTAACTACTTTTATACATATCAGGAGATCATTTTTTTTATTATATTTTCAGTACGTGTTTAGAATAAGCTCTATTTTTGATATTTTATGTAATAATAACATTTAAAACTGTGAAGTGTTTGCATAATTGTCTTATTGTATTTGACAGAAAATTTCATAAACTTATTCAAAATAATAAAGCCGTAATAATAATTATAGTATCAAATTGCGTTTAGAAAATTAACTCAAATACACACAAAAAAGGTCCAGTGTCCTCGAGGAGGGATCATTTAGGTTCATGTTGGGGCTGATCGAGTAATGCGATCTTATCGTGCATGATATCACCGTGTCGGCAAAGAATGGCTCTTTAAAATGATATATCACACATGCTTTTTGCACTTATAATACTGAAGTTATTGATCCAGATCAAAACTTTTTGAACTACCCTTTTTTTTTGAAACGCAATCGAAACACAAACGCAATTCAATGACATGATCAAATATTCCCCGGCGTCTGATCTAGTACCAAAATGTTTGCATAGTACTTCATTGTTTTATCATAAACGCAATATTGGGAAAGAATGATGTCTTGTCTACTGTACCCCTCTCCTATAGTATGTCACTATACAAAACTAGGATGAATGGAAGACACTTCATATAATGGACACGTCGCCACAATGTCATGTTACTTGTGTTTCATGTTCTATTTTAACAAGAACATCAGAGGGTTGTCAACTTGATAGTGTATGATGGATACATAGTCTCGTGAGCATTTGTTGTAGATGGTCTCATCACTACTGTGGAGAAGATGGTATTATTTCCTGATAAACATGTTAATATTGACGTAACGTCAAAAGCTCATGCCCCCTTTGAAATATGCTCACATGACCGTTCATTTTGCCTTTCAAAGCATGTAAAGATTTAGTACAATACTAATGTTATATATCAAAATGAACATCCAAGATTGCTGAATGTCATGATGCATTCATATTTTAGAAATATACAAAACGCGATTAAAATGAGTCGTCATTACTAGTAATGATCAGTAAAAAATCCAATGTCCCATGTTACATTTTCATACAGATGTTTGTGAAGAAACGTACATGTTCCGTACAAACGCGGGTAATTGCATACATTTCATCTGCAGCGTTGACGGAACATCATTTCCAGATATAATGCACACAATTGTTTTAAAATTCTACATTAATGGAAGACAGCATGGAGGATAAATCAAAGTAAGAGAATATGTCCCATGCTCCCAAATAAGTGTAAGCACTGTTTTAATCAAATATCTGACATATAAATAATTTAATTTGTTCATTAATTCTTGTTGGCAAAATACACTTTTTGTCCTGTTTTGAAAATTAGTGTCGTTTTACCAAAAGCGCTTCAGATATTTCTGTAATCCGTGAAATGGATTGTCCATTCAAATGTCCCAAAGTAAGAAAACAACGTCATATTTACTTATTCCGAAAAACTGGCGCTGTTTTATTCAAATAATAATGAATTTTAGCAAAAAAATAGTCTGATAGAAAAAATACACTTTTTCTTGTGATTATTTTGATATATAAATTATTGTACGTTTCAATTTACTAATTTTGTAATTTACCAAACAAATTGTCCCTAAGAAATGTCCCAGACGCTGGTTTATATTTGTGTACATAACGTTGACGTTCGAATAATTAGACGTTTAAACATTTTTCGAGGTTGTGTTTGTTTGTAGTTGTTTATATCTAAAGGAAATTTGCAGATATAAAATAGAAACGTCCGCGTAAATTGAAAAAGAAACAAACTGGTATATTTGTAAAGAAAAGACCATCGCCGTGTCTCTACAGAACATCCAAAAGAACGCGTGTAAAAATATAAATAACAATAGTTTTTTATTGACTGGCTCTACGTACAACTCTAGATCCAACTTCGAGTGAATTTCAAATTATAAAACGTAGCAGCATAAACAAATATACGTTACCACATTGAAATTGCCGCAACTGATACTGGTCTGTATGAGTCCAGAAAACATGGCGCGTACCAATGAATTGTAAAGAATGTAGACCTTGATCATACGCCGCATATTCATACAGATGTTGACCTGAGTCTAGCCTGATTGTCATATCCTATCCTGTACTTTAAATAAAATGGATGGGCTCATTTACTGTATGCGCAACTGCTTGCAGTCAACAAACCAAACCCGGCTTTCCTCTTTTATTTCTTCAAAGTCTCGACAGCCTTTTCATTTTCCACTCCTCAAACACATTGAATATGACAGATGTACCTACTTGGGGTCGTGGGGAAAACCAACCGTACCATTATAGCCAATATTGATTTTTAATGGGGAAACTGGTGTCATAATCGACGTCACAAGTATTTGTTAAATTTACGTCATCAGTGAAAAGACCACGATAAATGGTACATGTATAGACGGTTCATTAGCCTGGTAGATCTATACTAGTGCAACTGTATTTCAACGTCATGTGTAACGCCGTGGGGCATGAGCTTTTGACGTTACGTCAATATGTTAACAACCTTATGTCTCTTGCAAATGAACCGTGTCATATAAAGCTGCATTACACAATTTTAACAAAGAAAGGTCTTATGAAAATAGAATTTATTTGTTAAATTTAAAACAAGATTATAAATTTCTTATTCGTAAAAAACGAAGAGCTTATAAATACAAGAAAGCAAGGGAGCTCGAGCAGTTGAAATTTTCTAAACCGCGTGAGTTTTGGAAATATTTTTCTACGCGTAAGAATGCTACTACAAACAGTGTAGATCTAGATCTCTCTGACTTTCACGACTACTTTTTAAATATGTTTAATGAGTTGAACGATGTAAAAATTGATGAAGCGGAGAATTTCAGCCAGACTCATGATTTTAATGAATGTAATCCTGTTTATTTTGAACTTGATCAACCAATAACGGTACAAGAAGTGACTTCTGCTATTAAAAAGTTAAAGCGAAATAAGGCATGTGCCAATAGCGATTTTTTGATAAATGAGTTTTTTATTGAAACTGCAGATATTATTGCTGGACACATTACAGATCTGTTTAATTTTGTTTTTAACAAGGGATATTTCCCATCAAAATGGTCAGAAGGATTTATTGTACCGTTACATAAAAAGGGAGATAAAAACGTGGTGTCTAATTATAGAGGTATAACTTTAATGAGCTGCTTTGGAAAATTATTTACAAGTGTTTTAAACTCAAGAGTCGTACAATTTTGTGATAACTATAACGTTATTTCTGATGCGCAGTTTGGATTCAGAAAAGGGCGCTCGACATTAGATGCCATGTTTTTATTGAAAAATATAATAGATCAAACTCTTAATAGTAAGGGTAGATTGTATTGTGCTTTTATCGATTTAAAAAGGGCATTTGACTCTATAAATAGAAATGCATTGTGGCTTAAATTGTATAAACAGGGTATTAGTGGTAAATTTCTTCGGATAATGCGTGCCATGTATGACTCTGTGAAATCATGTGTTAAACATTGTAATTCTCTTTCAGACTTTTTCGATATCTCGGTGGGCTTGAGACAAGGGGAGACAAATTCACCGATAATGTTCGCACTTTTAATTGAGGATCTTGAATTGTACATGCAGGATAGAGTTAACTGCGGACTTTCATTTTATGACTTGACTCTTGTACTCCTTCTTTTTGCAGATGACATGATCGTATTAGGGCATTCCACAGAAGATTTACAAATTAATTTGAATAATTTAGAAGAATACTGCGATAAATGGGGTTTAGAAGTTAATGTGAACAAAACAAAAATTGTCGTTTTTAGAAAAAGGGGCGGGCTATTGGAAAATGAAAAATGGTTGTATAAAAATGAAAATATAGAAATAGTTAATAATTTTAATTATTTGGGCGTAGTGTTTAATTATACTGGTACTTTTGTTTTAAACAATCAACTTGTTTATGGAAAAGCACTAAAGGCTATGAATGTATTGTTGTTAAATATTAAGAAGTTTGATATTAAGCCTAAATTATGTTTACAGTTGTTTGATGCTTTTGTGTCTTCAATTCTGAATTATGGATCGCCTATTTGGGGATTTACAAAGTCCAAAGATCTAGAACGTGTTCATTTGAAGTTTTGTAAAAGTATCTTAGGAGTAAAGCTTAGTTCTTGTAATAACGCAGTTTATGGAGAATTAGGTAGATTCCCGTTATATGTAAATAGATATGTAAATATTGTTAAGTATTGGTTAAAAATCCAATCTTCAGATAACATTATCATTAGACATGTATACCAGCGTACACTAGATGACTGTGAGAAGGGTATGAAAAACTGGGCTACGTGTGTAAAGAATTTGTTATCTGAATATGGATTCATGTATGCATGGCAGCAGCCTTTTCATGTTATAAATGACAAGGTTTTCCTTTCACTATTTAAGCAGAGAATACAAGATGCTTTTATTCAAAAATGGTTTGCAGATATAGGTAATAATAATAAGCTAATTTTATACAAGGAGTTGAAATTGTCATTTGGTTTTGAAGACTATTTAGATTTTGTTACTATAAGAGATAACCGTGTATTACTTTCTAAGATTCGAATCTCAGCTCATACTTTAAAAATTGAAACAGGCAGATATTCTAGAGACAGATTGGAAAGACATGAACGTATTTGTATATTTTGCGATAAAAGTGAAATTGAAGATGAATTTCATTTTGTACTAGCATGTCAGGCTTATAATCAAATAAGACGAACATATATCAAACCATATTTTTACAATAGACCTAGTATGTTTAAATTTCTTCAGTTATTGAACTCTTCAAAGGGTATAATTCATAGACTTTCTAAATATTTATCGGAAGCATTTAAGTTCAGAAAAAGTTTGATGTTATTGTAATGTTGTAAACTCATCCTCGAAATTCTTGAAATTCTTTATATTCTAAAATTCAACTACAACATTTCTTAGTATATGTTTATTTGATAGCTAGAAAAATAAGAAATACAGTGTATTAAGTGTTTGCATATATCTATCACATGTACCTATTAATATGTATTGTGAATTTATATTTGTATTGATGAGAAACTGTGTATAGTTTAAATCAATAAAATATCTATCTATCTATCTATCATGACAAAACCTGTCTATTGCATTGCAAACAGTGTATATCAAGACCAATCGCCGCGTCATAGACGCGGCGACTGGTCTTGATCTGCACTGTTCGACACCATCATGCACCTTAAGCATTTTACGTAGCTGTATTATATACGGTATTTGACAGTGTAGACCAAACTCAGATACAGAGCCTGGGATGTCAATGGCGCTGGGGAGTACAATGTTGCAATGCAGTAAGGCAGGTTTTGTCATGACACGGCTCAAACATGTAAATGTTTTGCGGGTTGCAATGCACTGAGATGAAAAATGGTCCTCTTTCAATGTATTAACATTTTGCTGCATTTCGTTTGACCTTCGTTTTGTTTAGATGGGGAAAAATAACATCGTCTCCACTTTGTTTGCTCTTTTTCCTTTTGAAATTCGACAAAACTACCTTTTAATCCTTACAGCTTCACAACTGAGTATACACTCGAAGATACGTTTTTCCCCCATTTGAATTATTTCACTGACAATGGCGCCAAAAGGAGACTCTGTAAACAGTTTGGCTCAAGATCAGACGCCGCGTTACGCACCGTCCGATAGAAATCTAAACTGTTTGACATTCAGACCAATGTTTCCTATATGTAAAAAGACGCATATTCTAAATTTTAAAAAGAATGAACAGAAATCTGAAGATTTCGGAAAAGTCCATAGCGCCGAAGAAATTAAGAAAAATCCGAAGATTTCTGAAAAATTCGGAGAAATGGTAGCCATGAAAAAGAAGAAAACACTATAGCAAATTTAGAAACTACTTTTGTAAAATCCATCTTATCGCATATTTGATCAGTAAGAGTTTATGCTATATAATATAACGTTAACGGAGTGTTCTGATATTTGATATTTGTTTAAGGAAAAGCCCATTGCTATTTACGCTATAATGTATATTTCACTATTATTAGCACATGGCTTGGAGCTCTCGACCAATCACGGGCCTCAAAAACTGTTGACTATATCGCGTAAATTTTAAAAACCATGGACTATTTAATATAGTCCACGTTTCTGTCATCTGAAGGTAATTGACATCAACTCCGAGCCAGCGACTGCAAAAACCTTTAGCCTGCTCTGTAGGCGTAACAATAAATAATCGAAAGATAAGTGAAATAAACAAAAGCTGAAGAAATACAGGAATTTCACAGTAACAATAATATATCTAGGTCTACACCGTCCCGCTAGACCTAGATATATGCATTTTTAGCTGTAGATGTGCAGTAGAGAAAACGTTATTCTTTCCAAATAGACGCGTTCACGCTAAAACTATTATTACGAGGGCAAACAGTTTGGAGCATGATCTGACATCGGGTAACCCGGCGTCTTATCAGGCTCCAGAGTATTTGCTGCTCGGATAAAAATAAAAAGTAAGAATTGTCAAAAAGGTGTAGTTTTCTATGTATTAGTGTTTTGCGTTTGCCTTTCGTTTGCGTTTAAACGGCAAAGAATAACGTTTTCTCCACTGTAAAAAAACGGGATCTAAATGCCTAGATTGTCTTTAAAAAAATTGTTGAGATCTGAGGGGAACGGCACACGCTTGATGACTTCATACATGTATTGTATTTTTTAAAATGAACAGTGATACCTAGACTTTAAAGACAATTGCTAATGAAATGTGCCTACATATAGTACTTCAATAAACTTCACATTGAAATAACCTTTCAAATTTTGTAAAACATTACAAATAAAATGAATTTTTTCGTTTGGAAACAAAAAGCAGAAACGAAAGGTCATGTCATTTCTTATTTTCCGCAAGCCCAAGCCAGTGCTAAATAGGTTATATCATGGTTGCGCGCGAATAAACATGCTTTAGGTCTCAAACTTCACATTGAAATAATCTTTCAATTTTCGTAAAATATTACAAATAAAATGACTTTTCGTCTGAAACAAAAAAAGCAGAAACGAAGTGTATTCTTATTTTTCTCGAGCCCAAGCCATGTGCTAAATAGGTTAGAGCATGTTAATTTCATACTACAGAATATAGTCCACTCGGCGCGTCCCGCGCCTCGTGGACTATATTCCGTAGTATGAAATAAACATGCTCTAACCTATACTTAAAATGTGAATGATGCTGGTACATGTACTCATTCAGACTAGACCACGTGATCAATTGACTAAAGTGATCTAAATGCTATTTTCACACCATATTAAGCCATGTAAAAGTGATGCGGAAACAATACAATTGATAATGTTCATTCATTTACGAATTCGTAACACAGGGGTTCTATTTCTGTAACTTGAGTAACAGTTTTTCCAACTGACAGTGTTCAAAAAGCCTATATCCGATATTTTAACCCCTCGACTGCCCCATCAAAAGTTCAAAGGTTATTTAAGAAATAATGAACTGAATTGTTTAAATTAAGTTCATTTCTTATATCAACATGATATTGCTGCAATTTCTAATATTAACCCTTTCCCTTATAGAAGCGACTTTTATATTCATTTTATTCATCCGCTGAAGAAAATAGTTCCAAATTATACCGTAATGAATATGTGTCATATTTAATACTTTCCTTATTCTAGCAGTTAATAGCTTAAAGCAGGCTGAAAGTAAAGCAGAATGCGCCTTAGGGCGCATTCTGCTTTACTTTCAACCTGCTTTAAGTAGTCACATATCTTTAATACTAGAAACAATGCTATCAGGTAAAGGGTTAAATGAACATTTTATTATTATGCATGTATGTTTAATCCATATTAAAGGTTGTTAACACGAATAATATGTACCCTGAAAGGAACAACCATGACGGCATTACTCAGGCAACACAACAAAATGATTCGCGGAGAGCAGATCCATAAGCCCCGCCACCCCTGCGAAATATATCCACAAGTCCCCTTGACAAATTGCGTCTATACGATTTAAACGTCATTTTGTTCAATGGAATTGAATGGGGCGAATGTAAATATATGCAAACCGATTTGATCCTGATCAGACTCTGTGTAACGCACCGTTTGATCAGGAGTCTACCTAGTTGACACTCATCTAAATATTTCTTCAAATTTCGTGAAATAAAAGAGGACGACTATTGTTTAAAATTGATGACATCATAGCATTTAAGCGGTTAAAATACTACAATGTATACTTTCTTGGAGCTCCTTGACCTTCAGCACGCTAAAACTGTGTCGTGTGCAAACAAATCGTTTGGAATAATTTATCTTCATTTTCTTTCGGATAATATCAAAAGAGTGTCTAACAGTTTGGATCCAGATGAGACACCGAAATACCCGGCGTCACATCAGGACCCAAACTATTTGCTACAGTAACCACAGATTCGCCCGTAGCACACAGTCGGTCACAAGTTAAATCATCGTAAAGAGCAACATTTATGAATGAAGCAATAGGACAGACATGGAAGTTATTTTTGGTTTAAGTCCGATAAACCTAGAAATATACAATTGGGTAAACTGTTTTCTTTTCCCGTTTAAACGAAACTACACAAAATGACTACACAGAAAGACAGCAATAAAAACGTTTTGACCATTATGTTTATACGCCCGTCTTCAGACGGGATGTATTATGTTAGGGGGCTGTCTGTCCGTCCGTCCGTGAACTTTTGCTTGCCCGCTCTCTAACTCAAATAAATGTATTCCAATCATTGTGAAACTTGGTCAGAATGTATATATTTATGTCTACTATGTCTCGGCCAGGTTTGATAATCAGCAAGATCACCTTATACTTTCAAAAGTTATGCCCCTTTAATTGTAAAAAATGGGCACTTTTGTTAGTTTTGACTTGTCCTCTCTCTTACTTAACCAAATTAACTCCAATCCTTTTGAAACTTAGTCAGCATGTAAATGACTACAGTGTCTCGATCAATTTCGATAACCATCAAGATTGCCCAAGACATTCAATAGATATTGTTTTTGAAAGGTTACTTGTCATCTCTCTAAATCAATCAAATTTGAAACTTAGTCAGAATGTATATGACCACAATGCTTCGGTGAAGTTTGATAACCAGCAATATTGCCTTAGATACTCAAGAGTTATCCTCCTTTTATTGACAAAAATGGGCATTTTTGTAGAAAGGCAACATCTTTTTATTCATCTGTTTAATTCCTTTCATATTTAATTTTTTATCTATCTGTTTAATTCCTTACCATCATTGCTCACATCTGACCAATCTAAAACTCATAAAGAGTATGGAGGCACCTGTAAATTTACTCACTCTCACTCTGTCTTAGTCTCCAGAGACTTTCCTTCTTGAATAACCTCCCACAATATTTAAGAGACATCACTGACAATATGAGGTTTGAACAGTCCACAAGAAACATCTTTTAACTATAATATAAAGTTTTTGAGGTGCAGTATTTTCAGTATTATAAGTATGATTCTTCTTGATGGTAATGTTTCAGTGAATTGCATTCATTGAGACAGGACCATTGGGAAATCATTTTACCGTGTAATCTTATTTACGCAAACTTACATGACTTTGTGTATGTTTCTTAATATATATTTACAGATTAATATATTAATTTTTTATGAAACCAGCTCTATTTTATATCAAAATGTCATATCTTGTATGTGACAGATTTGTTGAATTTTTATTTATTCAATTCTTTTTAAAATCTGGGTAATGTTCTGTTTCTTCTAGGACCTTTTAAATTATCTCAACACGGCATATATGTGCAATAGCATCCGTTTATGGTCATTTAATTCATTGAGTGTAATGCATATAATTGTTCTTATGTAAGTAACAACTAGTTTGTGATAAGAAATCTACATATACGATATGTATATTTCAAGTATAATTCATAATTTAACTAATGCAATAATGTGATATTTTCATAAACTATGTGATATTGAAAACTTGCTTAATATTTTCATACCATTAAATTGTTATTTTGTTTATGTAATCAATGCATGACTTTCATGGATCTGCCACTAGTATCGGGGACCACAATGGAAATAAGGGAAACTACTTTTTCCCTTTTTGTGCAATCCTTGGTATTGGTGAGCATATCATGTGCATTTTCATGTATATACATTATTTGTTATAGTTTTCATTATATGTGTATGCATTTGTATTGCCATGTTATGCCACTATTGCCAAAATAAAATCAACCAATCAAAAATCAATCAATCAATCTACTTTGCCGCAGTTCTGGAGCTAAATTGTCATAGAGAATCTTTTTCTGTTTGTTGGACCGAGATTATCCCAATTGCCAAAACTAACAGGAAGACAGGTCGGTGGTTTTGATCCCATTAGCTGCTTCGCACGAATGGGATTAGCCAAATTTCTCTTACTGAAATCATCATCATCTTATCTTGTCATCCCTCATCGGCGCTATTTGACATATTTTGTGTCGCAGTGCCGTAAAACCAACTCATCCACCCATCTATGTCTGTCTATTAGTCTCAATTGTTTCAAAGAGGTAAAATATGAAGTTTTTATTTCTTGATTTTCACCAAGCTATCGTCTACTGAAATCCTCGATTTAACTCACTCCTTTGTTTGTTTTCAGTAATATGAATAAAGTATTACACATTCAACCCTTGCGACGAGTACAATCGTCAGACAGGATTCATCTAATCAGGGTCTGCACAAGGGCTGAATGAGTTAGGTGACAGTTTAGAGCCTGGTCAGTATTCATGTGTCATAATGGTCTGTATCTGACCTTTGAATAAATCATTTGGGGTGACATTTATAAGTTATGGTAGCATAATGCACCATCAAATTAATCCTTTCACCCCAAAACTGTTTGGAAGTTTGTTACTCCATTACCGCTATATATACAATGGAGAATCTGTTATTCTTTCCCGTTTAAACGCAAACGTACGCAAACGCAAAGCACTAAAACGTAGAAAAGAACAACTTTTGGACAATTCTGATATTTCATGTTTATCATGGTGGCAAACAGTTTGGAGCCTGATCAGACGCCGGGTTACCCGGCGTCTGATCTGGCTCCAAACTGTTTGCACTGCAAATAATAGTTTTAACGTAAACGCGTTTATTGGGAAAGAATAACAGATTCTCCACTGTAAATAGTCGTCTGATCCAATATTGTCGTCTGCAATACCATTTCAAATTTAGATTTAAGGTAGAATTACTGATACCATTTCGAAACAAGTGTCAAACAGTTTGAATCCTGATTAGACACCGCTTTTATGTGGCGTAATATCTTGCAAAGTCGACATTAGTGGACTACGGCAAAAAAGGGCGTACAACATAGAGCAGGGAAGATAACCTTTACTTGTATTTAATGAGTGAAATTTTACGAGTTATCCTTCGTGCTAGGTTAATATTTCGCAATATTTGTGCACTTACAGACATTAATACTGTCCATTCAATGATTCCTCCCTATTCTTCACACTAGGCGTGAAAGTAACTGTAAAAGCATGAAAACTGTGGGATATCCATCTCATTTTGTCTAGAGAGGCCCTGACATATACTCAAATTCAATACATTTTTCAGACGGGCCTCATATGAGACGCTTTACTGATTCATAACAGAGACAGTTTTACAGGTATAGATGGCTCGCATGCTTGTTTGCAAACCTTTTACCTCACTAGGTCTAGTGTTACAACCAAAGGTAGGAAAAGTAATGTCTTTAAAAACATTACTTTGCCTACCTTGGGTGGTTAAACCAAGTCCCGTAAAAAGTTGAGGAGCATGCTATGTACAAAGGTCTAGGCAAATAATCTCATGTTATCCCTGAAACACATACAGGGTCCAAGGTTATAAACTTTTTCAATTGAGTCTAAAGTCGTTCTCAAGCATTTGATTGGTCAGATTTGAGCCTAGGCTCAAATCTGGCCAATCAAATGCTTGAGAACACACTCGGACTCAGCACAAACGTTTTATAACCTTGGAGCCAAGCCTCTATTCTCTACACTTTCAACTTAACCAAAAGTTCACACCTTTCAGACCTTAAACTTCCTAAGTTTTTATTTGTTCGTTTGTTTTACCAAATCATAAACTGAAATAAATCTTTGTAACGTTTAGTTTTGTATTCCGTAAACTTAACCATAATGCCAAAATTTGCACATGTATTTTGGTCATTTGAATACATGTAAGTTATGTATTACTTGTTTTCTTATCCATGCTTACATATAGCATATTATGTTATAATATGTGTATATTGTCGTATGTGAAAATTATGAAATAAATACTGTTTGACCCATTCCTCCATAGCTGCTAAGCATGTGTCTGGTTTTGAAAATATTTGGTCACTTAAGACAGTTGAAAGTAAAACAGAATGCTTTGGGGCATAGCAACTGACTATGCATGATTTGAGACGACCATTTTGCAGCAGACTATAATTTAGCGTGATACAGTGGAGAATCTGTTATTCTTTCCCAATAAACGCGTTTACGCTAAAACTATTTTTTCCAATACAAACAGTTTGGAGCCAGATCAGACGCCGGGTTACCCGGCGTCTGATCAGGCTCCAAACTGTTTGCCAATCAGCTTAATATCAATAGTCAGAATTGTCAAGAAATTCTTATTTTCTACGTTTTAGTGTTTTGCGTTTGCGTACGTTTGCGTTTAAACGGGAAAGAATAACAGATTCTCCACTGTACATGTATATGGGTTGATAGGGTAAACATACTGATAACACGTGTGTCGTGGAGAATAACGTCCCTGTCCTCCAGCATACAGAATGTAATTACTATGTAAACGAGTGGCTAGGATATCGGCATAATTTCACATGAAAGGTAATTCACAATTTGGCTTTTGAAATGTATTTTTAACCCTACATTGTTCCACTTCACTTAGGTGAATTAAATGGGTACCTGAGAGAATATGATATAATTCAGTTGATAGACGCTTTAATTTTCTGTTTAACCCTTTCCCCAAAAGAAGTGCCTTTTATTATTATTATTATTATACCAGATTTATATAGCGCTCTTTTCACACAGGGAATGTGCGTTCAAAAGCGCTTTACATGAAATAACACATATGTACCTATAAATCGTGAAAAGACAAAATAACTACAATTAGATCTGAAATAAAACATGAATAAACATAAAAAGGACAGTCCCCCAAAACGGCGATCACATTACCCCCATCAATCAGCAATGAACCGACCGGCTAAGTATTGCTGACTGATATAAATAATGGTAGAGCACCCAATGCAGGCCATCGACAAAACACAAATAACTATAATTAGATCTAAAATAAATAAGAATAAACATACAAAAGACAGCCCCCAAAACGGCAATCACAGCGCATGAAATGTATTCCTTCACTGAAGAAAATAGTTCCAATTACATGTACCAACATATAATTCCGTTACGCAGAATAGTGGACACGCAGGTGGCCCACTTGCTCTCATTTTCGAGCATTAAAATAAGAAGGGCATTTTTACATAACTTGTAATAACTTTTTTTTCTGGACAGATATCGTTCCTGTGCAAACGGCCTGTGTTAGCTTAAACATTTTCCTTTATGATGAAATTTGTTTTGAAAAAATATTTTAATAAGATTTTGGTCCTTTTTTAAGTTTAAAAAGACACCTCTAAATCACATTAAACAAAGAGTAAAATGCTGAAAATAAGCCTCGACGCGGATAATATAACACGACCTTGTGCATTTATACAAATCGATATCAATTCTGTGCAAACGGGCTCGTATACTTGACTATTTTTTCTTTCTTTTGATATAAATTTAAGAATTGTAAGTTAATGTTAATTTGGTCCTTTTTCAAATTGAAAATAAAATTAATATGTTCAAAGAGTCGTCGGGAGTTTCCGTAAATACCGAGCGGTAAGAGCCGAACATTGACGGGCACGCAAGCTAGCGTAAGACAGTTTATCGATAATCTATCGGTGTCCACTATTCTGCCTAACGTATATCCTAGCAAATGGTAGCTTAAAGCAGGTTGAAAGTAAAGCAGAATGCGCCTTAAGGCGCATTCTGCTTTACTTTCAACTTGCGTTCAGGGCTCACTTGCCTTCAAAACTAGAAACAGTCCATGGGATAAAGAGTTAAACATTCTACAAATCCCATTCCTATATATGTGGACAATACACGGGCCTTTAATAGCTGTTGTACATGTACAATTTAAGTACTTGGGCCTAGAGATAAGCGTTCTGAGTAGACCCGGTTTGGTTTAAACACAGTTTATCTCTATACTTTAAATGCATTACACAGATATGCATTTAGGATTAAGAAAATGTCTTAACCTGTTTTCATCTAGTGTAAAAACGCAGTATGAATCTGCACTATTTGCTATCTCATTGACAAATAGTCTGGAGCCAGATCAGACGCCGGGTTTCCCTGCGTCTGATCTGGCTCCAAACTGTTTGCAATGTGCAGTTAGTTTTGCACAAATGGGACAGACTTGCGCATTTCCATTGCTTTTGTATCACAAGACTTTTTCCATAATAGTTTCCTTAATACAATTTAACAATATAATAATTAACAATATAGAAACTTACAGGCAAGTTATAAAAAATATAGATAAACAGGTAGATCTAGATCTACCTACGAAATACCGGCAGTGACATTTTCACTGTAAGATTGTCTCACTTATAATTCATTTCTACGAGTTTGTTTGGATAAAATTGGAGAGATAAACTAATTCTAAAACGCATATGATAGCAGGCGTCCATATGTAGAATCTAGATATACAAAAATGTAGTACATGTACATGTATATATACCGTTGCACAATTGTATGGGTTGACATGTTTTGTATCATTTGAATGCCTATTTTCAAGTAAAACAAACTGCACCGTCACTAGAATATCTCGAATCACCACTTTGATGTCAAGGATGAAACTTTATAACGTCATACGTATCACGTGACTAAATGTTGAGTGAAATTGAGTAAATGAGAAATCGAGATACATGTATTAAGAAATCAAGCAACCTTTTAGTCAAAATGTCCATTATGTGACTTTGAAACCCCCCCTAGCAGACAACCATTTTAATATGACGATAATGCAGCCGCGAAAAGGTTGATAATAACTGTCTTGTTCGGGGAAGAGCGACAATGGGTGGTTGTAAGGAGGGGAGCGTTGTTCAGATGACCGCTGTAGGGACCGTAGAAGGGGCCGCTTTTTTCTGTTTAATCCACTTCTCCATACCGATCACATGTGTATGAGTCTCTCGCTTGCATCACTGTAGCGCGGTCAAATAATGTACACTGCTCCCTCTCTACAACGACTACAAATGGGGAAAACAGATTATGTGCCAGTTGTTCGGATTGAATCGTTATAGGAAGGGAAAATAAAGAATTTGCTAACATTTGCAAACAGCTTGAATCCAGATCAGACGTCGCGTAAAGCGTCGTCTATTCTGGATTCAAGCTGTTTGCCAATGTAAGTTAATTTCCATTCCTATAACAACTCCCTCCGAACAACACACGCACTCTTTGACTCCGATTGGGTGTTATTGTAGAGAGGGAACAGTGTAGAGTTTTCCAAATAATAGGGGTTTACCAGTCTCTTAACTCTTTAAATCTCGGCGACGAGTAAACTCATCATTTACAAACAGGGTACCAATGAAGAATACACTTGTCCTATGCAAACAGTGAAGACCAAAGTCAGAGGGGCTTATCAATTTCTGCACTGTTTTCCAATTTTGCAATAGTTTGCAGAAAACAATCCCAAATAGACATAAACGGACGAGACTAAATTTAGAATTTGAATTGTCCGTTATATGCTAAATAGTAGTTCAAAACAATTTGGAATGGAAACATTAGTTTTAGCGTATCCGCGTTTATTGGGAAATAATAACGTCTGAATGGTAAACATCTGTGTGTGTGAGCTCTGAAAACAAATTCGATTTAAAGTGACTTTTTGAGTGAGGATCGGAATAAAATTTGATTTTATTGGACTATTTGTGAACAAAGAGTGTTTGTGATAGCCTAAATGGGAAAAACAAAGCGGAAAAACAGTAGTAAAAGCGAAGAATCTAAAACAACGAAAGGAAACAAAGAGCAGAAAACGGCGGGAACGGCGGGAACGGAATGTTATAATGCGGTAGGTGATTCGACGTTTACAATTTCACCTGATCGATTGCACATGCAGCACGAGCCATCTATGATATCTCTATTATCTGACGCACGGAGTGTTTTCGATAACCCAATAATGGACAATCAAATGAATGTTTTTCAACAAAGCAATGGACACTGCTATACCGGAAGTAACTCCCAGAATGTAAACATGGCAAATATGGGTCAGGTCACGCCCCCTAATGTAAATATAAACAATGCACTGTACAGAGGACAGGCTGTGTATACTGGAGGTCCTAATATGTCGACGCCAGCTAACTATGTACAGCAACCTAGTGTTTCAAATGCAGATCTGATGGCTTTTATGAAATCACAATTTGATGACATAGGTAAAAGACTAGAAAAGATAGACGTATTAGAGAAAAAGATAAATGAAGTGGACTCGAAATTGTGTACCCTGTGGAAAGACATGGATAAACGTGTTACGAACAATTCAGAGGCTTTAACATCTGCGACAGAGAGGGCAGACGTTAATGAATTTCAACTTGGAAAAACGAGAGAGGAAGTACAAAATCTCTGTGAGCAGAACAAACAGTTGAAGGAATCATTATCTGATATACAGGCCAAGGCAATGATGAACAACTTAATAATCGGCGGGTTAAGGGAACCTGAGAGCGAAACTGAAAGGGGGTTAGAAGAAACCGTGACGTCATTTCTAAAGGACACATTGAAAATGGAAGAAGATAGGGTAGAGGACATACAGTTCGAAAGGCTGCACCGGATAGGAATTAAACGACATGGCAAAGCAAGAAATGTGGTAGCCGTGTTTAAACAGAAAAGGGACAAGGGTTATGTTAAGTCGTTGAGAAATAATCTTCAAGACACCGGCTGTTACATGCACGATCAGTACCCTCAGGCGATTGTGAACCAGCGGAAATTACTCCTCCCAATTATGAAAAAGGCAAGAGACGCAGGTAAAGAATCATACATTAAGTACAATAAACTGATAGTGGACGGTAGGGTCTACACTGATGGCCCATATGGAAAGGTATAGGAGTCATGTGAGAGTAGTGTTTCGATAGCAACTTGGAATTGTAACGGGTTAACGAGAGACAAATTAGCCGATGATGAGTTCTGTAACATTTTAGGTAAACACGATATCATTTGTTTATTAGAGTCGTGGACTGGAGAACACAGTGACGTAGATATAGAGGGATATCATACGTATAATCTTTACAGAAAATTTCAACACAGAAATGCGAGGCGCAATAGTGGAGGTATTGTAATATACGTAAGAGAAGTAATTTCATCGGGTGTTGAACTTGTTAGGAATCACCATGATACCATTATATGGATTAAACTTAGAAGTGATTATTTCTGTATGGAAAAAGATGCTTACATAGGAATGGTGTATATTTGGGGGAATAATTCACCAGCTTACGAGGTAATAAATTGTGATCTTTTTAATATTTTGGAAACTGATGTAAATCATTTTGACAGCATTGGGACTGTAATGGTAATTGGAGATTTCAATGGCAGGACAGGTACAAAATTAGATTATATTGGGTGTGATGCAGTTATTGAGACTATAGATAGTGAGGACTATATATCAGACATACCCCTCGGGAGGGCCTCAATGGACAAGCAGTCTAATTCACAAGGGGTGCAAATACTTGACTTATGCAAATCAACAGCGCTAAGAATTTGTAACGGTAGACTTGAAAGCACGGGTGGATATACATATTTCAATAGAATGGGGAATACAGTCATAGATTATCTTCTGTGTGCAGACTATAATTTCGACAGTATTGAATCCTTTGAGATAAATGACTTTAATGTATTCTCCGATCATGCTATGCTGCAATTTTCTATGCGGGTAAATAAGGTAGATACTTACTGTGAAGATCATACACCTGAGAGTAAAATCACGTGGGACAGCCGAAAAGTGGACCAGCTTAGAAATGGCCTAATTGCACGACTCCCTGATCTGAACCATTTAATGCAGAGTGATTACACGTCGAATAATGAGTGTGTTAATGAAACTGTGAATAAATTTGTGAAGATAATCAATGAAACTGCGCAACCTTTATTTAAACATGATATGCATAAAAGGGATAATAAATATATTAAATGTGTAAAGAAATCCCCATTCAAAGAAGCGGATTGGTTTGACAGTGAATGTAGGAGTAAGAAACGAGACTATGTCAACGCTTTAAACGACTACAATGGTCTTAAAAGTGCAGAAAATAGACAAATCTTATGTGATAAGAAACGAGTGTATAAATTATGTACAAACAGAAAGAAGAGAGAATATAAAAGAAAAAGAGGGAGAGAGATAGAGAAGCTAAAGACGAAAAAACCTAGAGATTTCTGGAGATTCTTTACAAAACGAAAGTGTGTTAAAGGACAGGATATAACCATCAATCAATTTTTTGATTATTTTAAAAACTTAAGTGAGGAAATTAATATTGTGTCCGATGCTGAAGCTGAGGAGTTTTGTAGCAGAGATCAAAGCGCTGAAGATACAGTTTTTGAGGAACTAGACGAGCCTTTTACAATCACAGAAATAATGAGCGCGATAAAGACGTTAAAGAGAGGGAAGGCTTATTCTCACGATGAGATTATAAATGAGTACTTTATAGAGGCCGGGGACATATTAGGAGCACATTTGACAGACTTGTTTAATATGGTATACTCAAGCGGCATATTTCCAAGCTCTTGGATGGAGGGCATTATTATACCTATATATAAGAAAGGTGATGCTAATGAAGCGCAAAATTATAGAGGAATAACTCTTATGAGCTGTGTTGCAAAGTTATTTATGTCGGTATTAAACAATCGTTTGAGAATATGGAGTGAAGAATATGAAAAGGTACCGGACGCTCAATTTGGTTTCAAAAAGGGGTATTCCACAACTGACGCAATTTTTAGTTTACATTGTGTAATTGATAAGATAATTAGTCAACCTGGTAAAAGGTTATATTGTTCGTTTATTGATATGAAAAAGTGTTTTGATAGCGTAAACCGTAATGCGCTATGGTACAAATTAAACAAACTTGGTATAAAAGGGAAACTGTTACAAATATTTCGTTCTATGTATAGAGATGTTAAGTGTAGAGTGAGACATATGAGCACCTATTCAGAACTCATGGACATAGCGGTAGGTCTGAAACAAGGTGATGTGTGCTCTCCCATATTGTATTCTCTGTTTGTTGAGGACCTAGAACTTTACCTTAGCAACAAGGGAAGTAATGGGGTTAACATACAAGAGTTATCGTTATTACTTTTTCTATATGCAGACGATTTAGTGCTGCTGGGCGAAACAGTAGAAGACTTACAACTCAGTTTAAATAATCTGAAATCCTATTGTGATCGTTGGGGGCTAACTGTAAATACTGAAAAGACTAAAGTGTTGGTGTTCCGTAAGAGGGGACGACTAAAACCGCACGAGGCATGGACATACAATGGCGAGGATATTGACGTTGTTGAAGACTTTAATTACCTTGGTGCAGTGTTTAATTACAGTGGCTCATTCACTCGAAATCAACAATTACTCGTGGGTAAAGGGCTGAAAGCCATGAACGTACTGTTATACAACACAAAGGAGTTTAACTTTACATTGAAAACGATGTGTCAGTTATTCGATGCTTTTGTAACATCAATTTTAAATTATGCATCTGAAGTGTGTGGCTTTAATAATATGAAAGACTTAGAAAGACTTCATCTAAAGTTCTGTAAACGTATATTGGGTGTAAAATTATCAACAAGTAATGCAGGTGTTTATGGGGATTTAGGCAGATTTCCCTTATATATTGGTAGAAATATGAGAATATTGAAATATTGGTTTAAGGTTATGTATACTAACAATAATATCATTAAATGTTTATATACAAGTCTTATTGAAGATATGAATAGGGGTTATTTGAACTGGGCATCAAAAGTGAAAAATATGCTGAGTACATATGGATTTTTAAATGTATGGGAATACCCTGATAGTGTTGACATAAGGCAGTTTAGTAATGTATTTAAACAACGCATGATAGACTGTTTTATCCAAGGGTGGTCAGGAGATATTCAAACTAATCGTGTCCTAACTTTATATAAAGAGATCAAGGTTGTATTTGAGTATGAACCATACCTAGACTTGTGTACAAACATTAGTTACAGAAAAGTGTTGACACAAATGCGACTTTCTGCACATAGACTTCATATACAGACAGGAAGATACGGAAGAATAAGAACTGAGAGAAATGAGAGACTGTGCAATATTTGTGAAAACGGTGACATTGAGGATGAATATCATTTCATTTTTAAATGTGATCCTTATAAGAATATAAGGAGAAGATATATAGATGACTACTATAGAACTAGACCAAGTGTGTACAAATTGTGTGAGCTTTTACAATCTAAAAACTGTGACATTATCAACAAACTTGGTTGCTACATAAAATGCGCCATGAAGATAAGGACGAATTTAACTAACGATGTATATCAATAAATATATACTCTCACATGCATGCTAGATATGAATCATATTATTGATTTTGACTTAATATGTGTATAGTTATGTATGGACGATAAACGTCATGTTTAAGTCCAAAAGAAATAAAATATTGTTCTGTTCTGTTCTGTTCTTAGATGGATCATAAATCTTTCATTGAGCTAGGTCCGTATCTAGCTATTCCAGGGCTGCCATTTCCCCGGATTTTTCCTAAATCTCCGGATTTTTTCCCAGTTCATGGTACCTTAAAGCAGGCTGAAAGTATCTTAGGATTTTTCATGTCAATTTATGGCAGCCCTGCTATTCCATTATCGTATTCTGTTCTGAATGACAGTTGAATATTGAACGGCATGGGACTACATGAAAATTTAGCACGTTTAACGATAAACAATAATCGATTCCATACCAATTTGTTTAAAATGCGGGGCAGTGTTGAGGAATCAATTAAAAAAATATCATTTTTCTCTATTCTTATGGTTTTCTGTCAAAATTGACGGGATCACTTAAGACTTGGGACCGTGTGACCTTGATATATTCATTCTTTAGGGTTAACAACAATATATACAGTGAATTCCTGGATTTCTGACCACTAAAAGAAAAGTATTGCTCCTAGGATTAAGACAGGCGCTTGCTTAAAGTTGGTTGGAAATAAAGCAGAAGCTCATTTAGGAGCTTTCTGCTTTATTTCCAACCTGCTTTAAGCGGCAACCTGCATATATGCATTAACGACCCTTTTGTTTAATCGGTCTTTGTATCGGACCACTATTGTAATAACGCCGGTCTTTTGTACACCTCAGGTAAATATTGATCCGGGGTATTAGCATAGCCAATAGCCTAATATAGAATTACTAGCAACTAAACGGGTCGGGTATGAACTCGTTGTTGAAAGCGACGTGGCCGGGTATTGTGTGTAGGAAATAAAGCTTTATATAGGATTCAACAAGCCCGTCTATTCAGACATGCCAGAATTGTGTTAGGGTGTATAAAAAGACATTATAAGAAGTACTACTTATACGCCACGTGTTCATGGAGTTTTGAAAAATCACCGGTTGGAATAAATTTTACTGTTACAGATAAAGGTAATTTGTCGATACGATAATTAAAATATAAGTGTTTTTGAATTTATATTTGGCTATTTCCTAAAGACATTTGTCTATTCTAGCGTTATGCGTTGATAATGGTTTTTCAACTATACAGTAAAACATAGATAATGCGACATCTCAGTTTTGGGCTTATTTTCGGGCAGATGGTTGCTTTAAACAGTGTGAAAGCTAAGCAGAGCGATCAATAAGGAATCGTCTGCTCAGCATTTACTTAATTTATAATTGTTCCTTGTTCTGAGCGCAATCAATGTCTTCTATTTAATGTTTGTTATACCGGGTATTTACTTTATATCATGTTCTGTGTGTATGTGTATCGGCGACCTTTTATCAAACAGTGCCGAATGTTTACCCTTTCTTAGTTTCTATGCTGGCAACCAACATACATGTACATGTATGTAGTTGCGAAAATAGTGTAGACCTTGACCAGATGCCGAGATGGGTCCTTAAGGAACCATCTGATCAGGGTCTGAACCGTTTGTTTTACCCACATTTCTCTATCGTTTTATTTTTTGATAAAACAGTTGTCAAGATAAAAATAAACGGGTACTGTGTGACTGTCTATGTCTATGCAGTATGGTCTTCAAGTTATCGGAAGTTAAATAAATGTAAACGCAGTCCTAAATGATTCATTACTATTCTTTATCTACCGTAAGATCTCTCTTAAAAATAAGTCGTTGTGGGACTTTAACATAGGCGGCAGCTTAGTGTAAGGCGAAAGTAAAACTGATTTTTTCAGTGGCTTTCTTCACTGTGTTTGACTTTCAGTCTTTTTGCCTGAAAGGGTCCCAATCTTCCTCACTGACTGGTGGCTAAAAATAGTTTGTTACATAGTAGATCTAGATCGATTCACCCTTTAACTTTTTTTGGTTTGCTTCTAGTTATGAAGATATGTGACCACTTATGACAGGTTCAAAGTAATCCAGACGGACCAGAGTGCACACATGGTGTGTCTTGCTTTACTTATAGCCTGCCTTAAGCTACCTCTGCTATGATTGTAGAGCACATAATAATACGATGTGTCTGCTCATAATATGTCTGTGAGCAGTATTTGAACCAAAACAGAAGCCATTACATGGGGACTGATCAGGTCCTCAACTGTTGTGTCTAGGGCGTTAATTATGTTTTGATTCGTACTGTATCCATATTTGTATATAATGTTTATAGTATGTAAAATGTACAAATAGTATTCAAGAATAGTATTCAAACAGTCCATTGTATCAAATGACCTATATTTACACGGCTGTGATTTTGTAACCGAGTCTGAATGCTTGAAGCTAAGTGAAAGTGAAGTAGAAAGTTTCCTTAGAAGCTTTCAGCTCGTCTTTCAATTTGCTTTTAAGCTGGCGCATGTATTTACTATAGTTGGACAAGAGCGTGTTTGTTTTTGTTATGGTAAAAAATGTGTTGACCTACTGTGTAACCTGATATTGTCACATGTGTGACACAAAACAGCACGTGGTCTCGTGACTATATCTCGATATTCTGCCAATTGAGGTTTGTGACATCAAAATTGTTAGTAACATATATGTCCTTTATATATTGGTACACTTAATTGCACTTACTTGTCATGTGGATTTCTGTCCTAAATCACTTTATTCCAAACTGATAGCGCCAGACATAATTGTTGTATTCGGCTCCCAGTCAAAACAGAAGGAAAGACTAATACTTGATGCCGAGCTGCGCAAAAGGTTGCGCAGGACTTGCATTTAGAGTCGCACTATATAATCCATATTTGGCATCTATACTATTACTATCGGTGTCTCAAGCGTTGATTGGTTGTTAAATTCAAGCGCGAAAATAGCACCAATCAATGAGTTTGGGACAGGACAGGAATGTGATGACGCCACACGGTCATTGACTGGGCGTTTGGACTTATTGATTTTTATGAGTGAAACGGGCAGTATGCTCGATTCGCATGTGTTCATGGTGACGACTGTCGCTCTATGCAAGACTTAACCCTTACTATGCCGATTATGTAAACTGACTATTCCAGATTCTGGAATGATGTCCAGTTACCTAATCGACTATTTATTGTTCTGAACCCCTACTGCAAGTATTGAAGACCTAAATAAGTGGGATCCATCATGATCCCTCTGATCTGGGTCTATACTATTTGCGCAGATAGAATATACTTGTTCACGCACAGTAAGGGTTAAATCGTGTTTGTTTTTGTATCATTCGTAAATAACTTATGCAGATCTAGGCCTGGGTCAAATATTCTGCACGCGGTGAACAATTGTTATGACTGATTCAAGCGATTCGGGTCCATTAATGACGCCAAGTAACTCGGCGTTTCACTTGGGCCTTAATTGTGTGAAAGACTGCCTCCTTCTCTCCCTCTATACGTTAGTATTCTAAAACAAATAAAAAATGAATCGATGTTTTTGATACCACCCTCGAGATATTTTCGAAATTACTTCATGTAAAATAATTCTGGCTAAAAGTTCGTAGATCTAGATCTACATATCAAATTTGACCTTGTATTATATGTTATATTGTAAATATTTATGTATTATGACGAGAAACTGTATAGTTTAAGTCAAATAAACGTTCTTCTTCTTCTTCTTCTTTTTACATGCTGGGTAATTATTTCGTCTGCCGAAATTGTCGTCTGCAACTGTTATAAAATAGAACTATCTAGATTTCTTTTCAATAAACAAGGTCAGGGTGTCAAACAGTTTGGATCCTGATGAGACGCCGCGTGACGCGACGTCTGATCAGGATCAAATTTCCAAATTGTTTGATACTCATTGCCTCTTGCGATATTATTTTAGTCAATTTACTAAATATTTTGTATTCAAATTTGAGAAATAACAGCAGACGACAATTCTCGTTATGACAGTGAATGGATAAGTCATGAAATGAAAGTAAAGTGCTCTCCCTTTATCGTATCCATGGCAACAAACATGGGACAAACTGTTCATCTTACATGTCGATAGGGCAAGGTAAAACTAAAACAGTGGTTAGATACTGTATCTATAATAGTACTTTGCTTAAAATGAAACCTGCTTTTTCTTTTCTCAAATTCAGATTTAGACATTTTGGAGAAACCTCGACATGAGTGTCAAGTTTGAACAAGATCAGACGCCGAGTAACTTGGCGTCTAATCTGAATCTAAACCGTTTGAAAAGGTAATCACAGTTTCGCTGTTTATAGCATGCAAAACGATAAAGAAATAGGGCCGGTGTAACGTAGTAGAATGACCCACCCCTGCTAAAATGACCCATGGGTCATGTCACTACGTAGAACAGTGACCCGGGTCATTTCTCTACGTAGAAAAATGACCCCAGACCGTAGAAAAAGACCCTATCGACTCGTAGTAGAATGATCCCTTACGGTATGGGGTCATTTCTCTACGTAGTATAAAGACCCGGGGTCCTTTTGCAGGGGTGGGTCATTCTACTGCGTTACACCGGTTTCATAAAACTTCGTACAGTGAAGAATCTGTTATTCTTTCCCAATAAACGCGTTTACGCTAAAACTATTATTTGCAGTGCAAACAGTTTGGAGCCAGATCAGACGCCGGGTAACCCGGCGTCTGATCAGGCTCCAAACTGTTTGCCACCAAGATAAACAAGAATTATCAGAATTGTCCGAAAGTTGTTCTTTTCTACGTTTTAGTGCTTTGCGTTTGCGTACGTTTGCGTTTAAACGGGAAAGAATAACAGATTCTCCACTGTACAACAAATCATTGAAATGTTGTCGTAAGTCAGATTATAAAATTCTCAATTATTGTTTATTTCTCCATCTATTCCTTTCTTGTGCCATCTCTTAGGAATCGTCTTGAAAAGACAATTCCAAAAAGATGTCACAAGACAGGATTAGATTGAGAAATCAGAAGTTTGATGTATTTCAAAGTTTTGACTTACGACCGTTTTTGTCGTACGAAGTTTTATGAAACGGGCCCAGATCCTTGGTCTTGAACTTTAGATGAAAACGGATGTTTTATTGTCTATCCCTTTAGCACAATCCCGGTAGCCTGTTTCCTCGTTTTGAAGGCATGTTGCCATTAAAGCAGGTTGAAAGTAAAGCAGAATGCGCCGAAAGGCGAATTCTGCTTTACTTTCAGCCTGCTTTAAGCTACAGTCTGCTAGGATATAGAATCTTTTTCTTATTGTACATATTAATGACTGTATAAAATGAAACTATTTTCTCCAGTGGAGGAATCAATTAACTGCGTAAAAAGGCGCATCTATGCCGTAATGGGTTACTATCTATTACTGGATGGATACATTTCTGAAACCATCTGACTTTTTGGACGGAACAGGACAAATTCGTCATGTTTACACATGCTGTCATTTTAATCGACCACTTTTTGAAGTAGCATCGATATCTCTTATGATCGTATAGTCAAAACAGTTAAACGCAAGGTATTTCTAGAAGGGCTTTGATAATAAATACAGGCGACTGTTTAAATCAGAAGAAAATATTACAGAATTTGAGGGTTGTTTAATTTTTCTATCCTGCAACTATCATAAAACCTTCTGGATCTAAGACTATCTATAAGTCTCCTATCGGGTAGTCACTTAATATAATATCGATTGTTAACTCTTTGCATGCTGGGTAATTTTTTTCGTCTGCAACAATTTGTCGTCTGCTATCGTTCTAAAATTAGAATGTTCAAATTTTCTTTTAAAACCATTGTCAGAATGGCAAACAGTTTGGATCCTGATGAGAAGCCGCGTGACGCGGCGTCTCATCTGGATCCCACCCGTTTGTAAAGGTTACGCCTGCGGCAGCTATATCCACCGCTAGCGCGCAAAGACTTAACCAAGAAAGGGGATTACATAAATCAATATATATTCAATTGGCAAGCACATGATCTGGCTTGTTGTTTATTTAATTGTAAGTATACAATTGTTCGCCACAAAACAATTTAAATACTTTGAAAAAAAGATTGCCTCCCTTTTGTTACTGGTTTCCATGGAAACTATGTTTATAATTATTCTGTTTTCAGGTTTAATGCTATTTATTGAATTTATACATACACTCTATTGTCACTCGGAATTTCGGCATGCAGTTTCATATACACTTATCAGTTACCCTTTCACTCTCAATGACGATTAAAAGCGCGTTTGCAAACGGTTTGGATCCTGATCAGACGCCGCGTAACGCGGCGTCTGATCAGGATCCAAACTGTTTGACACACGTTTTGAAATTTCTTCATTCATACTGCCTTATTTTTTAAACTTTGAAACGACATTGCAGGAATCAAAAGTGAAACAGACGACAATGAAACGGTGAAGGGGTAAAAATCTCACGAAATATTTGGTAGTGAAAGGGTTAATCCGGACTAAACATTCACTTGTAATCCTTTGCCTGTTGATAGCCATAAAAGTTTGACTAGTACAGTGGAGAATACGATATTCTTTCCTGTTTAAACGCAAAAAAGTAATACAGATTGTAATAAAATGTAGAAAATGACAATTTTTAAAACATTTTGAATGTTATTTTTAATCTTAGTGGCAAACGGTTTGGAGCCTGATCAGACGCCGGGTTACCCGGCGTCTGATCTGGCTCCAAACTTTTTTCAGTGTAAAAAATAGATTAAGCATAAACGCGTTTATTTGGAAAGAATAACGTCTTCTCCACCGTATTTGGAAAAAGTTTTGATTCAGATCAGACGCTTTCTTTCTCACTCAATGTATCTATAGGTGTCTCTCTGTTCCTGTCAGTCTGTTTGGCGCCATCTCTCTCTCTCTCCATGTGTGTTTGTGTCTGCTCCTTTCTGTCCTTGTTTGTCTCTACAGGTCTATATCTGTCTTTGTCTCTCTGTCTTTAACGCTCCCTACCCTCTCTTTCTCTCTTTCTCTCGCTCCCTATCTCTCTCTCTATCCCTCCCTCTCTCTCTCTCTTACTATCTCTATCTTTTTCTCTCTTTGTATGTGTGTGTCTGTGTCTTTCTTTCTCGTCCCCTTCCCCTCCCCTGCTATTTAAGTGCATGTCTTTTTGAGTGTTTTCGTTTTACTCATTATCCATTGGTATTGTTAAATTGTTGTTAATTATTTGTTTTGTATGAAAATGCCTTTTGATTTGTGTGCTTGTATATATGGTGAGGGCCTCATGGAAGATTGGTATTTACCAAATGAGCTCTCTCGTTAAATAAAGTCTTTATTATTATTATTATTATCCCCTAACAAATCCAGCGGACAATTCCAGATTACAATGAAGGCTGGTCCATTTAAGACGATTTAGGTTTGGGTTTTTTAAAATAATATACATTGTATTGCAAAAATGTGAAACAGCGAAGTCCTCAGCGATTAGAGGGCTGCTGCAAGAGCCCTCTAATCAGGGACTTCACTGTTTGCATTAGACAAGTGTACTCTTCACAGGTACCATTTTGGTAAAGGACGCATATATGCGTCACAAGGCTACAATGAGTTAATACAAGATTGTCTGTATGAACATATACTATACCAAACTGCCAACGCAACACCTCAGAGTTCCCTTTTTTTTTCATATCAGAACGGGTGTTTTAAATCGTTGGAAAATTGACACAAAATTATTAAAAACATTATTTGTGTTTTTAAATTGACGTACTGTCCTCAAAGTTGTTAATATTGGCAACGAATTTCATTGACACTTCTGACGAATAATAACAATCTATCCAAACGTATCGCTAATTTCTGGTTAACATTCCCCATTGAAAAAAATGCATTGGAATGAGGTTTCTGAAAACTTGTTTTCACAATATTCCATATTTTTGGGACCAAATGGCAATTCATTTTGTTTTTGTTTACCAAGAGTACTGTCCATTGATCACTCTATGAATTGCAGAAGAAATCTATTCAGGATATAGTGCACACATTACTGAATTGACCAGACTAACTTAAGACATGTCTAACATTGGAAGTAATGGGAATATCCGGGGTGTTGCGTTGGAAATTTGGCATAGTATATATATAATTATGTCATTTGTGTCTATTTTTCATTGTTTCAGTATTACAATGCCTGTTACCTACCAACAAAGGAGGATCGCTATGATAGGGGGCGCTGTCCTGTTCATCATCCTGTTAGCTCGATTTGGAAGCTCTCTGCTGAGTGCGCCGAAAGAAATTGTGAAGATGACAGTGGTTAGTATAGAAATTGCAATGGCACTTTTCTTAAGAAATAATAAAGTCATACCAGTGTTTTATCGTGGCAATAAAACACGGGTAGGAGTTGGGATGCGTAGTATTTGAATCACGAGGCCGAAGGCGGAGTAATTTAATTACCAGCATCTCAACGACTATAGTGTATATATTGCACGATAAAACACTGGTGTTAATTTACTATTTCGATTTTAACAACTTAAGAAACATTTTTGTAAAGCCGGATAAGTCCGATTGTGGAGAAACTTTCTCGATTAAACGCAAACGCTATGCACTTAAATGCAGAAAATTACAACTTTTTTACAATTCTGACAATTCATTTAAATCTGAGCGGCAAACGCAATGGAAATAATAGTTTTAGCGTAAACGCGTTTATTGGGAAAGAATAACGCTTTCTCCACTGTAGGTCAAAGCAGTTTGAAAGTATATCAGAATGCTTATTAGGGTGCATTCTGCTTTACTTTAAACATGCTTAATTAGTCAAATATCTAAAAAACACAAGGAAACTGGGCTATTGGTTAATGGGTTACAAACCTATGTTCATTTTACAAATAAGATCGTATTTTTAAACACCATGTGCATATATAGAACACAGCATCGATCTCTTGCCTGCGAAATCGGACTTTATACGGCTTTACAAAAGAAATTTGTTTCTAAAGTTGTTTTCATTAATATATTGGTTTTCTTTACAAAGAAAGCGTTTGCAAGGTGCATTTGAAGAGAAAAGAAATGGAAAGGGATAAAAGATTATTGCTTGCCCGGTATCAAAGGAAGGCACATAATAAACGTTTAAGTCAAATATCGGTTTATAACAAAAGAACAGATTGCAAAGTACAGTGTCCCCTCCCTACAACGACCTTCACAACAACGACTCCCTCCTTACAACGACCCATTGCCGCTGTTCTCCAAACAAGACATTTATGTCCAACCTTTTTATGGCTTCAATATCGTCTGCTTAAATTTGTCGTCTGCTGGTTTCTCAAAGTTACATATTTAAAAGTGGACATTTTGATAGAATCTATATAATGACGAGTGACAAACAGCTTGAATCCAGATCAGACGCCGCGTTACGCGGCGTCTGATCTGGATTCAAGCTTTTTGCAAATGTAAACCTAGTCTTAATTTTCCCTCCCTATAACGATTCTCTCCGAACAACACACACAATATGGAGCACTGTACATGTAATACATATTTAGGTCAAATATTGGTTTATATTAAAAGAACATACGTGTACATGTACACACTTTCAATATCATGCTCTGAACACTGTCCTAGTTTTCGTGCACCATGCTTTGCCCAAATCCCTAATCGTTTCCAGAAGAACGCCCAAAGTGACAAAAGTGCTGGATGCTGATCCAACGCCGAGTTATTCGGCATCGGGGTCCTACCTACACTATACTTGAAAATGCAAGTAAAGACACGCCCAGATTCCCATTAGTTAAATGTCCTTGAGCTCTTTAATTAAAACATTCAACCTTAGCGACGAGTATACTCGTCATTTACAAACAGTGTACCCGTGAGAATTACACTTGCCCCATGCAAAAGTGTAGACCCTGATCAGAGGATTCCTGAAGGAATCCTCTGATAAGGGTCTACACAGTTTGTCATTAATTTTGAACTGTATATTAGTTTAAACATATTTTATTCTTATAAACGTACACTACATGTTAATACATATCATAGTACAAAAGGATTCGGTCGAAAGCATAATGCTTATGGAAACCCTCTCCTCAACACTGATATTTTACACAGGTGGAACTATATTGCTAAAATCAACCCTAAATAGTCAAAATGGACTATACTTACATGTAATTGACCATTGGAATTGTCATCTAAAAGTTCCAGGGGTTAATGAGTTAACCGTTGAACATTTCTTAGGACACACCAACAGACCAGAATATAGAAGCCAAACCGGCAGAAGTTAACATTAAGGCAGTGAAACAGGACTCAATGAATAATATTGTATGTATTTTGTGAACCCTTTCGGCGCAAAATTAATTGTGAAGTTTTTACCCCTTCACCGCTTTAAATAATGTCGCCTGTTTCAATATTATTGTCTACATTAACCTTTCAAAGTTAGATGCATGAAGGTACAGTGGAGAATGTGTTATTCTTTCCAAATAAACGTGTTTACGCTAAAACTATTATTTGCAGTGCAAACAGTTTGGAGCCAGATCAGACGCCGGGTAACCCGGCGTCTGATCAGGCTCCAAACTGTTTGCCACCAAGATAAACAAGAATTATCAGAATTGTCCAAAAGTTGTTCATTCTACGTTTTAGCGCTTTGCGTTTGCGTACATGTACGTTTGCGTTTAAACGGGAAAGAATAACAGATTCTCCACTGTAGTATGACTTAAGAAATACCGAAATGAGTGTCACACAGTTTGGACGCAGATCAGACGGCGCGTTACGCGGCGTCTGATCTGGATCCAAACTGTTTGCAATGTTGACTCTATCCGACTTCGGGCCGAAAGGGTTAACCACGAGTATTATATAACAAGAGAGTGTAACACAGGCGTTTGGGGAACACGTGCTTATTTTCTCATCTCACCTATACCTCCCTATACAATGACCTCCCAACAGCAATTCCCTGCTTACAACGACTCTTGCCGCAGTTCCCTAGACAGGACAATTATTTCTAACGCTCTTACTGCTGCACTATCGTCTGCTTAAATTTGCTGTCTGCTGTTTTTCTCAAAGTTACATAATAGATATTTTGGCAGATGGAACGTAATGACGAGTGTCAAACAGTTTGAATCCAGATCAGACGCCGCGTTACGCGGCGTCTGATCTGGATTCAAGCTGTTTGCAAATGTAAGCCAATGACCCTCCTTATAACGACTCCCTCCGAACATCGCACATAGGTTTTGTCTTCCGTTTGATGTCGTTGTAGAGAGGGAGCGCTGTATTGTCAATTTAACAAATCAAATTATTTTAATCAAAGCCTCACAAGGACCTACTGGAAGCTATCCAGTCAACCCTGAACTACAGTAAAACCTCTCTATTACGACCACAAACTTGTCTTAAGTATAAGTTTATACAGTGGAGAATCTGTTATTCTTTCCCGTTTAAACGCAAACGTACGCAAACGCAAAACACTAAAACGTAGAAAAGAACAACTTTTGGACAATTCTGATAATTCTTGTTTATCTTGGTGGCAAACAGTTTGGAGCCTGATCAGACGCCGGGTTACCCGGCGTCTGATCTGGCTCCAAACTGTTTGCACTGCAAATAATAGTTTTAGCGTAAACGCGTTTTTTGGGAAAGAATAACAGATTCTCCACTGTACCACAGGTGACTGCCTAAAGCAAGGTTACAGTAAAACAGAAAGTTATACAACATGTGACTGCATAAAGCAAGTTGACAGTAAAACAAAAAGGAGTTTTCTGTTTTACTGTCATCGTGCTTTAAGCTGTCACTGTCTTAAGGGTGTATCCAACCCATAAGCGATTTTTTCAAAGTATCAAACTTTTTTTCCATCATTTTTTTTTTGGAAGAGCTATTTATGATGAATGAAAAAAATTAATATGGTGGTGTCCATTTTTTTGAGCTACAGCGATTTGAAAAAGGTATGTCAAATTTGGACCTTTTCTCTCAAATTTTACCCATTCAGAGTACAAGCTTCAGTAAAATCTATTTCAAAACAAAACAAACATGGTAATTTGGATTTTCATTATTAATTTCATGTCTATGGTGGTATTTTCACATATAAAAACCAAATTTAGACAAAGCAAGCACTAGGTTTGAACAATATGGATCCTCGAATATCAAAACTATGCTTTTTATAGGGCATGATTTTATTAGATATTTTATTTTATGAAAAAAAAGTAAAAACGTTTGAAAATGAAATAGTTCTAGTATTAAACTTTTTCTTATATTCTACCAAATGCAAGCCAATGCTAAGACAGCTCAAAATAAGAAAAGAAATTGAACGGTCAGTGTTGAAAATTTTGAGTTATTAAAGTAAAAAGAGTTATCTCCCCTTACAAAATTTACAAAAGAGAACCATATCGATGATATTTAGAGCTTTATAAATTTCTCATTTGGTGCCTGTTTTTTCTTAAATTAGTTTTTGTATGAAGAAATACTACCATAAATAGGAAATAAATAACACAAAACCAAATTATCATATTTGTTTTCATTTAACATGGATTTTATTGAAGCGGGCTGTTTGAAAAGGACAAAATAAGAGAAAGTGGGTGGGGTAAATTTTACATGGCCATGGAGCCAACTGTTGTTCACCAAAATGTACACTTTTTCTATTTTTTCATTCATCTTAAATAGCGATTCAATACAAAAACCATCATAAAGTGTTTTCATATACTTTGAAAATGTCTAAAATTTATGACATTGATACACCCTTAACCCTTTGCCTGCTGGTCGCGACTTTATTGATTTTTGCAAACAGTTTAGATCCAGATCAGACACCGCGTAACGCGGTGTCTGATCTGGATCCAAACTGTTTGACACTCTTCTTTAGGTTTCTTTACTTAAAAAATGTGTAAATCTAAATTTAACAAATTTTGCAGACGACAATTTCGAAGCAGACGACATCACCGCAGGATAAGGGTTAATACAGTCAATTAGCCTTCGTTCTTGTGGTAGTAATAGAGTGTTTTATTGTACCTATATCACCTAATGCCTGTGTTATGGGTTATAGAAGATCTGTCTATACATATTCTACCCTAAGTCTTTACCCTATTCGTAATCGCCTTAAAGACATTTCCTGGCCACCTTTCGGTGAAATCGCCTTGCTAAACAATTTCCTTGTAAAAAGCATGGGTCGTGTACACATGCCGGTAGCAAAGAACCATTGAAGCGTCTTATGTGAGACCCGACCTTTATATTTGATAGTTTGGTTAGAAATAACTTTTGAAAAGCATCTAGAGCATGAATTATAATATTGGCCTCACCAGGTAAACTGAGATTGGTATACCCGCTGGCAGCTTATGTTGCATGCTTTTTCATGCCTATCGAGAACAATGGGGGACCTCCATCAATGGACTGAGGACATGTCTTTAACTCTTTGCCAGATAGAATGTAGTATACTGTCTACTTGCAACTGTAGTGTGCAATGTAGTGTTATCTTTTAGAACCCAGACTCGAAAATACTCATTCTTTCCTAGAACTATAGTAGACTGGAATTCTTTGCCACCTGATATCTCGGCCTTAAGGCACATTCTGCTTTACTTTCAACCTGCTTTATATGGTCACATGTCTTCAAAACTAAAAACAGGCTATGGGGTAATGAGTTAACTTTTCTCTTTTTTATCGAACAATCTATGCAGGGCTGCCATACTTTGATTTTGAAAAGTCCTAAGATTTCCAAATTTTCCTTTTTTAAGCGCGATTACATTTTGTACTTAAATCAGATTGCAAGAAAAGCAGAATGCGCCATAAGGCGTACTCTGCTTTACATTCAATTTGCTTTAAACTATAAGCTGCTAGGATTAAAATCAGAAAATTTCGGAAAAATCTGGAGAAATGGAAGCCCTGTCTTTGTGTTTGAATACACAGGTTCAGGTCCGAACATGCCATTATTTGTTTAACACCATTCACTGTCAACTACGAAACCACTTTTATTCGCAAACAGTTTAGATCCAGATCAAACGCCGGGTAAGTTGATGTCTGATCACGATTCAGTTTTGTGCTTTTGTCTATGTTTCTTTTGTTAAAAAGCACAACATCCAAATTTGAAAAATAAAATTAACAACAGACAACATTCCTAAATATAGGGCATTTAAGGGATCAAATAACTAAGGTAATGTAATCTGCGGACTGTGTTGAAAATACGTTATTCTTTCCCGTTTAAACGCAAACGAAACGCAAACTCACTGCATTTAAATGTAGAAAATGACATTTTTCGACAATTCCGGCTGGTTGGGGTGGGGAGTGGCAAACAGTTTGGAGCCTGATCAGACGCCGGTTGAGCCGACGTCTGATCTGGCTCCAAACTGTTTGCAATGGAAATAACAGTTTAAGCGAAAACGCGTTTATAAATAGGGAAATGAAAACATCTTATCCACTGTAAGGATACTTTAGTCCGTGTGCACTGGACTGGAACACTGTTATTTGCTATGTATAAACACTTAATGGCAGTGAACCAGTCATCTGTCCTAGTGCCGTCTCTTAAACAATTACCAATAACCCGTTAATGACATTAAATGCAGATTATCACTTAAAGCAGGTTGAAAGTAAAGCAGAATGTGCCTTAAGGCACATTCTGCTTTACTTTCAGCCTTCTTTAAACTACCATCTGCTAGGCTATATAAAATATTTGCTATGGGAATTGTTCATGAGGGTACATGTATAAACTGGAACTATTTTCTTCAGCAGAGGAATAAATTAAATATGCTAAAAGTCGCTTCTATTGGGGAAAGGGTTAAAAGTGATATCTTCATATTTATCAAACTACATGCATATGTTACATGGACTAAGTGTAATCAGGGATTACGCGAAATCCCCGAACATTTTAAGGATTACGCGTAATCACGGGGCGTTTTAGGGAATTGATGACATGTCCCTTTTTTCCACATATTCCCTGATTACACTTAATCCCTATAACATAAGTACATGTATACATATAGCTTTACGCACTCGCCTGCCTTAAAAACCTAATAATTAACTCAATTAAGTGGTCGTTATAGATAGGGTTTACTGTTCATGTATGTCTTTATTTCTATTCCAGGGAAGAATAGTGAACATACCCTCAGACAGCCTTGAACTATCACAAGCTGAAGTCGACGTAAGTATCGCTCTATTCATTCACTGCCAACGTCGCAGGGCTGCCATAAGTTGACATGAAAAATCCTAAGATTTCCAAATTTGCATTTTTGGCCGGATTGAAAATGCGGTCTATAGATTGGCGAATTCCGTCCGTCCGTCCGTCCGTCTGTCTGTCTGTCTGTCCGTCCGTCTGTCTGTCTGTCCGTCCGTCTGTCCGTCCGTCCTCACTTTGGTTGACCTTTTTGTTAGTGTCAGTTTTAGCCAAAGTTTAAGTCCTACAGCAACCAAATTTGGCATGTACAGTTATAGTAAGGTCATCATCACATGCTGGGGTAACATGGTCACTGTGACCTAGATTTCACGGTCGAATGACTTAGAGAATTCTTGGTTAACCTTTTCGTTTGCGTCTTGGTTTACCTTTTTGTTAGTGTCAGTTTTAGTCAAAGTTTAAGTCCTAAAGCAACCAAATTTGGCATGTACAGTTGTAGTGAGGTCATCATCACATGCCATGGGTAACTAGGTCACTGTGACCTAGATTTTAAGGTCGAATGACTTAGAGAATTCTTGGTTAACCTTTTCGTTTGCGTCTTGGTTTACCTTTTTGTTAGTGTCAGTTTTAGTCAAATTTAAGTCCTACAGCAACCAAATTTGGCATGTGCAGTTGTAGTGAGGTCATCATCACATGTCATGGGTAACTATATTTTTTATATATATATATATATACAAAGCAAAAGTGCAGACAATCCGGCCATACCGACATTGGCGGTTTCTCGTTTAAGTTTGATTTTACAAATCGTACCTTTATCATATCGTCTGTTTCTAGTTTTGTTGACACCTAACTACTTAAAGTAGGCTGGAAGTAAAGCAGAATGCGCTTTACTTTCAGTCTGCTTTAAGCTATAATATACATGTACTAGAAAAAATCCGAAGATTTAGGAAAAATCCGGAGAATTTGCAGCCCTGACGTCGCCAAAAGGCGAATTTGCAAACAGTCTGATCAGGATCAAAACTGTTTGACACTCGTTTCTATATTTCTTCAGTCAAAACAGCACTAAAGCTGAGGGGGACTCTAAATTACGTTCACACACCGTTTCGTTCAAACAGCATCTGTATCAGTGGATAAACGTGATTATTTCCATTGCTTATCTGCTTCTGGGGCCCGTTTTAAATCTTATTTTTCGATCATAAACGTTTGCAAACAGCAAATAGCCAGATCAGAGGACGCGCTTAAAGCGCGTCCTCTGAGCTGGCTATTTGCTGTTTGTAGCAAGTGATAATAAAAAATATAAATTAAAATTTAAAATTTTGACCTACGCAAAAATTTTGCGTAAGTAGTTTAGTAAAACGGGCCCCAGCCGTATACGAGACTCCTTTAACTGGCTGAAGTCTATGCTCGGTATTGCAAACAGTTTTGGAGCAGCTTGGTAACCCTACGTCTGATCAGGCTTCAAACTGTTTGCCACTCATATTAAAATCAATGATAAAAAGGTGTCATTATCTGCGTTTTATTGCAGTGCATTAGAGTTTCGATTGCGTGTAACACTTTCACTCTCAATCACAGGTACTTGACACATACTTTATAATCTATTAACACCCCCCCCCCCCCCTTTAAAAAAAAATAAATATTTTTTTATTTTTTTACTATACTTCTATGACGCCGCGTCTGATCAACACCAAAACTGTTTGACACTCTGATCGATATCTATTAAGTCATACACTCTTAAATATAACTTTGAAACGTGTCTTGCAGACAACAATACTGAATCAGACGACATTAAAGCGGTGAAGAGGTAAACGCCTCCCGAATAATTTGATCATAAAGAATAACGGCTTGTCCGCTGTATACAGTGGAGAATCTGTTATTCTTTCCCGTTTAAACGCAAACGTGCGCAAACGCAAAGCACTAAAATGTAGAAAAGAACAACTTTTGGATAATTCTGATATTTCATGTTTATCTTGGTGGCAAACAGCTTGGAGCCTGATCAGAAGCCGGGTTACCCGGCGTCTGATCTGGCTCCAAACTGTTTGTATTGAAAATAATAGTTTGAGCGTAAACGCGTTTATTGGGAAAGAATAACAGATTCTCCACTGTACCTGCCAGAAGGTTGCTCCGAATAAACAATTTCATAAGAATAACAAGTTTTCTTATTTCTTTGTTACACAGAAATTATGGAAAGACCACAAATTAAAGCCGTTCAAAAGTCGTGGCTCTACAATATTTCTGGATGACAGTGGTGACATTCGGATTCCTCCGGACTATATCCTGCAGAAGATGGAGCTGAGAGACTTGGAGGAGTTATATCACTTGTAAGAACATGTACATGTTTAACACCTTTATATTCTAATCCGGATAACCTTGGCGTGCTGGAATGTGCAGGTTTGATCTAGATTAGAATAGCGATAGTTGCGAGTAACTTGGCCTCACATGCAGCGAGCGAGAGACAGACAGACATACATAAACAGAAAAAGACAGGGAGACAGAGATAGAGAGACACAGAGAGACATAGCCAGAGACAGATAGAGACAGGGAGAGAGACAGACAGACAGACGTAGAGACAAAAAGAGACAAAGGGACAGAGAAACAGAGAGAGAGCGAGACATACAGACATAAATACAGACATAGACAGTAAGAGACAAACAGAGAGAGATAGAGAGGGAGAGAGAGAGAGATTCGGTAGAAAATAGAAATTTGAATCTCTAAAAAATTGTAAAGTTTAAAACTCTTTCAGTATCGGTATCGAGTATAAACATGTACTCTCTTTGAAACATTGTATACCTCTAAGAATTGCATACTGTCTGCAACGCTTTTAAACAAAAGTAAAAATCCGTTTGAAAATCACCACTTAAACCCATTTACGCTCAGTAGATTCTTCCATGTTTATATATTGGATTATTCCATTTTTTATCAAAGGGATTCCTGGTCAAAATTTTCATTTTCATTTTGTTTTATATGGAAATTCCTATCAGCAAACAGTGTAGACTCTGATCAGACGCCGCATAATGCGGCGTCTGATCAGAGTCTACACTGTTTGCCTATGTCCCATATATGGGATCGTGGGCACAAAAGGATTAACAGCATAATATATGATGTTACTGCTATTTCAGGTACCTTGGCACCATCCAGGCTCTGTGTAAGAGGAAGGTCCATTTAGGGCAGATTGTGGACGGTGGTTATGATATCTGCCTTGACCAGTCAGTTCGTCCCAGCAATCCTTGTCTTATGTACTCTTTTGGGTAAGTGATGTTTTATTTCTTGAAATAACTATATTGAAAAGAAGTATTGAATTGACTCAAGAAACTTTAAATGTACGTTTGTACATGTGATGAGTACACTTGTCCTTTGCAATGTAGTGCAAGATCAGAGACTCCTTCAGGCGCCCTATTACCAGGGTCTGCATTTCTTGTAGCTTTGCAATATGTTCGCGAAAACAACAATAACAGAAAAGGGTGGACTATACTTAATAGGAATATATAGTTTCAGGGGTCAATGCATTAAGCTGTTATCTGTCTTCGATACAATGCTCTCTCCCTACAACGGCCCTCTGAATAACGATTACCTCCGTACAACAAAGTGTGTCGCTGTTCTCAAAACAAGACAATTATGTTCAACCTTTTCGCGGCTGCAATAAAATCTGCTTACATTTTTTCTCAGATTTACATATATATTAGACATTTTAACAGACAAAGCATAATGACATTTGACAAGCAGTTTGAATACAGATCAGACGCCGCGTAACGCGGCGTCTGGTCTGGATTCAAGCTGTTTGCAAATGTAAACCATTTTCCTTTCTTATAACAACTCCTTCCGAACAACAAGCATACTCTTTGTCTCCCATTTGGTGTTGTTGTAGAGATGGAGCATTGTACTACCAACTTATCACCAATTAGACCATATACAGTGGAGAATCTGTTATTCTTTCCCAATAAACGCGTTTACGCTAAAACTATTATTTGCAGTGCAAACAGTTTGGAGCCAGATCAGACGCCGGGTAACCCGGCGTCTGATCAGGCTCCAAACTGTATGCCACCAAGATAAACAAAAATTATCAGAATTGTCCAAAAGTTTTTTTTTCTACGTTTTAGTGCTTTGCGTTTGCGTACGTTTGCGTTTAAACGGGAACGAATAACAGATTCTCCACTGTAGCATGTCACTGTCCAGAATGTACAGTGATTTCTCACAGGCTTAATTCAATATGCATGTACCTAGGGAATTAAACCAATACCTGATACAAACTGCAATCAACATTTTCCTGAAATAATCAATACATGTACACAATATCGATAAACTTGTAAAGTGTATGTATGCATGCATGCATGTAATAGAGTGTTATCATGTTTTATACATGTATGTTCATGTACACGACCAGTAATTCAAGAAATACGAGTTGATTAATTCATTGATTGATTAAAACTACGTTACGTTATTTTATTTTATTGCCTTATTTAACCCATATGTGCCAACGATCCCATATATGGGACATAGGCAAACAGTGTATACTCTGAAAAGACGCTGCATTATGCGGCGTCTGATCAGAGTGTACACTTTTTGCTGATAGGAATTTAAATATAAAATAAAATGAAATTAAGTTTTGTGACCAGGCATTCCTTTGATAAAAATGGACTAATCCAATATATAAACATGGAAGAATCCACTGGGCGTAAATGGGTTAACTGGGGCCTCCGTGCACCATGACCTAGTGGTTACAGTCACTGTGACTTATATCACTAAGCTCCTCACCGCTGTGGGTTCGAATCCCGGCCTTGGCTTTCGGATTTTTCATGTGGGGAAGCCTTCGCTGGCTTGCGAAATATCGGTGCTGATTTGTGCCTGAAACAGTGCATAAAGGGCTTCTGGGGGTCTTCCTCTATCTGTAATTAGCTGGACGTCGCGATATGACTGAAATACTGTTAAAAGCGACGTAAAATCGTAACAAATCAAATCAACTAAACACACACGCAATTCAATTAGATACATGCTATATTTTTGTCTAGAAGTTGCTACCATTTTGAAAGACAGTTTGCAAAGTCGCCTAATGGCGCCATTGGCAGTCACGGAAAAGGTTAAACTATCGACCTCTCTTACACACTGCTTATAGTCAAACTGCTGTTCAATCAATTATTGATGTTATACATGTAACCCGTCTCTTGTCACAATATACTTGTCACTGTCAAAAATCAATATCTGTTTGACGCATTTTTAGCTAAAAAAAATAGGAACATGTGTCAAATAGTTTTGATCCTGATCAGACGCCGCGTAACTCGGCGTCTGATCAGGATCGAAAACTATTTTTATGTAGAAGTGTAGGCGCATTGTTTATGATATAAGGGGTCATTATTGATGTTTACCGACAGACTGGTACACGGCAACAGGTGTCTCCAGTTCTGTATGACTAATTAAATCGATTATGAATATTTAAAACGGTACACGCGGCTTGAAGCATTTCCCTAAAAACTCGTTTCATACTCAAAGAGCCCTCTTATTGTCCGTATACTCATTGAGCCCTAGTGACGTATATATGCGTCCTTTACCAAACGTTACCTGTGGAGAGTACATTTGTCTATGCAAACAGTGAATTCCCTGATTAGAGGGCTCCTTCAGGAGCCCTCTAATCACGGACTTCACTGTTTGTCATTTTGCAATATATTAAAAAACAACCCTAAATAGTCTAAAATGGACCAGCCTTTGTTGAAAACTGGATTTGTCCATTGGAAGTTTCAGGGGATAATAAGTTAGTTTTAAAGTAAATGAGTCGGCAGCTTCATTTTATTACAGCGGGGAAATTGTTATTCTTTTCCGTTTAAACGCAAACGAAACGCAAACGCATTGCACTTAAATGTAGAAAATGACAACTTTGTCACAATCCCCACCATTTATATTAATTTGAGGGGCAAACAGTTTGAAGCCTGATCAGACACCGGGTTACCCGGTGTCTGATCTGGCTTCAGGCTGTTTGCAATGGAAATAATAGTTTACGGGTAAATGGGAAAGGACAATTAAATCTAATGTTTTTACTGTTGCAATATCGTCTTCTTAAAATTGTTGTCTGCTGTTTTTCTCCAAGATACATAATGGACATTTTGACTAAAAAAGCTTAACGACGAGTGACACACAGCTTGAATCAAGATCAAATGCCGCGTTACGCGGCGTCTGATCTGGAATTAAGCTGTTTGCAAATGTCCCTCCCTATAACGACTCCCTCTGAACAACGGGCACAATCTGTGTCTACCATTGGGTGTCGCTATAGAGAGGGGACACTGTATATATACAAAATATTCATTTCTGAATAGTTCATGGAGGTACAGTGGAGAATCTGTTATTCTTTCCCATTTAAACGCAAACGTACGCAAACGTACGCAAACGCAAAGCACTAAAACGTAGAAAAGAACAACTTTTGGACAATTCTGATAATTTTTGTTTATCTTGGTGGCAAACAGTTTGGAGCCTGATCAGACGCCGGGTTACCCGGCGTCTGATCTGGCTCCAAACTGTTTGCACTGCAAATAATAGTTTTAGCGTAAACGCGTTTATTGGGAAAGAATAACAGATTCTCCACTGTACACAAACATAGATGCATACAAATCATTTATCACACAACTTGCGGTCTGGGAGTAGAATAAAGCCATTATATAAATATCGTAATCCACTAGTGGGATATCGTTTTTTGGGTTCCGGCCTAACCTTTTCGTCCACCAGCGCTGCATGGAGCGAGCAACCAAATGATGACATTTGCAATGACGCTACCGTAAACAACGTCAAGTTTTGGCGGAACATCTATATAACAGAAATACTACAAACTGCGGTTTCGATTGATTTAATAGGTGTATAAAAGGTTATGTGATAAATAGAACATCACATTCGTGCTCATTACTTATCATTTTTAATAAACTCGTTGACTAAATTTAATACGACGCCCGCGTCATATTATTTTAGTCAACTCGTTTATTAAAAATGATAAATAATGATCACTCATGTAAGATCCTCTATTTATACAATATACTGTACCAAAAAGCGCTATACAGGAGAAGATATGCTAAAACAATTACTTCAATTACAAAAAACGAGCCCTAACTGTATAAGACTTTGTTTGTTTTTCAGAGTTCGAGATGACTTCTCCTTTGACGAGGAAATTGTATCAACATATGGTTGTGAAGTGCATTCCTTTGACCCTGCGTAAGTAACCACAGGTACTTGACACATAAAATCTATATTTATTACAAATAAATAAAAAAAAAAAAATTATTTTACTAGACTTCCATAATAGAAGTCTTTTTTTTTTTGGTAATAGATTTAGATGTATGTGTCAAGTACCTGTGTAAGTAACTAAGTATACGTGTAAACTTGAGTATGTTTATAGGGTATGAAACACCAATTAGGCTCTGCGGAATAATTCATATAAAATGTGTCATCTTCAAAGTCAACATTTGTTAACCTTTACAGCCTATAGCCAGGTGCAAATCTGTATTTTCACCAAATATACATTTATGCACAACTGAAGTATGAAGGAAAAGCAGGGGTTCATGTGTTATGTAAGAAAAAAATCATTATATTCAATGGCATGGCTGGTGTTCTGCTGCCTTTTGACAGAGGCACAGGCTAAAACAGGGACGTGTCACTTCAGCCCACATAATAATTTTTACACAAATCCCTTCTAGATAACAGACATTCAGTGTATCTTTTCTCTGGCACCCATGTATTACATCAAAACCACAAAACAGTGAATTTCTGGTGACAAAATGCAATTATGAGGCCTAAAACGTTGACACTATATATCGGGGGGGGGGGGGACTACTTTCGACTGGGCAATGGGAGCACTTCCGGTCTATTTGGTGTTCTGTAAACCTATAATATAGAGATAACTAAATATATCAAATGAAAAAGAACGATACATTAAAATATAAGAGGAAAACAAATTACTGAAGTTATAATATAATAACAAAGAGTATGTGGTAGAGAGAATGAGGGAGAAAGAAACAAAAAGAGACATAGGAAGACAGAGTCACGTGAACACAGAGGCAATTTAGGATACAGACTATTTGCATATGTCTTTATAATCGCACCTGTCATTTACAGTGTATTCATTATTTTTTCATCCATAGAAACGGCATGAAGGACCACGAACACTCCAAGAACGTGTACTTCCACTCAATGGGCCTAGGAGGCTCTGACGGGGTAATCAACAAAAACTGGAAGATGAGAAAATTTTCCTCCATCAAGCAAGAGCTCGGACATTCAAGTGTGAGTATAATCGCTTGCTTTGTATCTACAGTGGAATATGGTTGGACACCGGTAATTGGTATCAAAACAGTATCGAGAATCGTTTAATTTATACCGGATCGTATACCTTTAGAATAAATACCGGTGTCATATCAAAAAGTGGACCCCGTTAAAATTGAACCCCTGGGTCCAATTTTGATATCAAATATGGACCCCCCACCCCCTGTGAAAATTGGACCCCCATGTAAAAAATTAGAATGGTAATAAAAAGTAATAAAAAGTTAATTGCAATGAAACCAATGAATAGTTTTACCCATTACCATATAACGGACCTGGATTGGACTTCACTGTATCGCTGCATCAGCAGTTTTCTCTAAAATGATGCAGTTTCGCAATTTCATTTCAGAGAAAACTGGAGATGCTGAAAATTGACATGAAGGGCGGTGAATGGGCGGCCATTGAACAAATGCTGGTCACGAAATCATTAGGGGACGTCAAGCAACTTATTGTACGCTTTCACGTATGGATCAAATATCCCGACTATGGGTTCCCGGACTATCAAGATTTTAAAGGACATCTCAGGGTTGTCCGAAATCTGTTCGATGAAGGGTTTAGAATCTTTTTCCATAGACGTTATCACCAAAAGCCGTGCGAGTACCGTGGGGTTGATAATTTCAAATGGACGGGGTGCATGGATGTCCATTTTATTCGAGTTTAATAGGAGAAACTATTTATTTGAGATTATGTGTAAGTTACTGAATATATAGTTGTGAATTGCTAAACATATTTTGGGACATAATTAACATATTGTGTATTAAAGGGAGGTAATCAGATCACTCATATGTATGCAGTAAACCACTCTTATCCGACTGATTGTGGTAGTGGACTGTATAAGAGTGGTTTACTGCATACATATGAGTTATCTGATTACAATAATTAGCAATTAAGCGTCATATCATTATTATCATTATTATTATACAAGATTTATATAGCTCTCTTTTCACAAAGGAGTTGTGCGTTCAAACGCGCTTCACGTGAAATTATATAAATGTACTTACAAAATGAGTAAAGACAACATTTACTGACTTCATTTACAAAAAGGTAAAGACTTTCTCCTTGAAGTTCTTTCAACACAAATGATAAAATTATTAGAATTGTTAATGGCATGATTAAAAATAATGATTTAAAAGTCCTTGTTGTTCCAAACATCCTAGGGTTAAGTCTTGTCTAAGAGATAGAACAAAGTACTATAATATAATAAATTAATAATAGAGAATCTTATTTTGTATCCAGCTTCGGGGAAGATTAAGACCTACTAAATGCAAACACAAATTAATAGAATTTGGCAGCATTTTGAAATTCTGAAATACATTGTTTGAAATTCTGAAATTACATTGTTATATGTTACCGAATTACCCGACGTCTTATCTGATTCCAAACTGTTTGCAATGGAAACAGTTTTGTTTGCAAGAAAGACTTTATTGGCAATATAATAAATCTTCATCCTGAAAGCTTCCTCATTCGATATTAACCCATTACCCCATAAATACGCCTTTGTACATCTTTAATTTATTCCTCAACTGATGATAATAGTTCTAATTTATACAGTCAGGAATATGTAGCAAAATAAATATTTGGCTGTTGTCCAATCCTTTTCTTCTGAATAAAATGTTGTTTAAACTAGAATAAATATTTTCTATATTCTATCAGATAATAGCTTAAAGCAGGCTTTCAACCTACTTTAAGTAGTCACCTGTTTTCAGAACTAGAAACATGCTACGGGGTAATGGGTTAACTTTACGATTGTCAGCTCACAGGGTACTTGGGATCATGTCTAGGGCTCGGTACCCAATCAAAGTAAGGAATTTACTTTGCAGTATACATATCGTTTGTTTATTTCAGAGGAAGGTTGAACTTGTTAAAGTAGACATTGAGGCTGGAGAGTGGCCGGCTTTTGAAGCCATGATCGCCGACGGCATGTTTAACGACGTCAAACAGCTGATTACAGAACTTCATACCTGGGTAGATCTCCCACCCGATTGGATTGTTTATCACAGGAACGTCGGCGATTATCGCCAACATCTCAATGTTTTAAGAGCTATCTATGATATTGGGTTTAGGATTTTCTTTTTACGTCGTTTTGATGCGCGTTGTTGTATGTTCACGGACACTTTTGGTATAGAGCGAACTGGATGTAATGAGGTGCACTTCATGAAAGAAATTTAACCATTTCCCCTATATTTCTTAAAGCATCAATTCTCAAATTAACTTCTTCTTAATGGAGATACAGTGTTCCCTCCCTATAACGACTCTCCCAACAACGACCCCCTCCATACAACGACCATTGCCGCTGTTCTCCAAACAATACCATTATGTCCAACCTTTTCATGGCTGCAATGTTTCTCAAAGTTACGTATTTAATAGTGGACATTTTGATAACATACTAAATGACGAGTGACAAACAGCTTGAATCTAGATCAGACGCCGCGTTACGCGGCGTCTGATCTGGATTCAAGCTGTTTGCAAATGTAAGCCAAGTCTTAATGTTACCTCCCTATAACGACTCTCTCCGAACAACACATTTATCTATGTCTCCCATTGGGGTTCGATGTAGAGAGGGATCACTGTACCAAACCCTGTTCAAAGGCCTTAGAAGAAACTTATTCTGCATCATCGTACATACCGATGTTCAATCCTCTACCTCATTGCCCGTTTCTCTAATTTTAACCCTTTCACCCATAGAAGCGACTTTTAGCGTATTTAATTTATTCCTCCGCTGAAGAAAAAAATTCCAGTTTATACCCTCATGAACAATTACCATTACAAATATTTTATATAGCCTAGCAGATTTTAGCTTAAAGCACATTCTGCTTTACTTTCAACCTGCTTTGAGTAGCCATCTATCTTCAAAACTAGAAACAGGCTATGTGGTAAAGGGTTAAGACAGGTATGCCTTCAAAGCAGGTTGAAAATAAAGCAGAACATGTCTTCAGACGCATTCATTCTGCTTTACTTTCATTTTTCTAAAAGCTACCATCTGCAAAGATATAGAAATACAGTCAAACTTCAATATGTCGAACTCGTTTAACTCGAAATATCTGATAATTTGACTTATTAACTGCATTATTTCATGTTCAGTAGTTTAGTCGTCCAAACCCATATTTCAAAGTTGAAACATCGCATAGCCACGTTTTAACTTTGAAAGACGGGTATGTTCGACAAAACCGACTCGAGATATCGAAGGTCGACTGCAGTTCTTATTGTGTTTTTTCATGACTGTATAAAGTATATTCTTCGGTGGAGCAATAAATTCAAGACGTAAAAAAGCATGTGTATGGGATAATTGGTTATCATTGGCTGAAAGCAAAGCAGAAAGCCCCGAAAAGGAAAGCTTAGTAATGAAATAACATCCGTTTTCATGCTGACGTATTAATTTAGACCTAGGACCGTCTTAATAAACGTCGTAGGACAAATATTGTTGAAAGTCAGATTCTAAAATTCTCAATTATCATTTATGTTTCTATCTAATCCTGTCTTGTGGCATAATATGCATTTTAAAGTTTTGATTTGCGACCGTTTTTGCCGTACGACGTTTCGTAAGACGGGACCCTGACCATTAACTGGTTTGAAAACTTTCCTATCTAGTCTAAGAAATGACAATCCCCAGTTGATTAATTTGGATCAATTAGTTAACATTGTAGATCTAGATTATTAATGTTTTCTGTATGAGGAGCTGTTTTCGCATTTTCTACACTGTTTAATGTATATGATGTTTGGTGTCGCGTGGCACTATAAGGTAAACGTATTAATATGAAGTATTTACATTCTCAAAGAATGAATTTTGTGTCAGCATTGACTGCTACTGGTAGATTAATTGTTTTTATACAATAGTGTGTTTAGCTGATTCCCCCAGGGCTCCAGATAAGAGGAAGTAAACCGAACAAATACAACATTTTCTCCTTCATATCAGCTCCAAATCCTATGATGTTGCTACTCATTAGAATCGTCTCGAACCATAGGGTTAATGCAGTAATAAAGATTTTAATTTTTGAAATACTCCCCTTATCTGGAGCTTTGTTCATCATTATACAGTTGACAGCTTCTACATGTAACAAGAGAGTTCTACAACTAAAGTATCAAAACGTCTGGCGTATGCGTGTGTGCTTGATAGTGTGTGGGTGCGTGCGAGTGTGTGTACGTGCGTGCATGCACGTTTGTTTGCGTGCGTACTTGCGTGTGTATGAAGGGCGTGGCGGACCAAGATGTGGCTTATATTGTAGAAGATCAGCTATGTGTCGGAAATGTGATGTATATAAGGAGTTATTACATTATTTGTTCATCTTCAGAAACGGTCAACGCTATTGTTGTAAAAAGTATAGGATCCTGGGACCCGTTTCATAAAACTTCGTACGACAAATGTTGCCATAAGTCAGATTATACAAGTCTCAATAATTACTTATTTCTCCATCTAATTCTGTCTTGTGATATCTCTTTGGAATCGTCTTCAAAAGACGATTCCAAAGAGATGTCACAAGACAGGATAAGTTACAGAAATCAGAAATTAAATGAAATTTAAAGTTTTGACTTACGACCGTTTTTGTCGTACGAAGTTTTATGAAACGGGCCCCTGGTCAAGCGCAAAGTGCGTGATCTTTCGTTCTACACTGTTTGTGTTGGTGTCCTTTATTTTTGTGACATTTATGGTATATATTTATTATAAGTAAAGATAAAAAAGAGAAACAGCGTGTTTGTTTAGATATAATATATATATATCTGATTTTGTAGAGGGTAATATCACACAGTGCAGACGACGACATTCTTTCCCAATAAACGCGTTTATGAATGCGTAAAGAAACATAAGGTAAATTGCAAACAGCTTGGAGTCAGATCAGACGCCGGATCTGACCAGGCTTCAAACTATTTGCCACTCAGACTAAATTAAATCTATAGAAATTCCAAAACATTGCAATTTTCTTCATTCTATTGCAATGCGTTTGCGTTTCATTTGCGTTTAAACGTGGAAAAATAAAATATTCTTCACTATAAATCGGTTATTTTGCATGACTGTAAATTAACATCGTATGAGTGTAAAACGTTCATTTGATGTTTTTGATTTTTCATTTTATAATAGGGTACCACGATAACAACAACTGTAAATGAAATGCAGGGCTTCCATATCTCCGGATTTTACATGCATCTTCGGATTTTTTTTTTAAATTTCTCCGGATTTGGTTGTCAAATAGTTTGGATCCAGATCAGACGCCGCGCTACGGGGCGTCTGATCTGGATCTAAACTGTTTGCATAATTATGATAGTGTTATAGAACCTGGCAGTTAAAGGGTTAAAGGTACGTTTCCTAAAATCGCCCTTGAAAATTTGGAAATCTTAGGAATTTTGTAAGCAACTTATGGTTACCCTGGAAAGGCATTGCATGTGTGAACGACAGTAGAGCATGCAGAACGCACACATATGAGCTTTCGTTTTTACTTGCAAACTTCTTTAAGCAGGAACCAAATTTGCACGGCGAAATAAGGCTCTACTTTTAAGTTGTCGTTGCGGTACGGGGTGCCTCTTATTCCGAGTTGTTTGTGATTGTGTTCAGGGTATTTGCAGATGTTTCTGAACATTATTCAGTGGAGAAAACCTTATTTTTCCCGATTAAACCTAAACAAAACGCAAATGCATATAGCGCTTAAAATAGAGAAAATAACAACTTTTTTGAAATTTCTCACGATTTATTTTGGTTACCCGACCTCTGATCTAGCCCCAAACGGTTTGAAAGGGAAATAAACGTTTTACCGTAAACACGTATATATAAATTGGGAAAGAATAACGTATTCTCCACTGTAAGCTAAATATGTTGGTAAATGCTCAAATTTCATTTTAATACAACTGTCATATTTGTACATTTTTTTATATTGGTTCATTTATCATGCACCAACCTCATGCAGTAACACCGCTTCATGCTAGCGGCGGATATATCTGCCACAGTGATTACCTTTGCAAACAGTTTGGATCCTGATGAGACTGAGCGTAACGACTCATTAGGATCCAAACAGTTTGCCATCATCTCGGTTTAGTTGCCGTAACAGTGTTTGTTTTAGTTGATATCCGATGACACCGTATTGCGCGATAATGTAGGAACAAATATTTGAAAATAAATAAAACGTGTTTAAAATATAAAATGCGTCTTATGTTTTGTGTATGCAATATTGCCCATTGATCAGACCATTCAAGTGCAAACTTGTGCAACTCGGCAACATTTAAGAAGGTAAATTTGGGATCTTAAGAAAAAGAATTCACCTAACTTTTGCCTTTAATAATATTGTCCGATTCACATGGATGCGCAAGGAACTGTCTTTGAAGTTTGATTGAAACCTCCCTGGAATGTCAAATAGACATGTCTTAAGCGTGCTTTCAAAATGTGACAGCACAACATCTGTCTCCAATATAGCTGCAATATAGGTGCCCTATGATTTTCGTGCTGTATTGCAACATAGAACGATGTCCCTTTTGACCTACGTTTAATAGACTGTCTAGATACCTTACAATACCTTCTTAGGATACTGTATGCACCATAAGTGTTGACCATCTTCAAATAACATTGTGCATGCCACTGATAAATTATAAAAATTATGTTCATACCAACAAAATATAAATACTGGTCTATATAGAGCCCTGTTGTTACAAGTATAACCGGGCAAGGAAATAATATATGTGTCTGTTCTGTTCTGTACTGCAGGTGGATAAGACTATTTAGTTTTTCTATAATACAGGATACTTTCTGAAAACTGGAGTCCCTAATACCGACAGTCTCTAAAAACTGGAAAAAGTTCTCAGACAATGGTTTCCCTATTTAACGTAAAATACTGCTATTTTTGTCATTTAAGGGGAATAAACCGTTTTTGAACAGTCGTAGCTTTACATCAGAGTTGTGTCTCTTGAACTATCCCATGTTATGTGGTTTCGGTATGGTTCATAAAAGCAAAAAGCCATAAAGAGCTGCCCACCTCAACCACAGCACAGGGACCCGTCACGATTGATATTTGAGAGAGAAAAATTGTCCGAATGTATATATAGGGACAAGGGGTACAACTTATAGTCAGTATATTCTCACCCTATGTCGACAAAACCTAGCATATCGTGAATAATAATTGATGAAACGACACCCTGATCAGACCTAACTGTTTGCAGTAAAGACGATTATGCCATTAGTAGTGAACGAGTTCATCGCTGCTCGAGGGAGATCTCGCACGTTCGTTTGAATATGAAACAGTTAAAATGCTTTGGCACGTGATTTATTTACATCATGTCATTTTAACTTTGTGTAGATCAATCCATTTTCTCTCAGTGGGTTCTTCCATGCCTATATACTAGTATTGGATAAGTCCATCTTTGGTATAAGGGGTGCCTGGTCTAAATTTTCATTTTCGTTTACATGTATATTGAAATTCCTATCAGCAAACAATGTCGACTCTAATCAGACGCCGCATTATGCGGCGTCTGAGTAGAGTCTACACTATTTGCCTATGTCCCATGTATGGAACGCTATGCACAAATGGGTTAACACCTAGATATACCGCCTACAAACCCCAAGTAAGCTGGAAGGGTCCCTAGAATAAAAAAACACTAACGCCTTGATTGTCATTCTAACCCTAAGCAGAGAGAACATAACTGAGTTCTAGTTCAAGGCCATGATATTCGATATTGTCGATATTGTGTTCAAATGTTCATTAGAATATTTACAGAATAATAATGCGGGGAAACAGTTGTTCTAAACGTGATCTGAATTCCAATTTAAGATGATCTTAAATTCGAGACAACTGTATCTATAATTAAATCAGTCTTTCGTGGAAAAGTTAACCTTGTGTACGCCATCAGACATGGATGCAAACATATTGCACCCATATGAGACGCTGAGTGACTTGGGGTCTCATCTGGATCCAAACGGTTTGATATTCTGATGATATGTTCAAAGAGAACGTGGTTATAAATCACATCTAAGAATTTGCAGACTATGTTAAGGAATAATTCTAAAGGTTAAATACTGGGGAAACACACTCATGACATGTTGTATTTTTATAATGGGAACTTCAAGCTATTAGTTAACTACATACTCGTAAAGCCTTAAACCTTTCACTCTCAATGACGCCTTAACAAGGCGTCTGATCAGGACCAAAACTGTTTGACACTCTTATCGATATTGTCTAAGTCATACAACCTTAAATCTAACTTTGAAACATGTCTTGCAGACAACAATACTAAAGCAGACGACAATAAAGCGGTGATGGGGTAAAACTCTCCCGAAAGGGTTAACCCTTACACTGCCTTGTCCTGAATAGATCTGTTTTTTCAAACGGTTTGGATCCTGATGAGACGCCGCGTTACGCATACTTAGCTTGTCAGAAACCCGTGGCTGTCCACTGCAAGACATGTAAGCAACCAAGAATGCTCATACTGGAGCCCTCTGCATTACAGTGGAGAATCTGTTATTCTTTCCCAATAAACGCGTTTACGCTAAAACTATTATTTGCAGTGCAAACAGTTTGGAGCCAGATCAGACGCCGGGTAACCCGGCGTCTGATCAGGCTTCAAACTGTTTGCCACCAAGATAAACAAGAAATATCAGAATTGTCCAAAAGTTGTTCTTTTCTACGTTTTAGTGCTTTGCGTTTGCGTACGTTTGCGTTTAAACGGGAAAGAATAACAGATTCTCCACTGTACTCTCGTCCTACACTAGAATATTGTTCTATTTAAAAATCATGTGGATGTTCACTGCAAGACAAACGTAACACAGAAAGTTCCTACTTAAGGGAAACAAACTCAGATCATTCTTTCAGTAGAGTAATAAATTGAATGCACTAAAAGGTGTATCTATGGGGGAAGGGTTAGGAGAGGTTACTTAACCCATTTATGCCCAGTGGATTCTTCCATGTTTTATATTGGATTAGTCCATTTTTTATCAAAGGGATGCCGGGTCAAAATTTTCATTTTCAATTTGTTTTGTTTTGAAATTCTTATCAGCAAACAGTGTAAACTCTGATCAGACGCCGCATAATGCGGCGTCTGATCAGAGTCTACACTGTTTGCCTATGTACCATATATGGGATCGTGGGCACAAATGGGTTAACTTAACCAGACCACCATTTTTTCTTCCATGTTGTTTGTAATTGTTTACAGGTTTAATAATGAATTGTGACACGCTAGTATGCGTGGTTTAACCTCTCAAGAGGGCAGTGAAATATCCGCAGACATTGGAAAAAATGATTTAATCTTTATCTGTACCATTTCGCTGCCAAGATTAACTATAGTGACATTTGCAAATAGTTTGGATCCTGTTCAGACGCCGCGTGAAGCGGCGTCTGAACAGGATCCAAACTGGTTGACACTCATAGCCATATTTCCTAAACGCTAAAAGTTCATGAGTAAAAGCAGACAAATAATATGGCAGTGAATGCTTTAAACAGATACTTCCGTCATAATGGCAACGAAAGTGTTAAAATGTCATTATATTATGTACACTAAAAGTACTTTTGCGAAATACAACCTCACCCTACTGAACTTGAGTTGCACGTATACAGTGGAGAATCTGCTATTCTTTCCCGTTTAAACGCAAACGTACGCAAACGCAAAGCACTAAAACGTAGAAAAGAACAACTTTTGGACAATTCTGATAATTTTTGTTTATCTTGGTTGCAAACAGTTTGGAGCCTGATCAGACGGCTCCAAACTATTTGCACTGGAAATAATAGTTTTAGCGTAAACGCGTTTATTGGGAAAGAATAACAGATTCTCCACTGTACTTGTCGTTAACAAATAAGTGTACAATTAAAGAATATAAATGGCCTATGAAAAACTGTAGATCCAGATCAGAGGACTCTTGTTGAAGCCCTACAGTCAGTGCCTGCACTGTTTGTCATTAAGCGTTGTTAAAACAAATCTCTAAGACGTCATAAATGCAAGTTAGGTTTTATTGGAAACTGTTATGTTCATTTAAAGTTCCAAGGGACAATCCGTTACCTCTTTGCACGCTGCAACAGTCTTCTCCACATCACGAAAGGAGAAGGGTCAGTTCTAAAGAATAAATCTCCTTTGAAAATGACAGCACTGGATTTGAGCGCCTGAAGTAAACTGTGTAGTAGAAGGGCCAACTCAATAAAAGGGCCTTAAATTTGATTCTTTTTTAACCCATCTGGTATAAAATTTCTGATGATATATTCGAATAGTTCAGACCTTGAGGCTTTAATTTATGGTGGATGCCAGATCTGGAAGTGGTGCAGATTTTTTTAAACAAGGGCTATAACTCTTACATCAGATTTAACATTATGTCATACATATAGTAACTATTTGCTATAATCAGCACGCATGGTTTCCGATTTGCATGAAACTTACACTATTTGCACCTCTTTACATGAAATGGGAAATAATACCAAAAAAACTTAGTTCCGGTCTCCGGTTGCCATAGTAACGGGAAAATATTATTTCCCCCTAAAATCAGTGTTTTTGGTTAGTTAAAAACATCAAATTCATGGCAATTTTAGACAAAAATGTACAAGTTTTAGATACAATGACATCTGAAAATTGAAATATGACATACATTAATAACATTGTAGCTTTCAGCTCTGATTGGTTCACAAGTGCAAGGTTTATGGGTCAAAATACTGAAAGCAAGAATTCATTATTCTTGTCGGTACAGAAAGTTTGTGAATCCTTGCCGATCATAATTGATTATCTGTAGCAAATATTTTTTATTACTGTTCTGGATAAAAAGAAAACTTTGGGATTGCGGTTGCTAAGTAGGTAACCATGAAAACGAAACTATAAACATTTCAATGCTGTATCGCCTATTTAACTGAGCTGTTATGATTGCTTGAAATGAACCCGGACCACTCTTTAATGGCTACTACCACAAAGTGTAGCGTTAAAAAAGCAATAGAAGACAAAACATGCAGATATTACTTGGTTACTATGGTAACATCTGACAAAAGAACATAATTTTATTTCACTGGAAATGTGTGTCAATTTTAGACATTTGGCACCCAATATATAGCAAACTATCAGAATCCTTGCACAGTTACTTTAATTAGTTTTATTATAATGTTTGCATATAAACATTGTCAAATACAGATTTGCTTTTGGCCTGAAAATGATATTCGGTAACCATAGCAACCACTTATAGCAATTGTTAAATAAGAGCATTATATTGAAAATATGAGAGGTATCCTAGCATTTTTGAAGTCAAAGTAAAACAACCTGTAACAACCATTGAACATGTACTTAAAGTTCCTTATCTGGTTTGCAAGCTAACATTGTCATAAAACATTCACTTTTAACACGAAAGCAATATTTGGTTACCTTCGCAACCATTCACAGTAATTGCTAAATGAGAATACTTTTTGAAAATATGTTTCAAAATCAAGCTATTTGAAGGAAAAGGAGATAAAGTTATTAGAACCAGTGTTAGTATCGGGTTGGCAAACTAGCATTGTTATACAAGAAAATTGGTTACATTAACAACCTATCACAATATGTGCCAATTAAGAGCATTATACTGACAGTATGTGTAGAAGTCATGTTTTAAGGCACAGTAACCACTTAGAACCACACTACGGACTACGGAGGCAACATTTTAGACAGATTTTCAGGAAACTTACTCAGAATGATAACGTGGACAAAGAGCTAGGTCACATGATGTGAACATTGGTCGTGTTGAATCATAAAGCAGGTCAATTGATTAAATAGCAGAAGAAAGCTTCTGGAGACAACCAATGTGGACTTATGTTTTCTCATTTCTCATGTCAGCGCTTCAGGATCTCATGTTCCTCTTTTGCTCAATTATCTCAAAATGAGAGAAAGTCTAGCAGGTATGATGTAGAGGCTGCTGAAGCAGAGGATAGCAAATATCAGATAAAGCAGTCTAACTTGAAATGGTCGTCAAAATGTGTCAGCTATATCAAGGGTCATAATTACAAACAAACAAGGGATTTAGTATATTCTTTTATCGGCTTTTCAGTGATTGATTTAAACATCAGAATGGTGTAGTCCCTGGGACAAAACATTGAGTTTTTCAGATTTAAACTATAAATAAAAGGCCAAAACATTTTGAGTCACTGGGTCTCATAGTTTCTTGGCAAATTAATCATTGGAAATGTTAGTGAGTATACGACTCAGGACTCAAAGCTAAATTAACCGCTGTTATATTGGTGTTTATGTGACTCCAGGTTGATAAGATGCACCAATTTTATGTTCAACTTTGATATTTAAAGTGTATATCTGACAACAATGTTAACTTGTTTTCTTACAATAAATGGTTCCGGGAGCTTGCTGTATTTTATACTAGAAATTTATAAAAAAAAAAAAAAGTCAGTGTTTGACACATATTTTCAGTATAATGTTATTATTAAGCTTATAGTGTCAGTGGTTGCAAAGATAACCAAATGTTACTTTGATGCTAAAAGTGAATGTTTATATAACACTGTTAAGTTGCCCAGATGATAATAAAACTGACATACACTAATTCAAATAAGTTTCTTTACTTTGTCTTAAAAGGGCTTTAAATTTGATACATAATTTCAGTATAGTGGTCTTATTTAGCATATATTGTGAGTGGTTGCTAAGGTAACCAATTGTTCTATTCGTGCCAAAAGTGCATGATTATATGACAGTTTTAAATGAAAAACCTGATAATTAACTTAAAGTACAATGGTACTGATATGTTGATGTTGCTGATAGCGACGTGGTTTGTTCACAGGGGGACAGGTTTCGATTCCCGGTCAGAGCTTGATAATTAACCAAAAGTACAATGGTTCTGACATGTTGATGTTGTTGAATGCACATGGATGGCGCACAGGGGGAGGGGACAGCTTTTGTACCAGTAAAGTTTGTTATGCCTATCGTACTCATCTATGGAGTAAATATATTTATCAATATCACTATCTTCAACTTTAAATGTAGCTTTTCAAAATACTCACCAATGAAGAGTACTTCAGTACTCCTACCCATCATATTCCTTCAAAATAGCTATAGGTGTTTCATCTATTACGATTTGAACCAAATCCCTCCTTTAGTGAGGAAGTTGCATACATTTTAATTTGAAAGGCAAAAACATATGTACAAACGGTTGCAGTCAAGCTTCCAAACTATCTCTACAACTGCACATACACATACTTAGTTTGTGATGGTTCGGAGCAAATCCTGCCAAAATTGTTGGAAGATTTAGCTGCATAGGACTTATTTCCTATGCATCTATATTATACGTTGTAACATTATTAAAAAAACCATAACTTCGGTAATAAAATGCAGCTCAAATTCAAATTACTTGAATACTTTCACATATAAGTAGTCAATCTGGGAAAGTTTAGAAATAGCTAGCTCGCTGCACATCATTTGTCTTCTACATTCTATGTAGGAAACATATTCAAAGGGTAATAACTTCAGTCAAAATGGTCGCAGTCAAATTTCCATACCACCTTTTCTTTTAATACACATTCACATGTAAGAAATATGAATTTATTCGGTCTGATCTCATGTTGTTAAATATAGTACCAAAACCTGCCGCGATATTTTAATGTACGAGTTTACTCGACAACAGTTGTATAAAAAATCCTGTGATGATGTATAGAAGTAATGTATATTTTAAAACTTTAAGCATGTTTGATGAAAGTTGAATTGTTATATAATTTAATAAGCATATACTTTTAACTGTACATTAAATTGCATGATTTTAGGTACATTTGTATCTACCGGTAATTAGTTGTCATATTGTAAGATTTACATTGTCTCTCATAACTCATATTTGAGTTGTTCTATATATTTTACGTACTCATGTTTGTAAATTTTATCATGTATAGAAGGGAGAAATAAATAGAATACCTTATGTCTGTCTGTCTACAAGTAGTTAGTCTATGAGGGATCGGAGCAAATCCCTATATATTCTAGTAGGAGTTAACTGTGCTCACAACTTTGCCTCTATTATAGTCTATGAAGGAAAGAATTCAATGGCTATAACTTAAGTAAAACATTGGGGGGGGGGGGGGGGCATAAATTGCCAGTAAGCAACTTTTTAGATTATGATTCTAAATAAGATTACATAAGAAGACTTATTTGTGGTGATTTTAAGTCAATGAATTTTTTTACACTTATGGTGTAAGCCCCTTTACTATTACATTCTATGACATTCTATGAGCTTCTAAACCTTCTAAATACTAAAATTTTGCATTTTAAAGCATTTAAATACCCAATTAACAACACAATTTAAACGATAAACATGTTACATAAAAAACCTTGTCATAAGATTTAACAATCTGTAAGATCGGTATTTAGTATTGAATTTTAGTGGGTGGGGTAACAAAACATACTGTAAAATTTTTTTGCACCACTTCTGAATCTGGCATCCACCCTCAAGGGTCATGTATGTATATATACTATTCCCTGGTATCAACAGAAATTTTATACCGGATGGGTTAAAAAAAAAGTTGGATTCATGCGGTCAGCCCCTCTACTAGTGTCTGATATGATTGTTCTTTGTATTCCAGACAAAGACTGTTTTCGCTGAAATCCCACTGTTTCAAGTCTGATACAGTGGAGAATCTGTTATTCTTTCCCAATAAACGCGTTTACGCTAAAACTATTATTTGCAGTGCAAACAGTTTGGAGCCAGATCAGACGCCGGGTAACCCGGCGTCTGATCAGGCTCCAAACTGTTTGCCACCAAGATAAACATGAAATATCAGAATTGTCCAAAAGTTGTTCTTTTCTACGTTTTAGTGTTTTGCGTTTGCGTACGTTTGCGTTTAAACGGGAAAGAATAACAGATTCTCCACTGTAGATCTTCAAAGTACGTTATGTAGATCTAGCAACAGAAGGCACTTTGTCTAAACAACATTGTTTTTAACATTTCTGAATGTTCGGGCATGATTTGGTGTCAAAATTTAAAAATAAATACTAGATTATACAACTTTTAAATGATAATAATAATAGTCATAATTTTAATGATAACAATAATCATACTACTACTACTTCTACTACTACTTTTACTGCTACTACTCCTACTCATATTACTACTACTACTACTACTACTACTACTACTACTACTACTACTACTACTACTACTACTACTACTACTATATTTACTATTATTAAAACTACTATATTAGTACATGTAATAATAATAACATTGTTACGCGGTGTCTGATCTGGTTCAAAACTAAAAAACCAGATCCAAAATGTAAATATAAGTGTTGTCAGCCTTGGCAGTGAAATGGTTAAAATCGAATTTGACCTTATATAAGCAATTGTGGCACTAGACCAAGTACTCGCGTAATTCACCATCATGTCTCAATTACACTATCAATGACAAACACAGTCAGATTGAGTGACGACAATTAATTGACAGTATACTAAATCAGCTGACAGCTCTTACAGCCACGTCTTGCTAGCAAAAACGAGTTTTACTTTCCCGTTTCTAAGCAACGAAAATACATGCAATAAAGTGTAGAGAATAAAAGCTTTTTTTAAGCTATTGACATGTTTTGACATACTTTGTTCGTTTGTAGCCTAAAGTAACTCTGCGTCTGACTTGGTTTCGAAGAGTTTGTAATTTACACCAGTTCGACAGTGACGTAGACGATACTTTCTCCCTTGAAAGAGTTCATCATGTAGGTGATTCAACATTATTTAAGAATTTCTAATATATTGTTTTATATCACTACACAAACAAACACTAACTTGTTGACGCTTCAACCTCAGCTGAACACGATCTGTGCAGATCTTGATCAGTCGCCGCATGTCGCTATTTGTATAAGTTCTGGGGAAGTCGCGATTATATACAGTGGAGAATCTGTGATTCTTTCCCAATAAACGCGTTTACGCTAAAACTATTATTTGCAGTGCAAACAGTTTGGAGCCAGATCAGACGTCGGGTAACCAGGCGTCTGATCAGGCTCCGAACTGTTTGCCACCAAGATAAACAAGAATTATCAGAATTGTCCAAAAGTTGTTCTTTTCTACGTTTTAGTGCTTTGCGTTTGCGTACGTTTGCGTTTAAACGGGAAAGAATAACAGATTCTCCACTGTAGCAGCTAGAGATATAGTGATGAATATTGCATACAGTTTGGATCTAGATGAAATGCCAGTACAGTGTTCCCTCTGTACACCAACACCCAATAGGAGACAAAGAGTGTGTTTGTTGTTCGGATGGTGTTGTTATAGGGAGAGAAATAGGCTTACATTTGCAAACAGCTTAAATCTAGATTCAAGTTATTTGTCACTCTTCGTTATGTTTCTTCTGTCAAAATGTCCAATATGTTACTTTAAGAAAAACAGCAGACGACAATTCAAAGCAGACGATATTGCAGACGTTACAAGGTTGGACACACTTGTCTTGTATATCGGGAACAGCGACGAGCTTTGTTGTAATGAGGTAATCTTTGTTCAGATGGTCGTTGTAGGGAGGGAGCACTGTACTGCTTTACAGTGGAGAATCTGTTATTCTTTCCCGTTTAAACGCAAACGTACGCAAACGCAAAGCACTAAAACGTAGAAAAGAACAACTTTTGGACAATTCTGATAATTCTTGTTTATCTTGGTGGCAAACAGTTCGGAGCCTGATCAGACGCCTGGTTACCCGGCGTCTGATCTGGCTCCAAACTGTTTGCACTGCAAATAATAGTTTTAGCGTAAACGCGTTTATTGGGAAAGAATAACAGATTCTCCACTGTAACTGTTCGAAGCTCAGGTGATTTTGTTTCTGAACGACATTGCACTTAAAATAACTTTCTTTTTCAGATGTCATATTTTACAAATACTAGAGCAAACCCAATTCAATGTCTTAACCTAAGAACAATGCCTATTTGCAAAGAATTGGGATCCTGACAAGGATCAGAACTGTTTGACACGAACATGTTATATTTTTAAGGCATAATACACCAACATTTTAATTTTGAGATATAAAACAGACTACAGTTGTATAAAGCTGATGACGTCATTGCAATGGTTTGGGGGTATTATCTTGCTGTAGATGATGCAGACGATATTAGATCTACATGTTTTTGCAAGGACAAGGTTATATATAATTGGTTGTGTCAGAGATAATGTTATTCAACCTGACAAGTGACCTTCAAACATGCAATATTTGATTGGCGATATATGTAAATTGGTGCACTGCATTTACGCACTGTTATACAGTCGAGAATACGTTATTATGTCCCGTTTAAACGCAAACGAAACGCAAACGCACTGAACTTTTAGGTAGAAAATGACACTTTTTTGACAATTCCGGCTGTTTATATTAATCTGAGTGGCAAACAGTTTGGAGCCTGATCAGACGCCGGGTCTCATTTTGTTTTGTTTTGAAATTCCTATCAGCAAACAGTGTAAACTCTGATCATACGCCGCATAATGCGGCGTCTGATCAGAGTCTACACTGTTTGCCTATGTCCCATATATGGGATCGTGGGCACAAATGGGTTAACTTAACCAGACCACCATTTTTTCTTCCATGTTGTTTGTAATTGTTTACAGTTTTAATAATGAATTGTGACACGCTAGTATGCGTGGTTTAACCTCTCAAGAGGGCAGTGAAATATCCGCAGACATTGGAACAAAATAATTTAACCTTTATCTGTACCATTTCGCTGCCAAGATTAACTATAGTGACATTTGCAAACAGTTTGGATCCTGTTCAGACGCCGCGTAAACACTCATAGCAACATTTCCTAAACGCTTAAATTTCATGAGTAAAAGCAGACGAATAATATGTCAGTGAATGCTTTAAACAGATACTTCCGTCATAATGGCAACGAAAGTGTTAAAATGTCAGAGTCATTATATTATGTACACTAAAAGTACTTTTGCGAAATCCTACTGAACTTGAGTTGCACGTATACTTGTCGTTAACAAATAAGTGTACAATTAAAGAATATAAATGGCCTATGAAAAAGTGTAGATCCAGATCAGAGGACTCTTGTTGAAGCCCTACAGTCAGTGCCTGTACTGTTTGTCATTAAGCGTTGTTAAAACAAATCTCTAAGACGTCATAAATGCAAGTTAGGTTTTATTGGAAACTGTTATGTTCATTTGAAGTTCCAAGGGACAATCCGTTACCTCTTTGCACGCTGCAACAGTCTTCTCCACATCACGAAAGGAGAAGGGTCAGTTTTAAAGAATAAATCCCCTTTGAAAATGACAGGTTTTGATTCAAGCGCCTGAAGTAAACTTTGTCTTATATGATAGCTCTTTGTATTCCAGACAGAGACTGTTTTCGTTAGATCCGACTGTTACAAGTCTCACGGATCTTTAAATTGCGTACAAGTCTGACAGATCTTCAGATCTATGTGGTTAAACGATGGTAAGCACTTTTCTTAAAAATAATGTTTTTACCATTTCTGACTGGTCGGGCATGGTTTGTTGTCAATATAAAAAAACCCACTAGATTATACAAACTTTTAAATAATAATAATAGTAATAATAATAGTAATAATAATAATAATCATAATTATAATGATAATAGTAATCATACTACATGTACTACTATTACTACTACTACTATTACTACCACTACTACTACTTCTACTACTACTAATATTATACTACTACTACTACTACTATTACTACTGTGACTACTACTACCACTGCTACTACTACTGCTGCTGCTACTACTACTACTACTACTACTACTATTACTACTACTACTTCTACTACTACTACTACTACTACTATTACTACTACTACTTCTACTACTACTACTACTACTACTTCTACTACTATTACTACTACTACTTCTACTACTACTACTACTACTACTAATACTAATACTAATACTACTACTACTACTGCTACTGTAATTTTTACAACGTCTTAAATAGATCGAAACTGTAAATGTAAGTGTTTTCGGCCTTGGCAGTGAAATGGTTAAAATCGAGCTTGACCTTATAGTAAGCAACTGTGGCATGGAACTTGACCTTATAAGCAATTGTGGCACTAGACCAAGTAGTCGAGTAATTCACAATTCCGCCAGCTAGACATGTCTCAATTACACTATCAATGACAAACACAGTCAGATTGAGTGACGACAATTAATTGACAGTAAAATAATAAGGGTGAAAATCAGCTGACAGCTCTTACAGTCACGTCTTACCAGCAAACGCGAGCCTTCCTTCCCGTTTCTAAGAAACGAGAATACATGGAATAAAAAGTGTAGAAAATAACAGCATTTTAAGCTGTTGACACTTTTTGAGTAACCTGCTGTATTTTTTCACATTCGTTATATTTTTTTTAATGATTTTGACTTAGCAGAAATAACCTGTATTAAAAATCATGGAATTTTTATGCCAGAATTTGGAATTGTTTTAACAATTTCTCATTTGGAATGGGTCCGTTTACCAGACCCGTTGATGCACTAGAAGAAGGCCTGGTTCTTTGTATTTTATATAAAATTTGGACTAAGACAATTGATATGAGTATCAAAAAGTTTGAATCTTACGCGGCGTCTGATCAGGATCCAAACTGTTTGTAAAAGTCAGTGTTGTCGGCCTTGGCAGCTTGACCTTATATAAGCAATTGTGGCACTAGACCAAGTAGTCGAGTAATTCACAATTCCGTCAGCTAGACATGTCTCAATTACACTATCAATGACAAACACAGTCAGATTGAGTGACGACAATTAATTGACAGTAAGGATGTAAATCAGCTGACAGCTCTTACAGCCACGTCATATACTAGCAAAAACGAGTTTTCCTTCCCGTTTCTAAGAAACAAAAAGACATGAAATAAAAAGTGTAGAAAATAAAAGCATTTTAAGGTGGTTTGACAGCGGGCGGCCCGCATCTCGAATTCCGGAAATGCTGATGACTTTCACATGATCTGTTCGGCACGTGCTTATAGTAGAAACTTTACATTAAGAAAAGTTTAATAAGCTTCATTGTCTCCTTTTTAGCGCAGTTGGTAAAGTGATTGACTAGCAAACCAAAGGTTCCAGGTTCGAGTCCCACTCGCTACAAATCTTTTTTTTTAAATAAATTGTCCGATTTTTATTGACTAGTCAATTCATAACGCAGTGATCAAACGACAGGCTATGTTTAGTCACGTAATAATGAATAATATCTGATGCAAGTATTGTCAAGTGACAACTAAAATTTTAAGGATTTATAGCCTATATGACAGATGGCAGCTTAACACAGGACAAAAGTAATGCTAAAAGATAGATCTTAAAGGAGTTTTAATACATTACTTTTGTTATGCATTAAGCAGTCACCTTTCTTTAAAGATATACAGGCTACCGTATTCAGTGGTCCCTTATTACAGGGTTGACTTCTGGTATTATTTAGAGCTGACGGCATTTTAAAGTTGAACTCAAGGGAGGTAACTCGTTTTGTGTAAACTTTTGTAAGAACTTCTGGAAATCATGTATAAAATGTAAATTCCACTGTAGATTTTCATTAAATTTTTGTGACTAGTAGAATTAAGTTAAATCTATCTTATAAGAGTAAAATTAGTGTATGTTAAACAGTTAGAATTTTTGTAATTTGAGATTTAGTGACTTTTTCAGAATTTGTCTTTTTTAAGATATTGATATTTCCAGAAAATATGTCATGAAATATTTTTGTTTGCACAATATCTTATAGTCTCTGTACAGTTTACTTGATTATACAAAAATTATCGAGTTATATTTTTTTAGAAAGAAAATATTCCTGTTCATTATAAAAGGAGCTTTTCTCGACAAATGGTCCTGTCAGAAAAAAACAGTTTGTTTAACCATGACAACTCAAGATGCCGCGTAACGTGGCGTCTGATTAGGATCTAAACTGTTTGACACTCAATTTCATATTTGCAAGTCAAAATACATGTACCAATATTTTAAATGTAAGAAATAGTAACAGATAACAGTTGTTAAACCCTTTCACTATCAATGACGTCAAAACGCGCGTTTGCAAACATTTTTTGATCATGATCAGACGCCGCTTTTGATCAGGATTTAAACTGTTTGCCACTTGTTTTGAAATAACGTCAGTTATACTGCTTTAAAACTAACTTTGAAACGATATTGCAGAACACAATAAAGCAACAATATTGAAGCAGACGACAATATGGCGGTGAAGGGGTAAAAAAACCCACGATGAATTTGATAATGAAAGGGTTAAAGCTGATGACGTCATGACAGTAAAGGGGTTTGTTATATTTAAGAAACAATACATTCTTGCCAGTGTTTTATCGTGCAATCGAAAACCGGTAGTCGTTGAGATGCTTGCAATTAAATGTTCTGACCAAAGATGAGTACTAAAAGCAGGTTAAAAGTAAAGAACAATGTACCTTAAGGTTCATTCTGCTCTAATTTCTGCCTGCTTTAAGCTACCATCTGCTAGGAAGTCTTGCCCCACATGCCTTTCAGTTAAGGTACTGTGTTTTAACATAGGACGGGCATGATAACGGACTATTTTCATAGCGTTGTATATCATACTAGATATATCACGGTAAATTTTTTGTTTGTTTATAGAGACGAATTCACGTGTCATGTCATGTCCATCTTTGTTTGTATACATGTACATGTAGGGGCGTGCGAGAGTTGTGTTAGAATGCAGACGATATAACATGTTTTTGCAATGACAAGGTTATATATAATTGGTTCTGTCAGAGATAATGTTATTCAACCTGACAGTGACCTTCAAACATGCAATATTTGATTGGCGATTTATGTAAATTGATGCATTGCATTTGCGTACTGTTATACAGTCGAGAATACGTTATTATGTTCCGTTTAAAAGCAAACGAAACGCAAACGCACTGAACTTATATATAGAAAAATGACACCTTTTGACAATTTCGGCTGTTTACATTAATCTGAGTGGCAAACAGTTTGGAGCCTGATCAGACGCCGGGTAACCCGGTGTCTGATCAGGCTCCAAACTGTTTGTTATGTAAATTATAGTTTAAGCGGAAACGCGTTTATTGGGAAATAATGTATTCTCCACTTTATCATGCAAGGTCGTTTAAAAACCATTGACAACCCTCTTCCTGTTAGCAGTTTCAATTAACAGTTTACTCATTGTAGTGTTTAAGCCTGCCGACGCAATAATATTGTCTTTTTTAAGATAGAGGACCCCTTATAAGATCGAACCAAAATCGGATATCTACGTACAGCAATCGGCCATTTTCGTCAATTGTCGGCTCGTACCGAACTATGTTTTAGCATTGATCGGAACGAGCCGACAGTTGAAGAGAATGACCGATCGCTCCCCGTAGACTGATATTGACAAAAATTGGCCCGAACTCATTAAGGGTTAATCAAACTTAAAATGTTTCGCTGTGCGATCATTAAAGCAGTTATGCGTATACGCGTCATATTTAAACAGTGTAACTATGAAGAGTACACCTTTCTGCCATTTTTGCCCATGTGGGATAGAGATATTCCCCATGGGGAATCACTCTATCCTCCATACCACGTGGCGTCTTTTATTGTTTTACAAGCTTTGCCACACGCGCTGCATGACGCGGGGAACTAAATGACGTCATTTCTTATGGCGTTACTATAAACAACGTTCTGTTTTGAGCAGCAAAAAGTGCACACAAGCTCATCGTCTCCCATTGAGTGTTGTTGTAGAGGGAGCAATGTACAATGTAATATAAATGATATTTGTTATTGTAAAAAAGTATTAACGAATGTAAGAAAATCGCACTGGTTTGCCTAGAAATCGTAACTAGAATTGTTTATCCTCTTAACCCACCTGTGCCCACGATCCCATATATGGGATAGAGGCAAACAGTGCGGCGTCTGATCAGAGGCTACACTGTTTGCTGATAAAAAAAAAGTAATATACCAAGTTAAAGTCTACTTTCAGTCCGAATGACCGCTCAGCCGACTGTACAATACTCCCCTGACCACCTTGCCGACAATATTGAGCACTGCTAACATATGGCGCAGTCAAATGCAGCCGCAGTACCGACTCAGACCCTTCACAGGTACCCATTTTAACACCTGTGTGGAGAGGAGCAATTCGCGGTACATGTCTTGCTCAAGAACATTCCTGTACATCATCGGGGATTCAGAAAAATCCCCCAGTCAGACCGCTGGTCCGGCGGGGGGGTCGAACTCACGACCCCTCTAGCGCGTTCAAGTACTGTATCCATGCAATCGATTGCATCGGAAAACGGTAACAATTCACCTTTAACAACCGTTAGGGTGTTACCGATTGTGAACGACACGAACGGCCTCAGAGGTAGTTCGCCATCCCCAACAAGGAAAACAAAATGGCTACCAAATGAATTTAATACAATCGGCGAACAGTCCAGACTTAATTTCTCATCAATAAACCAACACTTTCCGATACTTAATGTATCAAATAAAGCAGCTTACATCTGAGCAGCTAAATCTTATTTTTATATGCAGTAAAATTGATGCATTTCAGTTTATTAGTGCACTTTTGCTTGTGTTATTAAGATTCGCACATAAATCGTTCGTACCCTTGAAAAGTTAATAAACTTTGGGGCGCAATGAGTTATTATTGAAGAGTATCGGTGAACGTAGATGTCGTACTATATGGGTTGTTTGCATCGGTTAACGTTACTGTTCGCTGATACGGTACTTGAACGCCCTACTGGTACCGTAGTCCAAGGTGTTAACCATTGGGCCACTACCGCCGATAGGAATTTCAATATAAAACAAAATGAAAATGAAAATTTTGACCAGACATCCCTTTGATAAAAATGGACTTATCTAATATATAAACATGGAAGAAATCACTGGGCGCAAATGGGTTAATAAAAATGTTTTTATGTCAAAGTTGGTAAAAGCATGTCATGCTGACATGTTAAGGTTGGCATAGTTACGTCTTTTAGTATTTATGACGCTATCTCAACCTATATTTTGCTTTGATACATGAAACGGCAAACTGTTTGAAAAGGTTATAATGATCTCGCCGTTTAGCACGTGATGAGAGTTAATAGTTACGTAATCTTAGATTGAAGAATCATAATGACGCGTGCCAAACGGTTTGGATACAAGATAAGACGTCGCGTTGCGCCGCGTCTCATGCATCCAAACTGTTTACAAATACGCAATCGACAGGCAAATGACGAATGTCCTACTTCTCGATAAGACAGCAAACTTCACATTCGTACCTTTAGCTCGCTAGGAGGCGCTCTTTTTATACCAGTTGCAAAACGTTTGGAACCAGATGAGACGCCGAGAAAATCGACGTCTGGACCCAAACTGTTTAACATCTTGATGTTAAATCTTCAACGAAAAATGGCGGATAAATATTTTTTCTGAAACTTGCAGCAGCTGATTAAAGTTACAGAAGACAAATTGCCAGCTAAGAAATAAATAGGGTGCACATGTATAGTTTCTTCAAATGATATTGACAGAATTGAACGTCAACATCAGTTATAAGAGTTCCATCGGTTTATTTTTTTAATCTTTGTTTACTGTAGAGAAAACTTTATTGTCCCCCCATTACATGTAAACGCACTAGTCCTAAAACAAGTACATTTTATTTACATTGCAAACAGTTTAGAGCCAGACTACCAAACAAGCTGACGCAGCAGAAGATCGTACGTAAGGTGCTTTTTGCGTCGATTTAACAGTATTTCAGTCATATCGCGACATCCAGCTAATTATCAGCGAAGGAAGACCCATGTCCTTTATGCACTGTTTCAGGCTCAAATTGGCAAATGGGTCGAACCACCGACCTTCCGCAAGCCCGCTCTTAAGGCTTATCCTCATGAAAATTCCGAGGTGCACAGTTTGGGGTTCTGTATTTAATCACAGTTTTGCGATAGTCTTAAAGCATTTGAAAAAAGTGTACCTGTTAAGCTTACCCTTGCCCTATGTAAACAGTGAATACCCAGATCACAGGACTCCTAATGAAGTCCTCTGAAATGGGTCTGCACCGTTGGTCATTTTACAATCGATAAAGACTAGATAAAAAATAACCCCTAAATAGATATATATCAAAAAGATGGACTAGACTTAGGATTATCGCGCCAGTTTCAATTTTTAACAGTCAGATGAAGGCATGTGATGAGTTGTCTCCCTTTAACCAATTCTCTATTATATAGTTTTATTTTGAAATTAGTATTTTTCCTACCCCAGTACGCTAAATAATGCGGTCATATCTGCATTTGGCGACCATGATTAATGATACATGTATATACTAATAATGCTTGAATAGGGATTTATTGTTTACGATTGAACAGTATTGAATAAGACACAATCTGGCATTTAAAAGTGGTTATCGTATAACATTAAATTTATAGATAGCCCTTTATGCAGTTGGATTGACATGTGTTACTCTTTATGCAGACATTTGTATTTTTCAGAAAAAATAGTTCGGGTACCTATGAGTCTAATTAGTGATTTCAGTAAATTAATGCTTCATGAATATTTGTTAAAAATATTGTCAAAATCTGAATGTTTGAACTGTAGGAGAAAAAACTTTGAAAAAAAACCTATTTGATGCGTTCCCTTTATTGACGAATAATATTTTGTTTCCATGTTTTTGTGTAACGCAGGAGACAGAAAATGATGGAGAAACATCTTATCTGTTCAGTGGTTATTTTCAGCATTATGTTATTACTCAATCTACGGCACGCCTTCTGGAATGTGCGGGGTATTACGAAAGGTCAAACTACGTCACTGATTAGTAAGACTTTGGTAACTCCCCTTATTCCGGAAAAGGCAACTTCTTGTCATCCCACGCTTCCGTTATGCAAATTGCATAACAACGGATGTTACGTCAATCGCCCACCTTAATTACATATTTGGTTATGAGCTGGGAGTCGATTGCCATATTAGGTAACCAGAGACCGTAAGACAAGTGCTAGTTACGTTGCTAGGACGTGGCTTGAATGTGCTTACGTAGCTCTGACGTTATTCATTCGAGTTCCTACAGACTGTTTATATAGAGCCTGCACGCTCTGCGGAGAATAGAGGTTGAATTGGAACTAGCAAGATGTAGTGATACGTTAAGTACAGGTCTTTGAGAGATGTAGGGGTGAAGTTAGATATGCTGGTTTATAGATACGTGCCTGGGAACACTTTAGGAAATAAAAGTCATAGACAGAAACGTTTACCTTGTTATAAAACAGATCAATGAACCTGGGTTACACAACGCGAAGTGGATTAAAACATCGGACTGTGCTACATTTGTAGCTACTTGCTCCTATTGATTTCTATTTTATTAAAACATATGTGTAACCCAACACTTTAGGTAAATTACAAAGCTGAATAAGGTTATTCTGAGATTTTATGATAAAAAAACACGTGTCTCCGGATAATTAGGGGTATACCAAAAAAAAGCTACATGTATTAAGAAAAGATCCAGTTCGGGGACCCCTATTTTAATTTCATATTTCTGCATAACAGGGTATGCTAGTAACATGCAAAATTTAAAAAAATCAGAATGTTTTGAAATTTCGTAAAAACTGTCGCGATAGTCTTAAATTGGAAACTGGAGTTGTCGAGTTTAAGTTTCAAGGCCAGGAAAAGTAATTTAATATATTATACATTATTAGTTATACAGTTTCTTCACAGTGTACATGGGGATTTCTTCCCGGCTGCATATGTTGACCGAGCCGTTAGGCGAGGGTTACATGATTTTACCAGCCGGGAAGAAATCCTCATGTACACTGTGAAGAAACTGTATAACGAATTTATTATACTGCAAAGTTTTCACTGTTCAAACGAAATATTTAGGAATTTGTCATGCACAGCCTTCGTAGTATATTATAACAAAACGTTGAGCGTAATGACGTCATATACGTCATGAAGTTGTTATTCATTAGAAAAATGTGCATACTCGTATATTTCGACGTCAAACTTTCCCAGAAATAATGCGACGGTTGAAAGATCCAAACACCGATTGGTTCTTAGCCGAAATGGACTTATTTTTTTTTTAAAACGGAGGATGCACGATTGAATGCACTCAATCCTGTCGAGCAATCGGCCATCTTTTATTCTGTAAAGCAAGCCTCAGGGACCTGTCAGCCAATGAAAACAGCTGCATTTCCAAGTACCCTGTCAGCTCACAGGGTACATGGGATTATGTCTACGGCTCGTTGACCAATGAAAAGTAAGGAATTTACTTTGCAGTATAATAAGTAATTTAATATTAATTGAAAAACAGTGGAGACAAGCTGAGAGAACTGTCACAGAACAGAACAGAATAGAAACTTTATTCACAACTTGTACAATGTACCTCGTTGTATACACAATAATTACATAATAAATCAAATCACAATGACGTGTTTATAAGAAACATACACAATTCTGTACTATATGGTATCTTGTACAATATTTATCAAAGTATTACGGAAGATGACAGCTTCCTTTACATATTTAGCCAAATTGAAAAGTAATAGTTTATTGCTGGTTTGTAATAATTCTACAAATTTTAACATACTTGGACGTACGTAGTAATATTTTTTAATGTACTTTTTTCTAATATCTTCATATTTTGAACAAATTAGAACGAAATGATACTTATCTTCAATATCTACAGTATTACATACTAAACATGTGCGTTGATTTCGTTCTAATCTATTCGGCCCGTAACGTCCAGTATGGATCCTTAGGTTATGAGCAGATAATCTTAATCTTGTTATATAACATCTTAAGGTAAATGGTAAGATATCTAAATAACATTCGTAAGAAAAGTTTAATTTGAAAGTAACATAAAGGTCCATGACTTTATTACTGTGTGTATCAGTAACCCAATTTTGCATATAACAATCTGTTAATCTACGTTTAAAAACTACATGAAAATCTTTTAAGCTTAACAAACTCTGTGATTCCCAAACATATCCAAATCCATATTCATAAAGTATTTTTTTAACGTTGGATACCCAATTTACAAGACCTACATCAGCGTCTTCTCTTGCACTTCTATATACTGTGTATAGTAAAACATTATCTGTTGTTACTAACTTACACCAATACAGAGGGGGTTGGGGATCATTGAATGTACTAGGGCAATGTATTTAACCCTCATTCTATAATAATATCGTTTGCTTTGAAATTGTCGTCTGCAAAAATTGTTTAATAACTTTTTTTTCAATTAAAAATATGGGAGGTAAAATTAAAGACGATTTTAAAATAGTTTGGGTTCAGATCAGACGCCGCGTAACGCGGCTTCTGGTCCGGATCTATATTGTTTGCAAATAGCAGTCAAGTCCCGGTCGACAGGGAATAGGTTAAGAAATATCCAAGGTGTACCGAATTAACCAACATAATACAGTGGAGAAGACGTTATTCTTTCCCAATACATGCGTTTACGCTAAAACTGACAATTCTATTGCAAACAGTTTGGAGCCAGATCAGACGCCGGGTCACCCGGCGTCTGATCAGGCTACAAACTGTTTGCCTCCCAAATTAATATAAACAGCCAGAATTGTCAAAAATGTGTCCTTTAAGTTTTCTACATTTAAGTGCAGCGCGTAAACTCTTTGCAAAATAGCAGGCAAGTACAAATCGACAGGGAATGAGTTAAGAAATATCCATGGTGTACGGAATGAACTTATTACAGTGGAAAATACGTTATTCTTGCCTAATACATGAGTTTACGCTAAAACTGCTAATTCCATTGCAACCAGTTTGGAGCCAGATCAGACGCCGGGTAACCCGGCGTCTGATCAGGCTCCAAACTGGTTGCCACTCAAATTAATATAAACAGGCGGAATTGTCAAACATGTGTCCTTTTTCAACATGTAAGTGCAGTGCATGAACTGTTTGCAAAATAACAGGCAAGTACAAATAGACAGGGAATGGGTTAAGAAATATCCAAGGTGTACCGAATGAACCAACCAAATTACAATGGTGAAGACGCTATTCTTTCCCAATACATGCGTTTCGCTAAAACTGCTAATTCCGATGCAAACAGTTTGAAGCCAGATCAGATACCGGGTAACCCGGTGTCTGATCAGGCTTCAAACTGTTTGCCACTCAAATTAATATCAACAGCTGGAATTGTCAAAAGAGTGTCCTTTTCTATATTTAAGTGCAATGCGTTTGCGTTTGAACGGGCAAGAATTACGTCTTCTCCACTCTAACAGTCAAGTCTCAGTCGACAGGGAATAGGTTAAGAAATGTCCATGATGTACATGTACCGAATGAACCAACCTAATATCCGTGTTGGTTTTAAGTGCAGTTTCCCGATTTCCTTATCATAACAACACAATTAGTATCGCTAAAGTCTTTGGGGGAAAGAAAAACATTTTTTTAAAAAAAAATCATTTCTCCAATAATTAGTTTTCGGTCTAAGTCCTGTGCCCCATAGCTTGTTTTCAGTATTAAAGACAGAGCGTAGACTAAAATAAATCCTCAATATTTAGATGAACCATTTTATTGCATTACATTTGGGTTACAGTGGAGAATCTGTTATTCTTTCCCAATAAACGCGTTTACGCTAAAACTATTATTTGCAGTGCAAACAGTTTGGAGCCAGATCAGACGCCGGGTAACCCGGCGTCTGATCAGGCTCCAAACTGTTTGCCACCAAGATAAACAAGAATTATCAGAATTGTCCAAAAGTTGTTTTTTTCTACGTTTTAGTGCTTTGCGTTTGCGTACGTTTGCGTTTAAACGGGAAAGAATAACAGATTCTCCACTGTTTGTTTGCCTTTTAACCCATTACCCAATAAATATGACTTTTTACGCTTCTGATCTATTTCTCCATTGCAGGAAGTACTTCCTCTTTATACTCTAAAGAATATGTACAGTGGAGAATCTGTTATTCTTTCCCGTTTAAACGCAAACGTACGCAAACGCAAAGCACTAAAACGTAGAAAATAACAACTTTTTGACATTCCTCACTATTTATTTTAATCTGAGTGGCAAACAGTTTGGAGCCTGATCAGACGCCGGGTTACCCGGCGTCTGATCTGGTTCCAAACTGTTTGCAATGGAAAAAATAGTTTTAGCATAAACGCGTTTATTGGGAAAGAATAACAGATTCTCCACTGTACAATAGGAAAAAACATTTCCTATTAGTGGGTAGCTTAAAGCAGGTTGAAAGCCTTAAAGCACGTTCTGCTTTACTTTCAACCAGCTGTGATTACCGGTCTGAAAAACTAGAAATATACTATGGGGGTAATGGGTGAAATGGGAAATAATATCGCCTTTCCTTTTTTGCGAGCTGCTTTCTTCACCAACGTTTTTCAAGTTACCTTCCCTAACAAGGGTCCCAGAGGAAGGCAGATAGGTGGTTTTGAGTTATAGTCATTTCGTAACCGAGTCATTTCGTAACCGGTAAAATAAGTCATTTCGTAGCCGAATTTTTGGTCATTTCGTAACCGCGCAAAACCTAAAGTCATTTCGTAGCCGATTTTTTGGTCATTTCGTAACCGACAAAAAAGTTGAATTAGTCATTTCGTAACCACCAAAAATTTAAAAAGGATTGGCCCCAAAGAAGGCATAAGTCATTTCGTAGCCTCGGAAAATTGTTGAAGTCATTTCGTAGCCGAATATTTTTCTTTGTTTTTTTATAAAATTTTTGTGCAGTTTCCTGAACTTATTTCAACAAAAATGTGCAAACATGCAAAGTTAAGAAATTATGTAAAGAGTGTAATGGGGGGACGAATTGATTATAAACCTTGATTAATAGAATTATAATCAAGTTGTTGAATATTGTTTTAAATAGAAATAATATTACGTGTCTCTATGCAATTAAATTCATATATATGAGTGTTCTATTCTTTAAAATTGGAACCGACATCCGACATAAATAGATATATAAAAGGTGTAAAATTGATCATTAATCGCTCATTATATGTTGCGCGTGTTTTAAGATGAAACCCAACACCGACACAAATTGGTTTACAGTTGGATATTTAATTTATCGTTAATCGATCATTATATCACGAAGAGGTATATTGTCCACACCTTTAATTTTTCAATAGAAGTTTTGTCTCACCTTTTGGGATTGCTTTACAGTTGGATGTTTAATTTATCGTTAATCGATCATTATATCACGTGCAGAAAAATCCATCTTGAGCAGCCAATTGTACATAACGTTACATTGATACAGTGGAGAAAACGTTATTCTTTCCCGTTAAAATGCAAACGAAACGCAAACACAAATCACTAAAATGTAGAACGGACAGCTTTTTGAAAGTTCTGACTTTTCATTTGTTTCAGAGTGGCAAACAGCCTGATTACCCAGCGTCTTATCTGGCTCCAAACTGTTTGGAATAGAAAAAATAGTTTAAGCGTTAACACGTTTATTGGGAAAGAATATGTAACGTTTTCTCCACTGTACGCACCTTAGTTGAAATACAGGTCCAAAAGTATATATGAATAAGAGTTGAGTTTAAAGTAAATAAATGATTGCTGATTTACTTTTATTTTGCTTTAAGCAGTGATCTGCCTAATTGAACTGGCTATTTAGAATACGTAGGAATAAAAGATTGAACTAGTTGAGCATTAAATTCATTCTTGAGCAGCCGCTTGTACATAACGTTGCCTTCATATGCACTTTAGTTGAAAAACAGGTCAAACATTTTTTATTGGTATTTAAGACAGATGGCAGCTTAAAGCAAGGTGATTGCTTAATTGAATTACAGGTACAAGGGTAATTATGAATAAGATGCTTTAGTCTAATTTAGCGAGATAAGTGAAATGGACCGTGACAAATCCAATCGCTGTAGGAGTAGGTATTGGGTGTGGCTTATGAAGGAGATTTATTTGATTGGTTGAAAGGTGTGAGATATCAACTTGTAGACTTCGAACATTTAAAAATTGGTAGTGGTGTGGCTTATGAAGAAGATTTATTTGATTGGTTGAATGTTTTGAGAACAATAACCTGTAGACTTCGAACAATAAAATTAGATATTGGGTGTGGTTTATGATATAGATGTATTTGATTGGTTTGAAAGAATAACCTGATGCAATTAATACGATTGTTTTTAATTTTTTATAAAATAAGTGAACCTTGTAGTTTCTTTGAAATATAAATAAGTTTACTTAGATTCAGTAATTCTTCATTTTTTGATGTAGACATTCGTTTCTAAGATTTATTTGATGCAGGCCATCTGTAATAAAATGCTTTTATGTATTAATATTAAATAGCTATAATTTGGTGTGTAATGCCTAAAATAGAAAACCGTTCACTCTTATCAGATACAGATCTTTATTCGGCATAAAATAGCACAAGCATAAGAATATTCATAAAAAGTTTACATTTATCATTTACAGCTAGGTCTACCTTGTTAAAATTATGAATATATTATGCATAGCAAATAGTGAACGTTCTGCTATTTTTTGCTGTGTTCGGAACCAATTCCCGTTTTTGAAAATGTTTATCCCAAGATATTTATCAATACATAGTTTCTTTTCTACCAGCTACAGTAAAACCTCTCTTATACGGCCACCTGTCATTATTTCAATCAAGTATTAACTCTTTGAACCCTAGTCACGCATATATGCGTCATTTGCAAACAGTGTATCCGTGATAAGTACACTTGTCCTATGCACCTTAAGGAGCCACCTGATCAGGGTCTACATTGTTTGTTCTTTTGACATATACTGTGAAAGTCAACCCTAAAATGTCAAAAATGGACTAGACTGAATTGAAAATTGCACCACTGTATCTAACCGTCATTTTGTATTTATGCTGTCAACAGTTGAACTTATATGTGCTTATTGATTGTAATAACAAATAAACAGTGATTATTGATTACAAAGTCATTTTTTCTTGTCATTTGTGAAATTAAAAGTGAAAAAAAATTTCCACATTTCCGGCACGTGCGGGAGGCGATAATTGCCTTGGTATGAGTGTTTATCCCATGTATAAACTGTTAAAACAACATACACGCTAATGTTTGACACGCTTCACATACATTGAGCGATTAACGACCAATTATACATGTTCATTGTTAACAAATGGACCATTTAATTGAATTAAAGACAAGTAATAATATTCCTGTTTTAAAAAACATTCAACAACTTGATTACAATTCTATTAATCAAGGTTATAATTATTTCGGACCCCAAACTCCCTTAACATATATTTTTTAACTTTGCATATTTGCACATTTTCGTTGAAATAATGTCAGAAAACTGCACAAAAACATTATAAAAAAATAAAGAAAAAAATATTCGGCTACGAAATGACTTTAACAATTTTCCGAGGCTACGAAATGACTTATGCCTTCTTTGAGGCCATTCATTTTTTAATTTTTGGTGGTTACGAAATGACTAATTCAACTTTTTTATCGGCTACGAAATGACCAAAAAATCGGTTACGAAATGACTTTTAGGTTTTGCGCGGTTACGAAATGACCAAAAATTCGGCTACGAAATGACTTATTTTACCGGTTACGAAATGACTCGGTTACGAAATGACTAGCTCCCGTGGTTTTGATCCCAGGCACTGCTCCCAAACCAGCGAGATTAGTCAAAAATCATCTTCCTGATCATGCACAATCATCTCATCTCATCATCCCTCATCATTCATCGGTGCTTTATAACCTAAACTTTGTTTCACAGTGCCAAAAACCTAACCCATCAATCCATCATAAAAATGGTATTATTACATGTAGTGTTTGCGATAGTGTACTGTTTAATGTTTTGTTCCTCACATACAGTGGAGAATGTGTTATTCTTTCCCAATAAAAGCGTTTACGCTAAAACTATTATTTGCAGTGCAAACAGTTTGGAGCCAGATCAGACGCCGGGTAACCCGGCGTCTGATCAGGCTCCAAACTGTTTGCCACCAAGATAAACATGAAATATCAGAATTGTCCAAAAGTTGTTCTTTTCTACGTTTTAGTGCTTTGCGTTTGCGTACGTTTGCGTTTAAACGGGAAAGAATAACAGATTCTCCACTGTACATGTAATTATATCCTTGCAATTTGGGATTGTTTCTAACCTCTTTATTGCTATGACATCATCAACTTAAAAAAAAGTGGTATTCTTTTATTTCTCATATTTTTGACATAAGACAGGTTGAAATGGGTGTCAAACAGTTTGGATCCTGATCAGAAACCACGTTATGCCATCCTGTTTCTTTCATTAAATGTTAGTTTTTTCGCATTCTTATAGATTAAACATAACCTCAAAATGGGCGTAAATCAGTTTTACATCTGGTCAGATGCCGAGTTACTGGGCGTCTGATCAGGATTTAAACTGCTGTCAAGTGCTATTTTTCTCATTCCAAAGCAATGAAAGTGTCCATGTAATTTTTTATATCGACTCCGGTGTCAATGACACATAAACAATTAACACACCCCATACTTGCTTAACCACAATCACTTGTAAAAATTAATAATGGCATCTAAGAACATGAACGAAGAGTACAGATGAGATACATTTTTATTATTTCCTTTTTAAAGGAAACGAGACGAAAACGCAATGCAATAAAATGAAAACATAAAAAATATTTTTCGAACATTCTGACGATTTTTTCTTATCCGGTGGACATAGAGATTTTAGCATAGCCGTTTTTATAGCGTATTGTCCACTGTAAACCTTTCTATTATGACTAATAAAATGACGGCTACAGTGGAGAATCTGTTATTCTTTCCCAATAAACGCGTTTACGCTAAAACTATTATTTTCACTGCAAACAGTTTGGAGCCAGATCAGACGCCGGGTAACCCGGCGTCTGATCAGGCTCCTAACTGTTTGCCACCAAGATAAACATGAATTATCAGAATTGTCTAAAAGTTGTTCTTTTCTACGTTTTAGTGCTTTGCGTTTGCGTACGTTTGCGTTTAAACGGGAAAGAATAACAGATTCTCCACTGTATGACTAATAAAATGACGGCTAATTGACAAATGTAGGTGACAGCTTACAGGATGGTGACAGTAAAACAGAAAGTCACTATAGGGCTTTCTGTTTCACTGTCACCTTGCTTTATACACCGAATAATGAACACAAGTTTGTGGTCATAATATAGAGGTTTTACTGTTATTACATCTCAGGACATGAAGCAAGATTTACTCCTCCCCTACACCTATACAAGCTACAAGTCACCTGTAGGATATCGTCTGCTTTACTATTGTCACGTGCTTTCATTTTCTTCAAACACATAATTTTTGTATCTAGATTAAAGAAACGTCGATTTCATTGTTAGTTCGAACCTTAACAATTAATTTTGTCAGTGTCCAATTTTTTGTACAAACAAAAACTCTCGGGCGTCGGCAATAACAGGAATAACAGTTACTAATTAGCAATTATGACGTCACGGAATCCCGAACAATTCTCCTTGCAACTCATTCTTTAGATTAGAAAAACCTGTATACAGCGACCACTAAGTTGATCTTGTAAATCCATATTCGCGAAATATGTCTTCTTAACCCTTTCATGATCAAATTTATCGTGAGAATTTGATCCCTTCATCGCCATAGTGCCGTCTGCTTTAATATATTGTCTGCAATTTCGCTTCAAAGTTAGGTGTAAAGCAGTATAACATACGAAATTTCAAGACAAGTGGCAAATAGTTTTGATCCTGAACAGACGCCGCGTTACGCGGCGTCTGGTCAGGATAAGAACTTTTTGCAAATGCATTTTATGCCGTCATTGAGAATTACCTTGCTTTTAGCAGTCACGATTCGTAACCCTAATAATTAACAAAGTAAAGTGGTCGTAATAGAAAGGTTTTATTGTTGTTGATTTACCGCTGAGTTAAGGTTCAGTTGTAACCCAGACTGTCATTGTTACAAGTAATTTCTGATCCAACATCGCACTAACAAGGGTCACCTTAGGACGCACACAAGTTTCATTGTTTTGTATGCTTATAATTCTTGACAGTGATATCCATCAACTTTGTCATAAACCGGACTCGTTCGTCATATTCCGGACGTTCACGTAAATGACGGAGTTCAACGATTGGTCCCGTAAAAAAGTGTAAATGTTACCACATAATGTTGATCGTGCAGTAAAAAATCCAAAGCTACGACCACAGATATTTAAAGGAAAAGTAAAGGACATATGACAACGAATAAAGTAGAACGTTCTTAACCCCATTTAATGCCTTGCCATGAATACAATATAATCGCGGCGTATGACCTGATCCTAACTTTTTGTCAATCATTTCTTTATTTCTTAAGTCAAAATAGATCTACCTTAAATTTGAATTTGAGAAATAAAAGCAGACGACAAATGTTTAAAACTGATGACATCATTGCAGTGAAGGCGTTAAACTTGCTTTACGTTAATGTTGCAACTTATAAGTTATGGTCATGAAGTTAGACACGAACGGTTCAGTATGACCTTTTAACCAATAGCCAGTGTTTAATTTTGAAGACAGGTCACCATTTAAAGCAGATTAAAAGTAAAGCAGAATGCGCCTTAAGGCGCATTATGCTTTACTTTCAACCTGCTTAAAGCTAACACTTGCTAAAATAAAGAAAATATTCTTTATGATTCATATTCATGACTGTATAAATTGGAACTATTTTCTTCAGCGGAGGAATATATAGAATGCGCTAAAAGGCGCGTCTATTGCGTAAATGGTTCAACCGAGTCTCCAAATTTCTTTTAGGCAGTACATCTTTTATTTTAAATGTGCACTTCATTGCCCCTTCCCTACAACGGCCATCAAAACATCGACCCCCTCCTTACAACAATGATTACCGCTATTCCTCACATAAGACAATTATGTCTAACGCTTTCACGGCTGCAATATCGTCTGCTTACAATTGTCGTCTGTTGTTTTTTCTTAAAGTTACATATTGGATATTTTGACAGAAAAAAGGATCAGGATCCAAACTGTTTGCAATGGAATAAGTAGTTCAAACGTAAACGTGTTTATTGGGAAATATTAACGTCTTCTCCGCTGTACTTACAGTGGAGAATCTGTTATTCTTTCCCGTTTAAACGAAACGAAACGCAAACGCAAAACGCTAAAACGTAGAAAAGAACAACTTTTGGACAATTCTGATAATTTTTGTTTATCTTGGTGGCAAACAGTTTGGAGCCTGATCAGACGCCGGGTTACCCGGCGTCTGATCTGGCTCCAAACTGTTTGCACTGCAAATAATAGTTTTAGCGTAAACGCGTTTATTGGGAAAGAACAACAGATTCTCCACTGTAATAAAGAGTCCGTACTTGTAGTCATCAATGTTATTTGTCAATTTATTTGTTGTGTTTTTTCCCTTGTTTGTTGTTTACTGTTAGTTTTTCAGGGAATGATATACAGCGGTGTATACGTTATTTCCAATATTTCGTTTCTGGTTAAACGATCACAACTGTGTAGACCAAGGCCAGTTTTCAAATCGGATTCTATTCTATGGTTTGCCCTGCTTGGAAAATTTGATGGCCTTGTTCTACTGTGCCATATAATTATTATCAATAAGATTTTAATTAATGGACTCCAAAAACTTCAAATTAACAAATCCAGTTTTCAATCAATCCTTCACTCAATAGCCTGTTTCTATCTTTGAAGACATGTGTCCACTTAAAGTAGGTTGAATGTAAAGCAGAATGGCACATTCTGCTTTACTTTAAACCTGCTTTAAGTTGCCATCAGCTTCATGTAGAATGTAGAAACTATTTCTTATGGTACACAATCATGACTGCATGAATTGGAATTGTTTTCTTTAGTGGAGGAACAAACTGAAAATCTGAATAAGGGGAGATCCTTTGAAAGCACAGAAAACAAAGCAAATACTGAAAATTGCAGACTCGGTTTAATTGAGTCTGTTCATGAGCAATACTGAAATATGCAACAGTGCTCACGCCCCCTAGCACCGGCTTAAGCGGAATTCAACTTTCAACTGTAAATGCACTGAAATGAATGATTCCAAAGGACCAAAGAGTATAACAACACTGAGAATGAAGCACGGGGCGACTTTTTACAGCCGCCACACAAGCACTTAACATCTGCTGTTGTGAATTATAAAAATCTGAATAAGGGGAGATCCTTTGAAAAAACAGAAAACAAAGCAAATACTGAAAATTGCAGACTCGGTTTAATTGAGTCTGTTCATGAGCAATACTGAAATATGCAACAGTGCTCACGCCCCCTAGCACCGGCTTAAGCGGAATTCAACTTTCAACTGTAAATGCACTGAAATCAATGATTCCAAAGGACCAAAGAGTATAACAACACTGAGAATGAAGTACGGGGCGACTTTTTACAGCCGCCACACAAGCACTTAACATCTGCTGTTGTGAGTTATAAAAATCTGAATAAGGGGAGATCCTTTGAAAGCACAGAAAACAAAGTATACCGGTATGATAATCGACGCTTCTATGAGGACAAGAGTTAAGTCGTCAAGGTTTGAATATCTTGTTTTATCTTTTGAAACATATTGCAAAATGACAAACCGTGCAGACCTGATCGAGAGATCCTACGCAAACGAAACGTTAATACACTGCAATAAAATGTAGATAAAGACAATTTGACTATTCGTTTTAATATAAGTAGCAAACAGTTTGAAGGTTCCAAACTATTTGCAATGGAAATAGTAAGTTTAAGTGTAAACGCGTTTATTAGGAAATAATAACATCTGTTTCACTGTAACAAGGAGTTAATGTGTTTAAAAAAAACCTATATATTTGTTATGTTAGTGTGTGCGGAGATCGTAGGTAAAAGATAAAAGTTATAGATCCGCCATTGCTTAGTATCATATTTTGATTGACCACTGTATATTTACATAAAGATCGATAGCTTGTTTCAGTGACAAAGCATAAAACTAATGTGTACGTACAGTTAGACTTTCGACAAGCAAACACTTAATACATGTATAACAACACAGGTTTTGATTATTTAATCATAGTTTTTTGCAAATATCAGATATGATATACATTTATCGATTTACATGTACACAGTTTTTACAGCATATATGTATACAAATTATCAATAGCTTATAAGATATTGCAAACGGGTTGGGCCACAAGTTATACCAACATTAGAGAAGGCCTTTCCCTTGATGTCACTCGTAAGTACATTATGATGTAATACAGAAGAAAATATTTCTATCTTAGTTTAAGAAAAAAAGAAAAAAGAAAACTTAATTCAAGTATAAATAAGAAAAGAAAATCCATATGTCCAACCCTCCGATATCGTGACCAACGCGCCCAGATCCAACCAATTGTTATCTACATAATTTATGAATATTGGAAAGAGGTTATGTTCCAAAACGTTTGTTTTTTAAAAATAAATTTCTGAAAATCTATAAAGAGCAGCGAATTATCATCGTGTGTAAAGTCAGTGTTGCCAAATAGCACAGTATTAGTATCCAGTATACGGAGGAGTTGAGTTTTTTGTAGAAAGAGAAGACGTTCATCAGCATACATTTGACTTTCAAAAATAAAATGTTCAGCATCTTCTATATAAGAGCCGCATCTACAAGTAGGGCTTTCAAGTAAATGATTATTGTATAGATCGAAATTAAGATCACTACAGCTGTTACAGTGGAGAATGTGTTAATATGTATTTAGGCTTTGCCTATGGACGGAAAAAAGCAAAATTGTACTAATGAAAACGGAATAGATCTATCTCCAGTGTGTGATCAGCGCTCTTGTATCAGTTCGTTGTGTATTCCAGATCACACTCGAGGCTACGCCTCTCGTGACTGAGATCTGGATTACACAACCGACTCGAACTTTTATTATAAACCTAAATTGTTTGGGACAAGATCTATATGTTGTTACCCAATAATCAAATAGATATAGGTAATAAGTGTATACAATGTTAAAAGTTAAAACTCCTCCGTACAGCTATATTATCAGGGCTGCCATTTCTCCGGATTTTTCCTAAATTTCCGGATTTCCCCCCCAGGTTATGGTAGCTTAAAGCACGCTGAAAGTAAAGCAGAATGCGCCATTAGGCGAATTCTGCTTTACTTCCAGTCTGCTTTAAGTAGTCACATGCCAACAAAACTAGAAATCGGCTATTGGGTAAAGGTACGATTCGTAAAATCGCGCTTGAAAAATGCATATTTGGAAATAGGTTTTTTTCATTTCAACCAAGTTATTAGATGGCAGTCCTGTATTATAATGCAATCTGAAACTATTTTTGGAAGTCATATGACCACCAATAATGACGTCATTATTTATATTGATGACGTGTTGGTAATCCGTTATTTTTATCGGTTCGATTGAGAAGTAGCTTTTTGCAAATAACGTTCATTTTTAGCGTTGAAGGGTATGAATTGAACTGTTTGAAATTTTGTCATTTTGGAGGAAATCAGTACAAGTGAGTGTTGTGGGTTATTCATTCTTAAACTGGTTTAAAAATATCACCGAAATCGGGAATTCCGAAACGTCACGCACAACTCTTCGTAAAAGCCGTGACGTCATCATCCAAGATGTCAGCCCCCATGTTTTGTAGTTGCCTAGTTTTGAGGAAATTATTCACGCGCAAATCAAACACTTTTCAAAGTCTGTCAGTGATTGAATAGAATTGGAATACCTTTGATTTTATCACGCATTACTTAAGAACGGAAAAAAGGCAAGCCTTTTTTCCGTATTATTTCCCAATAAACACGTTTACGCTAAAACTATTATTTGCAGTGCAAACGTTTGTAGCCAGATCAGACGCCGGGTAACCCGGCGTCTGATCAGGCTCCAAACTGTTTGCCACCAAGATAAACATGAAATATCAGAATTGTCCAAAAGTTGTTCTTTTCTACGTTTTAGTGCCTTGCGTTTGCGTACGTTTGCGTTTAAACGGGAAAGAATAACAGATTCTCCACTGTACGTATTCTACAGTGGTATACTGATTAACGTATGTCACCCTCTACAAAAAGGATGGTACTTTAGGGGCTTTATAGAGTTCTTTAAGTCGAGAGAGTTCTTTAAGTCGAGTCTTATATATCTGCTATTGCATAGTATCATATTTTTGATTGACCACTGTAATTTTACATAAAGATCGATAGCTTGTTTCAGTGACAAAGCGTAAAAACTAATGTGTACGTACAGTAGCACCTTCGATAAGCACACACGTCATACATGTATAACAACACATGTACATGTAAACCTCTTCTAATACGACCACTTAATTGTGTTAATTATCAGTGATTAAAGGCAGGTGACTGCTCAAAGCAAGGTGAACGGAAAACAGGAGCTTTCTGTTGTACGTTCACTTTGCTTTAAGCGGTCACCCGTCTTTTATTGCAATAAATTAGCGTTCTTTTAGTGGTCGTAATAGAGAGGTTTTATTGTATATATATTGACAGCCTTACAGAAACATTGGCAAACGTAATGCATGAACAAACGTGATGCAGAAAGCTCTAGTATGATCGGTTGCCATCACTTTTGTCAAGCATTAAGCTGTAATGCTTCTTCAGATATCGCCATTCTTTATTGTGACATAGCTATTTACTTGGTAACCACTCATGTCTTCCATAAAGATAAATAGTTATGAAAAGAACAAGTTTATTACAGTTATTGAAAGGTTTTAACTGTTCAAATTCACACACAAATATCGAAAACGGTTACCTTATGGCCAGTATGTGACAGACCGTCATAAAGCCGATGAGGCCTGAAGTACTCAGGTGAATGGTTTTCGATATTTGTGTGTGAATTTGAACAGTTAAAACATTTCAATAATGAACACTTCCACACAGTTAAACTCCCACCAGAAGTTTACTATGAATGTTCGGCATATTTGTTACTAATGTTACAACAGTGATCATATAAGTTATGATTATAAAAGCATATAAATTGCTTGTTGAATATTTTGGAAATACCCAACCTCATGTGGTTAAGCTGCTACTACACCCAGTTATGAGATGTTTAGAGTTTTAGGCACGAGCGTGATCGTCTTGCCATCAATCCTGAATAAAATATTTTACAGTACGACACCTAATGTGAGACAAAGAAAACTGGTGTTGCTCGATGGGAGTTGTTAGAGGGAAAAAAATAAGAATTGTCTTACATTTGTAAACAGCTTACGCGTGATGCGGCGTCTAATCTGGATTTAAGCTGTTTGTCATTCGCCATTACATTTCTTATGTCAAAATATGTAACTTTGAGAAAAACTGTAGACGACACTTTTAAGCTAACGATTTTGCAGCTGTGAAGCGTTAGCCATAATGGTCTTGTTTGGTTGAAATATATTGAATTTCAAAAATTCTCATGAAGTTCACAAACATACAACAAAGTTGAGGATAGAAACGAAAACAAAATAGCTTAGTGTGTCTCTCACCTTGCATATGCTCTATCTTTAACTATATTATATCGTATAAAGTTTATGTCACAGCAAACTATGTTATAAATGTATTGTAAATATTTCATTGTTTGGTGCGATCCCTCTTTAACGATACTCAGGAAAAACGAACTAATTGCTTTGTTTGGGAACAGCGGCGAATGTTGTTGTAAGGGGGACTCGTTGTTCGAAGGGCCGTTGTAGGGAGGGAACACTGTATTACATTTTATTTATTTTCGTTCGGCAATTATACGACAGAGGCTCATTCACATGAGCGAACCATTGGCTAAAGAGAGTGGGATTCAAACCGACTTGACATCATTTCGACAAGTTTCGACCTAGGCGTCATTTTATAGCGTCTAGATAACGTTACACTTTAGATCTACAACTTCAAGAAGTTAAGAGTTTATAAATTATAAATGAACAATGAACAGTTAGATCTAGATCTTAAAATGGGATTCTATGATTGGAGGAGATACACCATATATTTTACAACATAACATTATTTTTAAACAGAAACTCTTAAAATAATGCACATGTAGCTTTAGTAGCATTCATGATACCGATGTAATGACGAAAAATGCCCCCTCAAAAAGTGCCTCTATGCGTAGTAAAATGACCCGGAAAGACAATTTTCTACGTCGGAAAATGACCCGGGGACACAATTCTGACGTGGACACTTTTCGTCATTACACTGGAGAAGTCAAAATCTGCTGGCAATATCTCGACAAAATGTAAAAATAAACAAGAAAAGAAAAATTATTTATTGCACAGTATGGAACAACACCAATCTCGGCCTACGGCCTCTGTTGATAGTGTCTTTCGATTCTCCATAAACTCTCATACCGACCCAATCAATATAGGTGCAATAATAGTATTACATCGACCCAATGACAGTGCAGAGATTGTATAATGTGTCATACAATACAGTATCATAAATACCATACCATGTTGTATCATATTATATCATATTGTTCCATATAATATTCTTCATAACCAGAACAAAAATTATTCGCCCTAAAATACCAGTGATACATCGTTACACAACATGTTTCTAGTTTTGAAGACAAGTGGTCACTTCAGGTTAAATGAAATCAGAACGCGCGTTATGGCGCATTCTGCTTTACGTTCAACTTGATTCAAACAACCATCTGCTAGGATAAAACATCTTATGTCGCATATCCATGACTGTGTAAAGTGACACTAATTTCTTCGGCGAGGGATTAAAATAAAGGCGTATAATGGCGTATTTATGGGATAAAGGATTACATATTAAACTATATAATCATATTTGTCCATGACTTATGATGCAGGGCATTTTATGTACGTACTGTTAACAATTTCAAGGACTTATTAACATAAAAACCATGAATGAGATTGATGGATATCGACTGTGGGGTTGACGCCTTTTCATAAATCATGGCCCGGTATGCCTTTTGTCCTACAGTAGGGAAAACGTTAATATTCCCAAATAAACGCGTTTGTTCTTAACCAATTATTTCCATTTCAATAAGTTTGAAGCCAGATCAGACGCCGGATATCCCGGCGTCTGATACGGCTCCCAACTGTTTGCTACTCAGACAAAAGTTTATTATCATACTTTATATACAATTGTCATTTTCTATATTCCATTACATTGGGTTGCGTTTAGTTACCATTAAAACGGTAAGGATAACGTATTCTCGACTGTATGTGTTTTTAGGTATGTCTTGTTCAATGGGAGATTGTAATTTTCACCAGTTGAAAAACAATATACACAAGCGCAATGCAGTTTTTTAACAAAGAAAGTTATAGGTTTTTATTAATATATTAAAATGCATTTGAGCCGTGCCATGAAAAAATCAGGCTTATTGCATTGCAACATTGTACTGACCAAGCAACGTTGTTATACCATGCTCTGTATCTACATTTGGTCTACACAGCCAAATACCGTATATATAATACAGCTACATAAAATGTATATGGCTGTCAAACAGTGTATATCAAGACCAGCCGCCGCGTCAAAGACGCGTCGGTTGGCCTTGATCTACACTGTTTTCAATGCAATAAGGCAGAGTTTGTCATGGCACGGCCCATTTTTATTTCACTGGCAAAAAGTTTGGTGTGCAATCAGCCGCCGCCGAGTTCCTCTGTATACCATCTTGCTCCAAACTGTTCGTAAAGGGCATCAGTACTCTGAGACTCTGAGTGCATATGTACTTGTTGGGATTGTTATTACATATATGCGTTGAAATACTTTCTCCCGTATCGTGCAAAAGTTTAAACAACCTATCTTCAATTCTTTCTCTCGTAATGGGACCTTAATTGTTGTCACAGGAATGTCAATACACGACATGTCCCCATAAGTCAACTGGGATCCCTAGTGATTTTCAATAATGTTTGAATATTAGTTTTTGTGAGATCCATTTGTCAAAAGATATGTAGACAAATTTGCCGTCAGTAGGCCAACAGAGAGGATGTGTCTCTTTCTCCGTTGCACCAAACTAAACGCAAATGGATCATACATGGAATAGAATGGAGAAAAATGAAAAAAAAAAGTATGTGTGTGTATAAGCTAGCCAAGTAAATCTACTTCTTATGCTTATGGTACTCGTTTGAGCATTTGACATTGCGTTTGTTATTGTTATACAATTGTTTTGGATATAGCGGTATATGCTTTATTCTTGCATAACTACTCGAATTCCTTGTCATGCGTCTTCTTGCAACTGTGGTAATTGTTCATGAGGGTATAACTTCAGCGGGGGAATAAATTAAATACGCTAAAAGTCGCTTCTATTGGGTAAAGGGTTAAAACGCAGCAATCGAACAAAAAACATTTTCTGCTTCGCCTTTGGTGAGGTTTCTTAAACAGTTTCATTACGTTAACAATAGGAAACATTTAACTTTCTGCATACTATGATCGAATAATACACCCTTTCACCGACGGAGTCTCATAAAGTCGACTTTGCAAACAGACGCAATAATTTAGATGAGAGATTCGCGTGGATCGTACCCGAGGAAACTGTTTTTGTTCGTTATACAGCCCCACTTAACAGGTTTATGCTAAAACATGTATTTCCAATGCAAACAGTTACGAGCCAGATAATATGAACCAAGTTAAAACCTGTTTGTCACTCAGATAAAAATCACTCGTCAAATTTTTCAAAAAGTAATTTTGTAAATTTCTTTTCATCGCGTTTACATTTAGTTTCGTTTAAATGCGATTTTATAATGTCTGTTTCAATGTGTCTCTATATACAGTGGAGAATCTGTTATTCTTTCCCGTTTAAACGCAAACGTACGCAAACGCAAAGCACTAAAACGTAGAAAAATTCAACTTTTGGACAATTCTGATATTTCATGTTTATCTTGGTGGCAAACAGTTTGGAGCCTGATCAGACGCCGGGTTACCCGGCGTCTGATCTGGCTCCAAACTGTTTGCACTGCAAATAATAGTTTTAGCGTAAACGCGTTTATTGGGAAAGAATAACAGATTCTCCACTGTAGCGTGGGCAATAAATACAAGTTAACATTTTAATATAAATAGCCAAAGTGCTACTATACGTCCCACTTTTGTTTCAGTAAAAATTAAAGTACATCATAACTTGACATAATTGTAGAATTAATACCAATTTAGCCGACATTAACACCTGAACCTTTGTTAAATCATCTTTGTAAGCTTTACCCTTTCATCGCTAAAGCTAAACGTATCGTGATGGTTTAATCCCCCCCCCTTTATCGCCAAATCATCGTATGTTGTCGTATTGTTGTCTGCAATATCTTTCCGTTAGATTTAAGGCAGTATGCGTAATTAAATTTCGAGACGAGTGTTAAACAGTTTAGATCCTGATCAGACGTCGCGTTACGCGGCGTCTGGTCAGGATCCAAACTGTTTGCAAAAGAGCAATTTCGCGTCATCGATAGTGACAGATTTGAAGAACAAACGAAGAACAAACAAAGACAAAACAAAACTAAAAAGGAGATTTCTGCTTTACGCTCGTGTTTCTATAAGTAATATTTTGACACGGTTAAGACTAGGTGACTTGCACTTTAAGCTATGGAGGACATGGTTAAACTGGCTTTGTTGCAATAATGGTATAAATGGTATGTTATCACATTCCGTTTCTAGTGACACTTCTAAACAAAAAAGGATGTCACTATCTAAGCACTTTAAGAGGAAGAAATGCGAGAATTGTCCTTCTGAAGTGATGTACTTTACCCTCAGTTCACTACGCAGTTTTGCTGTCGTCTAAATTAGTTCTAAGAATATATATACAGTGGAGAAACCATTATTCTTTACTGTTTAAACGCAATCGAAATGCAAATAAAATTAAAAATTGGCAATTTTTACCCTTCTGAATTGTTATTTAATCCTAACCGCATGGAGCCTGATTAGACGCCGGGTTCTCCGAGGTCTGACCTGGCTCCAATTTGATTGCAGTTGAAATAATAGTTTAAGTGTAAGCGCGTTAATTGTGAAAAAATAATCGCTTCTCCACTTTAGGAGATTTTTTCTTTATTAAAACATTATCCGAGTGTTAAAAAGTCTAGTTCCAATCGAATTGCAAGCTATTACAAATGTAGAAGGTAAAAAATAAACGCGAAATAAAACAACTACAGTGTAGTGTGTCACAACAACGGAGTCGACACGATATATCTTTGACTTTGTTCACATTATAGGACATTGTTTGAAGTCTGCTGAACCATTAGTAGTAGTGTAATTACACCAGGGGCTTTTAGACTCAAGTGATTTCCTGGAGTGTTTGTTTTTCAGGAAGCGCAAGCACAGACAGGGCTGCCATTTCTCCGGAATTTTCCTAAATCTTCGGATTCTTATGCCAGCAGATGGTAACTTAAAGCAGGCTGAAAGTAAAGCAGAATGCGCCTGTTTTACTTTCAGCCTGCTTTAAGTAGGCATGTGTCTTCAAGACTAGAAGTAGACTATGTAGTAAACGTACGATTCGTAAAATCCCGCTTGAAAAATTGAATATTTGGAAATCTTAGGATTTGTCATGGCCAACTTATGGCAGCCCTGCACAGAAAAAACTTGTAATAAGAGGTCATTCCGAAAACGATGACATTGCAGACAAATAGAAAGGTGTCAGAGAAATACAGGACAAAACATAGTTATGCCGAGAACTCCCACAGATTAACTGTTACAGCGACATTAAACCAGTATAGTTGGTGACCTTTGCAAAACAACCGGATACAAAACAAGCACAAGTTTCCATTTAAAAGGTCACCAACCGATACTGGAAAAGTCTCGATGTAGGTAATTTAAAAGTACAATATTAACACAGTGCGGCACACTTGCTTTTGCATAGCTTATACCAAATAAGAATCTAGGTGTTTAAACAAAAAGCTACAAAGTAACATTTTATAAATATCGTTTAGGAAAATAATGTCACATGGCTGTGCAAGTAATTGAAACCATCTATGTAGGCTAGGTGGTCAATTAAGATTTTACATGTAGATTTATTTTGGCAAATGCTAAAAGAAGTGATTTGATATGATTAATTGGTAAGATTTCTAAAAGAAAATTAGGATCCAAACTGGTTGACACTCGTTTTGAAGAGTCTCCAGTCATTCTGCCTTGAATCTAACTATGAAACTATAATGTAGACAGCAATATTGAAGCAGACGACAATATGGCGATGAAGGGGTAAAAAGGCAACAATAAATTTGATCATGAAAGAGTTGAATGAACAATTATGTACAGTGTCCAATTCAGCCAACTCAAGTTTACAGATATAGCGTTGTTTTTTACAATATGATGCAAAATGACAAATAACACAGACCACGAACACAGAGCACCTAAAAGGTCAAGTGATTTTGTAGATCTACTACATTATTTGCATAGGACATCAGAGTTGCATATGGATCTAAACTGTTTGCAACAGTTGCCACAAGTTAACATGAAGTGTATAGACGGTTAGATGGTATTCGACGAATTGTGTTTTTTGACTGAATAAAGTTTCAATATGATTAAACCCTTTCGGAGACAAACTATTATCTGTTAGAATTTGTGTTCTGCAATCTTATGCCAACTTCAATTTTGTTATATTTTGACAGAATACTTTTTTGAGCAACGTTATGCGATGTCTGATCATGATCCGAACTGTTTGCAGTGTCGTCTTTAGTCGTCTGTGGCACTGAAAATGTTTACCATCTCAATACATGCAAAACAAAACGTTCCGATTCAGACCAGGTAATCAATAACTTGGCCATAGACTAAATATCAGAACTTATCGATATCAATTAACATATTAAAAACCGTTCCATGAGAAACGTGACTTATGGCATTTCAAACAGTGTAGATCAAGACCAGCCGCCGCGTCAATCTAAAACATTGCATGTGGCTGTATTATGTACTATATTTGACAGTGTAGACCAAACCAAGATACAGTGCCTGGGGAGACAGCATCAGTGCTTGGTATGTCACATATTGCAATGCAATTAGGCTGATTATGTCATGGCACGATTCAATGCAAAAGAACGTTCTCTAAAACCCAAATGAACTAAATCAAAAGTTATTTGAAGAAATTCGTACATGCATTAATGCAATGAGTAGGTTAAGAAATCGTTATATTGTAGAGGTGCTGCTTGGGTTAACGTTGTAGGTAGAACACGTTTTAGCCATTGACTGTAGGAAGGAATGAAGAAATAACGTTGTGGGTGGATTTCAGGGAGCAAACACTCAAAATGAGTATCTATATTTCTTAACCCTTTCACCGCCAGAATCGCCTAAAGTCGAATTTGCAAACAGTTTTGATCCTGATCAGACGCCGCGATAAGCGGCGTCTGATCAGGATCAAATCTGTTTGACACCCGTTTCGATATTTCTTATGTCATACTCTCTTAATTCTAACTTTGAAATGATATTGCAGACAATAATATTTAAGCAGACGACACAATAACGGTGTAGGGGTAAAAAACTCAAAAATAATTTGGCGGTGAAAGGGTTAAGTCATACTACCATATATTTTACTTTAACACGATATTTCAAACAAGACTATTGACGACAATAAAGCGGTAAAGGTGTAAACTCTCACTTTCAACTAGGCGCCAAAAGGTTTAAGCAACTACCTTAAACTGTCAAATTGCTGTCTAAGGAATTGTCGTTTTATACATGTTTCGTTGTTATATAACAACAAATGTAACAAAGGTCAAGGTCACACTCAAGCTATGACTGACAAATATTTGTATGCTGGACTCAAAGGGAGTACACTTCAATGCTAATTGAGATATCATTTTGAAAATAAGTGATGCGTTATCCCTTGACAGATTACATTTATTTGAACATCAGGTCGTAAAAAGAATTGAGAATATAAATTACCATACAATAACATTAATATGATAATATTTTTGTTAACTTACCCCTTGAACCTTTCACTCTCAATGACGCCTAAAAGCGCGTTTGCAAACAGTTTGGGTCCTGATCAGACGCCGCGTATCGCGGCGTCTGATCAGGACCCAAACTGTTTAACACTCTTATCGAAATAAATTAAGTTATACAACTTTAAATCTAAGTTTGAAACGTGTCTTGCAGACAACAATACTGAAGCAGACGACAATAATTCGGTGAAGTGGTAAAAATCTCCCGATTAATATGATCCTGAAAGGGTTAAACATTGAATGGAATATTCCAGTTTCGAATAAAGTCTAGTCGATTTTCTGACTACTTGGGATAGTTTTTAACAATTAATTGCTAATAAAACACAATGCTTACCCTTCTTTTTTCTTTGCAGGATACACACTGTTTGCATAGGCCAAGTGTTTTATTTATAGGTACACTGTTTGTGAATGACGAATATGGGTGTGTACGGACTGATGAAAAAGTATTTAACGGCAATGTGACACTGAGCAAGTGATGAGATGTGATGATGATGAGAAATGAATTCGTTTCGAAGCAGCGTATGGGATCTAATCCACCGACCTGCATTTCTTTCAGTCCTTGTGATAATCTCGTCCAAACAAACCAACTTACCCCCTATGTCAATTAAACCCCAGAACCATTGCAAGGTAGGAAAGTATGTATATATGACTATGACGAGTATATTCGTCATTAGAGTTGAATGTGTTAATATGTATTCTGTAGAGAAGCATTTTCTGTACTAACATTCGCTAAATTTGTCTTGAGAAAATACAAATAAGTTTTAGCAGTTTCACTCTGCCAATGACGTTTAAGTAATAATCAAGCAGTTTAGCATTCATAACAGTATTTTGAGATCGATAGTATACACTATGTGTAAGGACAAGCCCAGCATTACCAACAACTTCCTGGATTTGAACCAATAGGAAAGACGGAAACAATATCCGACCGGTCATAACCTGGAGAAGCCTCAGTACAGAAGGAGTCATGGTTACTCAGCGTCCCATATTAATATAAACTGTTTGCAATAATTATTCTAAATTCGCCCGTAGTGCCTAGAAGGTTAACAAACACATCCAGTAGCGTGTTCAATTACTATTGTTTGCTGTTTAGGTTAGCAGTTTGTGCCCTGTGTGCAGCGTGCAGAGTACAGTAGAGAAAACGTTTTATTTCCAAATAACCGCGTTTACGCTAAAAGTATTATTTCCATTGCAAACAGTTTGGAGCCAGATCAGACGCCGGGTAACCCGGCGTCTGATCAGGCTCCAAACTGTTTGCCACTCAGATTAAAACTGGTAGTCTGAATTGTCAACATGTTGTCATTTTCTATATTTCATTGCAATGCGTTTGCGTTTGAACGAAAGAATTACGTTTTCTACACTGTATTTCAGACCGTTAGCCAACTCGCAACCGATTTCTTTACTGAACACGCTACTGTTGTTCAATCTGTTTTACAATGCATGTAATACAGTAAAACCTCTCTATTACAACCACTGCATAAGATAAAAGAATCCAAGTTTTAGGCACGTGACTGCTGACAGCAAGATGACAGTAAATCGGGAAGTTTCTATAGGAGCATTCAGCTTTATTGTCATCCTGCTTTAAGCTGCCACGTGCCTAAATGTTACCAATAAGCCTACATTTCTTTGGTCGCATCCGAGAGGGTTTACTGTACAGTATAAACCGCCCACCTTTTACTCACAGGACGTCACCATATATCTGAGTAATGAATACATTTTATGTTTTAATGTACAGTAGAACCTCTCTATTACGACCACTAACTTGTGTCAAATATTAGTCGTTTAAGAATGGTGCCTGCTTAAAGCAATGTGAAAATGAAACAGAAAGCTCCTACTGGAGCTTTCGTTTTCACTTTCATATTGCTTTAAGCTGTCACCTGTCTTTTATACAGACAATTAGCCTTCTTTTTAGTGGTCGTAATAGAGAGGTTCTACTGTAGTATCATTTGTCATCAGCCATTTATAATTTAGGCATTCACATCAGAACCATCGCCTTTAAATGTCAAATAGTATTGATCCTGATCGGAGAACATTTGTTATGAATTCGCACTGTTTGCAAATGATACATTTACTTTGCTTTGTAGTTATTGAACAATAATCTACATTCGGAAATTGTATCATAATAGGCCTACACAAAACGACATTATACAATTATAGTGAAAACGGAAAACTGTTTAACTCATTCTTTGTTGAAACATCAAATGAACAATTCCAGTTTCCGATAAAGTTGAGTCCTTTGTTTTACTATATAGAGTTTGTTTTACTATATGGTGTTCTTTTAACAATATGTTACACAAGGCTAAATTGGGCAAATCCTGTTCAGAACATTCCCTGATCTAGGTCTACACTGTTTGCATTGGACAAAAGTAATATATTTTAGAGTACTATTATTTGACTCATGTATGTTTCACCTGACATTACTGAGTCAACATCAATTTTCAATGCCCTTTTTTTTACACGGCTGTCATTTCTACATGTCATTTGATTCGTCAGTGTCATCTATTTGCTCGTAATAAATTTCAAAAAATTTAACTGGCATAAAATGCACAATGACTGCACTGATGTCAAATTATGACGGAAAATAAACTCTCGTTACAGTCGTTTCATAGTGTTTATTGTCCAACAAATCATGTAAGCTTCTTAAGACAGGGCTGCTATTACTCCGGATTTTTCCTAAGTATTCGGATTTTTATCCTAGCAGATCGTAGCTTAAAATAGGCTGAAAGTAAAGCAGAATGCGCCTTAGGGCGCATTCTGGTTTACTTTCAAACTGTTTTAAGCAGTCATGTGTCTTCAAAACAAGAAACAGACTATGGGGTAAAGGTACGATTAGTAAAATTGCTTCTGAAAATTTGAAATCTTAGGATTTTTATGATCAACATATGGCAGCCATGTTAAAATGAACCGTATCATATCGTCATTGAACTAATTTTTATTCTGTACAAGTAGGTAGTACTTTCTATTAAGTTATATAAAAAAAATAGAAATATATTTGCGAACATGTTATTATCCCTTTCCCACATAGACGCGCCTTTTAGCGGATATGATTTATTCATCCGCTGAAGAAAATAGTTCCAATTTAATCAGTTATAAATATATATTATGGGGAATATTTTCTATATTATAGCACATGATAGCTTAAAGCAGGCTGAAAGTAAAGCAGAATGCGCATTCAGGCGCATTCTGCTTTACTTTCAACCTGCTTTTAGTAGTCACCTTTCTTCAGTTCTAGAAACAGGCTATCAGGTAAAGGGTTATGGTTGTACATGTGTTGGATATGCCACTTGTATCTAATATGTGTCGTGTATTAATTCTAAATCATCATACAATATAGCCCCTCTATTAAGACCACTTAATTTCAGACTAATTGAAGGTTTTATGGACAGTTGACAGCATAAAGCAATGTGGAGGTAAAACAGAAAGCTCCCTCAAAAACATTTAAGGCCTTTCGAATATGAGAATTTTCTTGCGGGCGGGCGGAAATGCGTCTCGACGATAAAGACTGTTACCGCACGTGCTTATACTAGAATATATACATAAAGAAAATGTCGACAAGCTTCATTGTATACCTCGGTTGCGCAGTGGGTAGAGTGATTGACTAGCGATCCAAGGGATCTAGGTTTACTGCCCATTCGATTCAAAAACTTATTTTAAATGCAGTGTCCGATTTTATTGACTAGTCGGTCCATAACGCAGTGATCAAAGGACGTGTTATTATTAGTCTTCGTTGGTTAGAATCAGTGTCTACTATATTTTGTCTAATTATGTATGGCCATTTACGTTTTCGTTTAATGGATTATAAGTCAATAAAATCGGATTATAAGATTTGATCGAACTATCAAGCCACACATTTGAAGATTATTAATCCTTTTGTGTCTGTTTTTCTACATTTACAAGATCGATATTGGCCATTATAATGTTTAAACAATATCATTAACATTGTATGCAAGTCTATGATTAACTTATAATGCATTTTAATGACAGAATTACAACAAAACCGTACAGTAATCTTTCCTATTTTTTTCTGACCAACTATTTCAACAACAATTTTTTTTTAATAGAATGAAACATAAACATTGAATGAGCCGTGTTTTTGTAATTGAAGTTTTTATGAAAAATTGCCATTTGACAAAATTTAAATAGCAGATAACATTTTTCCAACAGCTTTTTTCAAACTGTGTTTTGATTTTTTTGTAAGGAATGTTATTAACAACTTCTTGCACGAGATTTAGAGTCATTAGCTTTATTTAATAATGAGAAATACTTTCTCATCGAAATAAGAGACCTTAAAGACAAACCAAACGTTAAATTGTGCCTATATTTTCACAGATTGTTTCTTAGACTTGTATTATTCTTCAAGCAAAGTTTCATAATATCTTTCAAAAACAGTAAGCTCACTAGCGAACTACCTTAAGTGATAGCATTAAGCGGTCGTAATAGAGGACCTTTTAATGTATTTCTAACACTGATAAATTATTTTACAATGTCAACTTTTGAGTTGTGTCAGAGTTTGTTTTCAAGCATTTGTTTGGTCAGACTTGAACGACGTCCGACTCTATAACCTTGGCGCCAGGACACAAGCCTCATGAAGAAATACTATTACTACGAAAACGAGCTTTCGCAAACAGTTTGGAGCCTCACTGGACTCTGAGAAGCTTATCTTACTTAAGATACTAATTTACATTTTACAAGAACAATGTTTTGTCGTATATGTCATTGCATTGTGTTTGCGTTTAGTTTCGATTAATACTCAAAAAGTGATATAGAGGATAATTGTTTTTTTCAGTATAAGATAGAAATTTAATCCATTGAGTGAACATCAGACGTTATATCTTCACGAGTTGCGAAGCCACGAGTGAAAATATAACAGTCTGATGTTCACGAAATGGATTCAATTCGATCTTATACTGAAACAATACAATTATTCTATTTATTTATGCTTTTAAGCCACTTTTTAAACGAAATTGTTCGACAATTGAGAAAGCGAAAGTACATTATTTACCCCGTGTTGAGCCCCAAGTTTACATCGAACACATTAACGAAACAGTTTCCCGTACGATGACGTCACTTATTTATTGATTTGACGTCATCCGAAATACGTCGTTGCTCCCGATTTTGGATTCGTGTTCTTCCGTTGGGTGGTTCGCGACAAATCGGACTGCCGGAATTTAACGATAAGACACGATTGACTACGATTTTTGGGGAGCCCTACGGGGAAAACGGCGATTGGTGATAATCCCCTGCAATGGATTACCAAGTAATAAATCCATTGCTATTTTCCGGTAATCCACCGAAAAGCATAAATAAATTTCGACATTTTATATTTCATTTGCACATATAGGTCATATGTGACATGGCTCCAAGTTTGTTTAGAATGATATTACCAATACAGTTTGTACAAATATTACATAAAAATACAGGGCTGCCATAAGTTGACATGAAAAATCCTAAGATTTCCAAATTTGCATTTTTCAAGTGCGATTTTACGAATTGTACCTTTACCCCATAGCCTTTTTCTTGTTTTGTTGACATGCGGCTACTAAAAGCAGGCTGTAAGTAAAGCAGAATGCGCCTTAGGGCGCATTCTGCTTTACTTTCAGCCTGCTTTAAGCTACCATGTACTGGGAAAAAATCCGGAGATTTAGGAAAAATCCGGAGAAATGGAAGCCCTGATTAGGAAAAATCCGGAGAAATGTCAGCCCTGAAAATAACTATCTAACAAGGGTTAACGTTGTACGCGTTAGTAGTATATGCGCCTCTTTGGTTCCAAATAAATCGACGCCATTTTGGATGACCTACTTTCTAAAAATAGAAAAAGCACGTGGGTCTATATTTAGCCCAGGGTGAAGGTCTTGTGGGGGTAGCCATATTGGATTTGGGTTTGAACGGGGAAAAAGCGGCCATTGTGAATTATTGAATTTTCACCAATCTGGGTCTACACGGTATACAGAACTGACCTGTTTACGATCTGTTAAGATAGTCACGGACATTGAGCGCCTGGTTCTTCCCTATCAGAGGCGAATCTTAGAGGTCTTGCATATAACGTGTGTTCACATCGATGTTTTCAGTTCAAATGACTGAGATGTTTCTCCTTCATGCGCGGATAGAGGGCGCAATGTTTAAAATGACAGCATCGCTATATTTAGCTGGCCGGTGTTACAAGTATTGCATCAGCCGAGAAAAGGCCTAGGGCATTAACCCCCGACCAGGGAGAGCAAATGGCAGTCAAGCGTTATCAACAAGACATTAGAAAGCCATTAACTGCCGGAAATGAAGGCAATTCAGAGACACAGTACCGTGAGAACTGAATGTATAGCAGTCAGGGCCCGTGAGAACATGCCGAGCTCACAGGGCTGGATAAAAATAGATATCGTGTCATACCTTAAAATAAACGATGTCAGTGCAGACGACGAAAGACGGCTAAGGGGGATAGGTGCTAAGTAGAGGTTTTCAAAGGGTATTGCTTAGCTTATAGAGGGTATGGTTTTATAGGTCCATATTTTCTGTACATAGTCCCCATACCGTTGTTCACGGATAGTCTTTTAATCAAGCAGACATCATCTTACAGCATATTGGGTTTTACCCCCAGTAAATAGCCTGCCCTAACCCGTTAATTAGCAAAACTTGTCCAGACACGTTTTACAGCGCGCATGCGTTGTCCACGGATAAGACCTACCAAAGCAGACAGCATGTTACAGCATGTTCACCCCGAGTGAATTGCTTGTCCTGACCAGACTTGTTCAGACACCTTTTACCGGGCGCATGCGTGAAGGGCCTATAATCGACGTTATAAATAGACATGGGAATTCTCTCCACTCTCATACGATGTCCAGTCGTTGAATGGGAAACACCGAAAAACAACACAGTAGAATACGCTGAAGGTAAGTGTTTACAAATGAAACAGTTAATGAAAAACAGTATTTAAATCAAGACTCTACGGTCATAGTTTTACGGAAGACTTCGTCTGCTTTAACCCCTCTTAACCCTTATACCGCTGACTATTTTATCTATTAAACTTTTTCCAGCATCGTCTGCTTAAGAGAGCGTAGGAAGCGGTCTTTTTTCATTCAAGTAACAGTTCGAAAAAGTTAAAGTGTTTCTTTTATTATTATAAATGGTTATCTGAGTTTCATAATAAACCTGAAAAAGAGAGGAATTACTGTACATGTAAAAGTTCACGGTTTTAGACTTTAACTACACAGTAAGCATGAGGCAGACATCTGTTTTCACTTCTAACAGGTCGTTAGGGACCATTTAGTTTCTCAGGGAGCCTGGGGAACTCATTATCTCATTAGGGTCCCCCTCTCTCTCTGTAGCATTATACACACATCTCAATGTTTTGCTGTAGATTTTTAACAAAACTGTAATTGACGTTAAACACAGGTAGTGTATTTATACATTTCCTTAACCCTTTACCCCATATCAATGACCACTTAAAGCAGGCTGAAAGTAAAGCAGAAGGCGCTTTGACCGACACATTGTAGCCGTTTTGATGCAACCTTTATCCTGCTGACACGGTCCGTGCTACACACGTGTTTTAAAACTACCACATAGCACGTTTCTAGCTTTGAAGACAGATGATTACTTAAAGCAGGCTGAAAGTAAAGCAGAATGCGCCTTGACCGACACATTGTAGCCGTTTTGATGCAACCTTTATCCTGCTGACACGGTCCGTGCTACACACGTGTTTTAAAGCTACCCCACAGCACGTTTCTAGCTTTGAAGGCAGATGACGACTTAAAGCAGGCTGAAAGTAAAGCAGAATCATGCCCATGGACCGACGCATTCTGAGCGTTTTGCTGTAACCTTTATCCTGCTGACACAGTACGTGCAACACACGTGTTTTAAAACTACCCCATAGTACGTTTCTAGCTTTGAAGACAGATGACTACTTAAAGCAGGCTGAAAGTAAAGCAGAAGGCGCCTTGACTGACACATTCAAACCGTTTTGCTGTAACCTACCGCGAAAAACCCTCTTTCTTTGTGAGCTGTGAGAGTTCCCAGATATAAGGGGTCAAAGTATAAAGTTTTTAACTGAACTCCCCCCATGTTTTGTCACACAATGTGTACATTATCCTTTTTATTAAGTTGATCATTTGATATGCTTGATTTTAGACATGTAACAATCTAGTGGTAGTACACATTGATATTAAACATACAGATGAATAATGGATATTTGATCATACAATGCAAATAACAACATGCTGCAGACCACAGTTTACTTAGCATGTTAAAGGTTTAGCCATAAACTGTAAGCAGCATGATTTCGCTCGCACGGTCAGTAGTCACAGATTAAAAAGTCATCAGCAATCCCCATTGTACAGTATTGGCATAAAATGCACAAAATGTTCGAATTTTATCATTTTAAATCCATAAATCGTTCTATTGAACTGGTTTTACTCTGAATTGATACCAAATACATTGATTAATACTCGATAATTCATTACAAAACAACAAAAATAGACATTCACCTGTAAAGCTCGTTAAAAAGCTATTAAGAATTATTTTCTAGGAGAAATATCAATTTTTTCTAATAACGTCTAAACATCACAATTTCATCATTTTAAATCCAGAAATCGCTCTATTGAACTTGTTTCACTCTGAATTGATACCAAATACATTAATTAATACTCGATAATTCATTATAAAACAACAAAAATAGACATTCACCTGTAAAGCTCGTTAAAAAACTATTAGGAATGATTTTCTAGGAGAAACATCAATTTTTTCTAATGATGTCTAAACATCACAATTTCATCATTTTAAATCCAGAAATCGCTCTATTGAACTTGTTTTACTCTGAATTGATACCAATTATATTGATTAATACTCGATAATTCATTATAAAACAAAATAAATAAACATTCACCTGTAAAGCTCGTTAAAAAAAAAACTCTCAATAAAAGTTTGTATGTATGTTATAAGAGGTACTACGACATCCCTATAACCCACCCGCATCATGATGGAACACTCTAGAGTCTATAGACATTTTAATTTCTTGACGGCCTTAAGGGAGATGAGAGGTCGGAGACAATTGCTCCGAAACATGACGTGGCGTCAAACCGAAGCCCTTAGCGAAGTTATCAAACGTATCGTGGATGGGACTATCAATCCCCTAAGACGCGACAGCCAAACGTTCGCGAGAGAACGGAGGCTATTGAGAACACTGGCTAGTGAAAGCGTCAACGTGTCCAGAAAAAAGACATTACTAAGACTACATCATTCTTTGATACCCGTCATCTTACGAGAACGTTACGTCATAGTAACCATCGCGGACGAAACCAGACGAGCGCAAATGATCAGCGAAGAGTAAACATTGTACAACAAATCCGGCTCAGAGAAATGACCAAAGTTTATAAGAGGGAGAGAGTTGTTGACAGTATTATCAGTTATCTATACCAACGAGAATGTATCCCTGCAACCTCTGCCACAACTCGTACGCCTATTTGGACAGTTTGAAACGACACAGGAAACATAAACACAAAGGTATACTTGACACTAAGGACCAACAGCAACAACAACAACAACAACAACAACAACAACAACAACAAGAAGAGCAACAACAACAACAACAACAACAACAAGAAGAACAACAACAACAACAACTGCCATTCGCTTTAAAGCACCCCTTTACCTGTATCGTGGGGGTAGTTTTAAAACACGTGTGTTGCACGTACTGTGTCAGCAGGATAAAGGTTACAGCAAAACGCTCAGAATGCGTCGGTCCATGGGCATGATTCTGCTTTACTTTCAGCCTGCTTTAAGTCGTCATCTGCCTTCAAAGCTAGAAACGTGCTGTGGGGTAGCTTTAAAACACGTGTGTAGCACGGACCGTGTCAGCAGGATAAAGGTTGCATCAAAACGGCTACAATGTGTCGGTCAAGGCGCATTCTGCTTTACTTTCAGCCTGCTTTAAGTGGTCATTGATATGGGGTAAAGGGTTAAGGAAATGTATAAATACACTACCTGTGTTTAACGTCAATTACAGTTTTGTTAAAAATCTACAGCAAAACATTGAGATGTGTGTATAATGCTACAGAGAGAGAGGGGGACCCTAATGAGATAATGAGTTCCCCAGGCTCCCTGAGAAACTAAATGGTCCCTAACGACCTGTTAGAAGTGAAAACAGATGTCTGCCTCATGCTTACTGTGTAGTTAAAGTCTAAAACCGTGAACTTTTACATGTACAGTAATTCCTCTCTTTTTCAGGTTTATTATGAAACTCAGATAACCATTTATAATAATAAAAGAAACACTTTAACTTTTTCGAACTGTTACTTGAATGAAAAAAGACCGCTTCCTACGCTCTCTTAAGCAGACGATGCTGGAAAAAGTTTAATAGATAAAATAGTCAGCGGTATAAGGGTTAAGAGGGGTTAAAGCAGACGAAGTCTTCCGTAAAACTATGACCGTAGAGTCTTGATTTAAATACTGTTTTTCATTAACTGTTTCATTTGTAAACACTTACCTTCAGCGAATTCTACTGTGTTGTTTTTCGGTGTTTCCCATTCAACGACTGGACATCGTATGAGAGTGGAGAGAATTCCCATGTCTATTTATAACGTCGATTATAGGCCCTTCACGCATGCGCCCGGTAAAAGGTGTCTGAACAAGTCTGGTCAGGACAAGCAATTCACTCGGGGTGAACATGCTGTAACATGCTGTCTGCTTTGGTAGGTCTTATCCGTGGACAACGCATGCGCGCTGTAAAACGTGTCTGGACAAGTTTTGCTAATTAACGGGTTAGGGCAGGCTATTTACTGGGGGTAAAACCCAATATGCTGTAAGATGATGTCTGCTTGATTAAAAGACTATCCGTGAACAACGGTATGGGGACTATGTACAGAAAATATGGACCTATAAAACCATACCCTCTATAAGCTAAGCAATACCCTTTGAAAACCTCTACTTAGCACCTATCCCCCTTAGCCGTCTTTCGTCGTCTGCACTGACATCGTTTATTTTAAGGTATGACACGATATCTATTTTTATCCAGCCCTGTGAGCTCGGCATGTTCTCACGGGCCCTGACTGCTATACATTCAGTTCTCACGGTACTGTGTCTCTGAATTGCCTTCATTTCCGGCAGTTAATGGCTTTTTAATGTCTTGTTGATTACGCTTGACTGCCATTTGCTCTCCCTGGTCGGGGGTTAATGCCCTAGGCCTTTTCTCGGCTGATGCAATACTTGTAACACCGGCCAGCTAAATATAGCGATGCTGTCATTTTAAACATTGCGCCCTCTATCCGCGCATGAAGGAGAAACATCTCAGTCATTTGAACTGAAAACATCGATGTGAACACACGTTATATGCAAGACCTCTAAGATTCGCCTCTGATAGGGAAGAACCAGGCGCTCAATGTCCGTGACTATCTTAACAGATCGTAAACAGGTCAGTTCTGTATACCGTGTAGACCCAGATTGGTGAAAATTCAATAATTCACAATGGCCGCTTTTTCCCCGTTCAAACCCAAATCCAATATGGCTACCCCCACAAGACCTTCACCCTGGGCTAAATATAGACCCACGTGCTTTTTCTATTATTAGAAAGTAGGTCATCCAAAATGGCGTCGATTTATTTGGAACCAAAGAGGCGCATATACTACTCGCGTTATTGTCTAAATAACAGTACGACGTTTCTATTACAGTCTACCATAATTCTGTTTCCTTATGTAACCTTTCGACAAAGCGTTTTCTTAGTATTAGATACAGTTGACTAGAAATATATCACCCACAATTGGAATTCTGAGCTCGTTTAGAGGGCTCAAGATATGGAAAGTACAGTGTTCCCTCTCCACAACGGCGCTCCGAACAACGACTCCCTCCGAACAACGACATTCGCCGTTGTTCCCAAGAAAATTATGTTTTATGCTTGCACTGATGCATCATCGTCTACTTAAAATTGTTGTCTGCTGTTTTTCTTACATAAATGACATTTTTCCAGAAAAAATATTAATGACAAATGACAAACAGCTTCAATCCAGATCAGACGCCGCGTTACGCGGCGTCTGATCTGGATTCAAGCTGTTTGCAAATGTAAAATAAGTTCCCTCCCGATAACGACTCCCTCCGAACAACGCACGCAATCTGTGTCTCCCATTGGGTGCCGTTGTAGAGAGGGAGCGCTGTATTTCAAAAACTGATATCTTTATGTGTGCATTACACCGGGTGGTTTCACCGTTAGATTCGTCTAAGATTGTATAAGATTTGTATTAGGATAGAAACACCGTAGGATTTTGTATTGATATAATTTAGAAAATGTTATTTTACTATCTCTTATCTGGAACCATGCATCTAGAACTCATGCCGATTGTTTTGTCTTCACAGAATCGAATGAACAGGGTGTAACGTTTAAACAGTAGCAGTTCGATCGCCTTTAATTACCTAAAATAATGTTAGTAAGCCTACATCGACCTAAAGATTGGACTTATTTGAGCTTTTTTTGACGGTGAAGTAAAACATTTGATCAGTTTATACAATGTAGGATACGTGCCCCACTCACAATTGATACATTTGTCCCAAAACACTTATATTCAATGATTGCAGTTTGTGTGACGCTGGATCAAAAGCCAAGTATACCGGCGTCTAATCAGGCTAGTGCGCTTTTTATTAAGGCCGAATAAATATTATCTGCATTGGTATTACTATTTAAACGATATCAAAATTCATTACTTGACATTCGTAGCGATTCATATTTTTTAATTTTGAAAACAATGATATATCGACATACGTAACGAACCGAAACCAAAACCATATTTTACGACAATAAGATGTATCGCCAAAATTGTATACTTTCAGTGTGTCCGAATTTGGTATGTTGACATTTTGCATACATATAATTATCTTTGAACGATTTGACATATCTCAGTTTGATAGAGGAGGTTATTAATTCTCATAAATATACCTTTCATTATTTTGCAAACTCGAGAATGACAAATTGTGAAAAATACAATAAAGTAACACGATTGCTAACCCAGGAAGAAAATGTTTTTTTTCGTTGTTTCACCCATTACCCCGTGAATACGCCTTTTCACACATTGAAATGATTCCTCAACTAAGGAAAAAAGTTGCACTTTGTAAAGTCATGACTATGAATATAGGAACTATTTTATGTCCTAGCAGATTGAAGCTCAAAGCATGCTGAAAATATGGATAATTAGGCTAAGAAAAATGGTTGTAACTATTTTAGGAGCTTAGTCTCATCAAGCCGATCAAGCCTTGTCTTAAATACTACCAACCCGAGAATGGCTTTAGTGTTGTCAATAGATTGGCATTTAATGCTAGTCCATTGAAAATGCCAATCCGCGATGAAGTTCTTTTTTAAGTTTGGACCCTTTTTGGTAAAAAAAAACAACCCTCAACCAAACATATCCTAATACATAACGAAGCTAAATGTAACTGATGGCTGACATATTTTATTTTTCTGAAATACAGATATGTGAGAATATGATGGATAAAACACCACGGTACAGTAGAGAAGAAAAGGTTACTTTTACTCACTTAACCCATAACCCTATAAATACGCCTTTCAGTTTTCTTCCATTGAAGAAAATAGTTCCACTTTATACAGTCATCTATATGTACAGTAAGAAATATTGTTTATATATTAGTAGATGGTCGCTTAAAGCAGGCTGAAAGTAAAATATGCTTTACTTTCAACCTGCTTTAATTGGTCATACATTTTCAAAACGAGAAGCAGGCTATGGGGTAATGGGTTCAACGAAACAAAACGCAAAGGTACAGTGGAGAATCTGTTATTCTTTCCCAATAAACGCGTTTAAGCTAAAACTATTATTTGCAGTGCAAACAGTTTGGAGCCAGATCAGACGCCGGGTTACCCGGCGTCTGATCAGGCTCCAAACTGTTTGCCACCATGACAAACATGAATTATCAGAATTGTCAAAAAGTTGTACTTTTCTACGTTTTAGTGTTTTGCGTTTGCGTACGTTTGCGTTTAAACGGGAAAGAATAACAGATTCTCCGCTGTAATACAATGAAATAAAAATAATGACATCTGTTTTGAAAATATTGACAATTTGATTTTCCCTGGATTCTTATTTATTTTCCAAGCTGTTCGCAATGGAAATAATTGTATTAGAACAGAAATGTTTATTGATCGCTGTTTGTATTACAACATTACTATTATGTCCTAATAGTATACTACTAATGTGTCTTAAGAAGATAACTTATCTTTTTGTTCCAAAACTCTAAAAAGCTGTTCTGCTTCTTTTTCTTCTGCGTTCAAATGTTTAGACATGGTCATGTCAGATACTAAGATGCGTACTTCTAATATACGGTGCTGTAGTTTTTAGCTGTTGGGTTGAACCCTATAGCTTGTCCCTCAAGATCTCTCCCTGGGGCCATGTGTGACTCCTCTCTATGGCGAACTTTGGACAATCTTGGAGAACATGCTCTGGTGGTTGGACACCAGTGCCACAGGGACATTCGTCAGTATGAGATATCTTCAAGCGGTGCATGTGAGACAGAAGCCTGCAGTGACCAGTTCAGAGTCTGAAGATAACTGTTTGCTCCCATCTTTCTAGTCCACCGAGATTGGGAACCACTTCATCCACATTCCTATCAGCTTTCCATCTTTGGTGGAAAACATTTTTGATGAGGGTTTTGGCTTCTGGGTAAGAAATGGGGTGTTGAAACTGTTCCATTTCGCTACCTTCCTTAGCAAGTCTGTCGGCGTCTTCATTCCCTGTTATTTAGCAATGCGACGGAATCCATTGTAGGGCAATATTGCACACTTGGGAAAGCCTGAAAACTGCTCTCTGAAGTTCGGAAGTATTTCCATTTTGGCTGTTGTCTGAATCGATTCAAACACAGATTTGCAGTCTGTTAGAAAAACAATTGGAATGTCTGGCTTCTCTTTCAGCAGTAAGTGGACTGCTGTAAGTACAGTGGAGAATGTGTTATTCTTTCCCAATAAACGCGTTTACGCTAAAACTATTATTTGCAGTGCACACAGTTTGGAGCCAGATCAGACGCCGGGTAACCCGGCGTATGATCAGGCTCCAAACTGTTTGCCACCAAGATAAACATGAAATATCAGAATTGTCCAAAAGTTGTTCTTTTCTACGTTTTAGTGCTTTGCGTACGTTTGTGTTTAAACGGGAAAGAATAACAGATTCTCCACTGTAAAGCTGTCTTGCCCTAAAATTGGTGGATAAGTTTCCTGACGGGTTTGACTTTGAGATTTTTTTCCCAGCGGGAAACTTGATGTACACCCCATTACCACCATTCTTCACTCCACCATCAGCAGAGTGATCTGTATACGCTTGAATCCATTCAGACACGTTGAACTCTTTGTCTAGAAACTCCTGTGTAAGGGTCTTCAGTTACAAAGCTGTTCAATTGTACATTAATCTGTCAACCGTATTTGTAAAACGAAAATTGGCGGATTCAGAGAAACAATATTGCTTAAGTTTGATAAGAAAAAGAAATAATAAATGACGTACAATTAATCATGTTTAAGAACCTTTCTGGTATAAGTGATTGTAAATAATATGACCCGTTTAAAACACTTAATATATCAAAACTATGTTGTAAGACTTCATCCAAAAACAAAATGTCATGTAAAACATGTCTCTAAAACAACAACCCCTTACATACGAGACTCAAAACTTATCAACCAGCCCTCGTATATTCCAAACTTTGCCGACAACATACATATTGGAACGAGTGTCAAGCAGTTTGGATTCTGATCAAACGGCGTCTGATCATTGTCTTATGGGAGCCCACTGAACATAGTGTGCATTATTGTTTATTTAATATGTCTAACCCTATAATAAACATACACTGATTTTTGTTCAAACATGGAATAATAAAGGGTTATTTAATAACATAAGAAGTTCGGGTATTTGGAGAAGTGGTCTGAATAAGTATTTTTGCCTACTGTGAATAAAGTTCTGTCCCGATAATGCATTGAATATACAGTACTCCATCCCTACAACGGCCCTCTGAACAAGGGTTCCCATCGTACAACAACGCTTTCGGCTGTTTCCTAAAAAAGACAATTATGTCCAACCTTTTCACGTCTGCAATATTGCCAGCTCAAAATTGTCTTCTGCTGTTTTTCAAAGTCACATACTGGTCATTTTGACAGAGAGAACAAAACGAGTGACAAACATATTGAATCCAGATCAGACGCTGCATTGCGCGGCGGCTGATCTGGATTCAAGCTGTTTCCAAATATAAGCCAATTGCACTCCCTATAACGACTCCCTCCGAACAACGCACTCAATTTTTGTCTCCCATTATGTGTCGTTGTAGAGAGGGGGCGCTGTACCGACACTGTTTTGCAGCTCAAAGTTGATATAAAATTCGCAAGCGAGGTTCTGCTTTAACTAATTGATATCGGGAACGTCAAATTCACAATTCCAGTTTTCTATTAAGTCTAGTACATTTTCGATTTTATTACAGTGTTTGTCGTGATCAGTAGCGTGATCAAGTACTGTATCGGAGTCCAACAACGTTAACCGATGCAAACAACCCTTATAGTACGATATTTAACGTTCTCCAACACACGCCAATAATAATTCATTACGTTTCCATGTTTATTTACTTTTCAAGGGTACGAACGAATTATTTACGAATTGGAATAACACACTCAAACGTGTTCAATAAACTGAAATGCATAAATTTTACCACATATAAAAACAAGACTTAGCTGCTTAGATGTAAGCTGCTTTGTTTGATACATTAAGTATCAGTAACTGTTGGTTTATAGACGAGAAATAATCGTAATGTAATCAGTCGTCAGGGTGCAATTACCTCCTGCTACATAAAATTTATTTTCATGTTTTTTTTCTTCGTGTTGCTCCTAGACGTCAGATAACTACAACTGGCTAAGACGCATAGTCAAAAATTGGTTGAAAAGACAGATGAAGGAATACTAAACACATGGTTGTAAATTGTTATCAATTACATATGCTATCTTTTATTTCGATTTGTTATTATCGATAATAAACTACAGCGCTCCCTCTCTACATCAACACCCACTGTGACACAAAGATTGTGTGTGCTGTACGGAGGGAATTGTAATAGAGAGGGAAATTGGCGTACGTAACGCGGCTTCTGATCTATGTTTCTCTCTGTCAAAATGCCAATTATGTGACTTTGTGAAAAAACAGCAGACGATAATTTTAGGCAGAGGATATTGAAGACTTGGAAGTGTCAGACATAAGTGTCTTGTGTGGGGAACAGCACATTCTGCTTTACTTTCAGCCTGCTTTAAACAACCATCTGCTAGGTTACATAAAATATTTGTTATGGTAATTGTTCATGAGGGTATAAACTGGAACTATTTTCTTCAGCGGAGGAATAAATTAGATGCGCTAAAAGTCGCTTCTATGGGGTAAAGGGTTAAACTGTTCTCATTCAAGTGGTTGCTAACTAATACTATTTAAGGTAACCCCTAAAGACAAATTTGATAGTAAAAACAATCTATACACGTAAATTTCCAGTTACGTTTTGTCACCGTATATCTTTCGTTTATATTTGTACAAGGATTTATGTCATATGTTTTATCGACGGCAGAAATAGTTTTGCGGTTGAAACACGATACATTTGATATTTTGGTCTGGCCTTGTTTGAAAAAGTATAACGACAACAAAGTTGAAACTAAGTCTTGCATAATCTATTGATATCCTTTCACAAACTGTTGGCATAAAATATTGGAATGATTCTTTCAATTGTCAACACACTTTAACCCAGAATCTGACCAGGTTCCAAACTGTTTGCCACTATGATAGAATTAAATCGCCTGAATGGTCACACACGTATATCTTACTATTTTTTATTACAGCGTGTTTTGTGTTTATTACTAGGTTGGAACGAATATAATGTTTTCCCATGTGCAGATGCCAATACTTGTATTGAGGGAACGGAGAATCGCCCCCGCCCCCTTGTAAAATATCATTTTTAGATTACTGAAAGTTTGTTTAGTCAATATTTACAATCGCCCCATTCAATTCCATTGACAAAAAGTGTGTTCATTTCAAATAAACATCAATTTTCGAGAGGGCGGGACTTGTGGAAAAGTTTCGAAGGGGAGGCGGGGCATATGCAGTTTTCATTCGCGAATTAATCTTTGGAACTTGGGGCAGCAAACATTTGGCGGATTTTTTCAAAATTTGTTCTTAACCGATCTATGCCTTCCTACTAGTGGAAACCATGATTCCCGACTAATATTCTTCTTTATAAATGAGATAAATTGCAAGAAAATTGACATAAGAATCTACCTAAATAAACAGCGGCCTATATCTGCGTTTCTTTATGACAATAAAACCCCGATATATGTATCCTACTTTAAAATTATGTCACTTCTAATGACGTCATAAATCAGCACTTTTCGCGCCAAACTGTCAAGTTGTTGACAATGGAACTTATTTTTTCTGCTTTCGAATGTACACAGATTCAGTAAATCGGTCATGGCTGTTCCTTATAGGGTACACATTATTCGTGTTATCGACCTTTTATATAGATTAAACATACATGCGTACTGACAAAATGTTTATTTAATGTTAGAAATTACAGCAAATATATTGTAAATATAAGAAATGAACTGATTGTTTTCGGCGTTCAAGCGAAATGAACGGCAGAAAATTATCGGCAAATTTACCATGAATCGCGCTTGCCGATAATTTTCTGTCGTTCATTTCGCTTGAACGCCAAAAAAAGCAGTTCATTTCTTAAATGGTCACGGACTGTTCCTCCCGGATAGCTTGTTTTTAGTTTTTAAAACGGTGTTTGCTTTGTGCAACAGGAAATGAGTGCGTGGCTGTTAAACAGTGCATGATCAAAACATGAACATGTATCTCTTTAGGGGGTAAATGAGAAAAATTCGAGACGAATCGAGAAGTTCAAATTCTGTATGTTCATGTCAAAGGGAAAGAGGCCAATGAATGCTGAAAGAAAAAAATTAAATGACAAACTAGATATACTTCTTTCTCATCATTAATCATGATGAAGAGTACAGTTGCAGTTATCAAAGCAAACGGTGTACACCAATTGTACGACGCACCAACAAATGTGTCTCATCTTGATATTGCCTTTTTGCACTTTGCACAAGTGAGTGCGCATGATTTGTTTTGAGAATTAACATTAGTTCAGATTACATGTCTGTTTTAGGTCAAGTGCTATCTATGGCATTTATACAGTAAATATCTAAACTCCCCGTAACCTTGATATAGCACTTTGGAGGATGCTTCATTCTTCTTCGAAAAACACGTTTATGCTTAAACAATAACTTTCACTGAATTTAGTTTGGAGCTAGATCAGACACCGGGTTACCCGGCCTCTAATCAGGTTCCACACTGTTTGCCGCTGAGTTTTAAATAAATAGACAAAATTGTTAAACAATGTATTTTACTTCATTTTATTGCAACGCGTTCCTATCGGGAAAGGTATTTTAACTGTATATGGTATTTTAATGATGATATATAAAGGTGTGACCGATACGGGTCAACCGACAATTGCCGATGAAGAAGAAAGTGATAATGTTTTTAATATATTCAACAATTTCATCGCCCACATATATTGTGTAATTGATAGTTTTGGTGAGTTCAAAGGCAAATTCTGGTGGTCATATTTCAACTTTCTTCGGACTTAATTGACTCAGCACAAGTTGTGGGGTTACTGTAAGTCATTTAAGATCATGCCAATTCTTATAAACCATATATTAAAACGATATTAAATACATTTAGATATACTCTGTGCCATTTCTGTATTCATGGACACTTTCAATTTTGATAAGAGTGTTCATTATTTGATGCTTTGTAAGACCTTTTCCAGGGAGAGTTTCAAATGCAATTAAATTGTGTAGACCATGTTCAGAACCCTCGGTGCATGAACCGTTTTTAAAAGATGCATTAGTTGTATTCAAATACAAGTATGGTTAAAGAGCAATAATCAAGTATAATTAAAGTAAAAAAGGTAAAGTAGCCAATAGAAATTACTATACAAAATTTGTATAAATATGCACAATTACAATATTCTTTTCTAGGTTAAATGTTGTGTTTATCTAATAAACATTATCAAGCAAATATGAAAGTATTGAAATGAGACTAAATTAGCATGTTGCAAACGCATGATAGGAATTTGACATAGTTCATCATAAAACGTTATATCATATCTAATATTTTCTTTCTTTATCGTTTCGCAACAACAATCACAGTGGCATACCAGTATATAAGTATACAATATACAGTTAAACCTCTATATCATAACCCCTTAATTGTGTTAATTATTAGGTGTTTACGACAGGTGACTGATTAAAGCAAGGCGACTGTAAAACAGAAAGCTCCGGTAGGAGCTTTCTGTTTTACTGTCACCCTGCTTTTAGCTGTCAACTGTCTTATATACAATCAATTAGCGTTCGTTGTAGTGGTGGTAAAAAAAGAGATTTTACTTTTTTCCGATTGTGGTGTTTTTTTCATTATGTCTGATATCTGAATTAAGACAATGATAAATTACATTGTTTTAACATTATTATGAGCCATTCCGGTCTTGCTAGGTTTGAAAATATTTAAATTGGTGTAACAAGAATTCGTAAATATGACAACTCACGTGACAAGACATAAATGAAAACATCGGTCGATGGAAACTGTGGTGTTAAGTGTTAACCGTTCGCGGACGATCGTTACATGGCTGGTATATGCAAACAGTTTTGGTTCAGATTGCGGCGAGGTTCGATCTGGCTCTAAATTGTTGAACCCTTTAGTTGAATTTAAGGTTTTTTAATTTCAAAATGTATTGTACTAAATTTGCAGACGACACTTTCGGTAGGAGAAGAATGAACATTGTAATATATAGGCTTTGTAATCACAACAATATTCAAAATATTTGAAGCCAGATCAAAGCCTGAGTAACTTGGTCTCTAATAAGGTTCCAAACTGTTTGACATTATGATTAAAATATATTTACATTTTCTGAACCTTTTTTGCATTTTATTTCTGCTTTAACTCGCCAAGCAGAGCGTATAAACGTGTCTTTATTGCTCTAAGGTGTCAAGCGTAAGACAACATGTTTTACATTTGTATTTCACTTGTTAGCTCAGTCGAATTGGACGTAATGCCAAGGTTTCATGGATTTAACTTTGTTCTATGGTCACAGGTTTAAATCCAGTTATTTGAAATTAAATGACTTTTATGTACATAAAGGAAAATAAAGGTTAAAGTAATGCCATAAAACGCATTAAATGACAGTGTTTGTAAATTCTGACATTTTGTTTTAAAATATCAGTGTTAAAATGGTTGGAGTCTGATAAAACTGTTTAATCTGTGTCGTTTCTAACTCCAAACCGATTGCAATTGAAAAAACTAGATATTCGTTTACTGTTAGAGAATAGCGATTTCTCTACTGGAGCTGTTGCAGTATGGCTTCCAGGATTTATTACTGTTATGGAGGCAATATATATACATAATTGAATAAACTTGTCAGCTTTAGACTAATTTAAGGACAAAAGTGCAACTGCCAAAACAATTATGTATGCTAATTTAATATTTAGAATATACGGAAATGCTTCTTCAAAACACAGTAAGGTTCCCATATTACAACTCAAACAATAATTGTTTTCACTGTGTAAGGCAAGTGGCAGCTTAAATGAGAACTACAAAGCGGTTTCAATCAAGCAATAAAACATAGAAAATTACAAGTTTGCAACAAAAGTGACAATTTATGTTAATCTGAGTGTCAAACAGTTTGGAGACTGATCAGACGCCGGGTAACCCGGCGTCTGATAAGGCTCCAGACTGTTTGCAATGGAAATAAACGTTTTAGCGTAAACGCGTTTATCTGTAATTAGTTTTAAAATGAACTACACGTTTTGTTAAATAATATATTCAAGTGTAAATCTATATTTATGAAAGATGTCGGTGCTAATTTGATTTAATGTATTTAAGAAACAGGACAAATTAATTACAAATTCAGTGCACACAAGTCATACATATAGTAAACGTTTGTTATAACTTCAACTGAAGCGAAGATTCAAGAGTCAATTATGGTGTTAACGCTTTGCATGCTGGGTATTTTATCGTCTGCAACAGTGTTGTCGTCTGCTATTGTTCTAAAATTTTATTTTTCCAAATTTCTTTTCAAAACAGGGTCAAAGTGTCAAACAGTGTTGATCCTGCTAAGACGCCGCAAAGGTACAAAATTATATTGTAGGACAAAATATTTCACATTGTACTGGTTATCTAACATTGAATATACACTAGAATTTACTGACTGTATACATGTAAGTTAATCGAACAATGTGTATCTTATGTAGGCTTTTATTGTAACATGTACAGTGGAGAAAGTGTTATTTTTTCCCAATAAACGCGTTTCGGTAAAACTGTTATTTGCAGTGCAAACAGTTTGGAGCCAGATCAGACGCCGGGTAACCCGTCGTCTGATCAGGCTCCAAACTGTTTGCCACCAAGATAAACATGAAATATCAGAATTGTCCAAAAGTTGTTCTTTTCTACGTTTTAGTGTTTTGCGTTTGCGTACGTTTGCGTTTAAACGGGAAAGAATAACAGATTCTCCACTGTATAACACAAACGTGTTTAATGTATTCTCCTACGTAGCTGCCGTAGTTTTGTTTTTGTTTGAAAACAGTCTACAAAATGTATGTATATTGTAAGCTTCGTGGAGCGTTGGTATACTTGTATGCAAATGAGGCTTCCCAAATTATTGTATGTCGGGAAGTGACTGTATATATATGTTACAGGGATTAAGTGTAATCAGGGAATACGTGAAATCCCGGAAAATCAGGGTTTCGCGTATTCCCTAAATCTACCAGAGAAAGGGCGTTATTTTGAAACTTTTCGTTGATTTTTTATAAATATTTGGCAGTTACTTTTGGTTAAAGTAATGAATCTTACCTGGTTTAGTTCATGATATGTCAAGAAAGCATGATGTTTAAAACCAATAGAAATGTCATGATAGTACAAATCTATTAATTTGTTGAAAAAAGTGCCATTTCATCAATTCCCTAAAACGTCCAGTGATTACGCGTAATCCATTAAACGTTCAGGGATTACATGTAATCCCTGATTAAACGTTATCCCTGATTACACGTTATCCCTGTAACATATATATATATCGCAACAAAAATCTCTTGGGGTGAGCTTTAGATTTGCACACTGTAAATCAAGCGGCCGCTTTACACGTTCAAAGGCCTAACACAATACATTCAATGTTTCAACATATGTGTTCAACCCTAACCCTAAGTCTGCTGAATTTACAAGATTGCATACCAAGTGTTCGTATTTGTGTTCAAAAGTTGAACACCAGCGCTTATGAGTTTAGACCCTAGTGTTCAGGGGATGTAACTCAAGTCCTTTTTACTAGATTGTTTCTGTCTGTCTGAATTTATTTGATGAAACTTTAGTTTTACGTGAATATCCGACGTGATTCGATGAGAAAATAAAAGGTTAGCGCTTCTTTTGGAAAATTTGAACACTTTATCAACGCGTGGCATTCAACGATATGTTCTAAAATAGGAAAACATTAACTCATTATTCGATGTCATGACTTTTTAATAACGTCACTATGATGTAATCAACAACAAGTAGCCATGTTTCGTTCATGAGTCGCAAACGATTGTTTGAATAATGTGGGAATTCATTCAACGCTGTAGATTTAATATATTTTCTGCCTTAGATGCTTGTTGTATTATAGCTTTCATCTTTGGCTGGGGAAATGTTTTATCTACGCAAGCTGCAACCACAAAGTAAGGAAGAAAGCGGGCTTAAATAAGGAGTAAGGTGTTTGTGTGTTTGTGTGTGTGATAATGGGGGGGGGGGGGGGGGGGGGGGGGGGGGGGGGGGGGGTTAGGATCTCGCTTACTCCATGAATCTGGTAAGTCGGTCTAGATAGGTTATTTTGTATTTAGTATATTTCAACTGCACACGTTTTCGTAGGAAAATGAAGAGTAAATTTTAGCGCGACGTCTCAAAAGTTGGACTAAAACCCGAACCAATGCAGGCTGTTTCATAATGTCAAGCCGAAAGCTGATTTTACCGATGTGACATTACCCTATGTGTTTTGCTATGTTCTTAACTTGGTTTTAGAGAATTGTTAATGTGTGACGGGCATTCCTCGAAAAACCTGAACAGTGAACACCTTATGTTCTACGTTATTCTAACACCTAACACCTAATTTTCTACGTTGGCATTCATATCTGAACACATAAGGTTAAAGTGGGCGTTTGGAATCTGAACACATGATGTTCTGTGTATATTCTGTCTTTTAACACTTTTTCGATGAACATGTTAAAAGTGTGCAATATCTGTTGCATCCATTTTGAACATGCCCTGCATAAAAAAAATGAACACCAAATGTGTTCATTAGTGGTTCAGTTTAGGATCACTAAGTGTTCAAAATTGAACACTACCATTATATCTTAAACACTTGCTGAACACAAGGACGCGTGCCGCGTGCAATATCTGTTGCAAATAGGCGTTCAATACATGTTCTATGTTTGAACACTTGGGTTTACAATGCATCGACAGGGTTTGTTGTTGCTTGGTCACTCTACGTATAATGCACGTTACAAATAAGGATAGTAGTGGGATAAAGACTGCCGGGCTGGAGTTGCCTTATCCATTGTTTTTCCTGAGTCCAAGTCTCGGGACGAGACTTCTCGGATGTGAGAGTTGTGTAAGGTTCTTGGAACGTTGGTATAAGCAAAAGAGACTTCCCAAGTCATTGTATGTTGGGAAGTGAAAGCGTTACACATTCACGTTACAATATGTACATATTGCACATGCAGCTTGCTCAAGTTTTATTTATCTGTATATGTGTTGATGGCCTGGTTATGTAGTGATACATTGTGGAACTATAAAACTATGTAAATATTGTAAAGCCTGATTAGATGAGTTCATAATGAACCCCATCATTAAGGTCTGCACACTTTGTTAGAAGTTTACATTTCCGAAACATTTTCATACCGAAACCCATACAATCAATTTAAACATGGCATCTGTCAAGGGTGGAATAATCCATATCAAAATTATCAATTAAAAGAGTTAAGTCCCATACTATCTTAACAACACTTCGTTATTCCACATTCCATCGACCCACTTACAAATCTTCAACTCTAAAATACCAAAGTTCTCTATGCAGAACGGTTTAAAATGTCTACATGTATACCAACAGAGTCCAAAACGATTTTGAATACCTATACAGGTATTTAGAGTTGAATTAGTTTTAACTCATTTATACCCAGTTTATTCTTCTTGTTTATATATTGGATTAGTCCATTTGTCATCAAAGAGATGTCTGGTCGAAATTTTCATTTACAGTTTGTTTTATATTGAAATTCCTGTCAGCATACAGTGTAGACTCTGATCAGAAGCCGCATTATGCGGCGTCTGATCAGAGTCTACACTGTTTGCCTATGTCAAATATATGGGATCGTTGGCACAAATGGGTTAAACATTAAACAATAAGTATTGTTTAGTAAAAACGTGTTGTCTGTAATAAATATACAGGCATTTTGGCAGCTGAAGAAACATCCATGTAGGAGTGTACAGTGGAGAATCTGTCATTCTTTCCCGTTTAAACGCAAACGTACGCAAATGCAAAGCACTAAAACGTAGAAAAGAACAACTTTTAAACAATTCTGATAATTCTTGTTTATCTTGATGGCAAACAGTTTGGAGTCTGATCTGGCTCCAAACTGTTTGCACTGCAAATAATAGTTTTAGCGTAAACGCGTTTATTGGGAAAGAATAACACATTCTCCACTGTATCAGTTTGGAATCCTGATCAGACGTTTAGTTAGTCCAAACTGCTTGAAAATACCAGGCAAATCGGGATTGACAATGCCACAAGAAGCAATCACATTAAGTATACAGTATGTGTCTCAGACATAATTGTACACTGTTGAGATTTCTAGTGAGATACTAAGTGATGAACCGTCTTTTCCTTTATCAAGCTATGCAATTATCATCTGACAAACTTGCAGTCTGGCACAAATTTCAAAATTGATCATTTTTGCATTCCTTTTTAGAACACATATCAAGAGTGTCACGCACTTTTGGACCATGGTGAGACGTCTGATCTGGATCAAGCTGTTTATAAGAGTCACGGCAAAGTCCCAGTGACGTGCAGCAAGTTAAATGTTTCTATATCTGTTGCTTAGCGTTTTATTATTCCACCCACTCAATCGTTGTAATTGTTTTCTGTAAACTTCCATGTTATCTCGTCAGCGAGGTAAAGGCTACATGTACAAAGAAAAACACATGGTTTAAAAAAGCGTTTACGCTAAAAACAATATTTCAAATGCAAACAGTTTGAAACCAGATCAGACGCTAGGTAACCCGGCGTCTGACCAGGCTCCAATGTGTTTGCCTATCAGATTAAATAGATAGTCAGAAATTTAACAAAGTTGTCACATTTTCTACATTTAATTGCATTATGTGTTCACTTTGTTTGCGTTCAAATGGCAAGGAATAATGTTTTTCTCCATTGTATAATAAAATCATCCTAAAAATCCTTCCGAACCGAGATTCTTTACTCAATTTACAAGTTTTCCAAATCTAAGAGGCAAACTAGCTAAAGGTGCGTTCACATTGCCGATCTGAGTACCTCGATCGCCCCGACTCGCGAATTTTCCCGACCGAGTTCGAGCATAATGCTGGTCGCGGGTCCTACTCGACGGCATTTCGATCGTTACTCGATCATATACGATCTATACCAGACCATCACAAGACCCTTGTCGACCACTATTCGATCTCTACTCGACCACTACCCGACCTCTTCTCGATCACCTAGACTGATTCCCGATGTTTACGCGATGAACACGATCGTCTTGATCTCTACCCGATCTCAAGCCGATCCCTATTCAATCAGTATACGATCGCGACTCGATAGTACCGATATAGGTTGATAATGACAGAAATTAGTACGTTTTGTGTACAATGTCCAATTCATGAAGGGCCATCATTAGGACACCTCGACTGGACGTTGGCTTGAGAAAGCAATTCTGCTGACCACCATAATAGCCAAATATAAGCAAATGGAACATATTGCTAAATAGTTCAAAGTAAATTGGTGATTTCCTCATTTTTGTGGAACTATTAATTACAAGCATGTACGCATGTAACACCCCAAATGCTCGTTGTTCTATCACTATACAATGCTACTTTTATGCTCTCGAAGCTAGTTGTGTCTCTGCTCTCCGTGTCCCGTTTCTTCAGGGTATATTTTCTATACAACATAAGTTCATGATGCCAATTTTAATAAGTGAATACATTGTTGGATTGCAAATTGTCACTTTCAGGTTACTGCGACCTTGACCTTTAATCTAGTTTATAGAAAACATCTTGCCTGGGTCATATATTCTATACAACATCATCTAGAGTTGTCAAATCTGAGTACATCTTGGAATATCATAAAAATTTGAGAACAAGGTGACCTCTACCTTTGACCTCACTTTTATGAACTAGGGATACCAGTGTAAGTGTATGTGTACATCGTCGGATAACAGAGTACTGTGCACTATGTTAAGGTCACTGTGCCTTTGACCTTCACTTTTGACACCAATTATAGATAAAAAGCTTTTCAAGAGCATACATGTATCTACTACCGGTATTACACTTCAGATTAACCAAACTTTGGGTGTGAGTACATCTGTAGATATTGGAGTTTCGCGAATCATTTTCAGCTCGCGTTTACCGTGACCTTTGAACTAAATCATTAAATAAATGTTTTCGGATCTTACTTTTCTAAACGACATATTTCCATATTTTTAAGCGAGTACATCTTTAGGTTTTGACGTGTTGTGAATCATTTAAACTTTAATATAACGTTGTCTTTGACCTCAGTTATATAAAAGAAAAATATGGAGAATATCTACTAAAGTACATCAGCTGGGTAGTCCAGTGTACATGGCTTTCCGGATATTGGAGACGGTAGAAGGACCAGATGAGGAACACGAGTTGGATAATAGAGTTCATGGTACCCGTTTTATCTGGACATTTGCTGGTTGGAATTTGTGGCAGTTTCTAAATGCTTGTTTTCTGGGGCATAATGTTAGCAATAGAATCATCAAGAGGGTCATGGTGGCCCTGAATTCGCTCACCTGAGTATATGTAAGTTGATCGTTTTTCTTGTGGGTTGTAAAGTATCAAGGATTTGACCTAGAGGTCTACTTTTTGATACGACATGATCTATTTTTTAACTTTGCAAATATTTTGTCAATAACAACATTGACCCACAAATGTGGCCTCGAGAGAATTCAAAAGCTTTTCTAAAACTTGACCTATTGACCAAAGTTTTGATCCGACATGACATATCAACATTTTGATAAAGTTTGAAGAAGATTCACTTATAACTGTAGCCTGCAAGTGTTCACAAGAAACTGTGGACGTAAGTACGTAGCCACGGACGAGCGAACGTCGGGAAAAGGCGATCATAGTAGCTGCCCTGCTTTGTTTGGATTATTAATGGATTTTGATAACATTTCATTTTTGATGGGGTGATTTTTATTACTATCAGGATCTGTTAAATGAGAGCTATGCACTTTTTTAAGTATACACTGGTATATTGTGAAATGCATCACAATTAAAAGATAAACTCTTAAAGGCTTGACTGGAAAGTTTTCAACATAATACTATCAACAGCAGCACTTACTTTTATGTGAGAGTGTTTCGGGTAGGGGTGCTAGCGACCTGCTCTTGTGCTTCGTAATTTCCGGTGTGTGTGCATTCTCAACAAGAGCACAGCAAGCCGGCGTCCAATCAATTTTAAAATCAAAGCATAGTAAACACATTTTCAAGTTAAAGTGAACAGAAAAAGAAAAGGGGCATAGCTGGGAATATATGCGTCACATTCAAAATCCATTATAGCATGTCAACTGCCGTACTTTCTTGTATCACCATATCAAATCTGAATGGAAATAAACTTGCCGTTTCTACGCAATGCCTATTTTGTCAATAAAAGGGGTATAACTCCGCTAAAAATTTAAAACAAAAAAATCCAAACACTATTTTGTTTGAGCTTTTGTTGTATGGTATAATTGTAGCAGGGGTTATTAAAATCGGTCAATAAATAAAGATAATAGAGCAATAGCAAGAACAGGTTAAGAAACGATAAAAGGGGCATAATTCTGGGGGAAAAGTCACATGGAAACCCGCAATATATATCCATCCTTTTACAGATTGTACAACCATATCAAATCTGAAATGAGTTGAACAGGTAGATAAAGAATGTTTGTCTTTCTACACAAATGCCCATATTTAACGATAAAAATGGACATAGCTCTTGAGTGTCTAGGGAAATTTTGCTGGTTATTAAACTTGAGCAAGGCATTTTGGTTCTATACATTCTGACCAAGTTTCAAAATGATTGTAATACATTTTCTTGAGTTACAGAACGGACAAGCAAAACAATATCACGGACGGACAGACGGACGGGCGGACAACGCCATTAAGTAATACGCCCGTCTGAAGACGGTGTTATAAAAAGGGTTACAGTGTCAGAGCAGTTTCTCCTTCTATATTCTGGTGATTGTTTTAAATGTTAGAAACCGACGACTTTTCAACCCCACTTGTGAACAACAAACAAATCGTGCTTGTGTAAATAGGAATAGTAACCTCGAGTTCAGGTCGAGAGAGCTCGTGTAGAGGTCGGCAACACTCGTGTAGAAATCGGGACCACATCGAGTGCGATCGAGAACATATCGCGTGTGATCGTCTATTCCATGCGGTGATGGAGCCAATGAAATCGAGCACGGTCGGATTTAGATCGTGTTGAGTCGACTTGGTCGGGTAGAGATCGTGTAGAGGTCGGCACAGAAATGTAACAAGATTTGTTCTCGATCAACTCGATTGCGTACACGAGTTAACCCGAGCGCTACTAGACCGATTTCAGACCATGTCCAGACCGTCAGTTTTCTCGATCGCTACACGGATTTTTGGAACATGTTCCAAATTTCCGAGTAGTAAGGCCGACCGAACTCGATAAATGCAGACCGCTCTCGATCGACCAGGACTCCCTAGCAGACCAACCAGGACCCCTAAGCAGACCAAGCACGACCGCGTGATCGAGTTTGATCGAGGTGTCAGATCGGCAATGTGAACGCACCTTTAAGCACAATCTGACACCGAGTTACCCGATTTCTGATCAGGATTTCAATAGGCATTACTGTGTTAGCTATATATAAACCGGTTTATTCGGAAAGAATACGGTCTTTTTCAGTCATATATGTCTGGTGTCCATGGAAAAGGGTTTTTATCGTTAGTTAAGTTTTTTTCTGGCTGTTCAGAATTCGTCTTCCACCAACCCGACATAGACTTGCTTTTCCCAGAGAGTTCTGCATTAGGCAGTAGTTTCCCGTGAACCATATTGAATAGAGCAAACCTTCATGTCCCTCATGCAGACGTCCCTGAAGCGTAGCTGTGGGCGACCCATATTCCTCATCCATTATTGTAGTAGATGCTTTGGAATACGCCCGTCCTCAATCATGTGTACTTGACCGAGCCACCGTAATCGACGCAAACGGATGATGAAAACAAATCATATTAGGATGGTTCAAGTCTATAACACCATCCTAATGTGATATGTTTTAACCATCCGTTCACCTGTCATACAGACGGCACCACTAACATCTATTATCAAGCAACTGTAACAATTCGGGCATTTCCGACAATGTCGGAATTGTCTAAAGTGTTCAGTCTGCTCTACAAAAGGGTCAAAAGGTACCCAGTACTTTCATTCTTGTTTAAAGTGATTTTGTTTTATATAGTAATTTGCCCAGCGGTAAGTCACAATTTTCTAGTCTCTTGCGCTTCATGGAATAATTTTAACACGCCAATAATTGTTTTTTCAAACAGTTTCGTCATTTATTTCTGGCGCTGAAAATTTCGTTAAAGTGCTGGGGCAATGCAAGAGAAGGTCAGCTTGAATATAGCCAATGGCAACTTTACAGCTAAGCCTCCGTAAGTTTATTTCAGTTCAACTAATACATATGTCTGATGTTTAATATAGATAACACAACAATCTTTGATAAAATGATAAAAATGTTTCCATTCCATATTTTGAAATTATCGTCTGCAAATATTTATTAGATTTAAATTGATCCATAATTTTAGTAAAGAAACTTAAATACGAGTGTCAAACAGTTTGATCAAGAGCAGACGCCGAGTTATGTGGCGTATGCTCTGGATTCAAACTATTTGCAAAAATCAGTCGCGATCAGCAGGAAACGGATTAAAAAGTGGCAAAGTCGCGTTTTAACTTTGAGTTACAAGGATATGGTCGACACTTCGAATCACCGAAACTCGGCTGTACCTGTTCACCGATTGTTCAATGCTTATAGTTCTGTATTGTCGCCTGCTTCAATTATAAGGTTGTCTGCAAATATCTATCAAACTTTTGTTCAACATTATTTGGTTTAAGATAGATAATAAATGAGTGGTAACTCTGCATAAGATTTGGGTCAAAACTGTTTGCAAAGTCCGTCAAATTGCGTATAGCACGAGATATATTAACTATTTGATCCTACAGTAAAACCTCTCTATAACGGCCACTAAAGTGTGCTAATTTATTAGTTGTTTTTGACAGGTGACTGCTTAAAGCATGGTGACAGTAAAACAGAAAGCTCCTGCAGGAGCTTTCTGTTTTACTGTCACCTTGCTTTAAGCTGTCACCTGTCATTTAAACAACCAATTAGTCCTCGTTTTAGTGGCCGTTATAGAGAGGTTTTACTGTATATTCCACACCTAGTACTTTCGTTTTGAAGAGACCTTTCAAATCAAGTTAAAAGTAAAGCAAAATTTGCCCGCACAAAGGCGAATCTGCTCTACTTTTAAACCTTTACTAGCTACCATCTGCTATGATGAGGAAATGTTTCTTATGTTTCTCTTCCATTCCTGTATAAAATCAAACTCATTTTTTCAGAAGACGAATTAATTAAATACGTACAAAGGTACACCTAGAGTCAATCAAGTACCCTCTATAAAACGGAGGATAAGTGTTTATCTCTTTTGCATATGCATTGAATAGATATTTGTTTCAGTATATTATAGTCAACTGATATAAGCGTTAATGTTTCTATTCAAAATATAATTATATTAGAAAGATCAGGACCCAAACACTTTGCAAAATCGCTTTTTGGCGTCATTGAGAGTGAAATGATTAAATTACAAAATTGCCAAATTTGACAATTTTTACGAACGGCACATTTCAATGAAGATGGCAATATGTCAGGAGTGGTGATGTGTTATAGTTTTAGTTTGTGCACGTATATATAATTTCTATATTGAACAGTGAAGAATATGTTATTCTTTCCCAATAAACGCGTTTATCCTTAAATCCCAATGTATATTGCAAACAGTTTGAGCCAGGTCAGACACCGGGCAACCCAAATTAAAATCATTCGTTAGACACTTAAAAATGACTTTTTCTACATTTTATTGAAATGGGTTTGGTTTGCGTCAAAACGAGAAAGAATAACATATCCATAGTAGTTAGTGGGCGTTTTATAATTGCTACGAAGTTCCAATTTGCTGAGGTGCTATATTGAGACTTGGAATGAACATGTGTCGCATATATTTGTGAAAATTCTAAGTATCAACTCACCATGGAAGCTATAATAGAAACATTTGCACCAACTAATGCCCTCTAAGGAGCTTTATTCGAAGACCATATTACTGATGTGACCCATATATGTTTGTTCTACTGACCTAGTCCCTGGCATACTAATGTCCCTTCGTTTCCTAATATGTAATCGCTTGTTTGTATTCTTAATTTAAGATTTTAAGCACAAGTGTTGACGAAACATCGATTCGACTGTCAAACAGTTGGGACCCTGATCAGACGCCGGGTAAATCCGGCGTCTGATCAGGCTCCAAACTGTTTGCAAATGTCAGTGTGGTCGGTGTTGGTAGCAAAAGAGTTAAATGTTCGCGTTCATAGACAACAGTTTCCCACAAGACGCATTCTAGTTGTCGAGTGGACTGCAATGAATGCTAATAACAAACATTTATATGTCAAGACTTGAATACTGATGGACAAGTTAACTAATTCAACCCTGAAACTTTAAATGGGCAAGTCCATTGTTCGGTTACGTCAATGTTTTCACTATTCATGTTGTTTTAGCAATAAATTGCTAAATGAAAAACAGTGAAGACCCTGATCAGTGGCCATCTGCTCTGGTATTCACTGTTTTGCTTAGGTCAATTGTACTTTTCTCTAGAACGGTATTTGTTAATGATGAGTATACTCGTCACTAGGGTTCCACGTGTTAAGTCGAAACCAGCATCAGAATGAGCAGTTTATTTCCTGGCACGAGAAGTGCATTTACATTTTCAAACAACTTGTACACAAGAGAAGCCGTTATTTTGCACCGTACGGAATGGGAGACTGATGGAAAGTTTGACGAAATAGTTCTGAAAGTATACACCTATACAAAAAACCTACAATATAAGCCTTTACTAGTAGTTGGCGTGGGAATGATATCAAGGTTTCAACAAGCTACCGTGGATGTGTTATTATTTCCTGTTTAACCCTTTCGCTCCCAATGACGCTAAAAAGCGCGCTTGCAAACAGTTTAGATCCTGATCAAACGCCGCGTAACGCGGCTTTTGATCAGGATCCAAACCGTTTGACACTCTTTTGTTTTAATTTTCTGCAGTCATACTGTCTTATTTTTGTAACTTTGAAACGATGTTGCAGACAGCAAAAATTGAAGCAGACGACAATGAAACGGTGATGGGGTAGAAATCTCACGAAAAACAAATTACAGTGAAAGAGTTAAACAATAGGAAACACAAACGCAGTGTAATAAAATTGCAGCTTATCCAAACTAGTGATGATTTATTTTTGATCTGCGAGGCAAATGGTTTGGAATATAATCAGACACCGGGTTACTCGGTATCTGTTCTTGCTCGAAACATTTTGCAACGGAAATCATAAAGAAGTAAATTGTAGATATGGTATAACGTTTTGTGATGCCCCATGTAAAATTCCTATCATGCGTTTGCAATGTGCAACTTTAGTCACATTTCAATATTTTCATTTTTGCCTGACACTTTTTGTTAAATCATCACAATACTAAATTAGAAATGCACGTATCTTATTTGTGCACTTTATACAAAGGTTGCATAGTAAAATATCCTAACTGGCTGTTTTAGTTATTTTGTAATTGTATTCTGTTTATTTTTCCATAATCCTTATCGTTTTGAAAACAAATTACGTATGTTATGCAAACAGGTTCAATACTGACCAGATACTTTAACTTATTGGATAATAAAAATGTTCACTTAGTGTTTTTTCAACTCAAATATTGATGCATTAAACTGTTACAGTGCTTCCTCCCTACAACAGCACTCAATGGCAAAAAAAGATTACGTGCGTAGCTGTTATTGGAAGGGGAAAGTAATACCTTTAGAGTGATAAGTTCTACTTGGCTTACATTTGCAAACAGTTTGAATCCAGATCATACGCCGCGTATCGCGGCGTCTAACCTGAATTCAAACTGTTTGTCTTTCGTCATTTTGTTTCTTCTTTCAAAATATCCAATATGTGATTTTGAAGAAAAAAACAAACCAGCAGACGATTTAACCCTTTCACCGCCAAATTATTTTTGAGTTTTTTACCCCTACACCGTTATTGTGTCGTCTGCTTCAATATTAGTGTCTGAAATATCATTTCAAAGTTAGAATTAAGAGAGTATGACATAAGAAATATCGAAACGGGTGTCAAACAGTTTTGATCCTGATCAGACGCCGCGTTACGCGGCGTCTGATCAGGATCAAAACTGTTTGCAAATTCGACTTTAGGCGATTCTGGCGGTGAAAGGGTTAAAACTTAAAACAACAAGACGATATTGCAGAAGTGAAATGGTTAGTCTCAATTGTCTTGTATTGGTAAAAGCAGCAAGACTTGCTGTAAGGAGAGAATCGTTGTTCGGAGAGCCGTTGTCGGGACGGGCACTATATTAATGTAATGTCTGAAGTATTTGGTTATAAACAGCTTTAATAGGAATCCTCTGACAAGCATGCAATGTGCGAACACGAAGGTCATGTCCACATTCTGTACACAACGTTAGCCATACATAAAGGCAAATTAACCCATTCAATGTCAAATGTTCTAAGCACTGACACCTCCAAACAGTTTATATCCAGATCAGACTCCGAGTTTCTCGGCACCTGATTAGGATTCAAACGGATTGATAAGTAAAGAAATTATTCCAAAGAGAAAAAGCTAAAATGTCGAAATTTGTGAAAGGCATGCAAACGTTAGTTTATAAGCTGAAGATATCTTTGCAGTGCATGGGCAAACATGAATTATGTAACGTTTCACAAGTTTACTATGACAATTCTAATTGCGATTTGAATTCCTTTTGCCAACAGTTTGGAACCAGAACATAGCCTGAACGATTCCACATCTGATCAGAATTCACACTTGGGAGACAAACTGATAAATGCTGACCTTATGAAAATACTTAGAAATACACATGAAACAGAAAATTAAACGGCATTTATGAAGAAGGCAATGTTTTAGTAAGCTAAAGTTTATGTTTTGACTAAAGCTTTTATTTATTATAATGAAGACAATGTTTATAATAACTATGGCTTGTTCATGTTGAATGTGTGTGCGTTTATTAAAATCGGTGGGAAAATAATGGCCTTTGTAATATGGAAATGTGCGGATTCGCTCATACATGTACCAGGAAACTAAAGTGTATCGTAACGTGCTTGATGAACCTTTGATATAAATACTGAGATTGTGGCATTATTAATATGGAAGTACAAAGACAATCAAGATACCGACTCTGGGGGATTAGACGGTTATGAAAGTAGGGTCATCAAAAACCAGGTTGGTTTCTTATTACACTTTGCTCTAACAGTACAGAGGACATTATCCTTTCACTTTTTTACAAATTACTCTATAAGTAAACATGTTTTGCCTTTAATTAATTTTTCCACTGAAGTAAATAATTCATTTTAAAAATTCATGAATACATATAAGAGATATGATCTATATTCTAGCCGATGGTAGCTGTTGTTTAAAACTGACTGAAAGTAAAGCAGAATGCGTTCTGGTTTACTTCCTGTCTGACTTATCCCTTTCCCCAATATAAGCAGCTTTTAGCGTATTTAATTTATTCCTCCGCTGAAGAAAGTAGTTCTAGTTTATACCCTCATGAACAATTACCGTAACAAATATGTTATATAGCCTAGTAGATGGTAGTTTAAAGAAGGGTGAAAGTAAAGCAGATTGTGCCTTAAGGCACATTCTGCTTTACTTTTAACCTGCTTTAAGTGATGACCTGCATTTTATGTTACAAACGAGTTATTGGGTAAAGGGTTAAGTGGTAACCTGTCATCAAAACTAGAAACAGGTTATGGAGTAGAAACTAAACACAAAACAATGGACAAAACGACAGGAATTCGAATATGTTGATCAGAATTGTGGCTGAGTAACAAACGCTGTGTTGCCAGATTAGACGTCGGGTTATTTAGCCCCTTAAGGCTTGTACATGTAGTTGGTAAAGGTATTTAAAACAAACTCATTTATTGAAATAGAAAAACTGAACCGTGCCATAAGAAAACCTGCTTAATTGCATTGCAAACATTAAAGACTGCAGTCTACACTGTTTGACACCCACATGCCTCTAAAGTATTTTATGTAGCTGTATTATATTCGGTAGTTGGCAGTGTACACTAAACTCAGATAAACAAAGCCTTGGGTGACAACGGTGCTTGGTCTGTACAGTGTTTCAATGCAATAAAGCAGGTTTTGTACTGGCACGGCTCATATGGTATTCCCTACTTTAGTCGCTTTCGTCTTTAGACCAAGTCGTCTGAAACAGTTCATACACGTATTAGTGTTTTCTTTTGACCTGTCAGAGTTAGTTTTAGATTGGAACATTCTAAAATTTTAAAAGGGATGAGTTTTCTTTACATCCAGTTAGATATACTGATAGCTGAAATTTTTATGTGTTATGTACAGTAGAGGGTACATTATTATTTCCCGTTTAAACGCAAACGCAATAATCTAAACTGTGGAAATATACTTTAAGAAATTTTAACTATATTTTTAATCTGAGAAGCAAACAGGTTGGAGCCTGATTAGACGCCGGGTTACCCGGCGTCTGATCTGGCTCTAACCTGTTTGCAATGGAAATAGTAGTTTTAGTATATAAATGCGTTTATTGGGAAATAATAAGATATCAGTTAAGTTAGCGCAGCGGTCTCGTGCTGCACGAGGATCATACTTATCTGAAGTAGGAAAGTGTACGTTTCTATATTCGATGTTACCTTACTTACCCATTTACAATCATCAACTATTCTCCGACATGTCAGAAAAATCGTACATAACATACAGCTATCTGTAGCGCGTTCAATTACCATTGTTTGCTGTTTAGGTTAGCAGTTTAAACCCCGTGGTGTGCAGCGTGCAGAGTACAGTAGAGAAAACGTTTTCTTTCCAAATAGCCGCGTTTACGCTTAAACTATTATGGTAATTACAAACAGGATGGAGCCAGATCAGACACCGGGTAACCGGGTAACTCAGATTAAAACTGGTGGTCTGAATTGTCAAAATGTTGGTATTTTCTATATATCATTGAGATGCGTTTGCGTTTAAACGAAAGAATTACGTTTTCTCTACTGTATTTCAGACCGGTAGCCAACTCGCAATCGATGGCCATCGATATCTTTACTGAACACACTACTGTTATATGTAGCATAGGAAACATTGTTCAGTCAGTGTTTATTCTAATAATTCGCTGAACATCTTCATGTTTCATCTGGAACCATATTGTTTGCACTAGCTTTTATAAATTCGTAATGGCTGACTAAAGGGAAATCATGATGTTTTAAAAAAAATTTATCACAATATTCACCGGGATCCGAAACGATTGATTTTCACACATTTTGTCTCTTTATATACCTTTTGTCACATTTTAAAAAAAAATAAATCTATCATGTCGGTTCCCTGTGACCATATCAATATGTTTATTCTGAAATCTTTTTTCCCGTTCGCGTCATGGAATATTTTGTCACCGTTGTTTTTTAACCATTGTATAATATTTAAACGTATATTCGCAAATAGTATACTTGTCATAGACCCTATGCACAAAGTATTGCCCCTCATTAGATGGATCATTAAGGCACCAGCTGATTTAGGGTCTAAACAGTAAAATCATTTTGCAATATATGGACTAAAGTGAATCGAAAACATGAATTGTGTACGACGTATTGCCGTTTAAAAGGTCACAGGGTTTGATATACGACCACTATGTACTCATTTCCTGCCAATCTCGACAAATTGTTGCAAAGATAAAAGCATAGTTCCAGGCTAATAGAGCCAGAATATAATTATATATATCACAGACAGCCAAATTCACATCCTAACAAGAGTCCGTGGCTTCGGCGTCAATTCATTATATATATCTTCGTCTCTTTGATTAATGATTTCCCCCATAGAAGCGCACAAATATGTGTTATAAGAAGTAGTTTCTATATTCTAGCAGAAGGTAGCCTAAATGCGCATTCTACTTTACTTTCAAACTGTTTTAAGTGGTCATCTATCTTCAATACCAGAAACAGGCTACGGGGTAGAGAGTTAACCCCGTCGATGTCTTACTTACTTACAAGGTTTCTTTGCAAACAGTTTGGATCCTGATAAGATGTCGCATAACGCGGCGTCTGATCAAGACCCATTATGTTTGACACACTTTTCAATATTTCTTAATTTAAACTAGTTACGCAAAATTTTAATTTGAGAATATAAAAGCAGACGACAATTATTTTTAAACAGATGAAGTCATGACCATGAAAAGGTTAAAGATTCGATAGTGTAACTGACCTTGACATTTTCATTTGTTAAACAATTTAGTGCTTGCAAAGCATTTCATGATTTAACCTTTCTAACATATCCCATGATATATGGCATTACGCTATCCACGCCTACATCTGCGATAACCCCTTTGCCTGCCGATGTCAACTCGACCCTTGTTTGACAGTCGTATTTAGGTTTCTTTAATCAGTAATGTACTTTAACAAATATTGAAGACAACAATGTCAAAAATTCGATTTTAAGACTGGACATAGAGACTTTAAATTAATAATCATTCTTACAATTTTCGTCTCATTTAAAAATCATCCGGTTTTATTTTCAATATATATACTTTAAACTTTTATTTTTACATGTATTGTCAAACCAAGGATCATGACTAAACGCTGAAAACTCGGCGTCTGATCGGGAATTATCCGTTTTAAAAGATATCAGTGACCTATCAGTTGCATTGAAACTGGTAATATTCATGCATTTGTGAAATAGAGACAAACACAATCCTAGTTCAGAACATTGATTAAAATAATGACGACCAACGATGTTGAAATTTGACCTGGTTCTACTTCCTTGAAGGAAATAATTTTCTCAATGATTTCTAAAACTATTAAAAACAGGGTATTAAGCATTTCAATTGTAATTTTGTGTTGACGTCATTTCTAGTATTTGCCTTAACCAATTTGTGAAAGAAATGCTGTCTTCCATGATTAGCTAACTTTTCATTTCAGGGATGTCTGGTCTTAATTTTTGTAAGCATTTTATTCTAATAGAAATTCCTGTTAGTATTTTGATATGGTTCTGAACTGTTTGTAACTTGTTTTAAGAGTTCTTTCATAGAAAATGCACACATTTTAAGTTGACAAATAAATACGAAAGACTCAAGCAGGAAACGCAACACAAACAATACACCCACCTCTCAAGCAGAACACACACACAGTCATACCATAACAAACACACACACATACACACACACACTTACACGCGCAATACCATTCCTTCATATACACACTAAATAGAAAACAACACGCAAGACAAACATAAAGCAAAGTGAATATAGGAGCCCGTCTTGGCACGGTAAGTAGCAATCAATAATTAATTATAAACTTATCATTAACAACCACTGGGGGGGGGGGGGGGTTAAACCCGGGGTTATGGGGCGCCCAACCTCACTCTTGCAGACGACAACAGAGCAGACGATAAAACGAAAGGATAAGGTTTAACTTGATAAACATGCTATCGTTTCTATGTTCTTTAACTTTTCCAAGGCCATTGGTTTAGTTTATGAAAAACAAAAACGGAAGTACTACTGTGTGTCCAAACCCTTCACAGCAATGACGTCATCAACTTTTAACAATGTCGTCTGCTTTCATTTATAAATTTAAATTTTAGGTATTTTTACATAAGACATTTAAAAAAACTGAGTGTCAAACAGATTGGATCCCGATCAGACGCCGCGTTACGCGGCGTCTGGTCGGGATCCAAACTGTTTGCAAATAACCTTTGTCCTCATGTTTTCATGTAAATCATGAACTGAGAGAAATAAAGGAAAATTGAAATTGAAATTTGATAAGGCTGTGAAGGGATGAAAGAGTCGACCATCTGTCTACAGATTGGTAATATGGGCTTTAGAATAACGCCTTTTCCACTGTATGAGCACCAAGTAACCTTACGAAAACCTCCGTACACTTACACTCAGTGCAAAAAGAAACGCACATTTTTCATTACACTATGTGTATGTAGAAGGAACGTATTTGTGAATTAATCTTTTCATTAAGATCAGTAGTTCTGTCTGGGGGTATCAATGTTGAAAAACGCAACCTGCACAAATCGGTGCGATGTTTAAAACACGCTGTAGTTCTCTTTCGCTGCCAAATTAATCGTGAGATTTTTACCCCTTCACCGTTTCATTGTCGTCTGCTTCAAATTTGTTATTTGTAAGATCGTTTCAAAGTAAGATCCAATATAGTATGAATTAAAACATATCGATACGAGTGTCAAACAGTTTGGATCCTGATCAGACGCCGCGTTACGCGGCGTCTGATCAGGATTCAAACTGTTTGCAAATGCGTTTTTTGGCGTCATTAAGAGTGAAAGGGTTAAAAAGCAGCACACTGGTTTTGAGTTTTTTGTTTCTGAACTTGTTACAAAATTAAATCAATCTTGAGATATGGTATAAGTATTTTAATTTTCGTCAAGAAAAGATTCTTAATCTAGGCTTAATTAGTAACTAGCTACAGGGATGCAAAATAGACTATAGTTAGTATATCCTTGAACTTGAGCGCTAGGTACTTGTAAAGATCTAACTCTAATGTAACACCGCTAAAAACAATTTCCATTAAACAGACCTAAAAAGTCACCAAAATCTGAATTTCTTGTTTGGAAAAAAGTGATATAGTCACTGTTTTTTTTCTCCAAATTGCAAAATTGTAACTATGCCCTTAGATATAATGAAGGAGGCGATATTATTTCCCAATAAACGCGTTTTCGCTTAGTCTGTTATGTTCATTGCACCCAGTTTAGTGCCAAACTGTTTTCGAGTCGAATTGAAATAAAATGTCCGAATGGCCAACAAGTTCTCATTTTCTACATGCAATTGTATTGTGTGTGCATGTCGTTTGCGTTTAAACAGAAATAATTACGTTACAGCGCGATCATTGTACATATTGTACACTCGTGTTGAAAATATCGTGTTAACTTGGTGATTCTTGGAATTAAAATGCAGATTTTATTACGAGTGAATGCGATCTTTTACTTTTCAGGATTGGTACAGTAGAACCTCTCAATTATGACCGCTAAAACGAATGCTAATTGAGTGTATAAAGACAGGTGACAGCTTAAAGCAATGTGACAATAAAACAGAAAGCCCCCAAAGGAGCTTTCTATTTCACTGTTACCTTGCTTTAAGCAGTCACGTGCCTTAATTACTTGATATATACCACAATTTAGTGGTCGTAAAAGAGAGGTTATACTGTTTTTACAAAATTGACAGACAACTAAAGTTTAACCCATATCGGACTAAGCGCGACTTTGCAATAGTTTGCAAACAGTTTCCAACCAGATCAGAGGCATCACAATGCGGTGTCTGATCTGGATAAACTATTAAGCGTTCATACAGTGGAGAATCTGTTATTCTTTCCCAATAAACGCGTTTACGCTAAAACTATTATTTACAGTGCAAACAGTTTGGAGCCAGATCAGACGCCGGGTAACCCGGCGTCTGATCAGGCTCCAAACTGTTTGCCACCAAGATAAACATGAACTATCAGAATTGTCCAAAAGTTGTACTTTTCTACGTTTTAGTGTTTTGCGTTTGCGTACGTTTGCGTTTAAACGGGAAAGAATAACGGATTCCCCACTGTATGACGTCACGAATGACGTCAGAATAACAGATTCTCCACTGTATTAAATTTTTCTTCAGTTCAAGTAGCTTAGATTTTGATGTTTTCACAGAAGATACATTTGAAGCATACGAGAATTAAGCATGATAAGGGTAAACTTTGAAGTTAAAACAAATGCTTGAAAGAAGCGGGCTCGGTTTATCTGGTTTAAACACTCAATGTATTGTCAAAAGACTGCCTTGCATATCAATATCATATTCTTTTATAATGTATATTGTCGGTGTCTGATCTGGATTCACACTGTTTGTATATATAAGTTAACTAAAGGTTACTTCTACATAAGAAATAAGTTATCAACGGTATGTAACCAATTCAAGCCTAGTGTTTTCTTCATAGGACACATTGCAATAAACATATTGTAGTCCTTGGTGAGACGCTGCAAAATGCGACATCACATCAGAGTCTATGCTGTTTGATAATGCGAATGTAATTTTCAGTTACTCCCTCCATACAGCGGCCATCCGAAAAACGATTTTCTCCTTACAACGATGATTGCCACTGTTCTAAACACAAGAGTATTGTGTCTATTCATTCACTGCTGCATCATCGTCTGCTTAAAATTGTCGTTTACTGGTTTTTTCTGAAACTTACGTATTGGATTTTTTGGTAAAAGAAACATAAATACGAGTGACAAACAGTTTGAACCCAGATCAGACGCGGCGTTACGCCGCATCTGATCTGGATTCAAACTGGTTGCACATGTATTCTAAAGGTTTTTACTTTCCCTCCCTATAACAACACCCTCCGAACAACACACACAATCATTGTCTTCATTTTGGTGTTGATGTATACAAAGAGTACTGTTTTTGGAAAAAGAACGGAATTGTCTGTACCACGCCTATATATTTGTTAATTTACCCTTTTTAAATGAACAACAAACTCGTTCAGTGAAATATATTACATGAAAAAGAATGTTGAAATTGTAAATTAGTCATATTTTAAATGTTCGGTGTTTGCAGAGACGCACGCTGCAGTTTGTTAACCCTACTCTTGTCTAAATATCGTCTGCTTTAAGTTGTCATCTACAGATTTGGTAAATTTCATATGCATACATTTTCAATTTAAAGAAAACACCTAAACGTTAGCGTCAAATAGCGTTTATCTTGATCATAAAACACGTTACGCGGTGTCTTATTCGGATAAAAACTGTTTGCCAATATCAGTAAAATGATTTTTGGCAAGCGAAGTGTTAATGCAAATGCAGTACTGCATTGATTAATGGGCACATTGACACACTAAGTGTAATACTAAGTATCCCATAGACCACCTACAGCGGAAAAGGACATTAAATCTCAATAAACGTGAGTATACTAAAACAGTAATGTCAATTGCAAACGATTTAGAGCCAAATTAGAGGCCGTCATAACCCAGCGTCTGATCAGGCTTCAAACGTTTTACCACTTCAATTTCAAAGAAGCTTTAGAAATATCTTAAAAAATTGACAATTTTTACGTTTTATTGCATTGCGTTTGTGTGTAATAACGCCTTCTTCAATGTAATGGACTCCTAGATAATTCAAAATGAAAACAAGTAAGCTGTGCGAAACGCAGATGACAGACAAGAAAATATGACACTAGAACATAAAACTCTTTCAGAAGCTTTCGATATTTTAAAGTTGTCATTTGTTAACTTATATTGCATTTTGCTTACGTTTGGTTCGTTTCAACTGGTAAAAATAGCGTATTCCCAACAATAGCTTGCTTTAAGTTACTGTCAATTTTGACAATATTAAGGGAATCTTTTGTGACATTATTATTTTCCAAAACACGTTATTATGTTAAAGAATTGTATTCATTGCAAATAATTTGGAGCCACATCAGACGCCGGTATGCGTCTAACCAGGCTCCACATTTTGACACCTCCTTATACTGTAATTTACAACGTATCATTGCCTTTGTGGTTATTTTGTTTTGGCACTCATATCAATGTTTCTTTAGTCTAAAGAGCCATAAATCTGACTTGAAAACATATTGCAGACGATACTATCAATGCAGACGTTTTAAGCGGTAAGAGGGTTAAAGCAGACGATAGAACTTTACAGTGAAAAAGTTGAAAGGGAAAGAATAACATATTTTCGGTTGTACTCGGTGTCTTTGACAAAGAGGATGTGTAACGTTCTGCACATTGTACAGTGGAGAAAACGTTATTCTTTCCCAATAAACGCGTTTACGCTAAAAACTATTATTTCTAATGCAAGCAGTTTGGAGCCAGATCAGACGCCGGGTAACCCGGCGTCTGATCAGGCTCCAAACTGTTTGCCACCAAAATAAAAATGAATTATCAGAATTGTCCAAAAGTTGCACTTTTCTACCTTTTAGCGTTTTGCGTTTGCGTTTCATTTCGTTTAATCGGGAAAGAATAACAGATTCTCTACTGTATCAATATAGTGAATCTCACCGATAGCCAACTCCTCGGGACGGTCTTATTTCTTTCGTTATATCAAAATTCCGTTATATTAGGTTCATTTTACTGTACGTTAATTAGAGATGGGAAATACTAGTACGCTTTATTTTGTTATATCCAGTATTTCCCTATATCCAATTTCGTTATAAGCAAGCTTCACTGTAGTGTGTGCAAATCTTGTCTTGACATCATTATACGGCACACAGTCGGAGTTGGTGTCAATTATTGTGAAAACACGCACTAATCATGCGTACAATGTTCTTTTCATGAACAACTAGATTGACATTCGGTTTGATGCATCGTCGTTTGCATCATGAAAACACGCTATGATCGACAACAGGGCTGCAATTTCTCCGGAATTGCCCGAAACCTTCGGATTTTTATCCTAGCAGATGTTAGTTTAAAGCTGGCTGAAAGTAAAGCAGAATGCGCCTTAACATTAGAAAAATATTACTTTGAGAATAAATTGAAACACCCAATAATTCTAAAGTTTAACAAAGCATTGACAAGTCAGATTTAATCTCTTACAGTATATACGTATGCATGTTGATTTTGTATAAACATACATGCTTATTATATGTTTTCTTTGCATATGTTATTTTTTATGATTGTTATTTAATGTAAATAAACGGACTACCTTTAGGTAGTTCCAAAAAGAAAAAGGCGCATTCTGCTTTACTTTCAACCTGCTTTAAGTAATTGCGCTTGAAAAATGGAACATTGTGAAGTTTTAGGATATTTCATGATCAACTTATGGCAGCCCTGAAAAGAGAAACAATGCTTTTGCCACAAAATTATTTCCATTGAGTGATCGCCTATTAATTTGCCATGGAACCCACTACTGGAAATTCGGTCGTAATTTGTTCTAGAGTGATGCATCGGTATTTAATTATATCCCTTAAAAGCCTTTAGAAAATGTATGATAGTTAGAACCATCCCTTGAAAAACCGATCAACACTGTAATTATTTGCAGATTTATTTTTCGAAACCTAGTTTTTGGATGATGAGATGCAGGCTTTTAAAACGGAAAATAGCGCTATGAGCAAACTTCAAGCCGTTTTCCCACAAATTAGTGTACAATGTCTATGAGAAATAAACAGCGACATGTCAGTAGGAATGTTCCGTAAATTTGAAGCGGTCATGTAGATTTTTATTCATAATAAAATGTACATTTGCATGGCACATTGATTAAAACATAGCAAAACAGCAATCATGATAAATCTTATCAACAAGGCCATGTCAAACAACATGATACGATAAGAATATCACAAAAAGAGTAAAAGTATTCTCTTATTTCCATTGTGGCCCTTGATAAGTATATACATATTTATAAATAACATGATAGGTCATCACAGGTCTCCCTTTCTACAACGGCTCTCCGAAAACCAACTGCCTCCTTACAACAACACTTATTGCTGTTCCTCAAACAATTCAACTACAGTAGAACCTGTCTATAACGGCCACTAAATTATGTTAATTATTTTTTTTTTTTGACAGGTGACTGCTTAAAGCAAGGTGACAGTTAAACAGAAAGCTCCTTTAGGAGCTTTCTGTTTCACTGTCACCTTGCTTTAAGCTGTCACCTGTCTTTTATACATCTAATTAGCATTTATTTTAGTGGTCGTTATAGAGAGGTTTTACTGTATTTAACATTTTCACTGCTGCAATATCGTCTGATTAAAATTGTCGTCTACTGTTTTTTCTTTAAGTTACATAATGTACATTTTGACAAAAACATAATGAAGAGTGATAAACAGCTTGATCCGGATTCAAGCTGTTTGCAAATGTAAGCCAGTTTCTGTCCATATGTCAACTCCCTGCGAACACAGCAATCTCAATATTTGTCTCCTGTCCGGTATTGTTGTAGAGAGGGAGAACTGTTCAGAAACTTCGAGCGATGAACAGTTCCAGTTTCCAATGTACAGTGGAGAATCTGTTATTATTTCCCGTTTAAACGCAAACGTACGCAAACGCAAAGCACTAAAACGTAGAAAATAACAACTTTTGGACAATTCTGATAGTTCATGTTTATCTTGGTGGTAAACAGTTTGGAGCCTGATCAGACGCCGGGTTACCCGGCGTCTGATCTGGCTCCAAACGGTTTGTAAAAGAAAAAATAGTTTTAGCGTAAACGCGTTTATCGGGATATTAACAGATTCTCCACTGTAGGCCGGTCCATTATAACTATAGAAATCTCTTTTCGTCAATGTATTGCAACATGACAAACCAAGTGCAGACCCTGACGAGAGGGTTCATAATGAGTCCTCTGTCGTTAATATTCACTGTTTGGATAACATATGTGTTCTCTTCAGGTAAATATTGGACATAAGAAATGTATTCAACTTGTATTGCATGGTCATTGAGTGGAACATATATATTATTAAACAGTTGACATCTTAAAACTAGGACAAATAGTAAAATAATTCATATAGAAAATGTCTATATATGTATGTATATAAATTTAAAGCAAATCTTAACGGAAACGCAGTGCAATAACATGTTAAAGATGGCCGACGTTTGAAAAGGAAGACAATTCATTTTACTATGAATTGCAAACATTTTAATTACCCAGCATCTGGTGTAGCTCAAATTTGTTTGTGATGGGCATAATAAGTTAACATAAGTCCGTTTACGGGGAAAGAAAAAACATATTCTCCACTGTAGCATCGATTAGAGAAGAACGTTAAACCACAGCGAGCAAACATCGATATAAAGAATAAAATATTGTTTAAACGTTTCTAACATAGCATTTTCTAAATACTTCTTAAGCCTGATGTGTTCTCAAAATCAGCTGAAAGCAAAGCATAAATCCTATTCGGCAGAGTTCAGCTCTTATTTTTTAGTCTATTGTTAATGTTCATATGTAAGAATGAACTAAATAATAGTTCATCTGTCTCTTTATTAGGACAGAATTGCAGCATGAACTGGCAGTCTATGACGTGAAAGGGCTCCCTCTCGACAACGACACCCAATGGGAGACAATTATTGTGTGTATCGTTTGGGGGCGTTGTTTTAAGAGGGAAATTGGCCTACATTTCAAATAGCTTGAATCCAGATCAGACGCCGCGTAACGCGGCGTCTGTTCTGGATACAAGCTGTTTGCCACTCGTCACTGTTTTTTCGGTCAAAATATTCATTATGTAAGCAAAACAGCAGACAACAATTTAAGCAGCCGATATAGCAGCAGTGAAAGCGTTAGACACAATTGTTTTTGGAACAGTGGCAAGCGTTGTTGTGAGGGGGGAAGGTAAAAGTAATATACCAAGTTATAGTCTACTTTCAGTCCGAATGACCGCTCAGCCGACTGTACAATTAACCCCCCCCCCCCCCCCCCCCCCATGATCATTGAGCCATTTGAGCACTGCTAACATATGGCGCAATCAAATGATGCCGCAGTACCGGCTCTGACCCTTCACAGGTACCCATTTTAACCCCTGGGTGGAATGGAGCAATTCGCGGTAAATGTCTTGCTCCAGAACATTCCTGTACATCATCGGGGATTCAGAAAAAAACCTAGTCAGACCGCTGGTCCGGCGGGGGATCGAACTCACGACCCCTGGTACCGTAGTCCAATATGTTATCTTTGGACTACTGCCGCAAGGTCATTGTTCGTAGGGTCGTAGTTGAGAGGGGGCAATGTATTATGTGGGAGAGGATAACCCTTTGAACAATACTCACACAGTGTACCTGCGAAGAACAAATGTGTTCTATACAAACAGTGAATACAATATCAGAGGGCTCCTTTGATCGGGCTCTGCACTATTTGTCATACATTAATAAATGAATTAATAGAAACAACCCTTATCGTTAAATTTGGTCTATATTTAATCGAAAACTTGAATTGTCCATTTGAGGTTTTAGCGAGTAAAGGGTTAATAAGATAATACGGCGACAGCGTGGCGTGTTTTTATTCAGGATGATTTTATTAATGGAAACTGTCTCAAATCTCATCATTCATTATCTAAACAGTCATCTTAAGAATGTTTAATTAACACTGCACTTCCAATAATTAAAAAACCTTTCATCATTTTGTCAGCATTGAGATCAAACACACATAAAACTTACTTTCTTCAGATCTTGATTGTTCAAGAAACTCTAAATGATTAAGGCAATTCAAATCGTTTGAAATCACTTTTTAAAGACGAGAACATAAAGTACTTATTATCTGCAAGTTTTCTTTTTCTTTTTAGAATCTATCATCAACCTGCCTCAATTCTTTGAAAATGATATTTACAAGATAAATAAATTTGCTGATGAAGATTGACTGCAAATTTGTCCCAATTGTGATACATTGACACTGGGATGCTAAACATACAGTGGAGAAGACGTTATTCTTTCCCAATAAAAGCGTTTATGTTTAAACTAGAATGTCCAAATACAAACTGTTTGACGCCAGATCAGATGCCGGGTAACCCGGCATCTGATCAGGCCCCAAATTGTTTGCCACTCAGATAGAAACGAATCGCTTACATTTTCAAAAGCTATAATTTTTCCCGTTTTACTGCAATACGTCAGGGTTTCGTTTGCGTTTAAACGGGACAAAAATAATGTCTTCTCAATTGTACTAAAGCTTGACGCATAACATTTAAAAATGTCAATCCGTGTGAATGTATGTGGATTTTATCACACCACCTACTCAATAATCTAATAGTCTAGGTCTATACATTTTATTATAACTCTTATTCTGAACTTCAATAAGACATATATTACCGTATGATTCAAATAATTAATCAGGGTTTCAGCAGGTCATTGTGCGGGCTAACGGCATATAGCAGACGAAGAAACAGACTCGGTGTGTAGCAAATACACGCTCAGCTACGGTACCAGGGGTCTTGAGTTCGATCCCAAGCAGTCTGACTAGGGTTTTGTTCGAATCCGCGATGATGTACAAGAATGTTTTCTTGGGCAAGATATCCACTGCGAATTTCACCTATTCACCTACGATTTGAATTGGTATATGTGAAGGGTCTGAGCCGGTACTGCGGCTGCCAACGCGCCATATGTATACAGTGCTCAATATAATATGCAAGATTGCTCAATGATCAGGGGAGTGAAAAATGTACAGTCGACTGAACGGTCATTTGGGTTTTAAGTAAACTATAACTTGGAACTTTACTTTTACTTAAGGTTAAAGATCTTTAATTCAAACAGGTTCCAGCTGTTTCTGGCAAGACTTTTTTGTGAACCTGTTTGTCTTAAAACTAGATCGTCCCTCTGTAAAGAGGCGTGTGGCCTAGAATTCAGTCCCAACTTAGTTAATCTTTATCATGTATCGCTTGCTCTGAATTGACGTGTGCAAACTTCTTAATTCTAGTTGTATGCATTTTTCAATTGAAGAAAGCTAAGAATGGATGTGGAGCAATTCGGGTCTACATCAGACGCCATGTCTGATCTGGATCTAATTGTTTTGAAAATATTAATGAAGTCGTGATTGGCAGGCAAAGCGTAAACACGTATCATTGACATGACGTGTAATTTAGTTGATCATTCTATAGTATTTACGCTGCTTCATGTTACTTTTCCTTAATTGAAATAACGCATTATAACTAATTGGATTCTGCAAATTCGCAATAAGATCTTTATAAAAAGCCTCATATCTCGTTTCCAAGGTAGCCAATTTTTCTATCGAAGTATGACATATCATATTTTCATGGTAATGCCGTTATTATCAAGGACATATATGATACATATAAGTAAATTGAGACAGAATTACGTCAAAGCAACAACAGCAACAAAATAGTATTCTTAAAATAAGCCTGTTATTGAGTAAATTGATCTTATGTTGTCTTATATTTGACAATAACTACTATTTTCAGCCTGTTTTAAGCTACCATTGTCTAGGATATAGAAACTACATGTATATCGTATCTTATCTGGTACATTTTCAAGTCTGTATTAAATGTAACAATTTTCTTTAGAGTTGGAATAAAATGGCGTATTTTAGGAAATATTGGTTAAACCTATGTAACTGCGTGCGCGCAAGGGACGAAGTACAATAGAACCACTCTTTAATCTGAGAATATGATGTGAAAAACATCTCCAACACCAGTGATACCTCTACAATGTATTTATGGACTTTAAAAAAGCTTTCGACAGAGTATGGCACAGGGCCTTCTGGGCGACAATGCAAAGATTAAACAGTGGCCAGAAACTGATCAACTCCATTCAAAACCTCTTATAAAAGGCAACAAGTACAGTTCTTCTCTGAGGTACAATAGGGACCTGGTTCCATACACCAATTGGAGCTCGACGAGGAGGCCTACTTTCCCCTACTTTATTCATAATTTTCTTGGAAGAAATTATGAATGAAGCCCTTGAAGAAAATGCTGGAACAATAGGTATCGGAGGACGCAATGTCACAAATCTTAGATTTGCTGATGATACCGATGACGTGGCTGGTGGTGGAGAATAACGTGCTTCCTTGGTTGAAAAGCTCGATGAGATTTCAACAAAATTCGGAACGTAGGTAGTCGCAGTGAAAGCAAAAATAATTACAAATAATAATAACACAATAACTACATGCATTAACGCTCATGACCAGACACGTGGAACAGTACAACAGTTTAAATACTTAGGCGTTATTATTAGTCACGAGGGTTCCATGCAAAAACTTTCATTAAGGTCGGCACAGACAGTAGCAGCACTCACAATACTAAAGTGCGTGATGCAGCATTGATGGACCCCGACGGTTCCATTAGGAGGTAAAGGACCATTGCAAGGCGCTGCGTGCAGTATGAATGCAGATGATGGGACTACACATGTTTGCAATATCAAATAGTGTCATATATATACCCAGATATTACAAATCCTTGACATTACAATAATAGAAATGAACATGAGGTAATCGAGTTAGTCCAGTATATATATGTATGTATAACATTCTATTTTACGTTTTACCTTTGCTGCATTTCAACTGATAATGTGATATTAACCTTTTCACTCTCAATAACGCTTTAAAGCGCGTTTGCAAACAGTTTGGGTCCTGATCAGACACCGCGTAACGCGATGTCTGATCAGGACCAAACTGTTTGACACTCATTTCGAAATTTCGTCAGTAATGTTGTTTTAACTCTAACTTTGAAACGATATTGCAGACAACATTATTGAAGCAGAAGACCATATGGCGGTGAAGGGGTAAAAGCACGCTCGGCAAATTTGATCATGAAAGAGTTAAAGCAAGAAATATGTAAACCTTGCGACAAGTACAGTGGAGAATCTGTTATTCTTTCCCGTTTAAACGCAAACGAACGCAAACGCAAAGCATTAAAACGTAGAAAAGAACAACTGTTGGCCAATTCTGATAATTCTTGTTTATCTTGGTGGCAAACAGTTTGGAGCCTGATCAGACGCCGGGTAACCCGGCGTCTGATCTGGCTCCAAACTGTTTGCACTGCAAATAATAGTTTTAGCGTAAACGCGTTTATTGGGAAAGAATAACAGATTATCCACTGTATACTCGCCATTTACAAAGAGTACGCCTGTAACAAGTATATCCTGCTCATAGTGTTCTTATAATGAAGCATTATGTTCAGGGTGTGCACTGTTTTCCGTGTTGCAATATATTGCAAAAAGCATCCATAACTAATAGAAACAGACAGGACTTCTATATTGTATGATTGAATTGTTCATCAACCCTTTCGGCGCTGAAGTCGCATAAAGACGACTTTGCAAACATTTTGGATCCAGAATAGACGCCGCATAACGCGGCGTCTGATCAGTATCAAAACCGTTCGACACTCGTATCGATATTTCGTCATAGTAACTACATTGACTCTTACTTTGAAACGATCTTGCAAAAACAATATTAAAGAAGACGACAATAAAGCGGTGAAGGGGTAAAAACCCTCACATTATTTTGGCTCCGAAAGGACTAAAAGTTTCAAGGATAAATGCGTTAAGTATTTCAAACTTTGCAAATCGCGAAGACTTGGACTGATTTGGTATACCTTATGAGTGAAGCAAGATCGTTCTTTGCCGACAGAAGCTAATTGTATATATTTCTACCATCAATTAGAATGTGTGACAAACTCTTTGATTACTCAAGTATGATTTATCAGTGATTAATCGTCGTTATACAGTTTAACCTTATAACTACAGTGGAGAAAACGTTAGTCTCTCTCGTTTAACCCTTTTCCATGCCGAAGTCGCATTATTGCGGACGTTGACGCTCGTATCGATAATTCTTAAAGCACACGTCCTTAAATATTAATAAGAAACAATATTGTACATAACTACATTGTGAAGCAGACTATAATATGACGGTGAACAGGTTTATGCAACTTAACACAACTGCAGCAATAAAAACGGACAAAATGACAACGTTTTGAAAATGTTGATGACTCGTGTTTTAAGTGGCAAACCGTTTGGAGCCAGATGATACGCAATGTTACCCTGCGTCTCACCTGTGTACTATATATACATGTAGTGTATTAAGAGCTACACAAAAACGACACAAAACACTAGCACTAGGGGTCACTGTATTAACAGTATTGTCGTAGCTGCTAATATATCGTATTTTCATCCGCATGTAGTAATTTTATGGTTATAGATATGTTTGTATGTTAAGTCATTTATACATGTATTGTTTTATCTTTCCATTTAATAAACCTAATATTACGCCGCGGTTATTGGCCTTGCAATAATAAGAATTTACTTCTTTGTAGTAAGGCAATCGTAAAGATTTAGTAGCATTCATAATGATACGAGCGTAGTAAACAAAAAAACACTTTTTAGGGATTTACTATGTATGATATGACAATTCTAATTTTACTTTTTTAAGCCGTCCAAGTGTTCTTATTTATCTTTCACTTATTAATTCTATAATTTCATGCACGTTTTGATGTTTTCATGTGATTCGCCTTTCAACGCACAAAGTGAAATGAGCGCTATATAAATCTGGTATATTAATAATCAATCAATTTTACCTTAAACTGTTTGCAGTGGACGTAGGGTATTAAGACGAACTCCTTTGCTTGGAAAGAATAGCATGTTCTCTATTGCTCACTCATTAAAAAAAATGCTTACATGTACTTTTTATCGAACTATTAGAAAGTTGTCAATTCTTTCTGGGTCATGGGAATCCAGCTGTTTGGTACTGGTATCGATAGTTATGTACAATGTATTTTGTCATTACTGCAGTAAGTCTAACTTTGAATATATGTATGCAAGCATTATTACTTAAACATGTCCATTGAATGAGTTAAGGCAGATGACTGAATGAAGGGTTGAAAGCCGGATGACAATGCGGCAAAAATCCCCTTAATATGTTTGCTTTATATTCGTACATGTACTATAATACCTTCTTAAGGTTTGGTACAGTTATGGTACATGTACTTTACTTGAAAACAGTTCTTTTTTCAACAACTATATTTGTGCCTAAACGTGTTTTTCATTGCAAACAGGTTAGAGTCAGATTATACACATATATCTTGGCGGCTAGTCAAGCTCCAAACTGTTTGCAAATCAGATTAAACCTTTTGGTACCGAAGTCGCATAAAGTCGACTTTGCAAACAGCTTGGATCCAGATCAGACGCCGCATAACGCATTCATCGCTATACATTTCTTTAGACAATTCTCCTTAACTTTAAATGCTAGAACTAAAAGCAGACGGTAATTGTTCGAAGCAGATGACGTCATGGCAGTGAAGGGGTAAATACACCAGTGTCATTTAGGAGCGTTTCTACTTTACTTCCATCCTGCTTCGAGTAGCTACTTGCCCTTTTGCACTGAACACAACCCATCTTAGAAAGGATAGGTATAACGTAAATTAACTGTATGTACTTTTCAAAGGAGCGTGTCGCTAATTTAATTCAATTTGTCATATGTTTTACTCATTATGACATTTCGGTGTCAATTTTAATTAAACATACTTGTTAAATTCAAGCCCCCGTCTCTCAGCACCTGTGACACAATGTCAAAAACACGTCATGTTGATGCGAATCAAGAAAAAAAACCTTAACGTATAAATACATTAAAACTTGTCTATAACGACCACTAAATTGTGTTCAGTTTAGTTGTTTACGACAGGTGACTGCATCAAGCAAGGTGACAGTAAAACAGAAAGCTCCTTTAGGAGCTTTCTGTTTTACTGTCACCTTGCTTTAAGCTGTCACCTGTATTTTATACAACAATTCGGCCTGAGTTTTAGTGGTCGTTATTGAGGGGGTTTATTGTACATATAAAGTTTTGTGCAAGTGTCCCACTTTAAAACGTCTACACTATAAAGTACACATCTAACGTTAGATTTCGTTGCGTAACTCTTTCATTGTCAATTTATTGCCTGCTTTAAAATTGTCGTCTGCAAGTTATACAAAGTCTAATTTTTAGACAGAAGAACTATTATTACGAATGTCAAACAAGTTTGATCCTGATCAGACGCCGTGTTACGCGGAGCATGATCTGGGTCCAAATTAAGAAGCCCATTGCGGGGAAACCGTTAACCCCTTCAATGCCTTACCCCGAGTACCTTGATTATTTGCAAACAGTTTGAAAAATTGATCAGACGCCGCGTGACGCGGCGTCTGATCAGAATCCAAACTGTTTGACACTCATTTCAATATTTTTTAAATCAAAATACCTAAAAATTAAATTTCAGAAATAAAAGCAGACGACAATTGTTTTACATTGATGACGTCACGGCAGTGAATGGGCTAATTGCAAATTCTATGATGATGCATCATGCGCTTGACGTCGCGAAGTATGTCGACAAAAAACAAAACATTTTTTGCTCAGGTCGTTCGTAAATTGTGGCCCAAAGTTAACTTTCATAACTGTCATTGTCGGGAGTGAAGTTTAAATTAAATTTATTTGTCTAACGTTAAATTATACGAGTACTGTGGGTTTGGGAAAGGTTAACATTATTTATACTACAGTGGAGAATCTGTTATTCTTTCCCAATAAACGCGTTTACGCTAAAACTATTATTTCCAGTGCAAACAGTTTGGAGCCAGATCAGACGCCGGGTAACCCGGCGTCTGATCAGGCTCCAAACTGTTTGGAACCAAGATAAACAAGAATTATCAGAATTGTCCAAAAATAGTTCTTTTCTACGTTTTAGTGATTTGCGTTTGCGTACGTTTGCGTTTAAACGGGAAAGAATAACAGATTCTCCACTGTACATAGTCCAATAAACATTACAAACAAGGGAAGAGTTATTTATTGTTTAAGGAAAGGTGTTGGTTTAAAAAGGATTAAACTAGAACAGATAGATCCTGTTAGAGATTTCTTTCTAACGTTTGTCCAACTTTATCTGACACCTATATGACTCAGAAAATAAACATTGACTTGATGAATCATAATTACGGGACAATGCACAGTGTTCCCTCTCTACAACGGCCCTCCAAACAACGATTCCCTCCTTACAACGATCCTTGCCGCAGTTTCCTAAACAGGACAATTGTGCCAAACCTATTCACGGCTGCAATGTCGTCTGTGTAAAATTGTTGTCTGCTGTTTTTCTCAAAGTGACATAATTGCCATTTTGACAGAAAAAAACTTACTTACGAGTGACAAACAGCTTGAATCCAGATCAGACGCCGCGTTACGCGGTGTCTGATCTGGATTTAAGTTGTTTGCAAATTGTCCTACCTATAACGATTCTCTCGGAACAACGCACACTATTTGTGTCTCCCATTGGGTGTCGTTGTAGAGAGGGAGCGCTGTAGTATGCGGCTTTAATATCAGAATGTTGTGTACTGCAAAAGTATCATTTCTCACAATCAGATTTTAGGCATTTTTATAAACATAAAAAAAATTTTCAACATAAAATGAGTGTCAAACAATTTTGTTACTGGTCAGACATAAAGTTAATAGGTGTCCGATCGGTATCCCAACTGTTTGAAAAGGCATGTGCGGAATGTGAAAGAAATGTAATGCGTCCCCTATAGAACCGCTTTTTAGGACATTTAAGTTATTCCTACACTGAAGTAAATTATTCAAATTCATAGTCATTTATAAAGGGAACAGAAAAAATGTGCCTTATAACCTAGTAGATTATAGATGAAAGCAGGCAAAACGTAAAGCAGACTGCATCTAAAGGTTCATTCTGCTTTTCTTTCAACCTGCTTTAAGTGCTCATATGTCTTAAAAACTAGAACCATGCTATGGGGTAAAGGGTTAAGGGGCTAATGCGGCGTTGACGTAAACGTTTCAGAATTCTTGGTACACCGTGCCTCTTAAGACAGCGTAATCGCAACAAATGTCATGTTACGTTGAAAATAAGAATTTGACTAATGTATACAAAGAACGGGGATGAGGAGACAGAGTGAGTTTATGACAGTGGTATTGGTCAACATTAGGTGTGCCTGATAGCAAGGAATGTTCTGCATCCGCCAACACCTATACTCTGTTTTAAAATCCTTTCATGATCAAATTTATAGTGAGGCTTTTACCCCTTCGCCGCCCTTTTTCCGCCTGCTTCCAATATTGTTGTCTGCAATATCGTTTCAAAGTTTGATTTAAGGCAGTAAAACTAACGTTATTTCAAAACAAGTGGCAGCAAGACGCCGTGTAACGCCTGTTTTAAGCTACCATCTTCTAGTATATAGGTACTATTTCTTATGGTACATGTTCATGACTCTATAGATTGGAACTACTTTCTTCAGCGGAGGAATAAATTAAATGCGATAGAAGGCGCTTCTATCGGAGAAAGGGTAAAACGTTTCTTTTCGTCTTTCCACATCTAAACTTTATCATCTGTGTTCACCAATTTTACCAACAAGATATCATCGCGTTAATAGTCAAAGTTTCGCACTCGGTTATTAGAATTTAGCCTGTACGACTGAAGAAGCAATTAAACGATTACCTAACAGTTTGGATCCTGATAGGATGCCGCGTAAGGCGGCATCTTATCAGGATTCGAACTGTTTGGTAAAATCAACTTTGGCGTGGAAAGGGTTACATGTACCACGTACAACGATTCATAATTTGAGTGATCATAATTGTTATTACCCTATGTAAACATTATAACACATTGTAATAATGGTAATGTATATGTTACATGGATTACGTGTAATCAGGGAATACGTGAAATCGCTGAAAAATCAGGGATTTCACGAAAACCCTAAATCTTCAGGGGAAAAGGTTTAATTTTGAAGCTTTTCGTTGAAATTTTACAAATATTTGGCAGTAACTTTTGGTTAAAGTTATGAATCTTAACTTGTTTTGTAAATTAAGTGCAAAGGCAAGTACCACGGTATGCAATAATGTGTTAACCTTATTAACAAGACAGATGTCTTGGGTTTTTAATTGTTCTGGCTTATATGCACATTGAGTCAGTTTTATTCGCTTGTGCAAAAAACTTTGTATGAACGTTCATTAGACCATAATGTTTGAAGAAACATGATGTTTTAAACCAAAACAAATGTCATGATAATACAAATCTATCGATTTGATGAAGAAATGGACATTTCATCAATTCTCTGAAATTCACAGTTATAACGCGTACTCCCTAAACATTTCAGGCATTACGCGTTATCCCTGATTACGTTATCCCTGTAACATATACAGTGAATATGTTACTTTTCCCGTTTATACGAGGTCATACAGTTTATCGTAGAAAATGAAATAGTTTTGAAAAAATTGACAATTTATTTCAACCTGAATGGCAAACATGTAGAAAATGACAATGTTTAGGAAATTCTGACTTTTCATATGAGTGGTACACAGTTCGGGGCCTGATCATACGCTGGGTTACCCGGCTTCTGATCTGGCTCCAATCTGTTTTTAAATGAACAAACTGTATAATAACAGAAACACGTTTGTTGGGAATGAATAACAGTTTCTCCAGAGTAATCCGCTGCAGTAATAACCAAGTATATTAAGACTTAAACATTTAGACTAACAAATGATTTTAAAGACAACTGAAAGTTTAAAGCCCGGTGGAAGTAAAGCAGTTTTTTTCCTGATGAGTTTTATGCAATACTTCCATCTTTGAATTATGTACATGTAGCAGTGGAGAATGTGTTATTCTTTCCCGTTTAAACGCAAACGAAACGCAAACGCATTGCAATAAAATGAAGTAAAATAACAAAATTTTGACAACTCTGAATGATGATTTTAATCTTGATGGCAAACAGTTTGAAGCCTGATCAGAAGCCTGGTTACCCGGCCTCTGATCTGGCTCCAAACTGTTTGCATTTGAAATAATATACTTAGCGTAAACACGTTTATTGGGAAAGAACGTTTTATCAACTGTATCCACAAACTACGTCGAACACTTAATTTTAGTTTGATGTCTTTATAGAATAAGGTTTCTCAACTTTCTATTTTAAACATCAAATTTCAAAACATTTTATATTACGATGAACATTCAGAGGTTGTAGAGCATGACACACCTGACATAATGTGTCCACGACATGTCATATAAAGAAATGGGCCATTCGCCGTCATGGAGCCTTGCACGTGGTCAAAAGGGTTAGAAATAAATTGAGTTACTCAGCGTTTGATCTGGATACATGTACAAGTTGTTTGTACCAGTGCCCCTGCAGTTGAAAACCAATAATTGGACCTGTGGAAAAAGCCTTTACATGTGACAAGCTCGAAATAAAGTTAATTGATGATAAGTAGACGAACTTGACCCGTGGAGCACGCCACATCGGATCTTTAGTTTACAATGAGGAAGACGTTATGATTTCAAAATATACTAGTTTATTCTAAAACATGATGTCCATTGCAACTAGTTTGGAGCCAGATTAGACGTTTAATTTAGATTTAGATCTAGATCTACCCCAAACCAATAAACAACGAACCAAGAAGTTAAGATATCCAAACGTTTAACCTAGCGGTTAATTTTAACCAATGTTTATACAATTGGGTGCAGATGGAAAAACAATCGTTAGAAATTAAAAAGTACTTTTTACGTTTTATTGCTTTGTATTTCGTTGTGTTTAACTGGAAACAATAACATCTCCACTGTAAAGCAAGGTTAAAGTAGAGCATACACCTCCAACAGAAGCATTTTAATAATTTTTCATGTGAAACATGTCTTTATTAGTTACTAGCGATTCATTGTAATCTGAGTAGCAAACAGTTTTGAGCTTGATCAGACACAATATTACCTGTGTCTGATCTGTCTCTAAACTATTTACAATTGATAGAATTTAAACAGCGGGAGAGAATTACGTCTTTTTCACTGCAACACTCTAAGAATGGTACTAGTAAACCAATCACTTGCTGTTGAAATTTTGTGGAAAATGGTTATATTCGTTCACACGGTGCCATGGTTATATATATAGGGACTCTATGTTGGTAAAAACTTTTCCATGTATCTTGAATTTTGTTTTATACATGTAGAGTGTTCCCTCCTTTGCAGCAGTTTAGGGAACAATGGCGAGCATTGTTGTAGGGAGGGAATCGTTGTTGAGAGGGCCGGACGGTCTGGAGGAAGCACTGTACTAGGTTTGTCAAAGAACTAGAGGGTCCACTGATGACTCTGTTGTGTTCAAAAAACATCATTCACACACATGCCCCTTTTGGGCGTTTCGATATGGCATTGCTGTTAAAGAGATGTTCAACCCTTCACTTTACTGACTTTCTTACACTTGTAGATCTATCCAGATCAGACGCTGAGTGGCTAAACGTATCATACTCCTAATTTGTTGACGTTAGTTTCTGTCAAAATGTCAAAAATCTAAATTCTAGTATTTTTCTATTTATTTACAAGTAGATGGCAAATTTTAAGGACACTTTATTCTAGTATTCAATAGGTGTAACAACAACTATCAAGCCAACAAAACCGGACTAGGTTTGTCTATGGTATGAATGTCATACAAGTGATGAGAGACACTCGTCGTCACGGTGTGCTGCGCGCATGTGTACGCCCAGGTCCTAATGATAAATCGCTATAAAACAAAACCGCGCATAAAATCAAACGCCTCTCCGTCATATCTCCTAAAGACAAAAAGTTTGAGCGAGCATTGTGATAGTCATAATTCAGCAATGAAACATATATTTCGGAAGAATGAAAGTGGCATGAATATTATATATGTGTGTATACTATAGGAACTAACTCGCAACACATGCCCGTCAGTTTAGGAATTAAATTAAAAGTTAAAGGTATGTATTTAGCAAAGTAATGCTCAGTTAAACTTGGTTGTTATTTATCATATGTTAATTGCTGTCCCGTTTTCCTGCATTTTCTTACGCTTAGGACAAGCTTTAATTTTGACAACATTCTCAACATATATTTTACTGTTTCATCGCCATTTTATCGTCTGGTTTAAACCTTTCGCTGCCAAAATAATCGTGAGATTTTACCCCTTCACTATTTCATTGTCGTCCGTTTCAATTTAGTTGCTTTCAATAGCGTTTCAAAGAAAGATTCAATATAGTATTGACTTAAAACATATCGATACGAGTGTCAAACAGGTTGGATCCTGATCAGACACCGCGCAACGCGGCGTCTGATCAGGATCCAAACTGTTTGCAAGTCGCTTTTTGGCGCCGTTGATAGTGAAATAGTTAAACCCCTTTCACTCCATTTTTCCATCTGCTAAAGTACTATGGTCTACGTTTTTGTTTGAAACCAATTTAAGCCTTAATGACTGAGGAAATATCGAAATAATGGTTAAAATGTACGCGACGTCCAACATGCTAATTAACGTTTTGGTAAATTGATTCTGTAGTTCACTATATGCAACTGAACATGCTCTAATATAACGATAGAATAAATTAAAGGAGTGTTTGCCTTTTTTACAGGAGGCAAGCTGAAATGAAAGAAAAAAGTTCAACAGGTGCATTCTGTTTTACTCTCATTTTGTTGTAGGTCTTTATTTCACACCTCCATCGAGTGGTTTTGTTTTAAGTAGGCGTGGCTGTAATTTGGGTTTATTGCATATATTATAGTAGACCTATAGTGTAAAAGTGGAAATTATATCACAGTGCATGTTTACACAATTCTATCGTGTCATCATGGAAATTGTATCCAGGAACATGTTAACATGAGACGATAGTGTAATAACGGAAAACGTATCCTGGAAGATGTTAATATCAGGTTATTATAATAGTGTTATAAAACATTGTATATCATGGAACACGTTAAAATGAGACTATACTGAAATAATAGACCTTATATCCTGGAACATGACAACATGCGTCTATCGTATAATAGTAGACATTATATCCTAAAACATGGTATCCTTGGACTATATAGTGTAACAATCGAAAAGGAAATTTATAAAGTTTAAATTCATTCAATAGGCAGCTTACTGATAATGTTAAATACACGTACCAGCTGTAAGTAGGACACACGTTAAAGGAGACAGCTGTCTGATTGCTTTCTGCTCTACTTTCATCTTGCTTAAATTACTTATTTGCACGAGACAGAAATGATTCATATTAACGATTATAAACGCTGTTTTCGCTGTACACTATTTCTAGGATATGTTTATGAATGGACCGACTGTCCACGCCCACGTATCTGCGGTTTGGTTGATGTTCACCTTAAAGGCATTGCTATATATTTAGAAATTTAAAACTACATCGGCACACAAGATAAAATAACCTTAAAGGAGAAGGGAAAGAAGTATGATGAACATTCCTGTAAATGTTAGCCATGCCGTCATCAGCCTTTAACAATTATTATTATTTTCGTCGGCTTTTGTTTCTCAAATTCAGACTAAAAATATTTCGAATTAAGAAGTTTAAAATTTGGTATGAAACAGTTTGGATTCCGATTGGACGCCGCGAAATGCGGCGTCCAATCAGAGTCCAACCTGTTTGCAACAGTAACTTACGCGGGGTAAGGCAAGGAAGGGGTTTGTAGCTCCTTCTTTTAACCTGCTGGGCAACAGCTTAGCTTGCAGTAGTTTTGTAGTGGACTCATCTGCTATATCGTAAAGGATACATTCACATCATAGATATATACAGACGACCGCGATAACTCGACAAGGCTTAAGTCGACCATATACCTAGTTTAAACTAAAATCGTGACTTATTAGCCACATTTTCAATTTTTAATGCAAAGTATTTATAGAGTTTCTTCAACAATTGAAGCTTTAAATGGGCAGTTCCAGCTTCCAAGTTAATAAAAATAAAACCAGCCAGTCCTCTTTAGGTCTCACCTGAAACTGCTTAACTGGCTAGCCTATTTAGACAACAAATTTTAACACTTTACGAATGAGACTGCAAAGCTCCACCTTTCGACAACGAAATTACTAAACAGCGTGCAGGTAAAATGCACATCGTAAATACCTTGATAGGTCTAGATGCTGACCGTTGATAACTTCGGTTGTCAAAGGGATGATGCATTACTTAGGCAAGACGTTAAAATTTGGCAAGAACAACAACACTTTAGACTGGTCCAGCTTTGACTACTCGTATATAGAGTTTTACGTTTGCAATATATTACAAAATGACAAACAGTGTAATACCTGATCCAAGAATTCCTTTAGTCTCCCTTTACTTGTATACAGTGGGAAAAACGTTATTCTTTCCCGTTTAAACGCAAACGAAACTAAAACGCATTGCAATAAAACGTAGAAAATGACAACTTGTTGACAATTCTGACAATTGATCTTAATCTGAGTAGTAAACAGTTTGATCCCCCAGAACTGCGACAAAGTAGGAAAGTCTCTGGGACAGTGTACGTGGGAAAAGTACACATACCATATACAAATAAGGTAGACAATGATCAGAGCGCTCAAACAAACAACCAAAATTAAAATGGACTTCAAGTTTAGGGGTCGAAATGAGAAACTTTAGTCGTTGAAGCTTTAATTTGCAAGTTCCAGTTTTAAAATAAGTCCACTTAAGGTAGTTCTGGCTTTGGAATATATAACAAAATGACTAACAGAGCAAAGCCTGATCGGAAAACTCAAGTGGGTCAACACAGTTTGCACAGGATGAATTTACTCTTTTTTCATTGAATTCATTCATCAAGCACATACAGTGGAGAATCTGTTATTCTTTCCCGTTTAAACGCAAACGTACGCAAACGCAAATCACTAAAACGTAGAAAAGAACAACTTTTGAACAATTCTGATAACTCTTGTTTATCTTGGTGGCAAACAGTTTGGAGCCTGATCAGACGCCGGGTTACCCGACGTCTAATCTGGCTCCAAACTGTTTGCACTGCAAATAATAGTTTTAGCGTAAATGCGTTTATTGGGAAAGAATAACAGATTCTCCACTGTAGGAGGGACATTTCATTGCAATATCAGTACAGAAATGGATTAATGCTTTAAGAAGTCATAACCCAAAAATATCAAGTTTTCCCATGCAGGTTGTTGAAGTACATGTGACTTTCACGCACGTGTGTTTTTTCTGAAGGCACCGTTCAGACCGCTTCATTCATTCAAGCGCCGCAATAACTTGAATGCAATGGTGATCTGTCTATTTCAGTATATAAAGCGTGGAGTTTTTCCCATAGTGAATATTTATTGTTTTGAATGAATCTGTGTCATTTGTCTTACACCAAGTTTTATTGCTTCGATATATAAATAATAATAATTGAGTATGTAAAGTAGAGAGGGGGACTGAGGTACAGGTGCAAGATGATGGTAGCCGCGGGGCCTTTTACCCGTTTATGATCAAATTATTCGGGAGATATTTACCCCTTCACCGCTTTATTGTCGTCTGCTTCATTATTGTTGTCTGCAATACACGTTTCAAAATTAGATTTAAGGTTGTATGACTTAATAAATATCGATAAGAGTGTCAAACAGTTTGGGTCCTGATCAGACACCGCGTTACTTGGCGTCTTATCATGACCAAAACTGTTTGCTAACGCGCTTTATTTAAAGCGTTATTGAGAGTGAAAGGGTAAACACACAGTTCTCACTTTAATCAGAGAGCTCTTTTAGGAGCCATTTGATCAGGATCTGCACTGTTTGTTTATTTAGCAATTGTTTCAAGAAACAAACAACCCTACACAACCAACAATGGACAGAACTTTATTAGCAACTAGAAATGTCATTTTGAAATTTGGGGACTATTTCAGGGGTGAATTAGTTTTAAAATCGATAATAAGAGTAGGGCATCGCGCCCGGGTTCTCTGTATCCGCTCCCCTATCTCTGGGGCGTCCAATTAGCCCATAGATGGCAGAAACGGACGTTAACAAACAAACAAACAAACAAAATTGATTGGTACTTATGTTAATGTTTCAATATACATGTACATAATATCTTCATTTGAACAATTTGTTAAAAAATAATAACGTTGTAGGCTAAAATGATATTACAGCTGAAAGCCAGTTTGGATCCTAATGTGACTTAAGCAACTGGTTTGCGAGTATTTGGATCCAGATGAGACGACCAGTTGCTCATGGGCCCGATGTTATAAAACTTAAAACGAACTCCGTGCTCAAAACTCACTTTCAATAACAGCCTATAGATTTTACAAATTATGTTTAATTAGAATTTAGTAACCTCATTTGGATACATTACAACAATAGAATTATGCATCTGCTTCAAATTTGTTGTCTGCAATATCGTTTCAAAGTTAAAAAATAAGGCAGCATGACTGACGAAATTTCAAAATGAGTGTCAAACACACTTTGGATCCTGATCAGACGCCGCGTTACGTGGCGTCTGATCAGGATCCATACTGTTTACAAACGCGCTCGTAAGCGTCATTGAGAGTGAAAGGGTGAGGCAGATACAGTGGAGAATCTGTTATTCTTTCCCGTTTAAACGCAAACGTACGCAAACGCAAACGCACTAAAACGTAGAAAAGAACAACTTTTGGACAATTCTGATAATTTTTGTTTATCTTGGTGGCAAACAGTTTGGAGCCTGATCAGACGCCGGGTTACCCGGCGTCTGATCTGGCTCCAAACTATTTGCACTGCAAGTAATAGTTGTAGCGTAAAAGCGTTTATTGGGAAAGAATAACAGATTCTCCACTGTAGTGTGTTTTGTGGTGAAGGAGGTTAAAACTCAACATTCCTACGGTAATATACATTTATTTCGTTAACTGTGTACTTACATCAATCAACATAAAATATTCATTGTGGAATTCATAATTACGATATATCATCTTCACATGAAAGAAATAGCTGACTTTTTTGTTTAAATTGCAAACTCACCTAGAAATAAGTGCTCCCATACCGGAATTAGATAGGAGCTAATTTTAAGCGGGTATCATCGTGGTATTTTCTGTTTGCTGTTCTACGTTGACACACGTGCATGTAGTTAATACCTGTATGATATATTACAATACGTGTAAAACGTGCAGTTATTCAGGTACACTTGAATTACGTTAAATCAAACGATAGAGCGTTATATTAGGCGGTGTTGGGTGCTTCTCTCCACAACGGACCTGCAATATCGTCTGCTTAAAATTGTTTTCTGCTGTATTTCTCAAAGTCACATATCGGACATTTGGACAGAAAAAACCCCACAATGACGAGTGGCAAACAGCTTGAATCCAGATAAGAGGCAGCGTGATCTGGATTTAAGCTGTTTGCAATTGTAAGCCAATTACCATCCCTATAATAACTCCTTCCGAACAACACACACACTCTTTCTTTCCCATGTGGTGTTGTTGTAGAGAGGGAGCACTGTCGTGGGCTTGATCCTTTATCTAGACAGGCCTTTCCAAAGGGTTTTAATTGAAACCCACAGTGGGGACGACGTTAACCGCTTGACTGCCATGACGTCATCATTCTAAACAATTATCGTCTGATTTTATATATTTCTCAAATTTAAATTTTAGGAATTTTTACTTAAGAAGTACTGAAACGAGTTGCAAACAGTTTGGATCCTGGTCCAAACTGTATGCAAATAACCATTGAGTGTACTCAGGATAAAGCAGTGGATCGGGTTGATTTTCAAAATAAAAGCGTCTGTTCTAATACAAGTACATTCCACCGCACCATTAGTAAAAAGCGCTTTTATTTGGGCATAACATTGCTACTTGTGAAAAGCCATAAAATGCCTCATATACCATAATCAGTTCAAGCATCTACAGTGGAGAATCTGTTATTCTTTCCCGTTTAAACGCAAACGTACACAAACTCATAGCACTAAAACGTAGAAAAGAACAACTTTTGGACAATTCTGATAATTCTTGTTTATCTTGGTGGCAAACAGTTTGGAGCCTGATCAGACGCCGGGTTACCCGGCGTCTGATCTGGCTCCAAACTGTTTGCACTGCAAATAATAGTTTTAGCGTAAACGCGTTTATTGGGAAAGAGTAACAGATTCTCCACTGTACATGTATCAATATACATCATTTATAACTGGTCCTTATTGTCATATAGTTACACATTTAATATAGCAACCAAATTTGTTAATTGTAGCGCTGTCTTTAGATTATAAATACTTCACACAGTTAACGTTTACTGAATCAGGGTGCACACTATTTGCCAATGTCTAAAGTGAACGATAGATATTTATCGGTTAATGCGCACATAATCGCATTATTGTAGCATCATTTTAGTAATTTTTGGGTCTTACATCGACATTTCTAACATTCGCAACAAGTTTGATCCTGAATCAGTAAATGGACAGTTCACAGCCAAAAATCGATACTTTGAACTCGCTTAAATCGATCGTACCAGTATTTGATTAGTTGAACGACGGTAAGTCGAACTCGCTTACGTCGAACATGCCCGTATTCTAAAGTTAAAACGTGGCTTAGCAACCTTGAAGTACGGGTATATTCGAAATAACGCGAGTTCGACTTTTCGAGTTTCGGCTGTATGTTACAAAAAAACTAGAAGCAAATCTATGTTTGAGAATTAAACACATGATGCGACAAAAGTTTAACCCTTTAATATCTATCGCCCACAAAAGTGTACCTAGGCAAACTATGTAGACCCTGATAAGACGCCACAGTTTGCAGAGTAACAATACGGTCTGCATTGGTTGCTTTTGTATATGAAACAACCTGCTGTTTCAACAAAGACTGCAATGTCTGATCTGGATTCAAGCTGTTTGTGACTCGTCATAACGTTTTTTCTGTCAAAATGTCCATTATGTAATTTGAGAAAAACAGTAGACGACAATTTTAAGCAGACGACATTGCAGCCATGAATAGGTTGGACATAATTTTCTTGTTTGGGGGAAGAGCTGCAAGCGTCGTTGTAAGGAGGGAATCGTTGTTAGGAGGGCCGTTGTAGAGAGGGAGTGATGTATAATGAAATATTCCAGCAAGCACACTGGTAGAGCTCATTGCAATACCGAAGCCTAATTGGATGACACAGACAACAGCATGATAATTGCGGGGTGAACTAGTCCTAGTACTGTCGTCATTAAAGATTTTTGTATGACATAGTCGGCGATAACAAACGTGGGAACGTCTTTAAAAACCTGATTCATTTTGATTAATTTGCATTGCTCTGACACTGTTACGAAACAGGCGTGCAATTACAACTAGCTAACAAGTCACCTGGGGCCCGCCTCATAAAACTTCGTACGACAAATGTTGTCGTAAGTTAGATTACAGAATTCTCAAGTATTATTTACTTCTCCATCTAATCCTGTCTTGTGACATCTCCTTGGAATCGTCTTGAAAAGACGATTCCAAAGAGATGTCACACGACAGGCTTAGAGGAAGAAATCAGAAATTAAATGTATTTAAAGTTTAGACTTACGATCGTTTTTGTCGTACGAAATTTTATAAAACGGACCCCAGCTGCACAACTGTTGTCAGAAATATATTTTAATTGTTGGTTGATGACAAAGTTGTTTTTTATAAACCACATTATATATGAATGTTTTGATCCTATTCGGTGTCTGATCTGTACAAAAACTATTTGCAAATGTTCAGTATAGTCGTGTTTGACAGGAGTACAGTAATGTTCAGTACAGTCGTGTTTTGCAGGAGAACAGTAATGTTCAGTATAGTCGTGGTTGGCAGGAGTACAATAATGTTCAGTATAGTAGTGCTTGGCAGGAGAACAGTAATGTTCAGTATAGTCGTGTTTGGCAGGAGTACAGTAATGTTCAGTATAGTCGTGGTTGGCAGGAGTACAGTAATGTTCAGTATAGTCTTGCTTGGCAGGGGTACAGTAATGTTCAGGATTGTTTTGCTTGGCAGGAGTACAGTGGTGTTCAGTATAGTTATGCTTGACAGAAGTACAGTAATGTTCAGTTTAGTTGTGCTTGGCAGGATTACAGTAATGTTTAGTATAGTCGTGGTTGGCGGGTGTACAGTAACATTCAGTATAGTCGTAGATGGCAGGTGTACAGTACTGTTCATGTTCCTTATATATGTTTATATGTTGTTGATTTGGGCCGGTGGCCATATATATCAAATAAACTTTGTCATTGTTATTGGCATTGTCATTGACAGGATAACAGTAATGTTTAGTATAGTCGCGTTTGACAGGATTACCATGATGTTCAGTATAGTCGTTTTTGGCAGGAAAACAGCAATGTTCAGTATAGATGTGCTTGGTAGGTGTACGGTAATGTTTAGTATAGTCGCGCTTGACAGGAGTAAAGTAATGTTTAGTATAGATGTGATTGACAGGAGTGAAGTAATGTTTAGTATAGATGTGCTTGGCAGGAGTAAAGTAATGTTTATTTTAGATGTGCTTGACAGGATTACAGTAATGTTTAGTATAGTCGTGGTTGGCGGGTGTACAGTAACATTCAGTATAGTCGTAGATGGCAGGTGTACAGTACTGTTCATGTTCCTTATATATGTTTATATGTTGTTGATTTGGGCCGGTGACCATATATATCAAATAAACTTTGTCATTGTTATTGGCATTGTCATTGACAAGATAACAGTAATGTTTAGTATAGTCGCGTTTGACAGGATTACCATGATGTTCAGTATAGTCGTTTTTGGCAGGAGTACAGCAACGTTCAGTATATATGTGCTTGGTAGGTGTACGGTAATGTTTAGTATAGTCGCGATTGACAGGAGTAAAGTAATGTTTAGTATAGTTGTGATTGACAGGATTACAGTAATGTTCAGTATAGTCGTGGTTGGCAGGAGTACAGTAATGTTCAGTATAGTCGTGGTTGGCAGGAGTACAGTAATGTTCAGTATAGTCGCGCTTGGCAGGATTACAGTAATGTTCAGTATAGTCGTGTTTGGCAGGAGTACAGTAATGTTCAATATAGTCGTGTTTGACAGGATAACAGTTATGTTTAGTATAGTTGTGATTGACAGGATAACAGTAATGTTCAGTATAGTCGTGGTTGGCAGGATTACAGTAATGTTCAGTATAGTCATTCTTGGCAGGAGTACAGTAATGTTCAGTATAGATGTGCTTGGTAGGAGTACAGTTATATTCAGTATAGTCGTGTTTGGCAGGAGTACAGTAATATTAAGTATAGTCGTGGTTGGCAGGAGTACAGTAATGTTTAGTATAGTTGTGATTGACAGGAGCACAGTAATGTTTAGTATAGTTGTGATTGACAGGATTACAGTAATGTTCAGTATAGTCGTGGTTGGCAGGAGTACAGTAATGTTCAGTATAGTCGTGGTTGGCAGGAGTACAGTAATGTTCAGTATAGTCGCGCTTGGCAGGATTACAGTAATGTTCAGTATAGTCGTGTTTGGCAGGAGTACAGTAATGTTCAATATAGTCGTGTTTGACAGGATAACAGTTATGTTTAGTATAGTTGTGATTGACAGGATAACAGTAATGTTCAGTATAGTCGTGGTTGGCAGGATTACAGTAATGTTCAGTATAGTCATTCTTGGCAGGAGTACAGTAATGTTCAGTATAGATGTGCTTGGTAGGAGTACAGTTATATTCAGTATAGTCGTGTTTGGCAGGAGTACAGTAATATTAAGTATAGTCGTGGTTGGCAGGAGTACAGTAATGTTCAGTATAGTCGTGTTTGGCAGGAGTACAGTAATGATCAGTATAGTCGCGCTTGGCAGGATTACAGTAATGTTCAGTATAGATGTGCTTGGTAGGAGTACAGTAATGTTCAGTATAGTTGTGATTGACAGGATTACAGTAATGTTCAGTATAGTCGTGGTTGGCAGGAGTACAATAATGTTCAGTATAGTCGTGTTTGGCAGGAGTACAGTAATGTTCAGTATAGTCGCGCTTGGCAGGATTACAGTAATGTTCAGTATAGTCGCGCTTGGCAGGATTACAGTAATGTTCAGTATAGTCATTCTTGGCAGGAGTACAGTAATGTTCAGTATAGATGTGCTTGGTAGGAGTACAGTAATATTCAGTATAGTCGTGGTTGACAGGAGTACAGTAATATTAAGTATAGTCGTGGTTGGCAGGAGTACAGTAATGTTCAGTATCGTCGTGTTTGGCAGGAGTACAGTAATATTCAGTATAGTCGTGTTTGGCAGGAGTACAGTAATGTTCAGTATCGTCGTGTTTGGCAGGAGTACAGTAATATTCAGTATAGTCGTGTTTGGCAGGAGTACAGTAATGTTCAGTATCGTCGTGTTTGGCAGGAGTACAGTAATATTCAGTATAGTCGTGTTTGGCAGGAGTACAGTAATATTCAGTATAGTCGTGTTTGGCAGGAGTACAGTAATGTTCAGTATCGTCGTGTTTGGCAGGAGTACAGTAATGTTCCGTATAGTCGTGTTTGGCAGGAGTACAGTAATGATCAGTATAGGCATGTTAGGCAGGAGTACAGTAATATTCAGTATAGTCGTGTTTGGCAGGAGTACAGTAATATTAAGTATAGTCGTGGTTGGCAGGAGTACAGTAATGTTCAGTATAGTCGTGTTTGGCAGGGGTACAGTAATGATCAGTATAGTCGCGCTTGGCAGGATTACAGTAATGTTCAGTATAGATGTGCTTGGTAGGAGCACAGTAATGTTTAGTATAGTTGTGATTGACAGGAGTACAGTAATGTTCAGTATAGTCGTGTTTGGCAGGAGTACAGTAATGTTCAGTATAGTCGCGCTTGGCAGGATTACAGTAATGTTCAGTATTGTCGTGTTTGGCAGGAGTACAGTAATGTTCAGTATAGTCGTGTTTGGCAGGAGTACAGTAATGTTCAGTATAGTCGCGCTTGGCAGGATTACAGTAATGTTCAGTATAGTCGTGTTTGGCAGGAGTACAGTAATGTTCAGTATAGTCGTGTTTGGCAGGAGTACAGTAATGTTCAGTATAGATGTGCTTGGTAGGAGTACAATAATATTCAGTATAGTCGCGCTTGGCAGGATTACAGTAATGTTCAGTATAGTCATTCTTGGCAGGAGTACAGTAATGTTCAGTATAGATGTGCTTGGTAGGAGTACAGTATTGTTCAGTATAGTCGTGGTTGACAGGAGTACAGTAATATTAAGTATAGTCGTGGTTGACAGGAGTACAGTAATGTTCAGTATCGTCGTGTTTGGCAGGAGTACAGTAATGTTCAGTATAGTCGTTCTTGGCAGGAGTTTAGTAATGTTCAGTATAGGCGTGTTTGGTAGGAGTACAGTCATGTTCAGTATAGTCGTGCTTGGCAGGATTACAGTCATGTTCAGTATAGTCGTGTTTGGCAGGAGTACAATAATATTTAGTATAGATGTGCTTGACAGGAGTTCAATAATGTTCAGTATAATTGTGCATAGTAGGAATACAGTAATGTCCAGTATAGTAATGTTCAGGATCGTAGATGTAAAGGAAACCAGTAGATCTATTCATGGTTAAATCAGTATCAAAACGTCAAACTGTGGAGACATAGATAAAATGGTAATGCATGTGATCTCTCAGCTGAGTCTCTGCTGCCGTTTTCAAATAATACTAAATTTTATAGATCTTCATTATCTGGCTTTAACTCTTTTCTACCTTAGACATCAAATCAACAATTCCAGTTTCAAATGTTCTAGTCCATCAAGAAACATCGATACGAGTGTGGATTTATTTCGTCCGTCTGAGTAACTTGACGTCTGGACAAGATTATTATTATTATACCAGATTTATATAGCGCTCTTTTCACACAGGGGTTGTGCGTTCAAATGCGCTTTACATGAAATAACATAAATGTACCTACAAATCGAGAAAAGACAAAATAACTATAATTAGATCTGAAATAAAACATGAATAGACATACAGAAGACAGCCCCAAAATGGCAACCACATTACTCCCATCAATCAGCAATGAACCGACCGGCTAAAGATTGCTGACCAATAGAAATAATAGCAGAGCGCCCAATGCAAGCCGCCTAATGTAACATAACTAGGAAAAATAGCATGCGATCATAACTAAAAACTCTATAGAAGATCAATGACATGATTAAAAATGGTGAAAGAATTATACCACAGACCCTGCCAGCTGGTTTCAAAAGAGATCAGAGTTGTATCCCTACCATCAAAGATCCACCAGACAGGCATAGGTTGACGGTACAACCCCAGAACTAAAAATTAGACCCATAACATATACAGAATGAACACAGCCCTGTGGTAGCAGTCATCTACCCTCTCCACCCCACACCCGCGGGACCTACATGTTCCATGGCTGAAATTACACCCTTACTTTATAAAACATCAAGATAAGAAGCTGTCCCTGAATTATACTGCAAACCCCAAGCCAGTTGGTTTCAAAGAGATCAGGGGCAATCCCTACCATCAAGATCCCAAATATTTACAAATCAGTTTTAAATTACTAGTGATTGGTTTAAAAATTCTCGTGACTATATTTTGTAGCATATATTAGCGCCTTTTGAAAATAGTGTAGATCTAGATCAGACAACTTCTGATGAGTTGTCTGATCTAGACCTGTACCATTTTATAGGATGTGTCTTATATGAGTGTGTACTCTATCATGTGTAAAGTTTCCTTGTTCTACTAGCCATTGCATTAAATCATACAATATATTGTCATAGTGGGTGGGTTGTTACATATGAGTCGTGTCATAGGAAAACCTGACTTAGTGCATTGCAAACAGTGTAGATAAAGGCCAGTCGCCGCGTCAAAAACGCGGCGACTGGTCTTGATCTACTCTGTCTGACACCCATAAATATACAAAGAATGGTTTTTAGCAGTATTATATACGGTATTTGGCAGAGTAGACCAAACTCAGATTCAGAGCATGTAATGACAAAAGTACTTGGTCTGTATAATGTTGCAATTCGATATGTCAGGTTTTGTCATGACACGGCTCTCATGAATATTCAGCAAGAACCGGGTTTGACCCTTTCAACCCTAAATTTCTCTTGTGGGTATTTATAGTCAATTTGGACTCTACTAATACAGGTATTTTGAACCAGTCTACTGTTGCATTTTTGGTATGACAACAAAAGCAATGAAACTATCAAATAGTGTAGACCCTGATCAGAGGGCTCCTATAGGAGCCCTCTGACCAGGGTCTATACTGTTTGCATATTTAATCAGTAATATCTACAGAGGGATGTAGGGTTGAAAGTGTTAACAATTGTCATTTGTTACCTTAAGTAGTTTGTCATATTCTATTTCGATATCATTTCAGGTCCCCAGGTGATAACATTTGCGTAGATAAAGACAGAAGACGGTAACCAGCAACTCCACAGAACAAACCAACAATGACTGATCCCCAGCTATAATTTATAATGAGAAAAACTTTACGGATATTTCTATACTTCTCAATATGGATGCTTTTTGCACTTATATGTGTGGTTCTCAATATCATAAATATTGACTGGACTCGGACAAATATCGTCAATGGAATAATTATAGTGGTTGTGCTTGGAATTCTCCAAGGGTCGGTCCTAGAATTCCCAGTGCAGACAATCGCAACACTGATCGTTGGTGGAGAGAGAAGAAAAAGCAGGAAAGCCCATTCAGACCGTTTAACAGTTATATTAAACTACAATCTACTTGCTACTGGTAAAGATGACATTCTTGAATGTATCGAAACCATGTACATGGCATATGTCGGAAACTTAAGTCCTAACGTATCAGCAGTTCTTGTAAGTGCTACAAATGATGAAGATCTCAAAGAGTATGAACTTCAAATACGGGATGTGTACCGTGCAATATTGTATGATGATTTATACAGAGAAGGACTTGCTTTCGCAAATGGAGATTACGAAATGGTTGACCCTATTCATCTACAGCATGTTTGGTCTATGTATGTAGATATTGAGAGAGATGTCTTCATTAACGAATACCTAGAGCATATTTGTGATAGGTACGCGCGGGAGTTCATGGTTGTTCATCGTGTTAGTAGAGTATTGCGGAAATGTGGACAATACCAGGACCTGATGTTACTGTCAGAAGGGGAGTTCGAGGCTTATTCCTACTGTGATAAAGAGTTCTATGGAAAAAGTGCCCGGCAACAAGGAGAACCACTATTTCATTCATGTGAAGATGTGTCCAATATATTAGAACGACGATTTGACTATACGCTGGTGTTAGATGCCGATACAGGACTACCTCGTGGTGGTGTATTTGATTTGCTCCAGATAGCAGCAGCAAATCCAGAAAGAGGAATTATTCAACCGTCTATAAAACTGCATTGTCAGACTGGGGATTCTATATTTATGCACCTAGAGTCTATGCGTCAAGCTATTTATGAACCAATAACAAATGCTATGACAGCTTTATTCTCCCAGTCATCATATTTCGGAAAAGCATTAATTAAAAATAGACTATACATAGATAATGTGATAGGAACAAAAGACAGCTTAATAGAAAGGGTTCCAGTTGATGTGCTAAGCCATGACACTTTCGAAGCTGCCCTTTTGCAACCCTTATATGCCGGTAGCACTTACCTCTTAGAGGCACCTAGTCATAATTACGTCACGTGGAACATACGTGAACGAAGATGGAATAGAGGGGAGATCCTGCTTGCAATATATTTCTGGAAGAACGCATTTGGAAAACCAATGAGGTGGATTCAGCGAAAGCTCCAAAAATCCAAATTCAATAAAACCAAATTGAGAACTGAATCCAAACTCGACTTCATTTCGTCATACATTGCTCACTCAGCTCTACGCCAGATGCTCATGAAGCCAGCATTATTGTTATACATAATCCTACACATAAGTGTTCATTTGCGATACAGGTACGCCTCTATTATAATCGTGATGTTCAGTGTTTTAGTGTTTCCAAAGTTCGCTACCTGCAATAGAGAAAACTACAAATTTGTTATTTTAGAGACATTAGCGTCAATATTACAGTTTACCCCAGAAGCCATGGTGGGGTGTGTCCGAATTTGGCGGGCATTGTATGCGAACGTTTCACTTAATGTAAAATGGATACCTCAAAGAGCCGTGGAGGAGGATTTCAAGAATTCCAATCCGTTTGTTTCGAGTATTAAACACCTGTGGGGATACTCATTGTTTGCTTTAGTGTCTGGTATTCTCGTTGTGTTGTTTCTAGAACGAGCCATACTGATCTTAGTGATGTTAGTAGCCCTGTTTCTCCTGCCACTGTACACTGGCATAACATCTCTCACACCAGACGTGCTGTGTGGTAGGCAACGAAAACGATCTCTCACAAATGTTTACAAAGACACAATCACTGGAATGAAATCTATAAGAACAGACGACATAAAAACAATATCTTCAGGAGATTCATATAAAAGTATAGGTAAAATTACAGACAATCTTTACAATTTTAGTCCAATGGCCTACACAATACCAGAGAGTCGTTCAGATTCTAGCCTCGATCTCTTAGAGGACAATACTCATAAGTTTGGCAGCGGGCTTTCTAATAACAAATTAGTAAATAGTACTGAGACTGGTTTAGATAATGTCTATGAAAATCCATTAATGCTTCGGCCTAGTATCTATCAGAATACAATTGAGAAGGATAAGTTCGGAAGCTGGACCTACACTGAATATAGCTATGGGGACAGTAAGAAAAACAAATATGTTACAATGATAAATGTACCTCCATGGAACAATAAATACTCCACATTCCGCAGAAAAACTATCCGGGAATATCTAAGTAAAATAAAGGGAAACAATGAGACACGCTATTCCGCGAGGCGAGGTTCCAGTTCGAAATCTAGTAAAAGTAGTAGTCCAAAGGACGGAAGTCGTACACGGGAACCAGAAGAAGAAACCCATTTCGATTCGCCAAAGGGCCTACTTGGTAGAAGGGTAGCCGGTGGGCCAATGACTTTTGAAGGGCCAGTAGACAGACTCTATCAAAATCTAGGTGTTTTTGGAGATTCAAGATCACTTGACATGTCAGAAATATGATTTGCATGCTCGTACAGTGGACAATACGTTATTTTGTTCCCGTTTTGATGCAAAAGAAACGCAAACGCAAAACACTAAAACGTAGAAAAGTACAACTTTTGAACAATTCTAATAATTCATGTTTATCTTATACTCGACAATTCCGGCAATTTATATTAATCTTAGTAGCAAACAGTTTGGAGTCTGATCAGACGCCGGGTTACCCGGTGTCTAATCTGGCTCCAAAATGTTTGCAATAGAAATAACAGTTTTAGCGTAAACGCGTTTATTGGGAAAGAATAACGTTTTCCCCACGGTATTAGGATAGTTTAATACAATTTTGGCATTCATTTAATGAAATGCCCGTCTTGGATAAATCTCAGGGAAACTAATTAGATCATACTGTCTGTTAAGTTCTTGATCGCTGGAACATTATTCACAAATATAATTCATATACCTGATTCAGACATTAAAGCAATGTTGACCCCGAACAGTCGTTAAAAGTTACATGTTCACTGTCTGACCAGGGTCAACACTGTTTATCACTTTTAAACACCAATGACACGTTAACTACAGCGCTCCCTCTCTACAACGACAACCAATGGGAGACAAAAAATATGTGCGTTGTTCGGAGGGAGTCGTTATAGGGAGGGAACTTGGTTTACATTTGCAAACAGCTTGAATCCAGATCAGACGCTGCGTAACGCAGCGTCTGATCTGGATTCAAGCTGTTTGTCACTCGTCATTAAGTTTGTTTTCCTGTCAAAATGTCCATTATGTTACTTGAGAAAAACAGCAGACGACAAATTTAAGCAGACGATATTGCAGCAGTAAACGCGTTAGACATAATCGTCCTTTTTAGGGAATTTCGACAAGGATCGTTGTAAGGAGGGAGTCGTTGTTGGGAGGGTCGTTGTAGGGAGGGAGCACTGTATTACCTAAATCAAACATGTAGTACCCTGCTCATACTTTTTCGAAATGATTCAGATTTCACTTTACAACTGAATTTACACGAAACATTTATTCTGATAAACAGTAAAACTCTCTATTACAATAACTAAAAAGAAGGCTAACTGACTGTATAAATGACAGGTGGTAGCTTAAAGCTAAGTATTGTTATGAACATTCCTGTAAGCACTCAGTGCAGACTCAGATCAGACGCCGTATTAAGCGGCGTCTGATCAGCGTCTGCACTGTTTGCCTATGTTTCATTTACTGGACCATCGGCACAAATGGGTTACAATGCTCCTTCTTTATAACACCACCAAATGGGACACAATGATTGTGTGCGTTGTTCGGACGAAGTTGTTATAGGGAGGGAGAATTAAGACTTGGCTTACCTTTGCAAAAAGCTTGAATCCAGATCAGACGCCGCGTAACCCGGCGCCTGATCTGAATTTAAGCTGTTTGTCAATAGTCATTATATTTCTTATGTCAAAATGTCCACTAGTATGTAACTTTGAAAAACCCAGCAAGAATTAAGACTTGGCTTACCTTTGCAAACAGCTTGAATCCAGATCAGTCGCCACGTGAATTGTCACTAGTCATTGAATTTCTTATGTCAAAATGTCCACTTATATGTAACTTTGACAATAAACAGCAGACGACAATTTTAAGCAGATGATATTGCAACAGTTAAAGTGTTACACATAAATGACTTGTTTGGGAAACAGTGGCTGCAATGTAACATCGTTGAATGGAGGGAGTTGTTGTTCAGGAGGTCCGTTGTAGGGAGGGATCACGGTTTAACCCTATTTGCATTTGACCTTTTTATCAACAAAATATCGCCCGCTTAGATACTGTGGTATTCAGCTTTTTTTGTTCAAACTAGATTTAAGACAAAATTGCTATATTCATATTAAAGGATTCCAAACAGTTTTTGATCTTGATCAGACGACGCACTTCGCGCCATCTGATCCTGATAAAAATGCTTGAAAATTCGACTGAACAATCCTATTGAGAGGACAGTGTTAACCCCATTCGACGCCAAATTAATAAAAGATAGTTACCCCCTTCACCCTTTTATTGTCGTCTGCTTCAGTATTGTTGTCGGCAATATCGTTTCAAAATTAGATTTTAAGTTGTTTGACTTTAGAAATTTCGATACTAGTGTCAAACAGTTTGGATCCTGATCAGACGTCGCGTTACGCGGCGTCTGATCAGGATCCAAACTGTTTGCAAAGTCGACTTTATGCACATTCGCTGTGGAAAGCGTTAAACCACAATTGAGATACAGTGGAGAATCTGTTATTCTTTCCCGTTTAAACGCAAACGTACGCAAACGCAAATCACTAAAACGTAGAAAAGAACAACTTTTGGACAATTCTGATATTTCATGTTTATCTTGGTGGCAAACAGTTTGGAGCCTGATCAGACGCCGGGTTACCCGGCGTCTGATCTGGCTCCAAACTGTTTGCACTGCAAATAATAGTTTTAGCTTAAACGCGTTTATTGGGAAAGAATAACAGATTCTCCACTGTATTCATCCTTTATCCACCCATTTGCCAGTCGACGCTTCCACGTACCGGTAGTTGAATCCACATCAGATATCGAAAGAAACTGTTTCAAATGTTAGAATTAAAACATTTAACCAAAAAACGCAGACTGCATTTTTGAGCAAATGAATGGATCATTAACGAAAAGAAAATGGTTAAAGATATACCAAGATTTACCAATATCATTGACTTAAAAAAGCTCACCGCAATTATCATTTCTTTTGATACAGTATACATCTATTATATTATAATATTTATGTGTCATATCTAATAAATTACAATACATCTAAATTATGTTAAACACTTATTTGATGTCTTGACTGTTGTTTTTGGGTTATGTCCCTTTATCCTTTTCACTTCGAACAAAGTGTGCGCGTACCTACGGAATCCTGTTAGGGCCACAATTATTTTCTGATTTTCGATTTAAGTAAAACGCCGAAAAAAGATGCGAGAATGCGAGTGTGCATTCTCGCATCTACCTAGGTACTTTTCGTCATCAAATCCTATAGTATTCTATTGCAAAAAACGTCGAACAAAGATGCGAGATTGCAACGGTACATTCTCGCATCTTTTTTCGGCTTTTTACTAAAATCGAAAATCAGAAATATTGTTGGCCCTAACAGGATTCCGTACGTACATGTACCCCTTCCACGCCATAATAATCATTCAACAATATTGTTATCTGCAATATCGTTTCAAAGCCAGATTTAAGACAGTATACATGTAACTGATGAAAAGCCGAAATGTACGGCAAATAGTTTGAACCCTGATCAGTCGCTGCGTGACGCGTCGTCTGGTCTGGATTCAAACATTTTGAAAAGGTAGACTTAAGTGGTTCATAGCAATGATCTGGCTACAAACTGTTTACAAAGTCCTCATTAGCTATATTAGTAATTTGCTAACAGTTTGGATCCTGGTCAGACGTCGCTAAACGCGGAGTCTTATCAGGATCCAAACTGTTTGACACTCGTTTCGACAGTTTTTCAATCAAAACAGCCTTGAATCTGACTTTAAATTGCAGACGATACTATCAACGCACACGATATTTTGGTGGTAAGAAAGTTACAGTGGATAATCTGTTATTCTTTCCCGTTTAACCGCAAACGTACGCAAACGCAAAGCACTAAAACGTAGAAAAGAACAACTTTTGGACAATTCTGATAAATTTTGTTTATCTTGGTGGCAAACAGTTTGGAGCCTGATCAGACGCCGGGTTACCCGGCGTCTGATCTGGCTCCAAACTGTTTGCACTGCAAATAATAGTTTTAGAGTAAACGCGTTTATTGGGAAAAAAACAGATTCTCCACTGTAATCCTTCTCCTGTCCTCTAATACAGATCTATAAACGTACTTCAAACGCAAAATAAATCAAATTAAGAACATGAAAGCTTGTTTAACATTCAGGCAAACAATTTTCATCTGAAAGGCAAACAGTTTACAGTCTGACCGGATTGTTTACCACTCAGATTAAAATGAATCGTTAGAAATCTCAAAAATGTAGTTTTCTATATTTTCGTTCAATTATTGCACTCAAACACGTTAATTATGGCAACATAACGTCTCCAGCTCTGTTAATACAGCAGAGAATCTGTTATTCTTTCCCGATTAAACGAAACGAAACGCAAACGCAAAACGCTAAAACGTAGAAAAGTGCAACTTTTGGACAATTCTGATAATTCGTTTTTATTTTGGTGGCAAACAGTTTGGAGCCTGATCAGACGCCGGGTTACCCGGCGTCTGATCTGGCTCCAAACTGCTTGCATTAGAAATAATAGTTTTAGCGTAAACGCGTTTATTGGGAAAGAATAACGTTTTCTCCACTGAACATGTACCTGGAATGTCATACGTCAGTGGAGAAGACGTAATACTTCCCGTTAAAACGCAAACAAAACGCAAACGCATCGCAATAGGATCCAATACAAACTGTTTGAAAATGACCGTTCTTCTTCGGGTAAGGCAGTGAATGGGTTGTGTAGATGAAGGAATGGGATTGTGCGCGTGTGTGTGTGTTTGTTATGGTATGACTGTGTGTGTGTGTTCTGCTTGAGAGGTGGGTGTATTGTTTGTGTTGCGTTTCCTGCTTGAGTCTTTCGTATTTATTTATTAGATAATCGTACATGTATGCTGTCAGAACAGGCATTTTCATATACAGTGAAGAAAACGTCTTTCTTTCCCAATAAACACGTTTACGTTAAATATATTATTTCAAATGCAAACAGTTTGGAGCCAAATCAGACACCGGGTAACCCGGCGTCTGATCAGGCTCCAGACTGTTTACCATCCAGGGTAAAATCAACATTCAAAATGGTCAAGAAGTTGTAATTTTCTTCATTGTACTGCGATGCGTTTGCATTTCGTTTGCGTTTAAACGGGAAAGAATAACGTTTTCTCCACTGTATCTCACGATACTATATTTCTCTACGTCTATGTAATTGATTTAGCCGGTCAGGGCGACATTTTCACTCTTTGCATGCTAGCGGCGGATTCATGGTTACATGTACAGTGGAGAATCTGTTATTCTTTCTTTAAACGCAAACGTACGCAAACGCAAAGCACTAAAACGTAGAAAAGAACAACTTTTGGACAATTCTGATAACTTCTGTTTATCTTGGTGGTAAACAGTTTGGAGCCTGATCAGACGCCGGGTTACCCGGCGTCTGATCTGGCTCCAAACTGTTTGCACTGCAAATAATAGTTTTAGCGTAAACGCGTTTATTGGGAAAGAATAACAGATTCTCCACTGTATCTGTGCAAACAGTTTGAATCCTGATGAGACACCGCGTAATGTGTTTGAAACTCTGACCCTGTTTTGAAGAAAAAAACACTTTGCAGACGACAATTTTGGCAGACAAAACATTACCTAGCATGCAAACAGTTACATGTAAACGTGAGTTTTAAGACATACTCAGGTGGAAAGGTTCACGTGACATTTAGCAGTATATCGGACTCTGTTATGTAACGACGGCTGCATATAAATTATGTAACATTTTGAAAGCTAAATATAGTATCGTTCACAGTAAATTTTTGTCGTCTGCCACTTTTTTAGAAAATGATGGTTTTTTTTTCATTTTCGAAACTTTTATTTCAAAATAGTGTCAGTGTGACAAATAGTTACAATGTTGAAAACTTTATTCTTTCCCGTTTAAACGCAAACGCATACGCAAATGACAACTTTTCGACAATTCTGACTATTCATGTTAATCTGAGTTACCCGGCGTCTAATCTAGCTCTAAAATGTTTACAAAAGTAATAATAGTTTTCGCGTAAATAAGTTTATTGGGAAAAAATAACGTATTCTCCACTGTAGGCGGCGTCTCATCTGGATAAAAAGTTTTTTTGCAAATGGAATCATGGTTTCAACGCTAGCGTTCAAAGAATTAGCTTCCATGATTCTAAATTTAGCAGCATCGGTGACATTTTACGTTGCGTCTGTATGGAAATCCGTAAATGCTGATATTGCAAACTTGCAATTCTATTCCTTTACCACATAGCCTGTTTCTGTATTGAAAATAGGTAAACGCTTAAAGCAAATTGGAAAAAGCAGAATGCGCCTTGACTTTCAACCTGCTTTAAGGTATAATCTAGATCTACCAGACTATAGAAAATATAAATTATGTTATATAATTATGTTTATGACTTAATAAACTGGAACCATTGCCTTCAGTGGATGAATAAATAAAAGGTGTAAAACTATGCGTACACCATTTAACTACCGAGTTCACACGTCACTTCACTTGTCCAGTAATCTGGCCGGTTGAAGGGGCATATTTGCTGATTTGATGACATGTTCTCTAAATTTAGTTTTGTCTACAACTGCCCCCCTGAGTTGCTGAAAATTTCAAGCCTGTTTACTCCTTGACATTATCTTCCTATCTCTTCTTTTGCCGTCCCCGCCTTCTTGTTCCATTACTTGTAACTGTACCCCTGAGTATTGTCTTGGCTATGCCTGGCACTAACACAGTCCATTGTTATATTTTAATCGGCCATATTTTGCAAGAAACGAAAGACAACTGCTACTAATCTGTCTCAAATTGGACAAAATTACTCCCCTTTTATATAGACATGAATACTAGAGTATTTACATTGTTTGGTACTCATGAAGAATTTGAATTTTTACAAAGAAACAGTCAATTTTTTTTAAAGTTTATTTTATTTCCTTGCTTTACATATACGGTTTCTTTGATAAACATATGAATTTTCATGGTAAACAAGTAAATATTTGAAACCGAAAGTACACAATATACACTGCGTCCGTCTGTAAAAGCGAGTAGTTTGTTTTTATTTTATTCCATCCGCTATCAAGTGACCACATGTAAATCAGCGATAGTGTGGCAAAGCGCAGGCGCTCGCACCGACTTCCGCTGTGTTGAAATATGACTAGCGCGTGTGTAAGTGTAAAGTGCGTAAGTGCCTGGTACACTGCAGCAAACTTTTTAAAAAAATCCAAAACGATTTTGTGCTGTCTGCATGGTAAATTGTTTGGAGCCTGATCACACGCCGGGCTTCCTGACGTCAGACCTGGCTCAATACTGTGTGCAATGACAATTATTTGTTTTATCACAAACGCGTTTATTGGACAAGAATAACGCATTCTGTACTGTTGTACACGTGTTATAACATTCCCACGCAAACAAAATTTAATGATGACCTTTGTCTATGATATACGAACTGTTTAACATTTAGAATGTACTTCCATGACAACATGGAAGGTCACTGTCACGCATATCATATAAACAACAATGTGTAACTATTTTGCTGCCAAATTAATCGAGAGAGTTTTACCTCTTCACCGTTTCATTGCCGTCTGCTTTCATTTTGTCGTTTGCAAGATCGTTTCTCAGTAAGATTCAATGCAGTGTGACTTGAAACATATCGATAAGATTGTCAAACTGTTTGGATCCTGATCAGGATCCAAACTGATTGCAAACGCGCTTTTTGGCGTCATTCCGAGTAGAAGGATTAAGCAACGATTGTATAGTATATAACTATATATACACGTATATGCCACTATGAAAAATCTCCATACGTCAATTATCCGACCAAGTTCGGCTTCTAACTTCAACTTTTACCCCGTTATATGTACCGCCATGCCGTCACGAATTTCAAACAGTTATCGTCTGTTAAATAAAATTTGAACTTATAGGTACATGTGTACATGTATTTTGACTTGAGAAATAATGTAAAGAGTGTCAAAATGTTGAATCATGAGAAGAACGTAAAGTGAGACAGGTGTTAAACTAGCTGAAAACTATTCTTTTTAATCAGAGTGACTACATGTAACAGTTACATGTAGGAGCATGATTAGACGCCGGTTTGCACTAGAAACAGTTTTAGCCTAAACGCGTTTACAAACATTTATATAGGTGCCATTTACATAAGAGGAGAATTTGAAAAGTTCTGAAAATTGAGCGATAATTTTACATTGGTTGGTCTGATTTTATAAAAGTAAAAAGTTCCTGAAATATCAACCTGTCAGCGAGACATTTATATGTGTGTAGTAAATTTGTTATTATAAACGTGAGATTTTATGTTTTATTGGTATTAAAACAAGACCTGGTTTTAGATATTGACTGACATATCGTAATAACGTTGTATTGGAAGTATATATATTCCAGAGCGCACTTTCCAAGTATCGCTTAGGCTGATTGAAATAGATTTGATATTATTTGAAATATGTTTAACACTACTTTTGAATAATATTTAGTTATTTTTTTTAGTAATCATTGAATAACAGTAATATATACAACCCAACTAGAAGAGTATTTAATCACATATACCCACTACATAATTCTAGACATTTTATATGAGCTACTCTAAACAAATTATGTTTTCTAGATTTGAATATGTATTTTCATTAGTGGGTCGTTATAAATGTACAGTAAAACCTCGCTATTTCGACCACTAAAACGAAGGCTAATTGATTGTTTATTAGACAGGTGACAGCTTAAAGCAAGGTGACAGTGAAACAGAAAGCTCCTGAAGGAGCTTTCTGTTTCACTGTCAACTTGCTTTAAGCGGTCACCTATCGCAAGCTTCCTAATAGTTAACATAACTTAGTGGTCTTAATAGAGAGGATTCACTGTATTTGAAGTAAATTTTTTTACCCTGCCCTAGTTCTTGAAAGTGGTTGGGAGGGATACCCTTATACATGTCAGCAATCCGTGTTATTATAGTTTTATTTATTCTTTTAATTCTAAATTAAGGAAATTTATAATTAATTTTATTTTACGAAATACTGTTTTGAGGATGTGAAGAAAGCTCTATATACATGTATACTCAACAAAAAAAGTTAAGGAATTTTCAGAAAATCATCGCACAAAAGTACAGCGTAACTAACCTTTATCATTGTTTTTATTTATTTGATTAGATACATGTCATTGCTTGAAAAACATGTTTCCTTTAGTTTGATATCTCTTATATCCTTGCTGTAGTACGGTTTCAAGTAACCTAAGGGTCAAAGTCATTTTTCACAAAATTAGTGTCTACAGAGTAATCCCTCTTGTTATGCATAACAGATATATGAATGAGTCGTGATTTTTTAAAAAATAGAGTTAAATTCAGCTTTTTTGAATGTATAATGACATTAACGTATGTCTATTCTCCCAATAGCAGCAATTGCCATGCATGGAAGATGAGAATATTCAAATAAGAGCATGCATGCAAATTTCATCGCTCGTCTGTTGTTTTGAAGACCAGTAAACATTTACAGTAAGATGACGTGTAACGTCAAGGTCAGTATCATTTGGTTCAATATTTTGATATGCCTGGATAGGCAATATCACGATGAACATACATTCCAAAAATGAAAATTATAGATGAACAATTTAAGAAGTTATGGCGAAATTATGCTGAGGGATCAACCTCCATTTCTCCTTCAGAGCCGTCCCATGAGCCTTGAGGGTTCTTTTTGTCGGTACTCTGCGGACACCCTGTCTTAGAATATCATATCCATGTCAAATGGGAGACATGTCCAGTAAGCGACTATGACCTTTGATCTTATTTTTATGTACTTTTCACTGGTCTTCAAAGCTTATTCGAGTGTTTTAAATAACACTAATGTAAACACTTATTTTGTGAAAAATGACCTCGACCCTTAGGTTACTTGACACGGTGCTACAGCGAGGATACAAGTGATATCAACTTAAAGGAAATATTTCTTTTAAGCAAAGAAATTGATCACATCAAAAAAATAAAATAATGATAATGGTTAGTTTCGGTGTAATTTTTTGCGATGATTTTCTGAAAGTTCCTTAACTTTTTTTGTTGAGTATTCTAGGAATAAACAACATATTTTTGCCGTTCATGATGGTATGAATACATTAGCTTCGCAGGGGGTAAGTTTCGTACCGCGTGAACGGCAAAAAGATGTTGTTTATTCCTTATATTTTTTTAATTTTCTGTCTTGTCCATTTAATGTGTACGTATTTTGACCAGATTTGTTTTCATGTATGTATCATATACCGGCCAAATAGGTTTGATAGATGTAATCCTGGATGTAACAGAAATTCGATCTATATAATATACGGTGTGAAAAGTAGCCCAAAATACATGTTTCGGAGTTGATTACAAAGTCAAGCTTTTACCCAGTAAACTGTCGCTGTGTGCTTAACCCTTTACCCCATAGCCTATTTCTAGTTTTGAAGACAGGTGCCCACTTAAAGCAGGTTGAAAGTAAAGCAGAATGTGCCTAAGGCACATTCTGCTTTACTTTCAGCCTGCTTTAAGCTAAAATCTGATAGGCTTAATAAAATAGTTGTTATAGTAATTGTTTATGAGAGTATAAACTGGAACTATTTTCTTCAGCGTAGGAATAAATTAAATACGCTAAAAGTCGCTTCTATGGGGGAAAGGGTTAAGGGTGTATCAATGTCATAAGCCAATTTTTCAAAGTATTTAACTTTTTTTCTAACATTGTTTTTTTGGAAGAGCTGTTTATGATGAATGAAAAAATGAAAAAAAAAAAATATGGTGGTGTCCTTGTTTTTGAGCTACAGCGATTTGAGGTATGTCAAATTTGGACTTTTTTTTCAAATTTTACCCATTCAGGGTACAAGCTTCAGTAAAATTTATTTCGAAACAAAACAAACATGATAATTTGGGTTATCATTATTTATTTCTTGTCTATGGTGGTATTTTCACATATAGAAACCAAATTTAGACAAAGCAGGCACAAGGTTTGAACAATATCGATCCTTGAATATCAAAAATATGCTTTGTATAGGGCATGATTTTATTAGATTTTTTATTTTATGAAAAAAAGTAAAAAAGTTTGAAAATGAAATAGTTCTAGTATTTAACTTTTTCTTATGTTCTACCAGATAAAAGCCCATGCTAAGGCAGTTCTAAATATAAAAAGAAATTGAAAGGTCAGTGTTGAAAATTTTGAGTTATTAAAGTAAAAAGAGTTATCTCCCCTTACAAAATTTACAAAAAAGTACCATATCGATGATATTTAGAGCTTTATAAATTTCACATTTGGTGCCATTTTTTTCTTAAATTAGTTTTTGTATGAAGAAATACTACCATAGATAGGAAATAAATAACACAAAACCAAATTATCATATTTGTTTTCATTTAAAATGGATTTTATTGAAGCTGGCTGTTTGAAAAGGACAAAATAAGAGGAAGTGGGTGGGGTAAATTTTACATGGCCGTAGAGCCAACTGTTGTTCACCAAAATGTACACTTTTTCTATTTTTTCATTCATCTTAAATAGCTCTTCAATACAAAACCATCATAGAGTGTTTCCCAAAGTCATGACATTGATGCACCCTTAACGAACACTTATAAGACATTAAACATAAACAATGCAACTTAAATATCTATTATTAAAGCATATTTTAAAAATTATGTCGTGCATGTTTATTTCAGCCTAATTACACGCCATAGCAACCATTAGCTGGTCGGTATCTCTCCGGCGGAGACTCCTCCCTCTTTCTAACTGGCTGGGACAAGTTTCGATGTGTAGGTTCATTGAGAAATTACCTGCATAGTTTTAATACGATTACATAAAGACTTTACAGGGTTAATGTAAATATAATATGATGTTTCTATAAAATCTGTAATGGGTAGTGTTCGGCTAACCCTTTTAAACCCTAAATAATTAACTTTGTCCAAACAAGCTTTCAAGCTTCTATTTGAGAGTAAAAGGTGCGTCTTTCTACTGATCATTGTACGTCTACACCAACGCATATATTTTTCATTCTGTAACAAATATGCACGATAGATGAATGGCATTTGATTTAATTACTGTTATTATCGCTACTCATATTGCCATAATGTAATAACGTCTTATTATTTGAATATCAACTGGCCATCGTCGCCCACCACTGTACCAATTGCCATGTTAACCCCTCATTGTCACTGACGCTTAAAAGCGAGTTTGCAAACAGTTTGGTTCCTGATCAGACGCCGCGTTGCGCGGCGTCTAATCAGGACCCATACTGTTTGACACTCGTATCGATATGTTTTAAGTCATCGTACATTGATTCTTATTTTGAAACAATCTTGCAAACGCCAAAATTGAAGCAGACGACAATGAAACGGTGAAGGGGTAAAAATCTTACGAAAATTTGGCAGTGAAAGGGTTAATTCCTTCATTGTCATGACGTCATCAATTTTTAACAGTTGTCTTCTGCTTTTAGTTTTAAATCTAAATACAGTAAAACCCCTCTATTACGACCACTAAATTATGTTAATTATTAGGGTGTTTACGATAGGTGACCGCTTAAAGCAAGGTGACAGTGAAACAGAAAGCTCCTTTAGGAGCTTTCTGTTTCAATGTCATCTTGCTTTAAGCTGCCACCTCTCTATTATGCAATCAATAAGCCTTCGTTTTAGTGGTCGTAATAGCGAGGTTTTACTGTATTAGGTATTTCGACTTAAGAAATATAAAAATAAGTGTCAAACAGTTTGGATTCTGATCAGACGCCTGGCTACGCGGCGTCTGGTCTGAATCCAAACTGCTTGCAAATGACCATTGTAGATCTACTCTGGGTAAGGCAATGAATGGTGTATCCTTCGTTTGCTTGTCACGACTTTACTAGAATTTGCAAATAGTTCGGGGTCTGATCAGATGCCGCGCATTGCAGTTTCTGATCAGAATACGAACTGTTTATTAAATTTCTTAAGCTTAAATGGTTGTAAAATTGAAATTTTACAAATATTTGCAGACGACAATAATTGTGATGCAAGCTATATACAGTGAAACTACTCTAAACCCGACATGTGTGGGTCAACATAAATTTCCGGTTTAGAGGAGTTTCCAGTTTAGAGGGGTTTTAACTTTTAACCCATTATCCCACAGCTTGTTTATGGTATGGAAGATAGCTGACCACTTCGCCACTTCACAGTAGGTTGCACGTAAAGCAGAATGTGCCTTTCTGATGACAAATATTCACGAATGAATAAATTGCAGATTTATAATGTATTTTAAACTAAACAAGGTTTGGAAACGGGACCAAATGTTTTGTCCGGTTTAGAGAGAATTCCGGTATTTTGGAGGTTCCGGTTTCAATGGGTGCCATTGTATTTGCAGGCGAAGGGCTTCACCTAGAGCCATAGAGTCCATTTCACGTAGAGCCATAGAAAACTATATCTTAGCAGATGGTACATGTAGTTTAAAGCAGGATAAAAGTAAAGAAGAATTTGCGTCCAGGCGCACCCTGCCTTACTTTCAACCTGCTTTAAGTGATCACCTGTCTTCAAAACTAGAAACAAGCTATGGGGTAAAGTGCATTTGTGTCATGTCACAGAGAAAAGTGGCGTGTTCTGATTGGTCATCATGCCATAGCACATGCATGTAAGACTATGTTCTAGTACTAAGACACGAGGTAATAAGACCCTGGCGGGAACAATAGCATAATGTACTCCGCAAACGACTTGTACAATGTTCCCTCCCTACAAGGACCCTCCCAACAAAGAATCCCTCCTTACAACGACCCTTGCCGCAGTTCACTATACAGGACAAGTACAGTGGAGAATCTGTTATTCTTTCCCAATAAACGCGTTTACGCTAAAACTATTATTTCCAGTGCAAACAGTTTGGAGCCAGATCAGACGCCGGGTAATCCGGCGTCTGATCAGGCTCCAAACTGTTTGCCACCAAGATAAACAAAAATTATCAGAATTGTCCAAAAGTTGTTCTTTTCTACGTTTTAGTGCTTTGCGTTTGCGTGCGTTTGCGTACGTTTGCGTTTAAACGGGAAAGAATAACAGATTCTCCACTGTAAGACACGAGGTATAATAAGACCCTGGCGGGAACAATAGCATAATGTACTCCGCAAACGACTTGTACAACGTTCCCTCCCTACAAGGACCCTCCCAACAAAGAATCCCTCCTTACAACGACCCTTGCCGCAGTTCACTATACAGGACAAGTATGCCCAACCTTCTCTTGGCTGCAATACCGTCTGTTTAAAATTGTCGTCTGCTGTTTGTTCTCAAAATTACATATAAGCGGACATTTTGATAGAATAAATATAATGACGAGTGAACAAAAAAGCGTAACGCGGCGTCTGGTCTGGATTTAAGCTGTTTTCATATACATTGCCTCCCTATAACGACCCCCTCCGAACGACGTAAACAATTGGTGTCTCCCATTGCATGGGTGTCGTTGTAGAGAGAGAGAGAGAGAGAGAGAGAGAGAGAGAGAGAGAGAGAGAGAGAGAGAGAACACTGTATACATGTAACTTAAACACTAAAACGAAGGCTAATTGCTTGTATAAAATACAGATGTCAGCTTAAAGCAATGTGACAATAAAACAGAAAGAAAGCTCCCAAAGGAGCTTTCTGTTTTATTGACACCTTGCTTCAAGCAATCGCCTGTCATAAACACCTAATAATCAATACAATAAAGTGGTCGTAATAGAGAGGTTTTACTGTATACCGATTAATTCAACTGTTTATATTCTGGTCGTGTTCGAATTATCGTCGGTTGACTGTATATTGTACTCGGATTGCTAAGAGTGTGTGTTTTATTGAATGCTTTCTAATTCTTCCCACAAGACTGACATAAAGTAAAAGAGTTTTATATAAGTTCGAAAATATTCGAAATAAAATCTTCTTATTTACATCTTTAGGAATGTTAACGTTCGCCGAGGAGTAATTATTCTACTTCAGAATAGTCCCACAGACACCATTGGTGGGTACCAAACCATATTTTAGGCTCGTTTTTACGTAACAATGCAAATATTCGATAGCTGTTGTTTAAGTCATCTAAAGAGTACATCTTTGTGCTCTCGTGTTCTTACCAGACATTAGTTGAATGAAACAAAAAGAGTTGAAATTCTAAATCTACTGCCTGCAGATACTAATGAAAAAAGCTAATTGGGTAGAACTACATGTAATACAAATCCCGCGAAACCCCCACAAACACAGTGAAAAATAAAGGTTTAATAAAAATTAGTAATCAGTCCTACCCTTTACTGTATGTAAGCGCATGAGATTCATGCTCCGCTGTCAAGGGCTTACACTAGGGAAGTTTTGGCAAACTTACAGTAAAGTGTAGGATTGTAATTATATGCAGTGCTCTCTCATTACAACGACACCCAATGGGAGACACCGATTATGTGTTGTCCTGAGGGAGTCGTTATAGGGAGGGAATTAAGACTTAATGAGGTTCTGAAAATGAGTTGTACAGTGCCCTCTCTCTACAACGACACCCAATGGAGACAAAGATAGCGTGTGGTATTCGGAAGGAGTTGATATAGGGAGGGAAAATAAAAACCTGGCTTACATTTGCAAACAACTTGAATCCAGATCAGTCGCCGCGTAATGCGGCGTCTGATCTGGATTCAAGCTGTTTGTCACTCGTCATTATATTTAATATGCAACAGCTGTACTTATTGCAACAGCTGATCTGGGTCTGTATCGGTTGAAGTGTCTAGTGGCTGGATTTAGTTTTATTTGATCGTTCATTGTAAATACAAATGTATGTTTTGTGTTGATTCTATTGGTTTTAGTAAATATGTTTTGAGGGCCTCATGGCAGATTGGTTATAACCAATTGTGATCCCTCATTAAAAATGTATTTATTATAATTATTATTATTTATCACATAAAACCGACTCTGGGAGTGTTATAAAGCCATTCAATAAACTATAGTGAAATATCAATATTTGGGCTCCGGCCCTACCTGTTCGTCCACGAGCGCTGCATGGCGCTGGGCCCCAAATGACGTCATTTGCCATGGCGTTACTGTAAACAACGTCAAGTTTTGGCGGAAAATACATATGGCGGAGAGACAAAAAACTACGGATTCAGTTCACTTAAAAGGGTTTTTAAATGTTTATGTGATAAATAGGATCTAACATTCGTGCTCATTATTTATCATTCTTAATAAACTCGTTGACTAAAACAAATATAACGCTCGCCAAGGCTCGCGTCATATTGTTTTAGTCAACTCGTTTATTAAAAATGATAATTAATGAGCACTCATGTTAGATCCTCTATTTATTATTATTGATGTAACACTTTGTGGACATTTGCGAAGAAAGTCAATCAAGTAATTTGGTGATTCGTAAGTTAGCATTTTATAGATGCACACTGTGTCATACGATTCATATGGCACTATAGTTTTCTACGTTATGTGATAAACGAGCGGATCTTTATCTATCAGACATTTAATGTAGTTTAGTTGCTCAATTGTATCCAAATAACAACATGTATCTTATGCAAAATATATTTTGCTCTAACGTCTCTAGGACGCACTAAGCTGCCATAAGTCAATTTATTTGTTATTGAAAATCTCAACTTGTTTTCGATGGTAAAACCAACCTCACGTTTTAAAACGTTATTACTATCACTGAAAATACTTGTTTTATTTCATTAATGTACGGTAGAGAAAACTTTAATCACTTCCCCAGAACGTGTTTGTGTTACAGTGGAGAATCTGTTATTCTTTCCCGTTTAAACGCAAACGTACGCAAACGCAAAGCACTAAAACGTAGAAAAATACAACTTTCGGACAATTCTGATAATTCTTGTTTATCTTGGTGGCAAACAGTTTGGAGCCTGATCAGACGCCGGGTTACCCGGCGTCTGATCTGGCTCCAAACTGTTTGCACTGGAAATAATAGTTTTAGCGTAAACGCGTGTATTGGGAAAGAATAACAGATTATCCACTGTATATACCTTTAGCTACGGCAAACAGTTTGAAGCATGCTCGAAACTGTTTGCCCCTTATATCACAACCAAGTGTCAACAATTCGTGTGTTGCATTTAATTGCATTGTGTTTGCGTTTAGTTTTGTTTAAACGATACAGAAAAACCTTTTCCTCCACTGTTATAATGATGCTGCTTAAAAGCAGAACAGATTACATATAAAAAGCTCCTGTAGCAAGTTTCTGCTTAACTCTTTCCTCCTTGAAACTTCAAATGGACAATCCCAGTTTCTATTTTAGCCACGTCCATTTCTGACTTTTAAAGTTTGTTTTTGTCAATGTTTTGCATTATTAAAAACAGTGAAGATCCAGATCAGAGGGCTCCTTTAGGAGCCCTCTGATTTGGGTCTTCACCGTTTATATTAGACAAGTGCACTTTTCACATGTATACTGCTTGACAAGTATGCCTATATGTGGGACTAGGGTTCAAAGGGTTAACTCATATATACAACAGTAACTGTAAGATGCCACGTGTCCCTAATTTCCTCAATATAACTATTTGTTATATCTTGATAAGAGGAGAATGCATTTTGTTAAAAGAAAACTTAATCTAAAGCAACTTTTATTATAATTTATAGTAATAAAGTACTAATTGGTTGACAGATTTATGTCAAAATTCCACATATTTTCTTTCGTCGTATAAGATTATTTAATACAAAAACTCGTATAAAGCAAGAAAAACTGCCTGAGCTAAACTTGCTGTTAAATATAAAGAATCCATTGTTATTTGGAAAACAATGATAGGAATCATGACGCCAAAGTACAAGTCAGCCGTTTTTGTTGTAAACACTAAACCCTTTTATCGTTATTGGCAATTAACCCCTTTACTGGGATGACGTCATCAAATTCAAACACTTGTCGTCTGCTTTGAATTCTCAAATGTAAGTTTAAGGTATTTTGATTTCAGAGATACGCTTTAATTGATTTAGAAACCTTATAAAAAGAATAATGTATGCAAATAATAGTTGTATAATATGTTTGCTGTAGTTGTATGAGCCAAAAACTATTCTAAGTTTCGAACAGGGAGCTCATTTGAGCTCAAAACTCAGTCTCGATAACAGGTTCTAGTTTTTACAAAGAACGTTTTATTTGAATTGTGTAACCTCATTTGGAAACATTATTACAGTATAATTATGTATGAAAATACTAGTTATAAATTAAAATGTTTGCCGAAGTGTTATGAGTTGAGAAAATTCTGAGCTTTGAGCATATAGAGTTCGTTTTAAGTTTAACAACCTCGGAGCCTGGTGTCTGCGCAAGATTTAGTACTGTTATCGATGTTCCTCATATCAACATGACTAAAATAAAATAAAACTGATACATAAAAGCGCCTTTGCAAACAGTTTGGATCCTGATCAGACGCCGCGTGACGCCGCGTCTGACCAGGTTCCAAACTGCTTGACACTCGTCTCGACATTTCTTCAATCAAAACAGCTATAAATCTGACTTTAAAAATATTGCAGACGACACCAATGCAGACGATATTTTGGCGGCAAGAGGGTTCAAGCAAACGATAAAACTTGGCAGTGAATATGAAGCAAAAAACATTCAAACACATCACAATCATAATGCCGTCCGTTTGTAAAAGTGTCCATTGTTTTTATATTCTATGCTAAAAAATTTAGGTATTGTGATTTAAAAATCAATTCTTTTAGTGTCAAACAGTTTGGATGCAGATTAGACGCCGCGTGACGCGGCGTCTGATCTGCATCCAAACTATTTGAAAATATTAGTGGTAAGGAGCTTGACACTCAAGGGGTTTAGTAAGTAATAATGTTTCCCCATTTTAACATTATTGTATATACATCGTACAACGCTCCTTTTTGTTGCCAAAGCACTAACAGATGTTTCCTACCAAATTAAGGTCAATTAAATATTTCGCGTATAATCTTATAATGTTAATGATATTTCACTAATAGTATAAGTAAAGGAAGATTTTCATCATATTTTTCTCTACGATAATGTATCACAACAGGGCAAAGTGCAGAAGAAATCCCACAATCCCTTTGATTCATAGTCCCGGAAGTTTCGAATGGACTAACTTGGCCTGTCTAGGGTCGGTGCTGTTTTTACATGTAAGTACAGTGGAGAAGATGTTATTCTGTTTCGTTTAAACGCACACGTACTGCACTTAAATGTAGAAAATGACCCTTTTTACAACCCCGGCAGTTTATTATAATCTGAGTGGGATACCCGGCGTCTGATCTTGCGCCAAGTTGTTTGTAATGAAATGAGAATTTAAGAGTAAACACGTTTATTGGGAAAGAATAACGTCCTCTCCACTGTAATAACAAATAAGTATTCACTCTGGTCAGGACCAAGAATAACTGAAAACTTTGGAAATATTCTATGAAGATTTAACAACAGTGTGTTGCCGTTACAACTACCGAATGAACAGGAAAGTGTTTCAATAGTCATTCGACTTTGGCAACTGGGAATCACGTGCCAAATAAATGAAATTTATTCCTCTTTCGAATCCAGTCAAGTCCATTTTCTGGCTATTTTTCAGAGCTCTGGGGCCCGTTTCATAAAGCTTCGTAACTTGCGAACTTCTTAAGCGTACGAAAGTCTCTTACGAAGTTCGTACGAAAAAAGTTAAGACCGTTCCATAAACACGTTCGTACGAAGGACAGTTGCGATTTTTCTTAGCTGCGAATTCGTAAGTTCTCTTCACAAAGGAGGTAAGATTGGGTCATAGCAACGCACACTTCCGTTGAAAGCGCGGCTGTGATAGAAACTTACGTGTCATTTTAATCGTTTTATAATTAACGAATAAAATGCATTTTCTGTATCCCGCTGTCATTTTAACGTACAAGTAAATAATTTTTCACAACTGACGCCGAAGCGATTCTTTAATTTCAGAACAATGACAGACTAAATATAGGATTTCGTTAGTTTTCGCGTACATAGATACTCACGCCAGTCACGGTAAATGTCGACTATTATTTTCTAATTCGCTTTGCTCAACCGAAAATAAAATATTTATCCTCTAAAGAATCATTCAGGATTATATAAAAGACTTAACACAGTAAATAGCAATAGGCCAAAGGCATTACGGATTTTTCGAGCAAAAACAAAGAACGGGAATAGAAAGTATGTAAACACTGAATTATCATCCAATATATAAAAAAACTAATAATGCATCAAATTATATCCATAGACATTTCGATACTGAAAGTAATTTGTCTATGTCATCTTCACATAACCATCTTGGCCTTCTCAGTACGCCAACGACCATGTCTTTGAAAAGTCTCTCCAATATCCCAAAATTTGCCGCTGCAGTGGCACCACCTGACTTCAAACTATGAAGTCCAAATAGGTTATATCTAAACCAATGCCGTAAACATGTTCAAAATAACCTCTCGAGCTCTATTATAAGAAAATGCACCTGGCACCCTTTGACATATAAGTATCGGAAGTTCTACAATACGATATATATTAGATCGAAATATGAATTCCACAGAATCCTTGTCAATATTAGCCAAACACAAGACTTAGTATCTAACAATTTAACTGAACAAATAATATTTCCTGTCCTAACAATTATACAACGATTACCCTCTCAGTATAAATCCATTTTACTAGAACGGATATAAACAGAATAGCACTCGTCATAAAATTATAAATCAAATCTTCTAATATTGCTCAACTCTGAAAATCTAAGAAATGCAGCAAAAGCTATAAAACACATGCTCAAATTTCTTAAATTTAACAAAGTAGTGTTTTGTTGCCCAAACTCTGCATTCAATTTATTTAAAATATCAGGAGTTACATGCTCCTTTTTAGTCACAGAATGCCCCAAAATCCGATGAGCTGCCTCCCTGACTGAATTAACTAACTGCGAATCGCAGGGGCTGCTGTTAATACCAGCTAAGTCATTCGCCCGTTTAAGCTATAAAACACTTCCCACACAAGAAGGAGAATCACTGACACTAGGTAGAGAGATCAATGAATATCTGTAGCCGGATATACGGGAACAGCATGCAGTGTAGCCCAGTCACGCCAACGTTTGAAGACTCTGCTATACTATTTCACAGTGTTATTAGAGTTCGACTGCAATACAATGTTAGGCAGGTCTTCAGCCAGAGAGGACAGCTCCGGATCTTGTAGCTCGTGTAGATCTATTCTGTTGCGGTTGAGATCTGTCAAAAATATATAAAACATAAAAGTAACATAAGCATTACAACAAAAATCGTTAATGTGCAAAAACATGTATTTAACGTTTTAAACTCATGCAAAATACGCCCAATCACAGATACAAACTGAATAAACTTAGGCCAAACAACCCGCAAAGAAATTGTTTGATCCAGCTCAGCAGTGTTTTCACATCTAGCATGCAGATCTAAAAGGCTAAGTACAATTATTATTAACAGTGCCGACCTGTCTACGACACTCTAAACAATGCCAACCTGGCTATGGCAATCAAATAAGGCCAACCTGTCTATGGCACTAAACACAGTGTCAACCTGTCTATGACACTAAACACAATGTCAACATGTCTATGACATTAAACACGGTGTCAACCTGTCTATGACACTGAACGTATTCATAAAACATGCTTCAAACTTCAAATAGTAAACAAAACAAACTGAATAAACTTAGGCCAAACAACCCGCAAAGAAATTGTTTGATCCAGCTCAGCAGTGTTTTCACATCTAGCATGCCGATCTAAAAGGCTAAGTACAATTATTATTAACAGTGTCGACCTGTCTACGACACTCTAAACAATGCCAACCTGTCTATGGCAATCAAATAAGGCCAACCTGTCTATGGCACTAAACACAGTGTCAACCTGTCTATGACACTAAACACAATGTCAACCTGTCTATGACATTAAACACAGTGTCAACCTGTCTATGACACTGAACGTATTCATAAAGCATGCTCAAAACTTCAAACTTCAAATAGTAAACAAAACTCGGAGAAATTTTCCCACGCACCTGTTTCACCATACAGGTGAATGAATAACAATACTAAATAGCACGTGGTCCATAGTAACATTCCATAGTATGAAGCGCCAAATATGGAAATTTTCGCTTCGGCGCGCCTCAGTAAAGATCACAAACGACCAATCAAGAGTAATTCCGAATATTTCCGAACAAGTCTCATTAATTTCCGGTCAAATCCGTAAAAATGAAAACCGATCGATAATACAGTAACGCCTGGATATTACGGCTATAATATCTAACAGAGATTTGCGTTTCTAGACTAATACTGAAGCCTGACTGCCAAAACTTGCTGCTAAATGTATCAGAACCAAATTGTTTTTTATTTAAATACTGGACAACAAAAAAGGACATGAAAGCTCTGAATAAAAAACAATATCTATATAACCATCATTTCACGCCATGTAGATTCTCAGACTCTGACCAATGTCTTTTTATGACACACCTTATCAGAACAGCCTTGTATAAATGCTGCACATGCCACGTTATTGCATCCGAATATATCGTTACAGAAATCTGCTATCTGAACGTTGAAACGTCTGACTAATCTAGATTATTCTGCCCGTTAATCTCGCGATGTCTCTAGCTGTTAAAACTTACTCCTTTTATAAACAGAAATCAATGATTTCAAGTGTTCTATCAATGCGTCTTCAGGAATTCCTTAAATTCCAAGGTAAACCTGACCACTCAAGCATTTGAGTAGGTTCCAATACAGACTTTTTATTTATTTATTTATTTATTTTTTTTAAATTCAAAAGAAAACCAGCTCTTGAAAAAACTGACTTTACACAATCAACATCTGCTATAGTAGCCTGTACGGTCTTGTTAAAGACATCTCCTGACGATCTTTCAATCATAACGCCTTGCCAGACAATTCCTTGCAAAAAGCATGGATCTTATGAACATGTTGGTAGCAATAAAGAACCATTCAAACTTCTCGTGTGAGACCCAACATTTATATTTGATAGTTTGGTTAGAAAAACCCCTTGAAAATCACTAGAGCATGAGTATAATCTAGGCCTCACCGGGAAAATTGAGATTGGTATAGCATTTGATGCATGCTTTGACAGTTAAAATGCACAGTTATCGAGACAATGGGGGAGGGGTAGTCAATCAATGGTCACTTTAACACCCCACCCATCATAAAAAAACAAAAACAAGACGAGTAATTAACCATTTTCTCTAATTAGTCGTACAATGAGTCTTGAGCATATCGACAAGAAAAAAGACGCTGAGGTTAAATTTAAAGGGAGTACAGTAAAGACGAAGTACTTCTTTACATCTTCTTGTTCCAAGAAAATTCTAAAAAGGTATGCTGAGAAGCAGCAATGATACATGTAATATGATGATAAGCGGACGAGATATCTTATTTGAACATAAAACCGTCTTTAATCAAATACTCATAAGCAACAGACCAATCTTCAAATTTTAAATGTTCTTTCCAAACGTATTTATTCATAAAACTAAAATCAAACGAGGTTTACCATAGCTGCTAAAAGCTACAGAAAGCGAGCTTACCAAATATGGAATGAAAGAAACCTCTAAAACACAACCTGTTTTTATCAATTCGACGACAGCTCCGAATTTCAAGAAACAGATTGTTATTTTTCATGAAAAAGCTAAGCGGTGTCTCAAAAAATTGGAATATACTAACCTTTGGAAACAACGTCCATTATGTATTCTGTTGCGCAAACAACAAAAAGCCAAAATAGCTTGTTTTTACGTAACCTGCCTTTAACAGACTCTTTTCTCTCAGAGAGAATTTCTTTCTGATATACAAAGAATTTGTATGAGCTATAAGTATCTGAGCATTAACATTAGTCTGATCAAACAAATACTCATCTTCAAACTGATGGCTTCTGTTCCGGGGCTTGCCAAATGTAGCTTGAGCCTGTTTGCCCCAAACTCGTTGCATAGACCCTGTCGGCGGCGAATCCTTGGCTTGGAATGGAACTAATACTCAGGCTCCTAGAAACTGGACTGGCATTCGGAGTGTTCTTGGACAACCTTCAGCTTGAAAACTGCTGAACACTTGAATTTAGCAAATCATCTCTTAACTCCCGTTTAAGGGAAGAAAACTGTTTGTCCAAATAACTTTGAAAACAAAATGTGGAATTAGAAGTAGACGTAGAACTTTCTTCATTAGAAACACCACGTGTCGCGCTCTCTGAATTTTCCATCACAAATCTAATACACGTCTATTATCCGTAATGCTTTTACCTCGAGTGATTAAAATCTGTATAGCTGACCACGTGACTACTTAAGATCGGAAAACTCGTGCAATCACATGTGCACGAATCACCTGAATGTATCTGACGTGAATAAATACATGTATTTACATACAGAATTTCTATGCGGAATCGATACGCTGTACACGGTTTTTTAGTACCGTTATGTGCAATATTGAAGCCTACTAGATTATGAATATTCACGGTGTTGCAGCGCTAAATGATACTTTTTATAAAACAATTGATATAAATCAGCCACTTACATGTGTTGAAATGTTACAGAAATAACATTGAAAATAAACAACAGCCCCACATTCAGAATTGATGCATTTTCTACCAGTTATGTTATCTTTGTTTGGATGCAAATTTTTAATGTAGATCTAGATCTACATTTAATAGAAAGCTCATTTCAGAAAATACTGAAACTAGTATATTTTTTCTCACTACCAACAAATACAAAAGCGTTAAACCTTACTTAGGATACTGTACAGTGTCCACTCTGGGGCATTATTATACAGGGGCACTTAGGATTGAACCCGTGACGTCCCGATCTGCAAGTAGACGCTCTACCACTAAGCTATGCAGCCGACACTCATCTATCATAATCCATACAAAACTGTAGTTGCTCGAGTGTAAAACTCAGGGCTTCCATAACTTCTATCAACTACCTTAAACATTGTTGTACTAATCGTAATCGTTAAATTCTGCCACTCCACGCCCACTAATTTCTGGTGCATGCAAATGCCTTGGTCGGTCTTTGAATCACAAGATGAAGTCCGGACGGACGCAGATATCAACACGACAGCCGTGTCAACAAACCATCAAAATAACAAACTATTTTGTCATTGGAAATCCAGAGGAGATTGTAGGTTTATTCATGATTTTCGGTGGTGGTTTGGTGTCATTTTCTGCCGTAAAACGCACATGTTTGGAGCGTTTAATAGTAGACCCGATAAGAGAAACAATCGTTCAAATTGTGAATATATTCTGAAATTTGGCACAGTGATTCATTGGGGTGTCAAAAATATGAAATGGAAGGGTTGCCCAAATTCTGAGCAGGGGAAGGCGGCCATTTTTGAATTCAAAATGGCGGACCCTAAATTTAATGTTTTAGGCGTATCTCTGTTAAGAATGCACATAAAATTCTGATTTTAGGTGCAAAATATATGCTATTGGGATCTACAAACTTTGATACAACTTATACTTTGCTTGCATGGCAGCCATTTTTAATTCCAAGATGGCGGCTGTTAAAAAAAATGTTTCAATGTGTATTGCGTAGAGTCATATATTAAAGTACTACAACTGATGCCAAATAGCATGATTAAATCTGGCACAAACTGGTATTTATCTGTAGTTAAAGATTTCTATTTACAGATATGTGTGTACAGGTTTGAATATTATGAAACGTGATATCTGTGGGCCAACATAGCTATTCAAGATGGCTTCCAAGATGGCCACCACAAACATGAAATATCACGAATATACTATATATTACAAATGTTTTCTTATGGTTCGACTAACAGTGAGGACAATGAACTTTGAACATTATAAAAGAGTCATTATATTCCCTTAAATATAAATACTGACTATTAAACCCTTCTCCTGCGACCAAAATATTCAAAATGACGTCCAAGAGAGCCACCAGAATCGCAAAAATATCACTCACACTTACTATTACACTAATTCTAATGGTTTTAAAAAAAAGTGAAAGCATGCACCCTGAATATTACAAACCAGTCACAATATTCCCTTTATGTGTATAAAGGCTGTTTAAATTTTATACTACGAACAAGAAGTTCAAATTTGCGTCCAAGATGGCTGCCAGAAGTGTAAAATTATCACGCACACACTAACTTTTACAGTTGTGTCTAATGGTTTTACTCAAGTGACAGCAATGCACGCTGAATATTACAACACAGTCACAATATTCCTTTTAAACCGTTTGGACCGTTCAAATCTTATACTACGAAAAAAGTATTCGAAATGGCGTCTAAGATGGCGGCTATGTGAATATATAAAATATTCATGAAAATTCTGTCTTTTACAATTGTTTTTAATGGTTTGACCTAAAAAAAGATAACAATGCACTTTGGATAGTACAAAGAGTAAATGCTTTTCACTAAATGTTTTTAAGATCGTTTTACTCCTGTTCTATGAGCTATACTTTGAGTCAACAAACATACTGGTATATATTTTATTGCCTGTGGCCATTCGAATTCCAAGAAGGTCTTTAAAATTATATTTCAACGCTTATCTGAGTTCTAGAGCTTCTATTACCGTGAGTATCATAAAGTTAAAAAAAAAAAGTAATACAGGCAATTGCAATCTTCATTATGATCGAATGGTGGTTATTTTGAAACCCACGATGACCACCATTATAATCTCAAACAAATAAACATAAACATTATAGCTGTTTTATTAACATCGATGACAGTACTTCATCCATTGTTAGGTCTTGTCTAACATTTCTCCTGGTATCGCACAACTCGGTACATGTTCTCTCTACATTAACAGATTCCTAGTCATTCTGTCAACTACGAATTAACGCCTTAGTGACTTTGAATGTTTAGGCAAACAGCTCCAAACTAGAAGAAATTTTTTTTTCCTCCTTCATCAACCCCCAAATCACTTGGTCATGGTCAACTCTATGGCAAGCTAGACAGCTATTCAACTTTCTGGCGTGCATGATAGATACCCTGACGTGTGTTTATGCAGCAGATGTTGGGGTGATATTCGCAATTGTCCTAACCCTAGTTGTAAATATCATTGACCATCAAATCTAGAAAATGATTATTCAACTGTATTCTCTCCTCTATTGCCTTCATACGTGTATGCAAATATTCACTTAACATTTGTACTGTTTTGTAAACCATGGTCTGTCTCAGATATGGCTTTTCTACAGCTGTCAATAGTGATAACTTTGTCCTTCTGAACAATACTGAATCAGGTTTTTAGCAGTACATCGAAGCTATACTTAACTGTCGGGTCTATCAATTTGGAGACATCAAAACGTCGTCATTTGTTTCCTCCAACTTCAGCGTGAGGTTCAGCTTTTCCACTGCTAGGTTAAGTTCAATACAACGCTTGCTTGTCCCATCGCTCGATTATCTTTAATTCACACAGCCTTTTGTTGTTAGAGATAATGTGGTCTATCTGATTTTTATGTTTCCACCAGGCGATGCCAAATTGAACTTGTTGATAGTTTTGTGTGCCATCTATGGTGAAGTTTTCACATAGTCCAATAATTATTTCACCGTTATCTGTAAAGTTGCTTGTTCCATGTCAACCTAGGAATCCTCGAAGCAAGTCCTTTCCCTTCCAACTCATGCGTTGAAGACATCCAATAGCAGTATGCCATCAGTATGCCATCATGTCTCCTGATATCATTTCGAACTGTCTGAAGTACAATGTAGAAGTTGTCCTATACCTTTTCTCGGTCTGTTGTTGTATCACCGTATTTTAATAATTTTCATTCAGTTTCTGACGCTAAATATCATATGCAAACATCTTTGATGTGGATGAGACGGTTAGTTACTAGGCCTCTCACGAGGAGTCAAACCTTTTTACTCACAGGAAACATTTAAACTACAACGAACATATATAAAGTATTTTCAAATATGGACCAAAGACGAAAGTACAATAGTTTTGTCTGCAGTAGAGTATTAAACAGCCTTTCTACACAGTAAGTTAATAGTATGTTTCTTTAGTAATGTTCAAAGTTAATTTTTATCAGTTTTAGTCAAACCGTAGGAAACAATCCGTTAAGTATATTCATGATATTTTAGGTTTGCGCGGCCATCTTGGACGTCATCTGATATAAATTGTTCTCAGTAGATGGTTTAAATACGTTCGACAAATAACATGTCCTTTTTGTAATGTTCAAAGTCTAGTTTCATCACGTTTAGTCAAACCATGAGAAAACAATTGTCCTAAAGTATGTTAGTTATATTTTAGGTTTAAGGAGTGACGGTTATTTTGGCCAACATCTGGAGTAACTTGTCTCCAATAAAAATGATTAAACAGTTACTATACACATTAAATCAATACCATGCCTCTTTTTATGTTCTATGATACTCTATGTTGTTGAGGCCATCTTTCTTTCTTTCTTATTATAACTTATCTCCATCAAGAAAGATGCTTATGAAAGGGGGCAATTATGAGGTGCACTACGGACTGAACCCGGCAGGTTACTTTATCCTGATACCAATGAATCAGTCGTTATGCTAACCCGAAATCCTGAGCGCCAAGAAGGTTTTGAATGTCAGTTGTTTGACTCGGCCGCTGTAAGCGTACGCTGTACCACTGTGCTATGCAACCGGATAGTATAGCTTGGACGCCATCTTTAATATTTGTTTTAAGTAAAAGGATTAACACATATGAATATACCTCAATCTTGTTATGTTCAAAGTCAATTGCCATCACTTTTAGTCAAGCCATAAGGAACCAGTTGTAATAAGTTTGTATATTTTGTTCGCAGTAGAAGGAATAAAGAGATTTTACACACATGAAATGAATAATTTATCACCTTTGTAATGTTTTAGTCTATTGTCATCACTTTAAGTCAAGCCATAAGAAGACATTTTTAGTAGTTCATGATATACTTTAGCTGTGGCAGCTATCGCGGACGCCATCTTGAGTACTTTGATGGGAGTAGAAAGGTTAAACGGTCTTGATCCGCGCTTAAAGAATAACATGTTTCTTTTGGTAAGGGTCAAAGTCCATTGTCCTTACATCTAGTCAGACCATTCGAAAATACATGTAGTTGAAATAGTATGTTCGTTACATTTTCTGTCTGTGGCGGCCATCTTGGTCGCCATCTTGACAATTGGGTTCGTGGTATGGGAATAAGACAATACACATTTAGTGAACAACATATGCCCTTTGTACTGTCCAAATTGCGCTGTCATCTTTTTTAGTTAAACCATAAACACAATTTAATAGAAAGTGTTTTCGTGATATTTTATATTTTTAGCGGCGATCTTAGACGCCATTTTAAACATCTTGTTGGTAGTATAAGATTTATCAGCCTTTATTCACATTTGGTGAATATAATGACTATGTTGAAATGACAACTTCTGTTTGAATTGCCTTCACTCTTAGTAAAACTATTAAAACTAATTGTAATTTTTTAATTAGTATATGCGTGATATTTTTACGCATCTGGCGGCCATCTTGGACGTCATTTTGAAAGTATTGGTCGCAGGAAACGGTTTAATGGTCAATATTTATTTAAAGGGAATAATATGACTCTTTTGTAATGTTCAAAGTTCATTGTCCTCATTGTTAGTCGAACCATAAGAAAACAATTGTAATATATAGTATATTCGTGATATTTAATGTTTGTGGCGGCCATCTTAGAAGCCATCTTGAATAGCAATGTTGGTCCACAGATAATACGTTTCATAATAAACAAACATATACACACATTTCGGTATATAAGAACCTTTTTCTACAGAAGGATAATAGTTTGTGTCAGGTTTAATCATGCCATTGGACTTCAGTTGTAGTACTATAATATATGGCTCTTCGCAATACATATTGAAACAATTTTTTAACAGCCGCCATCTTGGAATTAAAAATGGCTGCCATGCAAGCAAAGTATAAGTTGTATCAAAGTTTGTAGACCCCAATAGCATGTATTTTGCACCTGAAATCAGAACTATATGAGCGTTATTAACAGAGATACGTCTAAAAACATTAAATTTAGGGTCCGCCATTTTGAATTACAAAATGACCGCCTTCCCCTGCTCAGATTTTGGGCAACCCTTCCATTTCATATTTTTGACACCCCAATGAATCATTGTGCCAAGTTTCAGAATATATTCACAATTTGCCAAAAAATTTGTTTCTTAACAGGCCTACTATAAATAGGCTGCAACTTTCGTCACACTCGATAGATAAACATCGTCTGCGGCACAGTATAAAACTTGTACATCGCCTTGACGTCTCATGGCCGCATTTCAAACTCATTTGAAAATTAAAGCCTCCTTAAACCGTTGTTTATGGTTTCGATCGAGTTGATTTTAATGCAGCCGCCATGACACTTACGAACTTTTTGGAGAGTTAAGAATGCCTCTATGTCATCGTAGATTTACGCAAGATCCTGCGAATTATCGTACGAAAATTCCTACGAATTTGTGTTTATGGAACGCAATTATGGGTCTACGAACTTCGTACGAACTTCTTACGAAAAAAACGATCGTACGAAGCTTTATGAAACGGGCCCAGCTGTGTATTGCAAACTATTTAAATAGCGCCAAACAACTCATGTACGAACCCTCTGAGTTGATGCTAAATTATTTTCATATGGCAAGTGTAGTCTCTAAATGTACACTGTTTGTATACGTAAGCAGAAATCTCCTTAAGGAGCTTTCCGGCTTACGTTAACCTTGCTTTAAGCTGTCACATGTCTTTAATTCATTTAGTTAGCCGTCTTTTAACTGTCTCAATAGAAAGGTTGTACTGTACTTTATAAATCAGTTATAACAAAAGACCATTCTAATACAAAACATTTATTGAGTTTGATTCTATGCCAAGGACATCAGTGACAGATATGCAGCAAAAATACAGTGACAGGTTTAACAAGTCTACGACAGCAGGGATAGAAGAACAGTAATATTTGCTGACAGCTAATTTAGTACAGTGGAGAATCTGTTATTCTTTCCCAATAAACGCGTTTACGCTAAAACTATTATTTGCAGTGCAAACAGTTTTGAGCCAGATCAGACGCCGGGTAACCCGGCGTCTGATCAGGCTCCAAACTGTTTGCCACCAAGATAAACAAAACTTATCAGAATTGTCCAAAAGTTGTTCTTTTCTACGTTTTAGTGCGTTTGCGTTTGCGTACGTTTGCGTTTAAACGGGAAAGAATAACAGATTCTCCACTGTATGTGGCAAAAACCATTTTGTACAAGACCTTTTGTATAAAAGCTTATTCGAAAACAGTGAGGGGTTATACTTTTAATAGTATTAAGTTAATAACAGCGTTGAAGCTCATGTTAAGACAAATTTTATCTTGATCCAATTACTTTGTCAAAATCACTCTAAATTTTATAACATTTCCTGTTGACCATTCCACCTGAAATTGAAATTTTTAACAGGGTTTGTTATAATAAGACAACATGTATTATAATAAATCGCTCTTGGTCGATATTTGAATAATGTAAATCAAATTTTCGATGTTTTTGTGAATTATAGAGTTGTAGGGTGTGGCCATATACACGTGATCTTCATCCAACCGATTTGTCAAACTTTATGACATTTTTAATTTTATCACATTTTCTGTTGACTATATATGTCAACCTTAGATGTAATATCAACAGGGTTTGTACATGTAATAGTTATTACAATTCCTGTTTTTATTACATCTAAGGTTGCTACAGTCGTCTGATCCGGATCGAAACGGTTTGACACTCAATTTTATATTTCGTAAGTCAAAATACTTATAATTTCAATTTGAGAACTACATTTGTAAAAGCAGACGACAATTGTTTATAAGTGATGACGTCATTACAGTGTAGGCGTTAATTGTTCCCAACGTCAGTGAGCGGTAAGGCGTTGGAATCGTTGATCTTTAAATCGGAACAAAGTAGGATATGTTTCATGCAATGTGTAATTACTAGACGTTAAATGTTCCTTGATAATGAACGATGATAATGCTTTAAGGCGGCTGTAATTGTGGGATTGTTCGAAAGTATAGCATTGTATTGGAGCAATTTAGGTATGTTTATGGCGTGTACTGAAGACGTTGAACTGTCGTATCTGCAGTGAAACCCCTCTAAACCGGACATGTGTGGGGGGCAACATAAATTTTCGGTTTAGAGGGGTTTCCAGTTTAGAGGGGTTTTAACCCATTACAATATGGTTTGTTTTAGTATGGAAGATAGATGACCACTTACATCATGTTAAAAGTAAAGCAGAATGCGCCTCCTGTTTGCGCCTGTTTGCGCAGTGATGGAGTAAACTCACAGCTATATAAAATCAGATTATACAACATAAAGAAGGCAATGGACATGAAATAGGCCAAGGTTTGTGATGGCACGCGATTGTAAAGTATGCAACAATAGTCATATACCACTTTATGCGTGGCCCTGAAATAAAAATCCACATCAAATTCTCACTGTTCAAGGTTGTATAATCCCATTTCCAATTTTTGCGATTTTAAGTTTTGTTCTGATTTACAGAGGGACGAAAATCGTTCTTTTAATGTGTTAAGAAACGTTGGTTTGAGTGACAAACAGAATGGATCCTGACCGTCAGCACCCAATTGTATAAACGTTGGTTAGTTTAACCCTGGGTTAAACTCTAACCGTGGGTTAAATTTTAACTATTCTGGTTAGCTAACCAGAATAGTTAAACTATTGTATAAACAGAGTTAACCGCATGGTTAGTTAACCAAACTAGTTAAAATTTAACCCAGGGTTATTTTAACCAAAACGGCCCATAATGCACCATTTGTCTCATTCCGGTAACATCATTAACAAATTTTAAAAAAGAGAAAATAAGATCCAAGACAAAGTAGATGGGCCTAAATCTTGTTTATGCAAGCGATTCTTCGTTCGATCGGGGATCAAAACCACAATTGAACGATAGACAGAATTTAACGGAGATCGCCAATATGCATAGGTGTAATAAAATGCTCTCGAGATCTGTGCCGGATATTAAAAACAAAGTAGACCTAAACAAAAATTGAATTAAACTTAATAGATCTATCACAAGATGCGTAGATACATAGATCCATCAAGGCCCAATTGACATCGGACACCCTTAGATCGCCAGCACAACACAGTGTGATCTATCTCAGATCGCTATTACAACGGCGCTTTTCCTAGAATGTATCTCATTTCATGGTGATCTAGATCTATTCAAGGGACAATGGGCACGGAAACCAGTAATGCTGTCATTCCCAGTTAAAACAAATGTTTTCTGCCTCATTTCGTGGTCGTTTTAATGGGGTTATTCTGTACATAGATAATTGTTTGCCCAGTGTCATAGTAACGGCTGTTAGGAGTTACTTCCCTTAATAGCGCGAGGCTCCTTGTGGGGTATTTTAGGTGTGTGTTACAAATGACAGAGAGTGTGGAAGAGAGGGGAGATTTAAATAGGTTGACTGAACAGATATCAAACGAACTTTCTTTCATCATATATTTATTATTTTACAGTTTTTCATTGATATACATGTAGATCTAGACCTATGCATGTGACAACAGTCGATATAGAACCCATAACAATGTAATGCTGATAGATTATAGATCTAAATAGATCTAGATCTATATGTTTTGGCGGTTGTTTCTCTCTCTAGCCAATGTGGACATGGTTTAAATCTATATTGACACACTGAAGACTTTTATGTTATGCTAGAATCTAGATCTATGTATATAAACAATAGTAAAAAAATTGTGGTTATGATCAGTCATATAATTAAAAGAAAGAAGACCTTGAAAAAATTCAAACAGTGGAGATCAAGATCAGCTTATGGAAATGTCCTCAGCTGATCATGACCTAAACTATTTGTCACTCAAAATTTCTCTACATAGGTTAATTAGTCTTCCTGTGACACCATTAAATTTTGCTTCAATGTCTGTTAAAATAAAAATGCAAAGCTTTCATTGAATAATAACAAGGAATATATATAAGGAATATATAAAGGTAGATCTAAAGGTAAAGGATTTGTTTATTATAGTGTCACCCCTATTGAAAAGGCCAGCCAGTTTTGACTTATGAGACACCTATCTTTATATTATAGGTCACACTATTTCAAATATGATCAGTCAATCTTGAGTTAGATGACCATGCATGATGCATGCACTCATTGAAGTAGATCTAGTTTGACTGCTTAGTCAAATTAATAATTGCAATATAGACAAAAATGGAAGTAATTACTGGCACTTACTGTTTAATCATTATTCTGCGTAAAGCATGCACCTGTGTTGAAAACAATTCATGGGCCACCTACTAGATGGATGCCTAATATAAGATTGACTGTAGAATAGTGTAAATGCACAAAAACTTAAAGAATCAACATATATATACTGTTATAAAATGATATATGATGTACCTGTTTCATACATGACAGGAATGTGCTAGCAAATAGTAGAGCTTCTATGGGATGTGTACAACACAGGTGCCTGCTTAAAGCAGAATAATAATTTCACTGCTTCATTTACCTTATACTTTTTATAATTTCAGAATTAATTAAAACAGTAAATATTAATCGCAGAGTTGTAGATAAGCTTTGTCTTGGAATTGAGTACCTGGACTCCATGGATTTTAAATGAATTGGGTTTTTTGAAGAAAAAACATTTGGTATTGCATTCACCACAATCTCCTGGTTTCTAATTCTAAAAGTTGTGAAAATTTGATTTTTTAGTGTCACTGTTGTATTGAGTGACCACTAACTGAAATGGCAGGAAGATGATTGAAGGCAGATGACTGCTTAAACCAGCAACCATCTGTACTTGAGAATGCCTAGCTATGTCTTCTATTGATTGGTTGCTTAATGAATGATTGACTGGATTATATTAAGCAACCCCTAAGTGAGGATATATTTGAATGAAGGTGAATGCTGAATGCAGGATAAATGTAGTGCAGAAAGCTCATACAGAGTTTTTTGTTCATACTTTTTATTCTGACTGCAGAAAACAACTTCTACAAAGTGACTACTCTTGTATGCAACTAGGCAAAGCATTTCACATGTGTATCAGTTCTAATTTATTTCCATATTTTTTTTAAAAAAAAAATTGTCTAAACAATAGACTGGGTAATTTAAGTGACTGTGTCCATATATTTTCTTTGACATCAAACCCCTCTCTTGCATGTTATACATCACCAAGTAGTATTTAATGAATGTTATTTAGATTCAAGTTTGAATACAAGTCAGAACATATGACATTTATATTTGTTTTTTAAAGATCCAAAAGAAATAATTGTAAGATCTGCAAACTGATTTTTTCAAAATGCTTTAAATAAGAATCTAAAACAGATAAAACAACAATCCAGTTTGAAGTCTCAGCAAAGTGAACCCTACAGCTAGCAGCAAGAGATGTTTCAATGAAAATAGATTATATAACAATGTATAGTTTCAAATCATAACAGCACTCTATCATTAGCTTTAAGTTAGGAGGATATTTCAATACTATTATAACAACTGTCACAAAGTTCCCATTGTTTCATCATGAATTATTCTGCTACTGAGTTTCACTAAATTGTATAAACAACTCTTATAATCTTCTTTAAACTGGTTGTTCAACACAAGTATGACAACAGGTTGATAATAAAAGGACACTTAATATTTATTATGACTATAGTTTACTCCTTTTTATTGAAAGCAGCAATTCCACCATTATTCCTTCAACATATCTAGTCAGTGATACAATAAAACTTCTCAAAAGTTACTTTTAGACAAATACTATGATAAATACTATGTTTTACAGTAAAATACTGCTGAACTTAGGTAAAAGGCAGAGCAAAGGTAATGAAGGCAGTTCCTTGATAAATTTTCTGAATCATATCTTTATCCTAAAGCAAGCTGACATTTATCTTTAAGAACCCAAATGCATCAGTGTTGAAGGTTGCTTAACACATTGATTATATATTCATCTGAATGGCCCTTTTTGGTTTCATCTAAATCTGAAAAATAAAAATAAAAATCTGTATAAAACAGGCCAATATTCAGTACATGGCTCATTAATAGTGTCTTACACAGGTGGTTGCTTAAACTGGTTTTAAAGCTCCTGCAGGAGCTTTCTAATGTGTTATATTCTGTATTTATTAGTCATATGTCTGTGATTTCTAAATTGAGTAGTGATCATGATGGCTGTGTATGACATTCTTGTACTTTTGCATAAGTATGAGAAAAAATGGTCAGTATATCTCTTTGATTGATATTAAATGTAGAAATGAATGAGGTTCAATTTAAGTTTTACATTCATTGGATTTATGTAACTATGCATACCTTATTTTAAATGTTGTTTATGGTGGCACACCATCCTCTGTTGAATCTGTTCCTGCTTTTGGCATCAAGGAGGGAGGGAATAGAATGGCAATACAAAGCCCTAGCATGGACAACTGCTATCCTCCAATAGAACACCTAAAAACAAAATACATTAAAATAGATCTATATTTTAATTGAAAATCATAGTAAAAATAATTTACTTATAATAAAAATATAACATAAAATATGTGACAATGGTCTTAACCCCATAACCTTTTTATGGCATAGAAAATAGGTGACCATTTAAATGCAAGTTAGAACTAAAGCAGATCTGACCTTTATGCACATTCTGCTTTATTTTCAGCCTGACCTTTCAGCCTGACCTTCCATCTTCTGATTGAAAGAAAATATATCTTATGATGCATAGTCATAACTGTAGGAATAAAAAAAATTTGTAAAGTGGAGGAATAAATTAAAGGTGCGAAAAGGTGTAGATCTATTTATGACACAAAAGATAAAATAAAATGGAAAGCAACTTAAGCATAAAAATATATAGAAATACTTGGTATTTGATGCCTTTGGTTAAATAGATCTATTGTGTTGTCAACAAAAACACTATAGATAAACTTTTGCAAGCATAGATCTATAACATGTTATGGCATGTAAAACATTGTTTTCTTGAAAAGGGATTAAATGCAATAAAACATAAAGAAACTTCAAACAAGATTTGTGTTTTGGGGTAGATGTTGTTGAAACGCCCTACGCCAAAAATAGGCCGAAACGACTCGGGACCGAAACGCCCCATTGCTTGGCAACTGGCTCTCAATGTAAACATAAATCAAAACTTATGAACTTTTCGATCAATTAAAAACATATTAAATCGTGGTAGAGTGGGTTAAAATGCAGTAATATAGATCTACCACGAGTTATACATTCTTTATTGATTCGTTGGTGTGTTCTTTTGGGTTTGGGGGTAGACAATCTAGATCCAGATCTTAATCGAGCGAGTCGGAGCGACCGTTTAGTAGGAGAGCTTTTAAAACGTTGTCTAAAGTCTTTTGTGTATAATTCAATTTTTCTGTTTCGAGTAAAAACAGCTTAATATTGTCCGTTTTAAGCTGAATAGATCTAGATCTACTTACTTTATCTTGAGGACATGTAGATCTAGATCTGTTATTGTTGTTCTCAAATGTATAAGCGCCAAATAAACTGTTTTATCCCTTCGGAGGCCCCAATTGCATTTATAGACAAATCTTAAAATAAACATAGATTCTATAAGGTTTCAGGGGGGAATCACTCTCACTCTTAACACGGATTAAATACACTCCATGCTCTAAACAAAACAGAAACTTACCGCTCGATATGTTTACGGATGCTTTTTAGATGTTGTGACGTTGATAGAATTCATCTCCCTATTGACATTTGACCTGTCATCAGCCTTCATGGAAGTCTGTACCCTTATCAGGATGCTATCTATGCACCGAACTGCCCCCGGAAAGCGGTGCATATCGTTTAACACACAATTTGAGATTTGAGTCGAGCTTTCGGTAACCTTACTCGGCCATCTTGGGTTTTGGTTAAATATTTAACCCACCTCAGGGACCAGGGTTAAAATTAACCGAAACAACGACTGGGTTAAAGTTAACCAATCTTTTATACAATCGCTAACCAGAGTTTAACCACAAAGTTAAGATAACCAAACTTTTAACCCAGTGGTTAACTTTAACCAACGTTTATACAATTGGGTGCTGGTCAAAATCAAAATTGTTTGAGAACATCAATGTTGTCGATTTTGGCAGTGAAATGGTAAACGCATTGCAAAACCATAGATAGATAGATAGATTTATTTCGGTAAAAAGTGTACATAACATGGCAAAGCATAATTAAAGCAAAACATATAAGGGCCATGTAATGCGCACTAGAAACCAAGGATAACACAAAAAAGGAAACATATTTTCCTTATTTCCATTGTGGTCCTTAAAAACCATGGAGAAAATAAGATATGCTGGCACTGAAGTCTCACTACATGTATCTTGCCTGGCATTGAACTAGTTACAATTTACTTCAATTGTTGGTTTTTAATGCCTACAAACAGAAACTCTTCGGCATATCTTGGTCAAATTAATTATTAAATGGACTCTTTTGACTATTTTCCAAAACATATTGATTTCATTTTTCTAGTATTGCAGGGGCTTACAATTATGGCTGTTTCCAGATTCAAGTATTAGGGAACATCGGTATATGCAAATAAGACGTAGGCTGTAAGACTATGATGTGATGGTTGCAATACAGTGGAGAAAACGTTATTCTTTCCCGTTTAAACGCAAACGTACGCAAACGCAAAACACTAAAACGCAGAAAATTACAACTTTTTGACAATTCTTTACAACTTTTTAACAATTCTGATAATTCATGTTCATCTTGGTGGCAAACAGTTTGGAGCCTGATCTGACGCCGGGTTACCCGGCGTCTGATCTGGCTCCAAACTGTTTGCACTGGAAATAATAGTTTAAGCGTAAACGCGTTTATTGGGAAACAATAACACATTCTCCACTGTAATTTCCATTCAGCATCGCTGATTTTCATGTCTTTTATAATTTATATTTTTTTTCACATGGGTAACTTTTTAATTTTTGTATTATGTCATATAAATAGGAAATGTGCCATATCCTTGAAGAAGCTTTAAAATCCAAGCTATAATTGACGATCATATTCTGGTCGATTCAGGCTCACATAGTCATCTGACAGAAATGGTCTCTTATTATTAACCAGAATAATTTCATTTTTTATATATTAATTTGTTATTTCATATACGTAATGACTTTTACTGCTGAAAATATCTTCACACAATATAAAAGATCGAAGGGAGTGAGTTATAAATAAATAGTATCCTTTTATGAAATAGTTATTTTAATGTATTTCAGTAAATGCGAATTATTTATATTTCAAAGCTAAATCTGATGTGTTATAGTGTATCCAGCGTATATCATTATTGTTTTAAAACATTTTCTATAATAAAATTGCGTGATATTGTAACACATTTATTGTAAATGTATATATAAGTGGCTTTGTTTAAACTTCCGTACATAGCAGATAAGTTACTATTTTCTTTGTCGTTTGTGTACTTTGTTGGTGGAATATTCCAGAAAATCTCATCGGTTATCTTCCAAAGGAATATAACCTCAACGGTATATCTCTACAGGTGAAATATCATTCAGAACTTTCCTCTGAATTTATTTGTTTTATTTGAAACAAATTTTAATGTTAAAATGTGAGAACTTCAACTTCAACTTTAACTTCAATCATGTTACTCCACAAAATTCTTCATGGACATGACGTGGAGGTGAATTAAATTGAAATACTACATAGTCGCTTATAACTCTATTCAAGATTGGTAGTGTACAGCTTTTATAGTCCTTTTTAAATGTAATAAATTGTCATGTTGTATACTGAAGGGAAATAAATGGATAAATACCTGTTGTTAAAGTAAAATGTATTTGTTAGGAGAAAAACAAAACATTTACAGTCTGTATAGTTTCTTCAACTGTTATTGCAATTATTAGCTACATTTGAGATGGCCAACAGTAATCTTGTGTTTCCTAACCGTTTCGTATGTACAGTGGAGAATCTGTTATTCTTTCCCGTTTAAACGCAAACGTACGCAAACGCAAAGCGCTAAAACGTAGAAAAGAACAACTTTTGGACAATTCTGATATTTCATGTTTATCTTGGTGGCAAACAGTTTGGAGCCTGATCAGACGCCGGGTTACCCGGCGTCTGATCTGACTCCAAACTGTTTGCACTGCAAATAATAGTTTTAGCGTAAACGCGTTTATTGGGAAAGAATAACAGATTCTCCACTGTACCCCGAGTACAATGATTTGTTTCAAACAGTTTGGATTCTGATCAGACGCCGCGTGACGCGGCGTCTGATGAGAATCCAAACTGCTTTACACTCTATTTCATATTTCTTAAGTCAAAATATATAAATTTCGAATTTGATATATAAAAGCAGACGACACTTGATTAAAATTGATGACGTCATGACCGTAAAGAGTTAGTCTTCTGCTTGCTATGTTATTGTCGTCTGAACACTTTGTCGTCTGCAACAATTTCTAGAATTTATTCATCAGCATCAGAAAATATCACCAGAGTGGCAAACAACTTTGATCTAAATGAGACGCCGAGTTACCCTGCACCTCATCTGGATCTAAGCTGTAAGCAGTTATAGTTATCACAATTTGCCTGCAGCGTACAGAGCGTAAACAACGTTTCTTACTATGTAATAATCAGTTTTAAAGATAATGTGATGGTCTTTATTAGGTTATTTTACTAGGAATAAATAAGATCGTCTTACAATAACGATTACAATAACTGGAAGATTAACTACTTCCTTGTCTCGCTGAGTGCAAAATGGCCATATACAGTGGAGAATCTGTTATTCTTTCCCGTTTAAACGCAAACGTACGCAAACGTAAAGCACTAAAACGTAGAAAAGAACAACTTTTTGACAATTCTGATATTTCATGTTTATCTTGGTGGTAAACAATTTGGAGTCTGATCAGACGCTGGGTTACCCGGCGTCTGATCTGGCTCCAAACTGTTTGCACTGCAAATAATAGTTTTAGCGTAAACGCGTTAATTGGGAAAGAATAACACATTCTCCACTGTACAGTTAACATTTTCACTGCCAAATTGTTCATGAGATTTTTACCCCTTCTCTCTATCATTATCGTCTGCTTTAAGGTTGTTTACAGCAATGTCGTTTCAAAGTTTAAAAAAATAAGGAAGTATGACTGAAGAAATTTCGAAACGAGTGTCAAACAGTTTTGATCCTGGTCAGACGCCGCGTTAGGATCCAAACTGTTTGCAAACGCGCTTTTCAGCGTCATTCAGAGCAAACGGGTTGAACCTATCTCATCCAAATTCACACAAATATTTGTATTCAGTATCGAAGACAGACGTTTGCTTGAAGCAGACTGAGATAGTTCCACATTTAAGTAGTCATGAATGTGCAACATAAGAAGTATTCGCTATATCCTAGCAGAAGGTGGCTCAAGGCAGGCTGAATGTAAAGCAGAGTGATCATTAAGAGCATCGGGACTGCCATTTCTCCAGATTTTTTCCTAAATCTTCGGATTTTCCCGAGTTCATGGTAGTTTAAAGCAGGCTGTAAGTAAAGCAGAATGCGCCCTAAGGCGCATTCTGCTTTACTTACAGCCTGCTTTAGGTAGTCGCATGTCAACAAAACAAAAAAAGGGTATAGGGTAAAGGTACTATTCGTAAATCGCACTTGAAAAATGCAAATTTGGAAATCTTAGGAATTTTCATTTCAACTTATGGTAGCCCTGGAGCATTCTTCTTTACTTTAATCCTTGTTTTACGCAACAAGCTGTCTCCTAACTAAACACAAACTATGGGGTGAATGTAAATATACTGGAGAGAACGTGTTTATTTCCGGATAAAAGTTTATACTAAGGTTGTTATGTCAATTTCAAACTGGTTAGAGCCAGCTCAGATGACGGGTTTACCGACATTTGATCCGATTTCAAACTATTTGCTAATAAGATACATATGAATCTTTAGAAAACTCGGAAAAAAAAATGTATATTTAATTGAAATGCATTTGCTTTTCGTTTACGTTTTAAAATGGGAAATAATAACGTCATCTCTACTGCAGGGCTGCCATTTCTCCGGATTTTTCCTAAGTATTCGGATTATTTTCCTAAAAGATCGTAGCTTAAACCAGGCTGAAAGTAATGCAGAATGCGCCTTAAGGCGCATTCTGCTTTACTTTCAACCTGTTTTAAGCAGACATGTGTCTTCAAAACAAGGAACAGGCTATGGGGTAAAGGTATGATTAGTAAAATTGCGTCTGAAAAATTGAAAATTTGAAATCTTAGGATTTTTATGATCAACTTATGGCAGCCCTGCTACTGCTTGCCGACAGGGCGCTCACCCTGGGGGAGGTTGTACAGTACATCAACAACTATCTCATATTACTTGTCTTACTTTTATCATATGATTAGCCGCAGTCGTTCACTACTAACAAACAACACTTATTACAGACGTATTAACTTCTCTTGGGCCGAAAGCCATAACATCGTAATTAACAAACAGTAACCATATCTCCGGACATTGAGTAAAGTTCTGTGCCCTTAAGACGTTTGCACTAGTATTAAACGTTTCTATGCTTGAAACCAGTAACATGTGTTTTGCAAACAGTGTTATCCCTGATAAGATGGCCCTTATGGAGTCCGTTGACCAGGTCTGCACTTTTTGTTTACTTCAAATTTCTGGAAATAACCTGCAATCTAGCCTTTAAAACAATATAAACCTGTCAAGTTTTCAAAAGAGGAGTAGCGAATATGAAACATTATGCATAAAATGGTTAATAAACAAAACTATATATAACGGGCATACCGTGAAGAACCCAAATTAAACTATTCACATGCAACTTGTTCAAAAATGCTAAAATGCAAAGGCAGGAGTGGTTAAGTTATGTATGCAAACATAAAAACTATACTGAAATCTTCCAAAGTCGGGTGACAAAATGACAAAATAAATTAGCAAAATATTGATTTTCAACAAGAACTTTTTGTTCTTTCTTTCGGCCAATGTCCTTTATCAAGATACAAATAACTTCAAGACAATTACAGGAACTTAATTTCTGTTTACACGCAACCGCTTGAAAATCGTACAAAACTGAACATACATGTAATTATATTTTATTATTCAGAGTTTACAATAGAGTGTAAACGCTTGTTATCATAATACAATACTTGAGCCGTGCCATGACAAACCATCTTTATTGCATGGCAACATTGAACAGACCAAACACCGTTGTCATCACTGACTCTGTATCTGAGTTTGGTCTTTACTGCCAACTACAGTGGAGACTCTGTTATTCTTTCCCGTTTAAACGCAAACGTACATTGTACGTAAACGCAAAACACTAAAACGTAGAAAAGTACAACTTTTTGACAATTCTGATAATTCATCTTTATCTTGGTGGCAAACAGTTTGCAGCCTGATCAGACGCCGGGTTACCCGGCGTCTGATCTGGTTCCAAACTGTTTGCACTGCAAATAATAGTTTTAGCGTAAACGCGTTTATTGGGAAAGAATAACAGAATTTCCACTGTACAATATATAATATAGCTATATCAATTACAAGTGATGGTAAACAGTGTAGACCAAGACACGGCGGCTGGTCTTGATCAACACAGTTTGAAATGCAAATAGGCAGGTTTTCGCATGGCACGGCTCACTAATCAACATGACAAAGGTGACATGGTTATTGTAAGTACACTGAAAGATCAGACTAGCTGTGATGGGTTCTAATTACTTTAAGTGTTGGGGAAGGTTGGGGACTTATACGTTTCGATGTTTGCAATTTCTAAATTTTATATTCCCTGATAGATATATGGTAGTCGCCAGACACTTACGAAATCAGAAAATGACATAATCAACAATACTTACAAAGCACCCCCCTAACAACGACTCCCTTCTTACAACGACCCTTGTCGCAGTTCCCCAAACAAGACAACTATATATATATATATTAGAACTACTGCTAGTATGATTAAAATTGCCGTCTTTCGATTTTTCTCAAAGTTAAATATAAGGGGACATTTTGACAGAATAAATATACTCAATTCCAAAAGAAACTGTGCACTTTCTTTACTGTAAATATTCATGGACTATTTTTCAAAAAGACTATGTATTTGGTACCAAAATTTAGATCAGTTCACTAACAATATGGCAGTTAGTTCAGATTTTGAGATGCGGTCGTTTAAAGGGGTTGTTTTTAAACGAGAATAGATGAAGTGTTAAAATCAAAGTTGCAAAATAACTCTGAGAATTCGACCATGTTTAGTTGGGATTTTTTTTATAGGTTTAGTTGTAATTTTATGACATTTTTTGTCATTATCGTATGTGTCCATCTTTGTTCATGATGCAAGCGACAATGAGACATCGCATAGCGTCGCGAATTAAACGTTGTCCTATCCCTGGGATTGGGCATTTGCAAAATCTATAAGATCTTTTCTCCTAAAGTGCCGTGTGCGAGCATAATGGTGTCTAAGAATATTATTAGACTTATCAGAGAAAAGGCACGAGTCCACTACTATTGCCCAAAACGGAAATGACGTCATGCTCGCTGCAAACGAGCAGCCCAACGACGTGCTGCTAAGACGTGTCCCACAAAGGGTCCCCTAGCCCGGATGAGTGCCCTAGCTTTCCGGAGGCAACACAATATGGTCTGTCAACCGATACCGTACTGTTTTGCGGAACTAGACGCTGTTTGAAATCGACGTCGAAGTAATGTCAACGTAACAAGTTCGTTTGTTGAACTGCTGTCCTATGTATGTGCACTGTCTGCGGCGATCTGCCACTTCATTTGTATGTTGAAAACGTTTGAGAAACCAAATTCTTGTGTTTCTTCATTATCCTGACGTCCTACTCACGTTAGTGCCGTTGTAGTTATGAATAAGTCTTTCAAAGACTCTAATTTGCCTATTTTAATTCACTCTCAGCAAGTTCGTTGTGTACCGATGTGAAGTAAAATGTGTTTTTATGTTTGTATAAGGCATACTTATTACACTCATGCACGTTTTCGGTAGCATGTGCATTTTCCTTGAGCTGCACGTGCAAAACATGCAAAATGACGTTTTTCCCAATAAACTAAAAGTTTCTTCACGCTAGGTAGTAATTTTGTTATCGATGGATGGCAAATAAACATGAGATATTGTGTGCAAAATCTTAAATCTATACGTCTTCTAGATATTAAAATATTTGAAAATAAAAAGTGCACAGTTTCTTTTGGAATTGAGCATATAATGACGAGTGACAAACAGCTTGAATCCAAATCAGAAGCCGCGTTACGCGGCGGCGTTTGATCTTGATCCAAGCTGTTTGCAAAATGTAAGCCAGTTATCAGTTTTCCCTCCCTATAACAACTCCATCCGAACAACATTCTCAATATTTGTCTAACATTGTTGTAGAGAGGGAGCAATGTAATTTGTTAATAAATTTTTTCACCCCAGAGTGACGTCTGCAAACTAGTCATCTGCATACAGTGGAGAATCTGTTATTCTTTCCCGTTTAAACGCAAACGTACGCAAACGCAAAGCACTAAAACGTAGAAAAGAACAACTTTTGGACAATTCTGATAATTCTTGTTTATCTTGGTGGCAAACAGTTTGGAGCCTGATCAGACGCCGGGTTACCCGGCGTCTGATCTGGCTCCAAACTGTTTGCACTGCAAATAATAGTTTTAGCGTAAACGCGTTTATTGGGAACGAATAACAGATTCTCCACTGTACTTATTCAAATCATGTGTGTTGCTTTTATTTTATAACGAGAGCACATGTAATTATCTTGTGATACAATTTAAAACCATTTGTGCCCACGATCCCATATATGGGACATAGGCAAACAGCGTAGACAGAGTATACGCTGTTTGCTGGTAGGAATTTCAATATAAAACAAAACGAAAATGACAATTTTGACCAGGCATCCCTTTGATAAAAAATGGACTAATCCAAGATATAAACATGGAAGAAGACACTGGGCGCAAATGGGTTAATCACATTCAGACGCCGAACTCCTCGTCGTTTTATATTCCTACAGTGGAGAATCTGTTATTCTTTCCCGTTTAAACGCAAACGTACGCAAACGCAAAACACTAAAACGTAAGAAAATACAACTTTTGGACAATTCTGATAATTCATGTTTATCTTGGTGGCAAACAGTATGGAGCCTGATCAGACGCCGGGTTACCCGGCGTCTGATCTGGCTCCAAACTGTTTGCACTGCAAATAATAGTTTTAGCGTAAACGCGTTTATTGGGAAAGAATAACACATTCTCCACTGTACACTAAATTGAAAAAAATACTGTATATCGGAGTCATGAATGTATTCGTAGATTTAATAGATTAAATTGAAAAAGTATCTCAGGGAGAAGACGATTTCCTATTTTATTATTTTGAAATAATTATATCACTCTTTGTTTCTTTATCAATGTTTTCTGAGCGACAATTCTTTAAAAAAAATACTAATTGCAAACAAAAGTTTGTTTATGCTGTCGCTGCGTAATATGTCATTTGTACCTTTGGGCATTTATAATCACATTATATGCAGTTTATACAACAAAATAATGCTTTTTATTTTGAAGTTGAACTTTATATCGTCGACCTCGTTGAACAAGGAAATAAACTTAACAGGAGAAACATAAAACGTTAAAATTTATTTAAAAAAATGACGTGACTACCAATTTCAGCGTAAAACAATATGAAAGGATACATACAGTGGAGAATGTGTTATTCTGACGTCATTCGTGACGCCATACAGTGGAGAATGTGTTATTCTTTCCCAATAAACGCGTTTACGCTAAAACTATTATTTCCAGTGCAAACAGTTTGGAGCCAGATCAGACGCCGGGTAACCCGGCGTCTGATCAGGCTCCAAACTGTTTGCCACCAAGATAAACATGAAATATCAGAATTGTCCAAAAGATTTTCTCTTCTACGTTTTAGTGCTTTGCGTTTGCGTACGTTTGCGTTTAAACGGGAAAGAATAACAGATTATCCACTGTAAATGTCATATCCTATGCAGTATTCATATGTAGGACTTCAGGAATCAGTGTCTAAAGATAAATGCCTGACAGCGTGGGACAAATGATCTTCGAAAATATATCTTATTTCGACAGTGAAGAGCCTGATTAGCCGCCGAGTTTATGTTTTATATACGTTCATTTGCATTTGGGAACACGTTATTGATTATACCTTACATAAATACAAACCAAATGTCTAAATAAAGCCATGATATGCTTGAAATTTTCCTATGATTAAATTTGCATCGAAATTTCAAAGTAAGACCAAGAGTAGAATTAAACCTTTGTTCTATCGCAATCTAATCGCACAGTTATGATTAGTTAAATTTGCGACATATTAAATTTTTTTTAACTGTTAGCCAATCAGATTGCAGGCAACTGATAGATTGTGCTAGAAACGGACTTATGTAATCCGAGAATAGTGTTTCAGGAATGCCATAATTTGATCATGAAAAATCCTAATATGTCCAAATGTTCATATTTTCAACGAAGATTACTTAAAGCAGATTGAACGTAAAGCAGAATGCTTTACTTACAGCCTGCTTTAGGTAGTCGCATGTCAACAAAACAAAAAAAGGGTATAGGGTAAAGGTACTATTCGTAAATCGCACTTGAAAAATGCAAATTTGGAAATCTTAGGAATTTTCATTTCAACTTATGGTAGCCCTGGAGCATTCTTCTTTACTTTAATCCTTGTTTTACGCAACAAGCTGTCTCCTAACTAAACACAAACTATGGGGTGAATGTAAATATACTGGAGAGAACGTGTTTATTTCCGGATAAAAGTTTATACTAAGGTTGTTATGTCAATTTCAAACTGGTTAGAGCCAGCTCAGATGACGGGTTTACCGACGGTTTTTTTCAGATTTCAAACTATTTGCTAATAAGATACATATGAATCTTTAGAAAACTCGAAAAAAAAATTGTATATTTAATTGAAATGCATTTGCTTTTCGTTTGCGTTTTAAAATGGGAAATAATAACGTCATCTCTACTGCTTTCCGACAGGGCGCTCACCCTGGGGGAGGTTGTCCAGTACATCAACAACTATCTCATATTACTTGTCTGCCACATCTTACTTTTATTATATGATTAGCCGCAGTCGTTCACTACTAACAAACAACACTTATTACAGACTTATTAACTTCTCTTGGGCCGAAAGCCATAACATCGTAATTAACAAACAGTAACCATATCTCCGGACATTGAGTAAAGTTCTGTGCCCTTAAGACGTTTGCACTAGTATTAAACGTTTCTATGCTTGAAACCAGTAACATGTGTTTTGCAAACAGTGTTATCCCTGATAAGATGGCCCTTATGGAGTCCGTTGACCAGGTCTGCACTTTTTGTTTACTTCAAATTTCTGGAAATAACCTGCAATCTAGCCTTTAAAACAATATAAACCTGTCAAGTTTTCAAAAGAGGAGTAGCGAATATGAAACATTATGCATAAAATGGTTAATAAACAAAACTATATATAACGGGCATACCGTGAAGAACCCAAATTAAACTATTCACATGCAACTTGTTCAAAAATGCTAAAATGCAAAGGCAGGAGTGGTTAAGTTATGTATGCAAACATAAAAACTATACTGAAATCTTCCAAAGTCGGGTGACAAAATGACAAAATAAATTAGCAAAATATTGATTTTCAACAAGAACTTTTTGTTCGTTCTTTCGGCCAATGTCCTTTATCAAGATACAAGTAACTTCAAGACAATTACAGGAACTTAATTTCTGTTTACACGCAACCGCTTGAAAATCGTACAAAACTGAACATACATGTAATTATATTTTATTATTCAGAGTTTACAATAGAGTGTAAACGCTTGTTATCATAATACAATACTTGAGCCGTGCCATGACAAACCATCTTTATTGCATGGCAACATTGAACAGACCAAACACCGTTGTCATCACTGACTCTGTATCTGAGTTTGGTCTTTACTGCCAACTACAGTGGAGACTCTGTTATTCTTTCCCGTTTAAACGCAAACGTACGTAAACGCAAAATACTAAAACGTAGAAAAGTACAACTTTTTGACAATTCTGATAATTCATCTTTATCTTGGTGGCAAACAGTTTGGAGCCTGATCAGACGCCGGGTTACCCGGCGTCTGATCTGGTTCCAAACTGTTTGCATTGCAAATAATAGTTTTAGCGTAAACGCGTTTATTGGGAAAGATAACAGATTCTCCACTGTATAATATATAATATAGCTATATCAATTACAAGTGATGGTAAACAGTGTAGACCAAGACACGGCGGCTGGTCTTGATCAACACAGTTTGAAATGCAATTAGGCAGGTTTTCTCATGACACGGCTCACTAATCAACATGACAAAGGTGACATGGTTATTGTAAGTACACTGAAGATCAGACTAGCTGTGATGGGTTCTAATTACTTTAAGTGTTGGGGAAGGTTGGGGACTTATACGTTTCGATGTTTGCAATTTCTAAATTTTATATTCCCTGATAGATATATGGTAGTCGCCATTCAATTCAAATTTCCTTTATTACTCTCAGTTCATGATTTACATGAACACATGAGACACTTACGAAATCAGAAAATGACATAATCAACAATACTTACAAAGCACCCCCTAACAACGACTCCCTTCTTACAACGACCCTTGTCGCAGTTCCCCAAACAAGACAACTATATATATATATTAGAACTACTGCTGCAATATAGTCTGATTAAAATTGCCATCTTTTGATTTTTCTCAAAGTTAAATATAAGGGGACATTTTGACAGAATAAATATAATGACGAGTGACAAACAGCTTGAATCCAAATCAGAAGTCGCGTTACGCGGCGGCGTCTGATCTTGATCCAAGCTGTTTGCAAAATGTAAGCCAATTATCAGTTTTCCCTCCCTATAACAACTCCATCCGAACAACATTCTCAATATTTGTCCAACATTGGGTTTTGTTGTAGAGAGGGAGCAATGTTATTTGTTAATAATTTTTTTCACTCAAGAGTGACGTCTGCAAACTAGTCATCTGCATACTTATTCAAATGATGTGTGTTGCTTTTATTTTATAACGAGAGCACGTGTAATTATCTTGTGATACAATTTAAAACCATTTGTGCCCACGATCCCATATATGGGACATAGGCAAACAGCGTAGACAGAGTATACGCTGTTTGCTGGTAGGAATTTCAATATAAAACAAAATGAAAATGACAATTTTGACCAGGCATCCCTTTGATAAAAAATGGACTAATCCAAGATATAAACATGGAAGAAGACACTGGGCGCAAATGCTTAATCACATTCAGACGCCGAACTCCTCGTCGTTTTATATTCCTACAGTGGAGAATATGTTATTCTTTCCCGTTTAAACGCAAACGTACGCAAACGCAAAACACTAAAACGTAAAAAAAAATACAACTTTTGGACAATTCTGATAATTCATGTTTATCTTGGTGGCAAACAGTATGAAGCCTGATCAGACGCCGGGTTACCCGGCGTCTGATCTGGCTCCAAACTGTTTGCACTGCAAATAATAGTTTTAGCGTAAACGCGTTTATTGGGAAAGAATAACAGATTCTCCACTGTACACTAAATTGAAAAAAAATACTGTATATCGGAGTCATGAATGTATTCGTAGATTTAATAGATTAAATTGAAAAAGTATCTCAGGGAGAAGACGATTTCCTATTTTATTATTTTGAAATAATTATATCACTCTTTGTTTCTTTATCAATGTTTTCTGAGCGACAATTCTTTAAAAAATTACTAATTGCAAACAAAAGTTTGTTTATGCTGTCGCTGCGTAATATGTCATTTATACCTTTGGGCATTTATAATCACATTATATGCAGTTTATACAACAAAATAATGCTTTTTATTTTGAAGTTGAACTATATATCGTCGACGACCTCGTTGAACAAGGAAATAAACTTAACAGGAGAAACATAAAACTTTTAAATTTATTTAAAAAAATGACGTGACTACCAATTTCAGCGTAAAACAATATGAAAGGATACATACAGTGGAGAATGTGTTATTCTGACGTCATTCGTGACGTCATACAGTGGAGAATGTGTTATTCTTTCCCAATAAACGCGTTTACGCTAAAACTATTATTTCCAGTGCAAACAGTTTGGAGCCAGATCAGACGCCGGGTAACCCGGCGTCTGATCAGGCTCCAAACTGTTTGCCACCAAGATAAACATGAAATATCAGAATTGTCCAAAAGATTTTCTCTTCTACGTTTTAGTGCTTTGCGTTTGCGTACGTTTGCGTTTAAACGGGAAAGAATAACAGATTATCCACTGTAAATGTCATATCCTATGCAGTATTCATATGTAGGACTTCAGGAATCAGTGTCTAAAGATAAATGCCTGACAGCGTGGGACAAATGATCTTCGAAAATATATCTTATTTCGACAGTGAAGAGCCTGATTAGCCGCCGAGTTTATGTTTTATATACGTTCATTTGCATTTGGGAACACGTTATTGATTATACCTTACATAAATACAAACCAAATGTCTAAATAAAGCCATGATATGCTTGAAATTTTCCTATGATTAAATTTGCATCGAAATTTCAAAGTAAGACCAAGAGTAGAATTAAACCTTTGTTCTATCGCAATCTAATCGCACAGTTATGATTAGTTAAATTTGCGACATATTAAAATGTTTTTAACTGTTAGCCAATCAGATTGCAGGCAACTGATAGATTGTGCTAGAAACGGACTTATGTAATCCGAGAATAGTGTTTCAGGAATGCCATAATTTGATCATGAAAAATCCTAATATGTCCAAATGTTCATATTTTCAACGAAGATTACTTAAAGCAGATTGAACGTAAAGCAGAATGCGCATTAAGGTTCATTTTGCTTAAGGATGTCGGCCCGTCTTTTTGAGCATGATGAAATTTCCGAAATAATTTACGAACCCATTTTCCAAAAATGTTAATAACTCATTTTCTGTGAGTACATACAGTCATAGAATACTAATTTGCAGGGAAAAATGTTTTTTTCGTACCGCAAGGGACTTTTTAAAATTTGTGTCAGATTCGTAGTTTTCAGCATACACCGTTTTCATAGGTAGGTTGCACTTTGTTACATCCGTTTTCACTTCAATTTCTCAGAATATAAGCATGAAATTTTCATTGTTTTTGATAAAAATACACCAAAAAGTGAAAAAATGAGAAAAAATGGATTTTTTCGATAAAATGGTCTATATCTTTTTTAAAAGATCCGGGACCCTATGTTTTTATTTGCTATTTCACTAAAACTTTATGTTTGCAAGGCTAAAAACAACAAATAAAAAATTTGGTAATTAGTTTGCTACAATTTGTAGGGCAATTTTCACTGTGCCTGAATCTCCCATTATAAAAAGTGGGTGGGTAAATTTTACTCCTTTCCAGTGAAATCAAACATATTTATTTTGGATCTTGACAAAACATTATTTTGAGGGTTTTTTCTTACTATAGTAATACAAATTAGGACCTGTCTTGTACAAATAGTTTGTATAATTAAAGATTGAAAAAACGTATTACAAAAGTGAAGCTTCAATTATAGGGGGGTAGTCTTGAACAATCTCAAATTGTGGGAAAAAAGGGTCCGGTACCCCCACTTTTTTCACCAGTTTTGTCATAGAAACTAATTTTACTGTCTGTATGCAAAGTTTGAAGAATTTGGTAATTACTTTCCAAAAGTGTACCTACCCCCTTAAGCTACCATCTGCTAGGATAAAAATCCGAAGATTTCGGAAAAATCCGGAAAAATGGCAGTCCTGTTGTTTTGGTAATAGTACAGTGGAGAATCTGTTATTCTTTCCCAATAAACGCGGTTACGCTAAAACTATTATTTCCAGTGCAAACAGTTTGGAGCCAGATTAGACGCCGGGTAACCCGGCGTCTGATCTGGCTCCAAACTGTTTGCCACCAAGATAAACAAGAATTATCAGAATTGTCAAAAAGTTGTTCTTTTCTACGTTTTAGTGCTTTGCGTTTGCGTACGTTTGCGTTTAAACGGGAAAGAATAACAGATTCTCCACTGTATTTCTCTAATTAAATTGTTAGGTATTTTAAATTAAGAAATACTGCAATGCGTGTCAAAAAATTTGGACTGTGATCAGACGCCGCGATATGGGGTGTTTGCTATGAGTTCAGTAAAGAAATCGATGACCGTCGCTAGCCATCGATTGCAAGTAAGCTACCGGTCTGAAATACAGTGGAGAAAACGTTATTCTTCCGTTTAAACGCAAACGGAACGCAAACGCATTGCAATGAATTATAGAAATTACAACTTTTTGAAATTTCTAACTACATGTACCAGTTTTAATCCGAAATGCAAACATTTTTTAGCCTGATCAGACATCGGGTTACCCGGCGTCTGGTCTGGCTCCAAACTGTTTGCAATGAAGATAATATTTATAGCATAAACACGTCTTTGGGACATAATTTGTTTGCTCTACTGTACTCTGCACGCTGCACATTGGACAGAAACTGCTAACCTAAGCCGCAAACATTGGAAGCTGAACACGCTGCTGGTCAGTATAAAAACTGTTTGCAAATAACTATTTCACTCGCGGCAAGAAAGTCAGGGGTTTAAAACGTCGTGTAATTTGGCCGTTGTTTTGCAATATATTTCTTTGTATGCCCGCAAATAAGTGCTTCCAATAATAATGTTTATGAGCAAGACGACTTGAATTAACTAATGGATTTTCCCCATTAATTAACTCGTTATGATAAAATACAAGATAATTTATAATCTATAAACATGACGTCATGTAATCAACCATTTCACTACGACAATATGTCATGAATAAGTATCCATCTTATACAATGGAGACAACGTTAATATTTCCCGTTTAAACGCAAAAGAAACGCAAACGCATTGCAATGAAACATAAAAAATTACAAGTTTTCGACAAATCTGACTATTCATCCGGCGTCTGATCTGGCTCCAAACTGTTTGCAGTGGTAGTATTAGTTTTGGCGTAAACGCGTTTATTGGGCAGGAATAACGTATTCTCCACTGTAAATTAACTAACACAATACCCTCTGCTTAAAATGCTGCTTTACTTTCAACCTGCCTTTCGTTGTCATCTGTCTTCAAAACTAGGGCTAGGTTGTGGGGTGATATGTTAAGATGTGGTCGCTTTTCAAAAGTAGAACTGCACTTAAAATTGACCTTGCGTTCTATTGTTGTTGACGTCGTATTGTTAGAATCTTCAATTTATATGTATTTTATATACCAGACACTAATGAATATTCATACAATTGTGGATGTAAATGGCATCAACTATTAAGGTTTACAGCTACAGTGGAGAATCTGTTATTCTTTCCCGTTTAAACGCAAACGTACGCAAACGCAAAGCACTAAAACGTAGAAAAGAACAACTTTTGGACAATTCTGATAATTTTTGTTTTATCTTGGTGGCAAACAGTTTGGAGCCTGATCAGACGCCGGGTTACCCGGCGTCTGATCTGGCTCCAAACTGTTTGCACTGCAAATAATAGTTTTAGCGTAAACGCGTTTATTGGGAAAGAATAACAGATTCTCCACTGTATGACGTCACGAATGACGTCAGAATAACAGATTCTCCACTGTAAGTTATACAGTGGAGAAGACGACATTCTTTTCAAACCAACTCGTTTACGCTAAAGCGTTTACTTCCATTGCAAACAACTTTGAGTCAGATCAGACGCCGGGTAACCCGGCGTCTGGTCAGGCTCCAAACTGTTTGCCACTCAGATTAAAATAGATGGTCGGAAATTTAAACGGTTGCAATTTTTTACATTTAAGAGCACTGCGTTTGCGTTTCGTTTGCTTTTAAATGGGAAAAATAACGACTTTAAAGTGTCTGAATGAAGTAGCACATTTATATGCATCAATTCAGTTGAGAAGACGTTATTCTGTCCAGTTTAAACGAAATGAACGGCAAATTTGGTAGAGTGTTATATGTGTCTCCGGCTCCACCGCCGTTCCACTGGCCTTCCGGCCTAACTCAGGGGTTCTAATCAGGATCAACACTCCGATCAAGTAAATCAGTTGTTTATTTCAATATGGACTGTAGTCATGATAAAGTCATGATAAATCTGCAAATAATGAACAATAATAAGAATATGGTAATGATACTTCATGCTACTATAAACAAAGTAATTGTACACAGATATATAGTAAACAAACATGTATATTCGGTGTCAGCTAGACAAAATACACCGACTTATTACATTACAAATAATTACTGTTGTACAAAGGTTATCTTATCCTAACTTAAAGGTATGAAAGCTAATAGTATCAAAATTATAAAAATAGTCTTAACAACATAACAACATGTATTTACCTGTATAAATATCCAATTTATTCAGACGTTAACAAATGCCTATATAATGGCTGCCATTTAAATTTACCGGATAAAGATTACCCGTAATCACGTGATATAAAGGTTAGTCAAAATAATGTTAGTGAAAGTTAGTTCCCCTAGACCGAAAGTACATATTTCTAACGACTGACAAGACCAAAACGTAAAAACTAAGAGCTAAATATCTAAATTCTACTGATTATTCTAATGGGGAAATCGAAATAACAAGAAACTAGGTGATGACATACAGTATTTTATTGATTTATTACTAATTTAACACTTCATGGCAAAATCCACCCTACGACATACTCCCCCTGTTTGAAAAATGTCGTCCCCGACATTTAAAATACTAGTAAACAAAGGAACGTAAAGTAGACATAGGATGTTAGGGTCATCAAATAAATGGTGCAACAACCACCATCAGCCGGAATGTAATATCCATGCAATGGAAAATAAATGAAATGAACGAACGAAATGAAAACACATGTACAACAAAAATCAAATAATCAATAACACCACCGTGTTGACACAACATCAAACACAAATTCAAAACCGTTGCATGATCAACTGTAGTCCCAAACATTCAAAGAATATGTCCAACATACCGACAACAGATGCAACTATGGCATAACCATAACAAATGAAATGTGGTGATACAAAAATCACACAAATGATATGCGCTAGCTGAAACTCACACAATTCAGCCAATATTAAGACAATAAAAGCCAAAAATAAATAAAAATTCACTGATCATATATAGTACAGCTGACTGAATATATAAAATTCAACGTCTAGCTGGAATGACGTACTTCTGGCTCTCCGTTAAGTCTTTCTGGTAGTCAACCTTATTGTGTCCAAGTGGAAGAAGAAGGTTTCTGTGTAGCACTCTAGTTGCTCTTGCCTTTGGACAGTCCTTTTTAACCTTATATACCGGTATATCCGGATTTGGTTGAGACACAACGACATAAGGTATACTCTCCCACTTATCCGCAAGTTTATGTTTCCCTCGTAATGATACATTCCTGACGAGGACGAGGTCTCCAACAACTAATTTGCTTGCTTTGGCTCTGGTATCATAACGGGATTTGTTTTCCGACGCTCCCTTTGCTGAAATCGCTTCCGCCTTTCGGTATGCTTGTGATAACCGATCACGCAGCTGCTGGATGTATTCGTGCTTGCTTCGATATCTGTCGTCATTTGCCGAAAGTCCAAGCATCGAGTCTATGGCTAATTTAGGATGTCTACCAAACATGAGATAATATGGTGAGTAGCCAGTAGATTTGTGAATGGTGACATTGTACGCATGAACCATAGGTGCAACATGCGATTTCCAGTCCGCTTTGTTATCTTCCTCCAAGGTCCCTAGCATCTTCAGAAGGGTTGAGTTGAATCTCTCCACTTGTCCATTCCCCATAGGGTGATATGGTGTCGTGTGGCTTTTTGCTATTCCAGCAAGTTGGCAGAGATCTTTAATTAGTTCAGACTCAAAGTTAGGACCTTGGTCAGAGTGGATGCGTGTTGGAAATCCATAGTGGGTTATAAATGATTCAAACAAGACTTTGGCTGTTGTTCTGGCAAGTTGATTTTTGGTTGGAAAGGCTTGGGCGTAGCGCGAAAAATGGTCCGTTACCACCAGGATGTTCTCAAAACCGCCTTTGGAACGCTCTAGACTTAAAAAGTCTATACAAATTATTTCCATAGGCGCTGAAGATTTGATGTTGATGAGTTCTGCTTTTGCCGGTGTTGTTTTCCTTCTGATACACCTTGGGCACATTTTCACTTTCTCCTCAATCCAGGAATCCATCCCTGGCCAGAAAAATCTCTGCTTGAACAATGAAATGGTTCTATCCCTGCCCTGATGTCCTAGATCATCATGAAGGGCTTTGAATATCTCGTCCCGTAAGTCGTACGGTAAAACAAGTTGTAGATATTCTTCATTATTCACGGCTCCATTGTGATAAAGGACTTCGTCCCTCAAACAGAGTTTTTCCCAACTACGGAGGTACTTCAAGACCAGAGGACTTTGTTTCGAAGTTAGTCGAGTGACTTTTGGTCTGGTTCCATTTCTCAAGTGGCCTATCACTTCAGCTGTCACGTTGTCCTTAGATTGTGCTGTTCTCCACTCTCTAGATGTTAAAGCTTCAGACTGAATTATTTCACTGGGAATGTTTTGAGATTCTTCGATGTCTGGTAAAGATCCAGGTGCTGTTGTGCTAAATGCCAAAGGTGCTTGCTCATGCTGAACTGATGCAGCGCAGGTAAGTGCCTGGATAATCGAATTGTCGATTATATTTGTTTTATCAATGTCTTCATTTTCAGGTGTAGTGCAGGTAAGTATATCCCTTTCAGTTTCTAAAGCTTGTGCGTCCGGAAAATTTGTAATGCTGTGCTCCATTTCACTGTTTTGATTGGATGTTTCTATCCGTGATAGTCCGTCAGCATCCGCATTACTAGAGCCACTACGATACTTGATCGTGTAATCGTAACTGCTGAGGGCTGCTAACCAGCGATGACCAGTCGCGTCCAGCTTTGCTGTAGTTTGGACATATGTTAGAGGGTTGTTGTCCGTCCAAACTTCAAATTTACAACCATAGAGGTAGTCGTTGAATTTTTCTGTTACTGCCCATTTGAGAGCAAGGAATTCCAATTTATGGGCTGGATAATTCCTTTCAGCTGGTTTAAGACTCCTGCTCGCGTACGCAACTACTCTGTCATAGCCAGCCTGGCGTTGATACAGTACAGCTCCTAGTCCTAAACCAGATGCATCTGTATGAAGACGAAATGGTAGCTGGTAGTTTGCGTATGCCAGTACTGGGGGATTGACTAATCTCTCGATGACCGTATCAAATGCTTCTTGCTGCTCTTTGTCCCAAATAAACTGTGCCTCTTTCTTAGATGTTTTCTTTTTCTTCTTTGTCGAATGTCCAATAAGAAGATCATTCAGTGGTCTGACAATCTGAGCATACCCTTTTATAAAACGTCGGTAGTACCCAGTGAATCCTAAAAACTTTCTGACGTCCTTGGTGTTCTTTGGTATTGGCCATTTCTTGACAGTTTCTGTTTTTTCAGGGTCGGTTGCAATTCCATTTTCCGAAACAAGGTGTCCTAAATAAATGACTTCCGGTTTGAAAAATTCACATTTGGACGCTTTCAATTTTAAGTTGTGTTCTTCAAGTCTGGTGAAAACTGAGTTAAGGCGTTTAAGATGTTCGTCAAATGTTTCCGAAAAAATGATGATATCGTCCAAATATATGAGACATTCCTGAAGATTCAGGTCTCCCATACAACGTTCCATGAGCCTCTGAAATGTGGCCGGGGCATTGGTTAATCCAAAGGGCATCCGATTTGCCTCATAAAATCCAAGTGGTCCAACAGAAAATGCAGTTTTCTGTTTGTCTTCCTCCTTGACGGAAACTTGCCAATAACCTGATCGTAAGTCGAGTTTTGAAAAGTATTTTGATCCAGAAAGTAAATGAAGTGTGTTTTCGATTCTAGGTATTGAATATGCGTCTTTTATTGTTCTTTGGTTTAATTTCCGGTAATCAATGCAAAATCTGATGGTACCGTCCTTTTTCCGTACAATCACAACATTTGATGAGTATGGGGAACTTGAATTTCGGATTGCACCACAATCTATCATGTCTTTCAAGTGTTCTTTCACTTCATTGAATAGTGCTGGTGGAATATGTCTTGGTGCTTCCTTAAAGGGTTTTTCATCACTGAGATGTATTTCGTGTTCAACAATATCGGCATTGCCTAAATCAGTCAGATCTTTCGAAAATATATGTTGCCATCTCTGAAGAAAATGTTGAACTTCATCTCTTTGATCAGCTGTAAGGTTGTTATCTTCCAAGTCAACTTCAATGGGGCTATTTCTATCATTGGATGTTGCTGACTGTTGTCTCACATCGGCAGAAGTATCAGCTTCTTTATCTTGAAAGGCATCTCTAAGCACTTTCACTTCTCTTAAATCACAAATATTTGCCTTGGCGGGTATTGATATCGGTTTCGCTGATAAGTTAAACAGTCTAACTGGTACTCTTGCCGTATTCCCAGGTTTATCAAGTGTCACAACTCTTGGACAAATGTTTACTCTCGAAGAGCAGTGTTGATCCTCACATGGTTCTGTGACACATGCATCAACGGCGCGAATTTTCCTAACAAAGCCTGTTACAGTTCTTACTTCGTTTGCCTGAAGTTTTATCCTCTGTGTTGTTTTGACAGTTCCAACATTATCCACTAGAGCACTAAAAGCAGTGTTCCATTCAGCTGGTATATCTTGAACTTCGTTTATATTTGCCTCAGTTTTACACATTCTAATGAAATTTGTTCCTATGATAGCAGGTTCAGACCTGTTGCTTTTGCAATCCTCAACTACAAGAATCGGAAGACTGAATGTATTCTTGCTCAATGTTGGTACTTTAACTTCAGCTTCTATATATCCTATATACGGTACTGTCTGTCCATTTGATGCCATGAGTTTCAACTTAAAGTTCGACAATGGTTGTAATTTAGGTCCATTCTTTAAGCTGTTGAAAAATGCTTCTGAAATGGTTGTAACCATTGAACCTGTGTCTATTACTGCTTTTGTGTTAATTCCTTCTACTTCTATTTCTCCAGTATTGTTTCTTCCTATAAGATTTCCAGGTAATTTATTCTTTAGGCATGTCTCTTCACTGTCTCGGGCCTGCCTTTCACCAGAGACAGTTACATGTTTGATTGATGTTTTCCATCTCTTTGGTTATTCTGGTGAAAACCTCTTGGTTGATTGTCTGCTTTGTTACTCTTCCCGTCTCGACTGTTATATCTTCGATAATCTCCTTTGTTTTCTCCTTTGTTTCTCTCATGTGTACTGCTTTCATTACTATCTCCTTTGTTGCGACTAGTATAGTCTGTCTTATCTTGATATCCTTGGTGATTCCCTTGATTTATTCTTGAATCTCCGTTGTCTTTTGTATCATTCTTGTGATAACTCTGTGTCTGTCCAGTACTTTTATCTTCCTGAAACTTTGAACCGTCTTGTTCATTATAGTTTCTCTCCTGGTAATGGTCCCTGTTTCTCCAATTACCTCTCCAATTCCTGTCAAAGTCCCTTCTATTTCCTCTTTCATCAGTATTGTCGTAATCATAGCCATTTCGTCTATCTCTTCTTCCATATCCTCTATTCTCTTGCCATCGGTATCTCGCTCTTCCTCTTTGAAATCTTCCTTGCCATCTGTCAGATCTTTCATATCTGTCTGACTCAAAATCTCCGCTTCCTCTCATATCTGACTGTCTAATGGTATCTTCTAATTGATCCATCCTTTTTAATATCTTGTCCATCTTATGATCATCTTTCCTAGATTCTTTATCTGAGCTATCACTAGTTGTGTTCATTTCTCTCTCTTCTATTCGAACTTCCTTCAGGAGTTCATCAAATGATAAGCATTTGTCGTAAAATGTCCTAGTACTCAGTTTCAATCTTTCATCATATAAGTATTTCCAAAACCTCTTCATTAACATCTGTTCTCTCTGCTCTCTGTTAATCTGTCCTTTCTTTTCTGCTTTCAACAATATCTTTTCTAAGCGAACTCCCCATTCTGCAACATTCTCATTTTTCATTTGCTTTGCTTTATAAAAGTCAGCTAAATGAGATTCTCCAGATCTCCTATCGCCATAAATTGTTTCCAGTTTGTCAAGAATTTCTTTAGTCGTTGCCTTTGGGTCTATTGTCGGCAGAACATTTCTAACCCTTTTGCTGGCTTTGCTTAAGGAGTTTCGCACTGCATGTAAAAGTAAATCATGCTGGTAGAGGTCAGAATCAATCAATACTTCAATGTCCATTTTCCACGCTTCAAAATTGTCTTCTGATAGATGCGGCAAATTTGGTATCTTAAAAATATGGTCATCTGTCTTGTGTTTTTTCTCTCTAGACATATGTTGATTTGGGTGTAATACCTTTTGCTGTTCTGGACGTGATATTTCATCAGAGTCACTATCTGTACTGAGTGCATTGATTGTGTCTTCATGCTTTTTTAGCTGTGTTACCATTCTATACTGTTCCTTTTTCAAACGTTCAAGCACTATCTGTTTCTCTATCCTTCGTCTGTTTACCTCATGTCGAATTTGATCTTCTCTCTCCTTCTTCTGATTCACTTTCAATCTCATTTCTTGTAATACTGTCTTTTCTTTTAACTTTAATTTTTCAATGTCATCTCTAATTCTATCTATCTCATCATCTGTCTCGTATCCTGAATGTTCATATTTATCTATCGTAATCCATGCTTTATCTTCTTCACCTTCACTGTCCTCACTCTTAATGTCTTCTTGTGGGTCATAGTACCGACCCATATCTCCACCTGGTGACCATGGTTTAGTCAAATGTTTCAACTCCTTCTCTATTGAAGAATTTCCTCTTTTCAAATATCCAAGAGCTGCCTCACTCTGCCTCCTAAGTTCAGTCTCTTGTTGTTCTACTCCTGTTCTCGTGTCCTTAAAAACTTCGTCATCTTCCGTTTCAATAAAACTCATTTCTTCCCGAAATGTTCTATCCATTTTCTCTTTCAACATTGACTCTTCTTCCTTGTGTCGTCTGTCTATCTCCTCATATCTCTTCTTCTCCTCTTCATATTTCTTCTTCTCCCATAATAGTTTCTCCTCCTCTTTTTTTCTTCTCTCCAATGCATCAATTTTCATCTTCTCTTCTTCGTATATCCGTCTCCTTTCTTTTTCAATCTTTATTGTTTCCTCTTCATACAATCTTTCCAAATCACATTTTCTCTTTTCTTCCTCTTCTTTTCTTCTTTCTATCTCTTCTGCTTTCCTCTTTTTGTCGACGAATTTCTGTCTATCTAACTCGTGTTGTCTCTTCATTTCTTGTCTTTCTCGTCTAATTCTGGATAACTCCTCTCTATAATCATCCATGCTTCTTGTATCGATCCGTGTTTTATCCTCCTCAATTTGTCTCGAAAGTCTGTCTCTTTCCATTTCCATTTCCTCCTTCTTTCTTTCTCTCTCGAGTCTCCTTAACTCTCTGTCTGATAATAAGTTGGCCATGATGATATCAAAATCACTGACACCAACTATATGTGGTTTTCATTTAAGATAAGATAAATGTATGTTAACACTTGCTAAATCACTGCTTTGTGATTCCTTTATAAAGCAAACGCAAGTTGAAAACTCATTTCAACAAACCACAGAACAAAGCTTAAATTTATCACAACTCCATTCGCCAAACCACAAACAAAGAGAACCAAACACACAGCAACACGTATCTTACAAACTTATGAATAAACACCTTGCGAACCAACCACAAGAATAAACACCTTGCGAGAAGAAAACAAGATCGGCAAAAAAAAAAAATCGGCAAAAAAAAAATCGAGTGCCTGGCAGGGTTCGAACTCGCAACCTCCGGGGTATAAGTTCGACGCGCTACCGACTGAGCTACGGTGACAGTATACACGAGCGATGCGCACGGGTTTAGTCTAGCACTACACTACAGTACTACCATGTTACTACGTATAAGCTATCGATAAACCGTAAAGTCTAAGTCGCTTATCTATACCTGTATACCGACACTAGTAACTACCTAATTTATTGCTCAGGATCCACACACTAATACCTACTAAGTAATACTCGTCTCTGCTGGTAGCTATAAACACAGGGCGTTAAATATGTATTTAATACCAAACTACCTTTATTAGGTTAATGGATCAGGGTAAGATCTGTTAGTATAACATCATAAAGTGATCAGGGTAGAGTCAGTTAGTGATTGTAATTACAGGGTCTAAACTGAAAGAAAACAGAAAAAAATTTGCAGCCTAAAAAAAAACAAGTACAACAACAAAAAAAGATTTTGTCCCTGACAAGAATTGAACTGGGGATGCCTGCGTGAAAAGCCTACGTACGTACCACTGGGCTACCGTGACCAATACAAAAGCATAGGTGCGATAATCCAGGTATACAATAAGACACGCTGACAGCGGTCGAATAGGAGGGTTATACAGGTCAATTATCCAGATTCAACAAGCAAAATTTACTAAGTCCGCACAATTATGACAAAAATACAAAATATTTCATAAAAATACAGATATTACACAATCAAAATATGCAATACAAGATAGAAAAAAAAATTACATACATACAAAAAAAACGATGACAGCTTTCTGACAACAGATTCCTCTGTTCCCGGAAAGATGGCAATATACAAACAAACAGGCCTGTGCTCACACCAAAATACAATCAAAATAAACCCTAAAAAGGTCTACATTCAAGAATATCCACTCACCTCAATATATAATCCAAATATCACAAAACTTATCCTTATCACTATATAAACACACACTAAATCACACACACACTGACACACAAGACTGTGTAAACACACGTATCACTGTCACTAAATGGCCAAAGTTCCAATTCCTTTCTGCTCACAGTTTATATCCAGATCACACGCGAAGTCAACGGTAAATCCTCGTGCAAAAAAAAAAAAAGAAGGCCTAATCCCGGGTTCCACGACTATCTCCACTAGCTAGTATATCCACCGTAAAGCATAAACTGTCCGGATCCGTCAAATAATAATCACTGTAAACACACACAGTAATATCAGCGCTAAGCATCAATAATCACAAATGTCCATACTGTTCAGATCCAAATCAATGTTGGGCGCCATTTTGGTAGAGTGTTATATGTGTCTCCGGCTCCACCGCCGTTCCACTGGCCTTCCGGCCTAACTCAGGGGTTCTAATCAGGATCAACACTCCGATCAAGTAAATCAGTTGTTTATTTCAATATGGACTGTAGTCATGATAAAGTCATGATAAATCTGCAAATAATGAACAATAATAAGAATATGGTAATGATACTTCATGCTACTATAAACAAAGTAATTGTACACAGATATATAGTAAACAAACATGTATATTCGGTGTCAGCTAGACAAAATACACCGACTTATTACATTACAAATAATTACTGTTGTACAAAGGTTATCTTATCCTAACTTAAAGGTATGAAAGCTAATAGTATCAAAATTATAAAAATAGTCTTAACAACATAACAACATGTATTTACCTGTATAAATATCCAATTTATTCAGACGTTAACAAATGCCTATATAATGGCTGCCATTTAAATTTACCGGATAAAGATTACCCGTAATCACGTGATATAAAGGTTAGTCAAAATAATGTTAGTGAAAGTTAGTTCCCCTAGACCGAAAGTACATATTTCTAACGACTGACAAGACCAAAACGTAAAAACTAAGAGCTAAATATCTAAATTCTACTGATTATTCTAATGGGGAAATCGAAATAACAAGAAACTAGGTGATGACATACAGTATTTTATTGATTTATTACTAATTTAACACTTCATGGCAAAATCCACCCTACGACACAAACACATTACAATAATATTGAAACAATGACAGCTTGTTGACAATTTTGAAAATTTGTTTAAATCTGAGTTGCAAACAGTTGGGAGCCTGATCAGACGCCGAAATACCTGGCGTCTGATCTGGCTCCAAATTGTCTTAATGTTAGTAATTGTTTTCGCCTAAATGTTTAGTATGTAATACTGCAGATATTGAAGATGAGTATTATTTCGTTCTACATGTAATTTGTTCCAAATATGATGAAATTAGAAAAAAGTACATTAAAAACTATTACTACATGTGTACGTACGTCCAAGTATGTTAAAATTTGTAGAATTATTACAAACCAGCAATAACCTATTACTGTCATCTTCCGTAATACTTTGATAAATATTGTACAATATACCATATAATACAGAATTGTGTATGTTTCTTATAAAACACGTCATTGTAATTTGCTTTATAATGTTTTTCATATGTATATATGGAGGTCCACTGTACAAGTTGTGAATAAAATTTCTGTTCTGTTCTGTTCTGTTCTGTTCTACCTAAATGCCTTAGGAAAATAATAACGTCCTCTCAAAAAATTTCAATAATACATCTTATCCTTCCTGGACTTTTTGAGGCTGTTTTTACAATATATTCCAAACTTACAAAGAGAGCAGTGTTACGACCCGTTTTGTAGTAACGTTGCAAATTGTAATAATTACTACAAAGTGCGTTACTAAACTTTGCGTTAATACCTCACAACCCGTTTTGTAGTAACGTTGCATATTGTAGTAATTACTACAAAGTGAATTGAACGTGATTTTTCAAAGTGTAGTAAAAGTTCTATAAATCATGTCATAGATGTCCAATTCAAACGAAATTTGGAGTAAATTTTCACATTGACACTATACGAGTATACAAAAAATATGACACCGATAGATGGCCTGTTTGAGAAATTATCTCTAAAATGATTTATAAAGGATTTGCGACCCGTTTTGTAGTAAAGTTGCAAACTGTAGTAAAACAGTACAAAGTGGTTTGACAGTGATATTTCAAAGTGTAGTAAAGTTCTATAAATCATGTTATATATGATAACGATAGACGGCCTGTATAGTAAGAGAACTTATCTCAAATATGATTTATTAAGGACATTGCCACCCGTTTTGTAGTAAAATGCTACACAATGGATTGACAGTGATATTTCAAAGTGTAGTGAAGTTCTATAAATCAGGTCATAGATGTCCGATTGCAACAAAATTTGGAGTAAACCTTAACATTGATACTATGCGAATATACAAGAAATATGCTAACGATCAATGGCACCTGTGAGGCGATTTTTCATATACAGTGGAGAATGTGTTATTCTTTCCCAATAAACGCGTTTACGCTAAAACTATTATATCCAGTGCAAACAGTTTGGAGCCGCCAGATCAGACGCCGGGTAACCCGGCGTCTGATCAGGCTCCAAACTGTTAGCCACCATGATAAACATGAAATATCAGAATAGTCCAAAAGTTGTGCTTTTCTACGTTTTAGTGCTTTGCGTTTGCGTACGTTTGCGTTTAAACGGGAAAGAATAACAGATTCTCCACTGTAATAACATATAAGGGACATTGTAACCCGTTTTGTAGTAAAATTGTAAATGTAGTAGAATACTACAAAGTGGGTTGACAGCAGGCATGGGGTAATGCAAAAATGTAATCGTAATGCACTGTAATGCATTACTTTTTCCAATGTAATTGAATGTAATGTGTAATGCAGGGATTTTAGCATTACATGTAATTGTAATTTAATGCATTACAGTGCACAAATAGCAAGTAATTATAAGCATTACATTGCATTACATGGCATTACTTTTAATAAAGATGTCAGGCAACACAGTAAGGGTTTATGTAAAGGTGTACTCCTCATTTTGTTGCAATCGGACATCTATGACCTGATTTATAGAACTTTACTACACTTTGAAATATCACTGTCAACCCAGTGTGTAGCATTTTACTACAAAACGGGCCGCACTGTCTTTAATAAATCATATTTGAGATAAGTTCTCTGACAGGCCGTCTATCGTTATCATCTTTCTTGTACACTCGCATAGCGTCGATATGAAGGTTAACTCCAAATTTCGTTGCAATTAGATATCTATGACATGATTCATAGAACTACAATATGCAACGTTACTACAGTGGAGAATCTGTTATTCTTTCCCAATAAACGCGTTTACGCTGCAAACAGTTTGGAGCCAGATCAGACGCCGGGTAACCCGGCGTCTGATCAGGCTCCAAACCGTTTGCCACCAAGATAAACAAGAATTATCAGAATTGTCCAAAAGTTGTTCTTTTCTACGTTTTAGTGCTTTGCGTTTGCGTACGTTTGCGTTTAAACGGGAAAGAATAACAGATTCTCCACTGTACTACACGGGTTGTGAGGTTTCAACGCAAAATGTAGTAACGCACTTTGTAGTAATTACTACAATTTGCAACGTTACTACAAAAAGGGTCGTAACAGAGCAGACCTTGATCAGAAGACTCCATTAGGAATTATCTAATCTGGATCTTTAATGTTTGTAAAATTCGTTCAATTGGGTTATTTCAAAGTCATTGCATGCTAGATCACGTCTCATTTTATTTTGACAGCTATGTTACAGTTTTTATAAATCTCTTGTTTTGTAGAAATTCAATCCGAGAGGTAACCCGTTTAGGACCATATAAAGCCCCACATTTGTTTACCCTTTCATGATTCAAACTGGTTACCGAAACTATCAACAGTATTTGAAATAAATAACCTCCAACAGCGTGCGAATAGGTACTTCCATTGAAGTTTAATTGTCGGGTATTGTACTCAGCCATCAAGCTAGTATTGTAGTGTTGTCTGCAAATTGCAAATGCAAACATTCAAATTTATTATATTTCAATGCCTTTAATTTCCTTGTCTGTTTACTATTCTGAGTTAAACATTTTGCATATAAAATGAATTTAAAAGAGAGAGACCGCAATTCCTGTTTACAACTCATTTAAAACTTGAAGAAGCCAGACGAAGCTCGGTTTTAAATTACATAAAGCTGTTGTATGACCTTTTAATTTAACACATTCAATTCTAGCGACGAATATATTCGTCATATACAGAAACGTACATCTTAATACACTTGTCGACCTTGTCGATCAGAGGTCTCCTAAATGATCAGGGGCCCGTTTCATAAAACTTCCTACGACAAATGTTGTCGAAAGTCAGATTAGCAAAGTCTCAATTATTATCTATTTCTCCATATAATCCTGTCTTATGACATCTCTTTTGGAATCGTCTTGAAAAGACGATTCAAACGAGATGTCACAAAACAGGATTAGCTAGAAAAATCAGAAATTAAATGACTTTGTATTATAAAGTTTTGACATACGGCCGTTTTTGTCGTTCGAAGTTTTATGAAACGGGCACAGGGTCTGCACTGTTTGCGATATTGAAATATTGCAATGCATTGATAAAGAAAGGTTTTATAAAATAGGCGACTACAATACAATATAACTAGACAGATGTCGTGACAAAGAAGCTGTAAATTAGAATACAAATTGTTCGACGACGGACAAAACTATATAACAAAATACAATGTAGTCACTTTCTTGTGTTTCGTACCTTATACAGTGCTCCCTCCCTACAACTGCCCTCCCAACAACTGTTCCCTCCTTACAATAAAGTTATGATTAATTTATAATTAATTATTGATTGCTACTGACCGTACCAAGGCGGACTCCTATGTTCACTTTGCTTTGTGTTTGTCTTGCGTGTTGTTTTCTATTTAGTGTGTAGATGAAGGAATGGGAGTGTGCGTGTGTGTGTGTGTGTGTGCGTGTGTGTGTGTTTGTTATGGTATGACTGTGTGTGTGTTTTGCTTGAGAGGTGGGTGTATTGTTTGTGTTGCGTTTCCTGCTTGAGTCTTTCGTATTTATTTGCAGCAGTTTCCCAAAGAAGAAACTCATATCTTACACTTTCACTGTTGCAATATCGCCTGCTTAAAATTGTTGTCTGCTGTTTTTTCTCAAAGTTACATTTTAGTGAACATTTTGACAGACGATATATAAATCAAGTGACAAACAGATTGAATAAAGATTAGACGCGGTGTAACTTTCTTGTTTGGGGATCAGCGATAAGCATCGATATAAGGAGGGAATCTTTGTTCGGAGGGCCGTTGTATGGAGGGAACACTGTATCGTGTTTGCTTTTAATTTCTTTCTCCAATGATAATGGGAAGAAACAAAACAATTCTGATGAGAATTACTTGTGAGAACGCACGCAAACTATGGATAGTAATTTTCGAAAACATCACACCCAAGTAGATTTAACCCATTCCCCTACAAATAAGCCTTATTGCGCATTTAAAGTTTTCATCTACTAAATGAAAAAGCTCATTTTTATACAGTTTATAAATATGTAACATAAGAAATAAGTTCAATATCCTATTAGATAATAACTTTAAGCAGGCTGAAAGTAAAGCAGAGTGCGCCTTTAGGCGCATTCTACTTTACTTTCAAACTGCTTTAACCCTTTCACTCTTAAGAGCGCGTTTGCAGACAGTTTAGGTCCAGATCAGAAGCCACGTTACGCGGCGTCTGATCAAGACCCCTAACTGTTTGGCACTCTTATCGATAATTATTAAGTCATACAACCTTAAATCTAACTTTGAAACTTGTCTTGCAGAAAAGAATACTGAAGCAGACGACAATAAAGCGATAAATGGTTAAAATATCCCGAGTAATTTGATCATGAAAGGGTTAAGTGGTCACCTATCTCAATACATGAAACAGACTATTGGGTATAGGGTTAAAAAGGATGCATCATAAGATCGATTTTCTAGCCATGCAAATAGCATACAAGGCAGACACATTAATATTAGAACAGTGTCTGGTGCAAAAAAGACACGCGTCAAGTTACAAACTGCACTTTCCAATACAATATTAAACATCTTAACGAGTTTTATACATATCAAGTGCCGTCTGAACAATGTGTGTCGTTTGAATTTGTAGCAATAAAAGTTCAGTACAGTCAAAACCCCTTCACCGCTTTATTGTCGCCTGCTTCAGTAGTGTTGTCTGCAAGACACGTTTCAAAGTAAGATTTAAGTTCACTCATCGGACTTCCAAGACAGCGATATATAAGTGCCGATAATACACGGTATCAACTTCTTGAAGGTTTTTTTTTATAATAACAGTCATTCGTGTTCAGAATTAATTGAATTGATCAAACTCGTAGCTTTAGAAAACGATAAAAAGCCTCATTTTTATCGTTTTCCAAAAAACACGTTTTACTAAACCAATAACTTATAAACATTCGAGTAAAACCTACATTCAAAGGACACCTTAACTCGCTATTAGAGGTCAATGTGTTTAACAGGTTCATTGTTATTCATAGTATGCTCAATTCACTGCTGGAAACGCAGAAAATTAAACACCTCTAACAGTGATTTCCTATCAATTTCACACAAAACTCAGCCTAATAACACCACATTATAATGTGCTCAAGCAATTGAATAGCCTAATTTGCATTGGAAGATTTAACCCTCTAAACAGTACCAGGCTCGACAAAATTAAATTTTATGAACAGATTTGACAGAAATCGCACACGCAATTTAAAACAATGTTTAAGAAATGAACTGATTTTTTTCGGCGTTCAAGGGAAATGAACGACAGAAAATTATCGGCATATACCATGAATCGCGCTAGAGATTCATGGTAAATTTGCCGATAATTTTCTGTCGTTCATTTCGCTTGAACGCCGAAAAAAATCAGTTCATTTCTTATATTTATAATATATTTGCTGTAATTTCTAACATTAAATAAACATTTCGTCAGTACGCATGTATGTTTAATCCATATTAGAGGTCGATAACACGAATAATGTGTACCCTATAAGGAACAGCCATGACCGATTTACTGAATCTGTGTACATTCGAAAGCAGAAAAAATAAGTTCCATTGTCAACAACTTGACAGTTTGGCGCGAAAAATGCTGATTTATGACGTCATTAGAAGTGGCGTAATTTTAAAGTAGGATAAATATATCTGGGTTTTATTGTCATAAAGAAACGCAGATATAGAACGCTGTTCATATGGTAGATTCTTATGTCAGTTTTCTTGCAATTTATCTCATTTATAAAGAAGAATATTAGTCGGGAATCATGGTTTCCACTAGTAGGAAGGCATAGATCGGTTAAGAACAAATTTTGAAAAATTCCAAAGATTAATTCCCGAATGAAAACTGCATATGCCCCGTCTCCCATTCGAAATTTTTCCACAAGTCCCGCCCTCTCGAAAATTGGTGTTTATTTGAAATGAACACACTTTTTGTCAATGGAATTGAATGGGGTGATTGTAAATATAAAACAATTAAAGGTATTCAACAGCGTCGACGATTTATTTGAATCTGAGTGGCAAACATTTCGGACACTGAGAAGACGTTATTATGTCTCAATAAACGCCTGCCGCAGTGTACTGGCATCCCATAAAGTCTTATTTAAAACAGCGAAGAAGACGTTATTCTTTTCTATTAAACGCGTTCATACTCAATCGATGATATCCAAGTCAAGTAATTGGAACAAGATAAGACGCCGGGTAACAAGACGTACTATCAGGTTCCAAATCGTTGGCCCTCTGGTTCAATTAAACCATTAAACATTCAAACCATCGTAGTTTTGTTCATTTTAATGTATTGTGTTTAAACGGGAAAGAATAACGTATTTACCATTGCATCTGCTGCAAACTGACATTTGCCTGTTGTCTTCAATGTTGGCTGAAAATAATTCTCGATACGAGCGCAAATATATTCTAAGGGTCTCATCGGGTCCCGATCTGTTTTTCAACATTTATGTCAAAATTGCCCAGAGAGCATTGACGGTTAATAAACCAAAAGTAGATTCGTGTCCAAATAGCTTCATTAAGAAACCGCCTGTACCTTAATGATGAGATAGAATTCGGTAAATGTACCATAGTTATTAAAATAACTGCAAATCTAGACAAATGATCACGTTTCTGGGTATAATATTCACAGCTATCCGCGTGATATCACAAAATAGGTCGTGCATATGCGTTCTCCAAATAGGAACCTTTGTCGTACAACATAATCGTCTTTTTCAAAAATGTCGTTTTCGAAATACCTTAAAATAATTATGTGTCTTGTTTGAATGAAACATAAAACTATCACGGCTGTCAAACAGTTTGGAGTCTGATCAGAATCCAAACTGTTTGCAAATTATACTTTAAGTCGCGCGGAGCATATTAATGGTAAGGCCGTGCAGGCGCACTCAAAGAAGAAGTGTGCTCTGGTTTAGTTTATGTACAACCGACAGAGACTAAAGAACCATTTAATATCACGTCAGATAATACTTCAATTGCAAAAGACAATACCATAAATAGTATACAGCGCTCTCTCTCTACAACGACACCCATTGAGAGACAGCAATTATGTGCGTTGTTCGGAGGGAGTCGTTACAGGGAGGGAAATTAGCTTAATTTTGCAAACTGCTTGAATCCATATCAGACGCCGCGTCATGCGGCGTCTGATCTGGATTCAAGCTGTTTGTCACTCTGCATTAAGGTTGTTATGTCAAAATGTCCTTTATGTAACTTTGAGAAAAAAAGAAGACAACAATTTCAAGCAAATGATATTGCAGCAGTAAAAGCGTAAGACATTACTTCCCTGTTTAGGGAACTGCGGCAAGGGTCGTTGTAAGGAGGGAGTCGTTGTAGGTGTACAGTGGAGAATCTGTTATTCTTTCCCAATAAACGCGTTTACGCTAAAACTATTATTTGCAGTGCAAACAGTTTGGAGCCAGATCAGACGTCGGGTAACCCGGCGTCTGATCAGGCTCCAAACTGTTTGCCACCAAGATAAACAAGAAGTATCAGCATTGTCCAAAAGTTGTTCTTTTCTCCATATTAGTGTTTTGCGTTTGCTTACGTTTGCGTTTAAACGGGAAAGAATAACAGATTCTCCACTTTTAAGAGGGATCACTGTAGTGAATAGTTTTACAGGTATTGTACACCGGGTTACAGATCCTTTATTTTGTAAAGAAATTCGACATAACATTACAATAACTACAGTTTTAATGAAACTACATTAGATGAAAACAAAGAATGGTACGACATATGGGTGTATACGGATGTAAATATATCAAGAGACGCAAAGGTAATTATATAGTTGTAAATCCGATTATAATAGATCACCTGATTAAGTAAAAAGGCTTAATAATATGAAGATCTAATTTCGTCAGAAAATGTAACATTAAGTATAGCTAGATGGAACAATGTTAGATAAAGTTCATGAATGTTACTACTCGTTGAAACAATTTTAGATATAGTTAATGATCTCAACTACTTACACTTGGGGCCAAAAATGTTTTACTAAAAAAAATGTTTTACTACGACAACTTATATTGGTATTACATGTATAACAAATTTGTATTGCTACGAAGGCAACTTTGTTTTCGTAGACAAACATTTCTCACTGTATACACTAACTTCGTAGGAATACAAATCTGTTATAATATCTATATAGGTTGTCGTAGCAATACAGTTTAATGATAATACGTAGTTATGACTTGGCTTACATTTACATTTGCAAACAGTTTGAACCTAGATCAGACGCCGCGTTACGCGGCGTCTGATCTAGGTTCAAACTGTTTGTCACTCGTCTTTAATTTTCTTCTGTCAAAATGTCCAATATGTAACTTAGAGAATAAAAACCTTGCAAAGGACAGTTGTAAGCGGGCGAAATTGCAGCAGTGAAATCGTTAGGCATGAATGTCTTGTTAACCCTTTACCCCGTAGCCTGTTTCTAGTTTTGAAGATAGATGGTTACTTAAAGCAGGTTGAAAGTAAAGCAGAATGTGCCTTAAGGCACATTCTGCTTTGCTTTCAGCCTGCTTTAGGCTATAATCTGCAAGGAAACGGAAAATAATTCTTATGAATTATATTCATGACTGTAATAATTGGAACTATTTTCTTCAGCGGAGGAACACATTAAATGCGCTAAAAGTCGCTTCTATTGGGGAAAGGGTTAAGGGAAAAGCGGCAAGTATTGTTTTCAGGTAAGGGGGAAATCGTTGTTCAGAGGATCGTTGTAGAAAGAAGCACTGGAAACGGGAACTTTATCACGTACAGTGGAGAATCTGTTATTCTGACGTCATTGGTGACGTCATACAGTGGAGAATCTGTTATTCTTTCACGTTTAAACGCAAACGCAAAACACTAAAACGTAGAAAAGAACAACTTTTGGACAATTCTGATAATTCTTGTTTATCTTGGTGGCAAACAGTTTGGAGCCTGATCAGACGCCGGGTTACCCGGCGTCTGATCTGGCTCCAAACTGTTTGCACTGCAAATAATAGTTTTAGCGTAAACGCGTTTATTGGGTAAGAATAACAGATTCTCCACTGTAATCAGGAGAACCTAATTAGAAAGGCTATGAAAGCTTCACATGTGTTGCTGATTAAATGTAAAGAGCTTAATTTGAAAACCAAAATTACTTTGTCAACTATACTTAATTCTTTGTTGGGTCTATCCTAGGTAACGCGTCAGAAATGTGGGGTTAACAGCAGATGTTAAGTGCTTGTGTGGCGGCTGTAAAAAGTCGCCCCGTACTTCATTCTCAATTAAACCGGGTCTGCAATTTTCAGTATTTGCTTTGTTTTCTGTGCTTTCAAAGGATCTCCCCTTATTCAGAACTTACATTAAATTGAAGAAACAAAATGGAAATAATACATCTGAATTTTCGCAAAGCAATTACATGTTTCAATGTTAAAACTAGTCCTTCCAATGAAACTGGGCAGTACGGAGGCAAAATAGTGCCACTTTAAGAAAAATTGTTTATGTAACTTGAAGATTCAAGTTATTATCTTGAAAATTCAAGATAGAAGTTTCAAGTGATTATCTTGAATTTTCAAGATATTATTTTGAATTTTCAAGATACAATCTTTATTTTCAAGATAATAGCTTGAATTTTAAATACAATTTTGTTTTCAATTGGCATTCTCCGGCTTCCGTACATCCATTGTAAAGCTCGTTAAAGACTTTTCCTCAGTCCATTGAGGGACCACCAGCATATTGTTCTGGAGGTGTCAATGTAACTGCAAATCACGTGCATCACAATCTCAGTTTACCTGCTGAGGCAGGGCTGCCATTTCTCCGGATTTTTCCTAAATCTCCGGATTGTTTTAGTATATTGAAGCTTAAAGCAGACTGAACGTAAAGCAGAATGCGCCTTAAGGCGCATTCTGCTTTACTTCCAGCCTGCTTTAAGCAGCCACGTGTCAACAAAACTAGAAACAGGCGACGGGGTAAAGGGATGATTCGTAAAATCGCACTTGAAAAATGCAAATTTGGAAATCTTCGGATTGTTCATGTCAACTTATGGCAGCCCTGCTTAGGTCCAGATTATACTCATGCTCTAGTGATTTTCAATGTTTGTTTCTAACCAAACTATCAAATATAAAGGTAGAGTCTCACATAAGACGATTCAATGGTTCAATATGCACAAGACCCAGCCTTTTTGCAAGGAAATTGACAGTAAATAATCTGGCAAGGCGTTATGACCAAAAGGTCGTCAGGAGATGTCTTTAAGGTGGTTCGACAGCGGGCGGCCCGCATCTCGAGTTCCGGAAATGCTGATGACTTCCACCTGATCTTTGCGGCACGTGCTTATAGTAGTAAATTTAGATAAAGAAAAGTTTGATCTGCTTCAGTGTCTTATCTGTTAGCGCAGTTGGTACGGTGATTGACTTGCAATCCAAAGGTTCTAGGTTCGATTCCCACTCGCTTCAAAACTTTTTTTTTAACAAATTGTCCGATTTTATTGACTAGTCAATTCATAACGCAGTGATCAAAGGACAGGCTATGTTTAGTCTAGTAATAATGAATAATATCAGATGCAAGTATAGTCAGGTGACAGCTCAATTTGTGAGGATTTATAGCCTATATAACAGATGGCAGCTTAACAGAGGACAAAAGTAATGCTAAAAGATAGATCCTAAAGGAGCTTTTATGCATTACTTTTGTTATGCATTTAGCAGTCACTTGCCTTTAAAGATCTACAGGCTACTGTATTCAATGGTCCCTTATTACAGGTTTGACTTATGGTATTATTTAGAGCTGACGGCATTTTAAAGTTGAACTAAAGGGAGGTTACTCGTTTTGTGTTAACATTCTGTCAGAATTTCAGGAAATCATGTATAAAATGTAAATTCTTCTGTAGATTTTCATTAATTTTTTGTGACTAGTAGAATTAAGTTATATCTATCTAATAAGAGTAAAATTAGTGTATGTTAAACAGCTAGATTTTTGATAATTTGAGATTTTCAGAATTTGACTTTTTTAAAATATTGATATTTCCAGAAAATATGTCATGAAATACTTTTGTTTGCCCAATATCTTATAGTCTATGTACAGTTTACTTGAATGTACAGAAATTATTGAGTTATATCATTCTATAAAGAAAATATTCCTGTTTATTAAAAAAGGAGCTTTTCTCGACAAAAGGTCCTGTCAGAAAAAAACGGCACTGTAATTTGTTTTTATTTTAACGATTTTTCACTCTCCATATGGTATATTTCAATTTAATCAAGGTTTCAAAGAATTCTGACACAGAATAAGCTGACCCGCGAACCACCTTAAGTGAGAATATTGAAATACTGGTTTAAATTTCTAAATACAGATAATATTGTTATAAAAACAATGTATACTTTTTCTTTTGTTGAATGTTTATCTGGGCGAAAAGGTGTTTGTCTTGTTTGAAGGAAGTACCGGGTATTGTGTTTAAAAGATTCATATATGCTTGGGATCAACAATATAATATTGAAACCACCGACCTGCTTTCCTTTTAGTTCATGGCAGAGGGGGTAATATCTCTGTAATAAACAGAAACCTTCCCTATGATACTCTAACTCCAGAACCACGATACGATAGGAAGGTCTCTGGGGAAGAAAAAAGAGACATGTTACAATTATATAGTATTATTAAATATTTGTTTGTTTATGATGCATGCATGTACTTACACTTATTACCATTTTATTTGAAAAATTATATTTGTAAATTCATACTGTCTGAATATTCTCTCTGTATGCAAATAGGTCGTACAGTGGAGAAAACGTTATTCTTTCCAGTTTAAACGCAAACGTACGCAAACGCAAAATACTAAAAACGTAAAAAAGAACAACTTTTGGACAATGCTGATATTTCATGTTTATCTTGGTGGCAAACAGTTTGGAGCCTGATCAGACGCCGGGTTATCCGGCGTCTGATCTGGCTCCAAACTGTTTGCACTGCAAATAATAGTTTTAGCGTAAACGCGTTTATTTGGAAAGAATAACAGATTCTCCACTGTAATAGGAGTAATTGAATTCCAAGAGCGGAAAGATAATGTGTAAAGTACAAATGTACTAATATAGAAGACGAATACCATTTTTATGATTAAATGTTCCTGTTTTTAGACTTCAGTAAGAAGTACATTTAGAAATAATACCATGGTAAATCCAGTCGGAAATTGCACTAAGTGATCGTAAAGATTAAACTTATAAAACGATTACAGTACTGAATCATATTAAATTAACAATTTTTGCGATTCGCTTGCGATTCGATGGCAATTCGCTTGCGATTCAAAGTACTAACTTTACCCTCGGGTAAGTTTTCTTGAATGGTGTATCTCACAAATATTCTCAAATATGCCTTCGTTATTTTTTTTCGATTCCATTTTTGTCACAACCGCTTCGGAAAATTCACGTAAAAATATTCAAACGTAGGATTTGTTTTTTGAAGCGCGCGATTCGATGGCAATTCGATGGCAATTCGCTTGCAATTATCAATTTAATTTAATAAGGTTCAGTACTGTACATATTTTCTGATAACATGACAGTGAAACCTAAACATTACTATATGACTGAAAACTATTTATATTGTATAATGTATTGTATAAAATATTGCTGGTAAAATTGACATACATGTACTGAGTTTCTTTGTTACATATGGTAACATAATTATTGTAGCGTGACTGTGAACATTTGTATATCATGTTTTGTGTGACGATGTACTATGTACAAGTCAGAAAAAAATTTTGTTCTGTTCTATATTACTCTGCAACCGACATGAAAATCAAAGACATAGGGCTCCATATAATGGTCGATATAAGGGGGGAGGGGTACCTGAATAAATCCAATAGTTTATGACTAACTCCAACACCAAAAACTGACGATTCTAACGAGAAGTGAAACCATAGGGTTTAAAGGAAAAATAAAGAGTTTAGTTCTTGAATTACCTCCCTTACCGGTACAGTGGAGAATCTGTTATTCTTTCCCGTTTAAACGCAAACGTACGCAAACGCAAAACACTAAAACGCAGAAAAGTACAACTTTTTGACAATTCTGATAATTCATCTTTATCTTGGTGGCAAACAGTTTGGAGCCTGATCAGACGCCGGGTTACCCGGCGTCTGATCTGGCTCCAAACTGTTTGCACTGGAAATAATAGTTTTAGCGTAAACGCGTTTATTGGGAAAGAATAACACATTCTCCACTGTATCTGGAGCCCTATACGACTTAAGAAATGTTACAAAAATTGTTACAGTGGAACTTGTGTTATTTTCCCTATTAAACGCAATCGGAGCGCAAACTCAATTCAGTAAATTGTAGACCGTTACAACTATTTCAAATGTTTAAACTGTGTTTTTTTGTGGCAAACAAATTGTTTCGGATTAAACGGCGTCTGATCAGGCTATAAACTGTTTTCAATGGACATGAGTATTTTAAACATAAACGTGCTTATTTGGAAAGAATAACGTCTTATCTACTGTAGCAAGGCCAGTGTAGACACATTGTGCAGTGCTCAAAAGTGCTCAGTAGGCGAAACTATCGGTTTGATGGTTTACAATGTGTTATGTTGATACAGTACAAAGTAATTTATAATATTAAAGATGCGCTACAAACTACGGTATCATCTATGCATAAAAAATATTGTGTTAAGCAGCCGTGTTTTGAAGTAGCAGGTAGGTATCTGCAAACCCATCTTAAACCCTTTCACGGTCTTTAATTAAATGATTACGACCTGTTCACTCATTAATCCTACGGGCCTGGGCCCGTTTCATAAAACTTCGTACTACAAAAACGATCGTAAGTCAGATTATAAAAGTCTCAATTATTATTCATTTCTCCATCTAATCCTGTCTCGTGACATTTCTTTGGAATCGTCTTTTCAAGACGATTCCAAAAAGATGTCACAAGACAGGATTAGATAGAGAAATCAGAAATTAAATGTATTTTATAGTTTTGACTTACGATCGTTTTTTTCGTACGAAGTTTTATGAAACGGACCCCTGATATACAGAAGATACTATAAAAACAAAACTATACACGTATATTCTTGACTTATTTTCTGGAAATATCAATATTTTAAAAAAGATAATAGGGCCAAACTCTAAAACAAAATATATTTTCAAAATATCTAGAAGTGTAACCTACACATGTTTACTTTCGTTCGACAGGTATTAATAACATATAAAAGTAAATATATCACCAAAATCTACAAAGTAGATTATTTGTATACACGTAATTCAGGAATTGAGGCACACGTTTACGTGTGACCCCAGTCAACCTTGACTTCCGGAGGACGTTGTAGTACATGTATAAAATAATTTCTTAAAATTTCCAGTTAGAAAAATAATGGATTGTGAGTAGCCTAAAATACCCTTTCACTTGTTCTGTTGTTTGAATTTGTATGATTCATGTGTGTGTTCTGTGATTTGAGAGGCTTCCTCCCCCCCCCCCCCCCTTTTTTTTGTGACGGACTAGTTTCAACAGAGGTGGCTAGAATATGTGGGTGTGCTTTGGTGACATTGACCTTTCTGAAAGAGAAAGTAGATGGTTGCTACATTCTGCGTTGGATAGTGGAAAAGTTTAATGGAGACCGTATATGTTAATGGTGCTTAAAAGACTGTTCTAAGCCTGCAGATGTAGGGGGTATAATTTTACAGCTGCAAGAAATCTGTGAGAAGTGCTGTGGAGTGGGAAATAAGGCGATAAAAACAAGGCGAAAATACACCGGTGTCACATTTCCAATGCAGTTGTGTGATTACTACGTCGTTACTGTTATTTCGGCAACACATAAGAGTAGTTCGGTCCCAATGTATTTAGTAATTACATTGTTCCTAGAGATTTAATGCTTGCAACACTTGTAAATAAAATGTCTTTATTCACATTCATTTTGTAATTGGCCGGGGTGCATTGAAATGAGATTATTCAAGGTCACGTTTTTGTTTTAAGTGATACCGCGGAGTGTTTAAAATTACGGGTTTTGGAAAATTGGCTTTTCCAAGTTTTTGAGATGCGAACTGCATTTAACAATAGCGTGTTCATGTAATGAATTGGAGCCCATCGAATGTCTACTTCCGTGACAATTTACACAAAAACGACCTGTTTGCACGTTATCGTTGGGCAGCTATGCGAAAAACTTCTAAGGTATTTCGCCAATTGTAACGATGAAATCCAAAATGGCGACCAAATGAATTTTCGGCTTGTCCTTCAAATGTTTAGTGCATGTTCTCATCAGTAAACTAATCTTTTTCGATAAAATAGACGTGTATCTTTTTGCGCATGAGCTGCGAAACTGTGATTACCTTTGCAAACAGTGTGAATCCTAATGAGATCTCGCGTTACGCGGTGTCTCATTAGGATTCACCCGGCTTAACACATTGACCTTATTTTGAAAAGAACATGTCAACAGTTCTATTTTTAGAACGTCTGCAGACGACACTAATTGCAGACGACAATATAACTAAGCGTTCAAACAGTTAATTTGATGATACAGTGGAGACGCTATTCTTTCCCGTTTAAACGCAAAGGCTTTTTAGAATTCTGACTATTCATTCAAACAGTTCGGAGCCTGGTCAGACGCCGGGTTAAACGGCGTCTGATCAGGCTCCAAACTGTTTGCAATAGAAATATAACTTTAAACGTAAATGTGTTTATTGGGAAATAATACCATCTTCTCAAAAAGAAAAAGAAAAAAGAAAAAGATTAAGGTATGACCTTGGAAGGCAAACACTAAATGATAAAACCGCAATATTCCTTGCAGCTGCTTATCGTGGTTTTTCGTGGTTTAGACGAGGCGAAATTACCATATGAGATACGTTTTATGCGGACCAAACCTGGGGAAATGCAAGACAAATCGTCAAGCTAAATCTCAAGTCGATTAGTATTCAGATGAATGCTTAGTATCAGAATGGGCATTGCCAATAAATACAAATACAGCGCTCCCTCTCTAGGACGACACTCTATGGGAGACACAGATGCGTGTTTGTTGTTCGGCGGGAGTCGTTATAGGGATGAAAATTAAGACTTTTCTTGCATTTGCAAACAGCTTGAATCAAGATCTGACACCGCGTAACGCTGAATTCAAACTTTTGTCACTCGTTACTATAATTTCTTCTATCAAAATGACACATAAGAGTAACTTTGAGAAAAAACAGCAATATTTAGCAGACGATATTGCAACAGTTAAATGGTTAGACATAATTGTCCTGTTAAATAAACGGCGGCAAAGGTCGTTTTAAGTAGGGGATCGTTGTTTGGAGGGCCGTTGTATAGGGAGGGAACACTGCAGGTACCTTTACCACTGTAAAGACCTGCAACAAAAGCCGTCAAAACCATTATACTGATACTATTTAACACATCTGATATCTTAAATGAGGATAAATGCAAAGTAGAAAGCTCTTAAAGAGAAGTCTGCTTTATTTTCACCCTGTTTTAAGCAATAACGCGTTATATTTTGGGTGGCCGTTTTAGCAGAAATCTATTGTATTTACAAGCAGTGCAAGTCCCCAGACGGTTTCAAAGATCTAATTTCGCTAAACCAATCTCGTAACAATTGCAGGGTCCCACAATTGCATGACATTGTTGGCAAATACCAAATGTTGAGTTTTAGGCAATTTCCTGGCCTGTGGCAGTATGAGTAAAAGATCCTCTATTACAGATAATACTTTATCAAAAGATGATTCGCAGAACTTATGTAGCATACCCCAAGCAAAAAGCAAGAATTATTCACAAACGCGCATACTGTCTTTAATAATGAATGTAAAAAGAAAATATTAAACAAGATTACAAATTTGGATATGAATATAAATGATATATTATCTACATTTAGTGAAAACCTCCTGAAAGTAGGTGAACACTTTATTAAAAAGCCGAATTCAAGAGTTAGTTATAATAAGCATCTGCCATGGTTTGATAAAGATTGTAGGGAAAGTAAAGCTGTAAAGTACAAGACATTGATAAAATTAAGAAAAACTAGAACAGATGAAAATTTACAAAAATATATTGAATCTAAAAAAGTTTTTAAAAATATGTGTGTAGAAAGAGAACTGTTATATAACATGTCACAACTTGAAACGTAATTCAAAATCTGTAAATAATCCAAAATCATTCTGGACAAAACTTAAGAAATTAACAAACAGACGCAATGTAGTATCAAATAATATAACCACTGAAGATTGGGTGGAGCACTTTCAAAATCTTTTGAACCATAACCCAGAGAGTGAAAACCAATATGAGTACATGGATGAACATATTGATACAAATAGTGATATTGAAGAACATATATTTAATAGTGAAATAGAAGAAGATGAAATCAAATTAGCTATCAAACATTTAAAAACAGGAAAAAAGCCTGGACCTGACAATATAATACCCGAGTTCTTTATTTATGGTGCAAACTGCTTTATAGATATAATGGTTAAACTTTTTAATCGGTTATATGAAACTGGTGAATATCCAAACAGTTGGACGGAATCTGTGATTGTTACGCTACACAAAAAAGGTGATGTAAATGACCCAAACAACTACCGTGGCATATCACTGCAAAATGTGCTGAGTAAATTATATTGTAGAGTATTAGTAAATCGTTTGAATTTCTTTGTTGAATTGTATAGTAAGATCTCAGAAAACCAGACCGGTTTTAAAGCCGGCTACTCTACTATAGATAATGCATTTATTCTTAACGCTGTCATATCACATGTTCTAAAGAATAAGAAAGGCAAGCTTTATGTGGCGTTCATTGATTTTCAAAAATGTTTTGATACAATTCAAAGACCAATACTTTGGAGTATTTTAAAGCAAAAGGGTGTTAAAGGTAAGCTATATAGAACCATCCACAGTATGTACAATTCCGTAAAAGCATGTATCCGATGTACAAATGAAAAAGGTGAATTTATAGAGAGTTCAATAGGTCTTAAACAGGGCTATTTAGCCAGTCCCATACTATTTTCTCTATTTGTTGATGAAATAGAAACCTGAATTAACCAAAGTAACATTCGAGGAGTTCAATTGCATCCAGATACAGTTCAACTTCTTCTTCTTATGTTTGCAGATGATTTAGCGCTAATGGCTGATACTGTAAATGGCTTACAGAAACAGCTTAACATATTATCAGACTTTTGTGATACTTACAAAGTAACAGTAAACGAAAATAAAAGCAACATTGTAGTTTTTAAAAAAGGCGGGTAATTATCAAGATATGAAAAATGGACATACAAAAATACTAGCATCGAAACATTTAGCAAATTTAGTTATATTGGCTTAACATTTACAAGGCAACTTTCTCTTAATGCAATGGTTCATGATTTATGTATTAAAGGTAAACGTGTCTTAATATGTATCTTAAATTCATTATATCAATATGGTCAATTGTCAAAGAATATGTTTTTCAAATTTTTTTATACAAAAATATGCCCACAATAAATGTATGGTTCCGAAGTTTGGGGTATAGGTGCATTAGAAGAACTAGAACGTTGTCAATATTACGCATGTAAACGTTTAACGTGTGCGAAACAAAATGCTTGTAATTATTTTGTACTGGGGGAGTGTGAGAGATTACCTCTTCATATCATTACACAGAAGAGAAGCATTAAATATTGGTTAAAAATTCTTAACATGCATGAAAATCGTTTAGTAAAAAATGTTATAACATGATGTTACTTGATGATAGAAATGGTGCAGAGAATTGGATATCTTCCATCAAAAGATGTTTAAGAAGCTCTGGATTTGGTTACATTTGGGAGAACCAGTGTGTAAACAATGAAAAACATTTTGTTAAGTTGTTTGAAATGCGTCTAAAAGACGTGTTTTTACAAAAGTGGTATGACTCATTAAGTCTTAACTCTAAGCTACAATGCTATGTACTATATAAAAGCAACTTCCAATTTGAAAGTTATTTGAATGTTAAAATATAAAGAAATTCAGATTCGCATATGTAAACTTTAGAACGTCATGCCATAACTTGGAAATTGAAGCATGTACCACGACAAGATAGAATATGTAAACTTTGCTCTATACATGTTGTGGAGGATAAATACGATTTTTACTGTGTTGTGAATTTTATTCTGACTTGCGAAATCATTGCCTTCCAGGAAAGTATTGTACAAATGTAAATATACATAAGTTTAAAATATTGATGTCAGCAAAAAATGAAGTTGCTATAAAATCATTAGCAACCTTTCTTTATCATGCTTTCAAAAAACGACAAAATTATATAAATGAAATGGATAATAACTGAGAAATATATATTTGAGATAGTGTACCTCTATTTATGTTGTACAATACGTTATTATATAGTATTGTAAATGAATTATATTGTGCACACTTATACATGTATAATATATTCGTTTTTGTCTTATGTATTGCATGGGTCGGAGGCCTTGAAGCAAATACAATTATTGTCATTGTCATTGTCAATCACTTTGTATTCCATGAAGTTTATCTTCCATAAACAAACAGTCAGTGTAGACCCTGATAAGACGTCGCATAATGTACATTAACTCTTTCACTGCCAGGTTTGATCGTCTGCTTTAAGATAACCCTTTTAACCATTTCGTGTTAGTAGTGTCGGGTGCAATATTTTTTTAAAGTCAGATTTAGGACAGTTGAAGAAATGTCGATACGAGTGTCAAACACTTTGGAGCCAGGTCAGACGCTGCGTTAAGCGGCGTCTGATCTAGATCCAAACTATTTGAAAAGTCGCATTTTGTCGTCATTGGCAACGAAAGAGTTAATAAATGGGTCATAAAGTGGCGTCTGATCTGGATCTAAACTGTTTGCATACTTATGTTAGTGTTATAGAGCCTGCCAGTGAAAGGGTGAAAAGTACGATTCCTAAAATCGCGCTTGAAAATGTGGACATCTTAGGGTTTTTTATATATATTAAACCATTTCTCTGTCAGTGATGCCAAAGGGCGCTTTTGCAAACAGCTTTGATCAGACGCCGCGTAACGTGGTGTCTGATCAGTATCCAAACTTTTCGACACTTATTTTGAAAATTCGTCAGTCATACTACCTGAAATGTAACTTTCAAACCGTATTGCAGACAACAATTAAATTAAAGCAGTCGACAACTTGGCGCTGGGTGGGTAAAAACATTACGATAGATTTGACAATGAAAAGATTAACACTGACATGCCGTTTCGACGTTAACTTCTTTTGTCTGCTTTGTAGCCAAAATAGTACGTGTGATTGATTACAGGTCTTCTGAAAAAGCCTTTTTAAAAAAAAAAAAAAAAAAAGTTTAGAGAAAATAAAATATTGATACGAAATGCCTGAATAAAACAGTTTGGACCATGATAAGACGCTGCGTTACGCAGCAACTAATCTAAATCAAACATGTTTGCAAAGTCAAATTTGGTCGCCTTTAAAGTTTAGCTGTAAAAGTGTTAATATTTCAAGATCTAATTTCACGTAATTGTTAATCGTACTAATCAGTCATTTTTCAATCATAATATGAAAATGATTTCGTTTTGCCTTTCATTATTAAATTATAAAGCATAATAATCAACGCCTCTCTAAAACTTGATGCAATAAACTTCACTATTCTGGCATAATCAATTTCGTGTGCATTACCTAACCGGTATCATCTCATATCGCATCTTTTTAACGCTAATCTTAAGTGGGTCCAACTACAGAGCTTTCTCCCTCCATATAACGGCCCTCTAAACAAAGATTCACTCCTGACAACAACGCTCGTCGCTGTTCCCCATTCAATAAAACAATTTCCAACCATTTCACGGCTGCTTAAATTTGTTGTCTGTTTTTTTTTCAGTCACATGTTAGACATTTTGACAGATAAAAACCATTATGACGTAGAACAAGCAGATTGCATCCAGATCAGACGCCGCGTTACGCGTTGTCTGATCTGGATGCAAGCTGTTTGTAAATGTAAGGCAAATGGCAATTTCCTTCCCTATAACATCTTCCTCCGATCAACAAACACAGTATTTGTCTTCCATTGGGTGTCGTTGTAGAAAGAGAACACTGTTAATAAAAGCAGGGCTCGGACTACATCATGCGACTAAAAGATAGTTTAACAATGTTGTTCGGAGGGAATTGTTAAAGGGAGGGACATTTGGCTTAAATTTGCAAATAATTTGAATCCAGTTCAGACGCCGCGTCACGCGGCATCTGATCTGAATTCAAGCCGTTTGTCACACGTCATTATGTTTCTTCTGTCAAAATGTCCAATATGTGACTTTAACTAAAACAACAGACGATGATGTAAAGCAGACGATATTGCAGAATTGTCTTATTTTGGGAACAGTGGCAAGCGCTGTTGTAATGAGGGAATCGTTGTTCAGAGCGCGGTTGTAGGGAGAGAGCACTGTAGCGACGTAAACAATTCATTGGAAAACTTGACTAGTTAAAAGCGACGAATTTACAACGGGGAAGAATTTAATATAATAATAATAATAATTATAATAATAATAATAACGACTTTATTTACTGAGGCTACACATTTAGGCAAGTCCAATCTCCTATGTTGGCCTCGAATATTCTCTTGTATAACTTCTATTAACACGAAACCTTACTACAGCGGAGAATCTGTTATTCTTTCCCAATAAACGCGTTTACGCTAAAACTATTATTTGCAGTGCAAACAGTTTGGAGCCAGATCAGACGCCGGGTAACCCGGCGTCTGATCAGGCTCCAAACTGTTTGCCACCAAGATAAACAAAAATTATCAGAATTGTCCAAAAGTTGTTCTTTTCTACGTTTTAGTGCTTTGCGTTTGCGTACGTTTGCGTTTAAACGGGAAAGAATAACAGATTTACGCAGAGTGTTTTCGAAAAGGTTCCGCTTATAGAGGTGGCGACTGTACTGTTGCTGGACATAGAAGTGATGATATATGAACAGTGCTCCCCCCCTACATTTGTACAACGGTCCTCCGAACAACGAACCCCTTCTTACAACGACCCTTGCCGCTGTTCCCCAAACAAGACGAGTATGTCTAACACTGCTGCAAAATCCTCTGCTTAAAATGTCGTTTATGGATCTTTCTCAAAGTTAAATATGAGTTGACATTTTGAAAGAAGTAATATAATAACGAGTGACATAGAACTTGAATCCAGACCAGGCGCCGCCTAACGCTGTTTGCAAATGTTAGCCAATTATTTATTTTCCCCACCAGAACAACACACGCAATCTTTGTCTCCATTTTGGAGCTTGGTACAGTGGAGAATGTGTTATTCTTTCCCAATAAACGCGTTTACGCTAAAACTATCATTTTCAGGGCAAACAGTTTGGAGCCAGATCAGACGCCGGGTAACCCGGCGTCTGATCAGGCTCCAAACTGGTTGCCACCAAGATAAACATGAAATATCAGAATTGTCCAAAAGTTGTTTTTTTCTACGTTTTAGTGCTTTGCGTTTGCGTTTAAACGGGAAAGAATAACAGATTCTCCACTGTATGACGTCACGAATGACGTCAGAATAACAGATTCTCCACTGTAGACAGGGAGCACTGTACAACTCATTTCCAGAAATTTCTTATTCATACATCTGTCTCGCAGCATTCACTGTAGGCATCGAGCTGTCTATAATACGCCAATTCCATCAGTAGTGCCCACTGGTCATGTGCTGACGTTGCTCTACTTTGTACATAACTAGTTTTTACAGCCTCTCTGCAATAGAGAATACACTATTCTTTCCCGTTTAAACGCAAATCAAACGCAAACGCTGTGAACTAAAATGGGTAAAATTACAACGTTTTGAAAAGTTTGACAAACTCATTTAAAATGAGTGGCAAACAGTTTGGAGCCAGATCAGACGCCGGCGTCTGATCTGGCTTTAAACTCTTTGCAATGGAAAAAACAGTTTTAGCGTAAACGCGTTTATTGAGAAAGAAATAGAGGATAATTGTTTTTTTCAGTATAAGACAGAAATTGAATCCATTGAGTGAACATCAGACGTTATATTTTCACGAGTGGCGAAGCCACGACTGAAAATATAACAGTCTGATGTTCACAATTGGATTGAATTCGATCTTATACTGAAAAAATACAATTATTCTATTTATTTATGCTTTTAAGCCACTTTTTAAACGAAATTGTTCGACAATTGAGAAAGCGAAAGTAAATGATTTACCCCGTGTTGAGCCCCAACTTTATATCGAACACATTTTCGAAATAGTTTCCCGTACGATGACGTCACTTATTTATTGATTTGACGTCATCCGAATTACTTCGTTGCTCCCGAGTTTGAATTCGTGCTCTTCCGGTGAGTAGTTAGCGACAAATTGGACTGCCGAAATTTAACGATAAGACACGATTGACTACTATTCTTGGGGAGCCCTACGGGGAAAATTCATAATAAAAGCGATTGGTGATAATCCACTGCAGTGGATTACCAAGTGATAATCCACTGCTATTTCGTGGTAAACCACCGAAAAGCATAAATAATAACGTTTATTATATACCTATCGATGATTTATAGAGATTTCTCAGTTAGATAAATTTGATATCGTCACTGTTGATATCATCACTACATGTAGTGATGATACCACTTTTTGTGACGTCACGTCATAATTAGTTTAGTGACGTCGCTGTAATCAATTTTGTGTGTTTTTTGTGTAAAAACGTCGTTAATATATATGTAATAATAGAATAATCAATTCCTTTGAATAGATATGAAAAATATATCACTCGAATGGGTTGTTATCTGGTTAAAAACCTCGTCCTGCGGACTCGTTTTTTAACCAGATAACAACCCCTTCTCGTGATATATTTTTCATATCAATCCAAAGGAATTGATTATCCTCTATCTCCTCCACTGTATAAATTCGAAAGTATTTTACAAACAGGCATACAAGAAAAGAGTACACGTGTTCTATACAAGCAGTGAAGACACTGATCAGATGGCATCAAAACGAGCCATCTAATCAGGGCCCGCTGTTTGTCATTTTGCAATAAATTGCGGAAAAACAGCCATGACTAGTCAGAAATAGACTATATTTAATTTTTAATTGGAAGTGTCCATTTAAAGTTGCAAGGGTGAAAGAGTTAACAAACATGCATCCATACGCTTTATCAATTATGGTGTTATGTAGAACTTATATTCCTAATTTTATATCTCTTTCAACATAGCATTATATATTATGTTGTATTTGCCATGGTTGTTTGTAACCTTGGTGCTTTGTTTCTGTGCTATCAATATATTCTATGTTTTATAGTGTCCCCTCTCTACAACAACACCAAATGTCTGACTAGGTAGGTGTGTGTTGTTTTTAGGGAGTCGTTATGGGGAGGGAAAATAATGTCATAAGAGTGCTGACCACAACTTGGCTTACATTTCCAAACTGCTTTAATCCAGTTCAGGCGTCTGATCTGGAATCAAGCTGTTTGCCACTCATTATTATTACTTTTGTCAAAATATCCAATATGTGACTTGAGAAAAAGCAGCAGACGATAATTTTAAAGCAGACGATATTGCAACAGTGAAACAACTACACATAATTAGCGGCAGGCAGTGTTGTAAGGAGATAATATCGTAGTTCGGAGGGCCGTATTAGGGAGGGCGCGTTGTAAATGTATATAACTTTCTATTATTCGAGGTTACAAATGTCGTTTGTGTTTATATTAGACATCAAACTCTCTAGTTTTCTACGTCGTTTCTATCAGTGCCCGCTGGTTGTGTGCTGACGTCGCTGACATTTGATTTCCCTTCAGATGTGCCATTAACCCCTATCACGTTGAACTAATTTTCGTCTGGTCATATTCTCTTCCGCTTTTAAATTAAAATTTCAACCAATGAGCTCAAACTTTGTAGAAACTATATACACTCAACAAAATTTCTGATTGGTCACTTTACTTTTCCTCATATTTTCCGAAATTAAACACGTATCAAGTTGTGGGTTCACAGAGAAATCAAAAATTGATGAAATCGATGTTATGATGCCCGAGAAACTTAAACTTTGCAGCTTTTGCATGCAAGCATTATATGCATGGTTTACACTTACATAAAAAGGCGCTTTGTCAAACACAGTGCAGGTCAACGCTCAATGACATGCTGCAAGGGGAACACTGGAAATATTGCGGGCAAAAACATTCGCCTGATTACAATCCTAGATGTAACCCCGAAAGAACATGTGTGGGACTTACTTTAACGCAGAGTACATACACTACCACAACAACAGACTTTACGAGAGTTACAGTGGAGAATCTGTTATTCTTTCCCGTTTAAACGCAAACGTACGCAAACGCAAAGCACTAAAACGTAGAAAAGAACAACTTTTGGACAATTCTGATAATTTTTGTTTATCTTGGTGGCAAACAGTTTGGAGCCTGATCAGACGCCGGGTTACCCGGCGTCTGATCTGGCTTCAAACTGTTTGAACTGCACATAATAGTTTTAGTGTAAACGCGTTTATTGGGAAAGAATAACACATTCTCAACTGTAGAGCGTGACGTCATTCAGGAGTGGAACAACATACTACAGTGTTACCTGCAGAACTATGTTGCTTCAATGAGACAACAGTGTCGTCCCATTATTGATGGGGGACATACACGATACTAGCATATCATGGATTGCAGAAAATGTTTTTTTTTCTAATTTTCGAAATTTTCCACAAGTTTCGTCATAAAATGATAGTTACTGCTCATGATATCATGAACTGGAATTAGGAAAGAGTTATTATTTGTTGCTGAAAATTCTTGACTAACGTAGGTGACCAATTCGAAAGTGTGTTGAGTGTATAGGCTAAATAACAAGCAGCAGGGATGTAGATGAGACGCCGGGTTACTCGGCGTCTCATCTGCATCTAAGCTGTTTGCATATTGTACCACAGTCGCGCTTAGCGTGATAAGGGTTAAGACATTATAACCTATACAGTGGAGAATCTGTTATTCTTTCCCGTTTAAACGCAAACGTACGCAAACGCAAAGCACTAAAATGTAGAAAAGTACAACTTTTGGACAATTCTAATAATTCATTTTTATCATGGTGGCAAACAGTTTGGAGCCTGATCTGACGCCGGGTTACCCGGCGTCTGATCTGGCTCCAAACTGTTTGCACTGGAAATAATAGTTTTAGCGTAAACGCGTTTATTGGGAAAGAATAACAGATTCTCCACTGTAACTCATCTACAACACAGTCAATGCCATAATAATATTATCGTCAGCTTATACTTATATATAATTTGGAATTTGGTGCGTTTGTACTTAAGAAACATTTATATGAGTGTCAATCAGTTTAGATCCTGATCAGACGCCGTGTTATGCAGCGTCTGATTAGGATCCAAGCTGTTTGCCACATGTTGTCGACCTTGACAGTTGAAGTGTTAGTTTTCAGCCATAAAATCAAAGAGAATTATGTTATGGCTGAATGCATGTAATAAAAAATGTGACATGTATTTGACATGATTTTCTTTGGAAAAAACCCTTAGAGGTCGAAATATTAAAATAGAGCATTTTTCCCCTATTTAGAATAGTGTTAATTATATTGGTAAATTCTAGAAATATATGCAATACACAGATAACAATAACAAAACGGACAATGCCATGACAGTATAAAGGTTACTGCATGCACGCGAAGTATAACCGCTACTTAACCTTTGGAGCGCTGTTATATTCTAGTCCACAATAATTGTGGTCTGTTATTGTTATTCAATAATAAATTTTGAATTTTTCTTTTAGAAAAAGGTTCAAAATGTCAAACAGTTTGGATCCTGATGAGACGCCGTAATACGCAGCGTCATCTGGGTCCACACGATTTGCAATAGAAACGGTTTCGCCGCTAGCTTGCGAATAGTTCAGAATCAATTACTTTCATGCTGTTCCACTTGAAACATTATGGAAGTTGAAATAAAACCTATATTTAGATTAACCCTTTCGATGCCAAAGTCACCAACTATATTATTTGCAAACAGTTTGGATCCAGATCAGACACCGTGGAACTCGATATCTGACCAGAAGCTAACGTGTTCAACACTTGTTTCAATATTTATTTAGTCAAACTTGAAATTAAAAACAATTTTGGCATAACAATTGCAGACGACTTGCTCTAAGCAGACAACCGTTTGATGGTGAAAGGGTATCTGATCACAAATTTACTGTTTTACTCATTAAACGATACTTTGACTATCCTTTGAACTTAAAATCACTTTTGTTTACAATAATGAGATACCAGTAATTACTTCCAGATACAGTGGAGAATGTGTTATTCTTTCCCAATAAACGCGTTTACGCTAAAACTATTATTTACAATACAAACATTTTGGAGCCAGATCAGACGCCGGGTAACCCGGCATCTGATCAGGCTCTAAACTGTTTGCCACCAAGATAAACATGAATTATCAGAATTGTCTAAAAGTTGTTCTTTTCTACGTTTTAGTGTTTTGCGTTTGCGTACGTTTGCGTTTAAACGGGAAAGAATAACAGATTCTCCACTGTATGTAGATACAGTAGAAAAACGTTTTTCGTGCCCAATAAACGCGTTTACGCTAAAACTACAATTCAATTGCAAGCCGTTTGGAGCCAGATCAGACGCCGGGTAGCCCGGCGTCTGATCAGGCTCCAAACTGTCTGCAACAAAGATTAATATAAACAGCCGGAATTGTCAAACAAGTGTAATATTCTATATTTAAATGCAGTGCGCTTGCGTTTCGTTTGCGTTTCGTTTGCGTTTAAACGGGAAAAAGTAACGTCTTCTCCACTGTAGCTTTAACAGTGCCACTACTTAAGTTCTGCAATAAAAGTAATCAACATTACCCCTTCGACTGCTACATGTAGCTGCGATTTTACAGTGGAGAATCTGTTATTCTTTCCCGTTTAAACGCAAACGTACGCAAACGCAAAGCACTAAAACGTAGAAAAGAACAAATTTTAGACAATTCTGATAATTCATGTTTATCTTGGTGGCAAACAGTTTGGAGCCTGATCACACGCCGGGTTACCCGGCGTCTGATCTGGCTCCAAACTGTTTGCACTGCAAATAACAGTTTTAGCGTAAACGCGTTTATTGGGAAAGAATAACAGATTCTCCACTGTACTATAATTTGCAAACATATTATCTCTTTCACTGCCATTGTTGCAAAAAGGCGTCTGATCAGAATCCATATTGTTTGACACTCGTGTCGATATTTCTACAATCAAAACAGCCCTAAATCTGACTTTTAAAATATTGCAGACGACACTAACAATGCAGACGATATTTTGCCGGTAAGAGGGTTAAAGCAGACGATAAAACGTTGCAATGAGAGAGTTATCTAGATAAAAACGCGGTATGTGTTTAGGATCCAAACTGTTTGACTCCAATGTTTAGATTTCTTACGTTAAAATGACTTTAAACCTGAGTATACTAAATTGTTGTCTGTCTCACATATATTGTCGACAAAGACAGTCAAAACCAGTTTGTATGCTCTTTGAATTGATAAAATTTTAGCTATGAGTAGTTAACAATTTGAATCCAGATCAGACGTCCCGTTAGTAATCATATGGTCTGGGTCCAAACAGTTTGCAATTGTGAGTCAAGTCGCACTCAGCCTCCTTGCGCTCTCAATGACGCTTAAAAGCGCGTTCGCAGACAGTTTGGATCCTGATCAGACGCCGCGTAACGCGGCGTCTGATCAGGATCCAGAATGTTTGACACTCGTTTTGAAATTTCTTCAATCATACTGCCTTATTTTTTAACTTTGAAACAATATTACAGACAACAAAATTGAAGCAGACGACAATGAAACGGTGAAGGTGTAAAAATCTAACAAAACATTTGACAGTGAAAGGGTTAAAAGTAATATAAGATGATAAGTGTAAAGTAAACGGTACTTGAGCAGGCGAAGAGTTAATTTATAGAAGTGACGGCAATATTGTCACTAACTAAATTACATTTGAGCACTGAGACATTGAACATTTTATCTCATATCGTTCGAAGCATTTTACAATTAATGCATGTGACCGATTTTCTTAATACCGCACACTAGAGTCAAATGAAATTAAAATCTGACCTACTCAGAAATAGCAAACAAATTTCTCGGTCAACACACTTAATTCTATCTTTTCACTAACTGTTTATTTTACTATATTATAGTTATATAGTACGTTTTCATAATTTGCATACGTTCAAAAATATCTCGCAAATTAAAATGCAATACCAACATTGTTACAGTTTAAGAAGTTTTGTATAGTTAAAACATTATTCAAACATTTCGTATAGATGTAGATCTAGTTAAAAACTATTCATAGCATCAAACATTTTGTTGAATATTCTAACAGCATCAAAATAAAATACAAAACAACAAACAATTATAAAACAAACTAAATATTCATGACATAATGAACTCCTATTCAAAATACACCTTTGCTAAAACTGACAATTTCTGTGAACCAGTACTATACTGAGCATCAAGGTCTATGCTAGGCGCTTTTCACAATACTATAATAACCGATACATTACATTTACCATAACCGAGGTGTTTGTACAGTTGAGACGCGTAAATGAAACGTTCTACAGGGGAGAATCTGTTATTCTTTCCCAATAAACGCGTTTACGCTAAAACTATTATTTGCAGGGCAAACAGTCTGATCAGGCTCCAAACTGTTTGCCACCAAGATAAACAAGAATTATCAGAATTGTCCAAACGTTGTATTTTTCTACGTATTAGTGTTTTGCGTTTGCGTACGTTTGCGTTTAAACGGGAAAGAATAACAGATTCTCCACTGTAACAGTACAATAAAATCACTACAGTGCTACCTGTCCTCACAACACCCCAATGGGAGACAAAGAGTGCGTGTGCTGGTCGAAGGGAGTTGTCATAGGGATAGACATGGGCTTACAGTGGAGAATCTGTTATTCTTTCCCGTTTAAACGCAAACGTACGCAAACGCAAAGCGCTAAAACGAAGAAAAGAACAACGTTTGGTCAATTCTGATATTTCATGTTTATCTTGGTGGCAAACAGTTTGGAGCCTGATCAGACGCCGGGTTACCCGGCGTCTTATCTGGCTCCAAACTGTTTGCACTGCAAATAATAGTTTTAGCGTAAACGCGTTTATTGGGAGGGAATAATACATTCTCCACTGTACATATGCAAACATCTTGAATCCAGATCAGACGACGCGTCATGCGGCGTCTGCTCTGGATTTAAGCTGTTTGTCACTTGTCATTATAGTTCTTCTGTCAAAAAGTCCACTAATATGTATCACTGAGAAAAACAGCAGACGACAATTTTTTAAGCAGACGCCATTGCAACACAGAAAGCGTTAGACGTAATTGTCTTGTTTGGGGAGCAGCGACAAGGAGGGAATCGTTGTTGGGACGGACGTTGAAGGAAATGAGCACTATATGTGCAAATGATAGAAGTGAATAGATAGAATAAGCCTATCAGCTGGCCACTGTCCTAACGGACACTATACATTAATTAAACAGTATTTCACTTCTTTTGATACAATAAAACGACTTTTACAATTATTTCGAGTATTTTATTCATTTACGTAATAGTTACAGAGGAGAATAAATTAGTATTTCTAAAGAATCGCGCGTAGGCTTAAACAATGATTCCCCTTGAAAACAGCTTTGGGCCAGATGAGGCTCCAAACTGTTTGTCACCTAGACTAAAATAACCAGAAATTTCAATAAGTGTTCTCTTTCCACACTTTAATGAATTGTGTCTGCGTTTTTAAAACGGAAATAATAACGTCTTTTCCACCGTACCTTTAAGATTTTACCTAAATACAATTGCAAGACAATGTGACCCACTGACCTAAATGCTGTTATTGCCCTGATTGTGTCTCGTATTCATTGTATTTTGCTTATAATCATAAACATAGATGTAGAATTTACGAAAACGCATTTCCATTAAAGAATTATAGAAATTAGTGTCAAACGGATATTATTCTGGTGCGACGTCGAGTAACTACTTCTGATCAGTATCCAATCTGTTAACAAAAGACAATGCACTAAAATCACTGAAGTATCTAGACTAAATGACGTATTTGTAACTGAAAAGACAATTCACATGCGAAGGAAACATTAGCTCCTTCAATGCCATGACGTCATCAGTTTTTATACAATTGTCGTCGGCTTATTTCTGGAATTTAAATTTCAGGTATTTTGGCTGATTTTTTTTTTTTATAAATTAGTGTCAAACAGTTTCGGTCCTGATCAGACGCCGCGTTTCGCGGCGTCTGATCAGGATCCAAACTGATTACAAAAAACAATTGTACTCGGGTTAAGGTAGTGTAAGTGTTAACAGTTGCAAAGGGAAATTACCTTCAGAATAGAAGATAACTTACAAGGGGGAAATATCTTCTTCTTTCGACAAAGATAATCTTTGATTAAAATAAAGATAGTTGTGTTACGTGATTGTCATCTGAAGTGTTTTGTCATCTACAACAAACAATCTGCGATGAGTTCAGGAAAGAAATCGATGGCCGTCGTTGGCCATCGATTGCGAGTTGGCTACCTCTCTGAAATACAGTTGAGAAAACGTTATCCTCCCGTTCAAACGCAAACACATTGCAATGAAAATGACAACTTTTTGACCATTCTGACTACATGTACCAGTTTTAATCTGGCGCGGCGTCTGGTCAAGATTCAAACTCACTTTAATAGCATAATTTTTCCGCCCTAAAACAATTCCGTCCGAACAACACAGAAACTATTTGTCTCCCATTGGATGTTGTTGTAGAGAGGGAGAACTGTGGATAAGCGATATGTTATGGGTATTTTTACTATCCCGTCTTGGCCTGTGAAAAAGTTAAATCGATAGCTGAAACTCGCTTACGTCGAACCTATCCCGTATTCAAATTAGAAATTTAAATCAAATATGATTGGCAAAAGCTTGATAAGATGCCGGGTGAAGCTGTGTCCGATCAGGTTCCAAACCAACTGCGATGCAAATAACTTTCTAAGCATTAACGCGTTGATTGGTTAGTTATAAATACGCCAATACAGTTTTGGGGAAATTTATTTCCCAAATCACTTAATGCTCTTTTCTGACTTTTGTCTTGAGAGGTTGTCACTAATTAATTGCTTGGTACCTTATAAATAGAACATGCCCTATTGGCCGGATATAGTTCACTGAATGCGTGACGAAGTAGTTCCTGAAGTAATTTAAGTAAGAGAATACTTAGTGTGCTCTTATATGGGCAAAGTGTTGAAGGAAAAACAAATTTCATTTGATTGTCAACCAGAAAAAATGATAAAGTCTGGGGTTTTTTATATTTCATTCAAAAAAGGTTAACGTTCCAGGAGATTTTCACGTTCAAGTGGGAAACTTTGAAATCAAACCATCATTGTGCGTGAAGAATCTTGGTGTTAGATTCGATTCCCAAATGGATATGACACAGCACATTAACGGTGTGTGAAGGCCTAGCTACGCACATCTGCGGCAAATAGGTCATATTAGACAGTACCTTACTCCAGAAGCTACAAAGGCCTTCATCACTTCTCTGGTCACTTCAAAAATTGACTACTGCAACTCACTGCTATATTGGATTCCCCAAAACTCTCTACGAAAACTACAGCGTGTGCAAAATACAGCAGCCCGCATCATTACCAGGACTCCTCCGTACACTCACATCACTTCAGTCTTGAAGGATCTTCACTGGCTTCCAGTTCAACACATAATTGAATTCAAAATGCTGACACTTACATACAAAGCCATGTGCAATTTGTCAGTATGCTTGATGTGTATAAACCTCGAAGAGAGTTGCGGTCTGCGACTAAATCAGTATCGCTAGTTGTACCGAGAAGTCGTTTGAAAGAAGTTTTATGCATTCAGTCCCAAAGCTCTGGAACACTCAGACATTAGAGATTCGAGCTCAGTTGCAGTCTTCAAAAAACGTCTGAAAACACACGTCTTAATAGTGTACATTTGTTATTAGAACACTGCTACCTCTGGGCTATGTTCTGACTGTAGATGCTGTGGGTCTAAATGGGAGTTATGGAGTATTATCTGGTTTATGGTCTCTTAAAGACATTTTTAGTTATTGTCGCATGCTATTTTTCCTAGTTCTGTTGCATTAGGCGGCCGGAATTTGGCGCTCTACTATTATTTCTATTGGTCGGCAATCTTTAGCCGGTCGGTTTATTGCTGGTTGATGGGGGTAATGTTGGGGGCTGTCTTTTGTATGTTTATTCATGTTTATTTTAGATCTAATTGTAGTTATTTGTCTTTTCTCGGCGGCCTGCATTGGGTGCTCTACTATTATTTCAATTAGTCGGCAATCTAGCTGGTTGGTTTATTGCTGATTGATGGGGGTATTGTGATCGCCGTTTTGGGGACTGTCTTTTGTATGTTTATTCATGTTTATTTTAGATCTAATTGTAGTTATTTTTTATTTTTTCGCTTTGTAGGTACATTTATGTAATTTCCTTTGAAACGCTTTTGAACGCTCAACCCCTGTGTGAAAAGAGCGCTATATAAATCTGGTATAATAATAATAATAATAATAATAATTTGACCTGGCTCCTAACTGTTTACAATCTGCTGCTTTCTTTTGATACAAACGAAGGGAATAAAAGTTTTACACTTTGTATAAAAATGTTATTAAACCCCAATAACTCAAACTCACTTTACCCTTTTCATCTTACAGTGGAGAATCTGTTATTCTTTCCCGTTTAAACGCAAGCGTACGCAAACGCAAAGCACTAAAACGTAGAAAAGAACAACTTTTGGACAATTCTGATATTTCATGTTTATCTTGGTGGCAAACAGTTTGGAGCCTGATCAGACGCCGGGTTGCCCGGCGTCTGATCTGGCTCCAAACTGTTTGCACTGCAAATAATAGTTTTAGCGTAAACGCGTTTATTGGGAAAGAATAACAGATTCTCAACTGTATCAGCGCCTTTTAGAGCATCTAATTTATTCCCCCACAATGAAACTACAAATGTACCTCCAATTTATACAGTCATAAAACGTGTACACAACGAAGTATTATCTATATTCTTGCAGATGACCACTAAAACAAGCCGAAAGTAAAGTAGAATACTCCCTAAAGTGCATTCTGCTTTACTTTCAACCTGCTTTAAGTGGTCACCTGTCTTCCAAACTAAACGCAGACTATGTGGTAAAGGGTTTAGCCGGACTTACCCTTATATGTTTAGTTTAAAATGGATAACTCAAGCCCCTGTAAGTCAAACATAAGCGTTTTTCAAAATTAAAACACGGTTAAGCCACGTTTTAAGTTTGAAATACACGTTTGAGATTGACATACGCTAGTTGGATTTATTGCGTTACGACTGTAGTCTATATTGAACTAAACGAATAACGATACAATGATACATAAACATAATTATACGTTTCCGTCATAAAATTTGTTGATCGATACAAGCTATCAGACTTTTGGAGTAATTGCTCCAAGTTGGCAACAGTATTATGTTAAAAGGCCGAATCAGCAAGTTAATGCGAATACATTATTCTTTCCCATAAAAACGTAAACGAAACGCAAAAGTTATTTAATAAACTGTAGAAAACTACAATGCGTTGAATTTCTAGCGATTTATTACTGAAATCTTAGTGGCAAACTGTTTGGAGCCTGATCAGACGCCGGGTTAGCACAAACATGTTTATTGGGAAAGAATAACGTCTTCTCCACAGTAGTTGTTCACCTACAATATCCTCGCCCTCTTTGTCATTTGTATTTGTTATAAAGATTAGATATTAACTGAGAAAATATTAATAAAGTATCAAAATTGTGGATACTGATACGACTGGGATTAGCTCGGTGGTTGAAATGTATCTACACTGTTTGCAACGTTCAGTGAAACACAAATGGAAGCGGAAGCTTTAACCCTTTCAACCCTGTAGAGATTACTGATGACATATGCAAACAGTGTAGACCCTGATAAGAGGGCTTCTATTGGAGCCCTCTGATCAGGGTCTGCACTGTTTGATAGTTTCATTGGTTTTTGTTGTCATACCAAAAATGTAACAGTAAACTGGTTTAAAATGCCTATACTAGAAGAGTCCAAAAGGATCATAAATGACCACAAGAGAAATTTAGTGTGGAAAGGGTTAATGGTCACATATGGCTTCTTCAGTAAAGCATCACACATTCATTGCAACCGTGAACACTACTGAGGTTTGAAATAATAGGTTATTTTGTTAAGTAATGTAAGATTTGCTTATGTGTCGGTTATGTCTCTACAACAATGACGAAAAAGATTGTTATCACATATATTCAAACTGTCGACGTATGTGCCTCAATTACAAATGTTTGAATGTTTAACCAAAGAAGTCTGAAAACGGATGGCAATAAGTCTATTAGAACAGGGCTGCCATTTCTCCGGAGTTTTCCGAAATCTTCGGATTCATTCATATTAATTTCTCCGGACCTACATATTTTTTACCGAAATCTTTATATTTCTGCTCCTACTTTTAATATTTGGTATTTTATGCTTTTTTAAATTCGGAACGTTGATATGAGTGTCAAACAGTTTAGATCCAGATCAGACACCTGATTATGCGGCGTCTGATCATGATCTAGATTGTTTTCTCATTTATATTAGTATTACAGTGGAGAAAACGTTATTCTTTCCCAATAAACGCGTTTACGCTAAAACTATTATTTCTAATGCAAGCAGTTTGGAGCCAGATCAGACACCGGGTAACCCGGCGTCTGATCAGGCTCCAAACTGTTTGCCACCAAAATAAAAATGAATCATCAGAATTGTCCAAAAGTTGCACTTTTCTACGTTTTAGCGTTTTGCGGTTGCGTTTCGTTTCGTTTAATCGGGAAAGAATAACAGATTCTCCACTGTACAGATCCTGGCAGTGAAAGGGTTAAAGGTACAAATCCTAGAATCGCGCTTGAAAAATTGGAAATCTGGGGATTTTTATGAGCAGCTTATGTTAGTCCTGTTAGAAGCCAAGTTATCCGGGGTCTGGTCTGTGGGGGTACAATAGGGAATATTTTATTGTTTCCCATTGAAATGCAAACGCAATTCACTTAAAAGAAGAAAATTTTAGTTTTTTAAATTACGAACGACTTATTGTGATCTAGTGGCAAACAGTTTGGAGTCTGATTAGACCCCGGGTTGATTTCGTTCAATAAATGCGTTGTTTTGGATGATAAGGATACCAAATTCAATATATACTAGCATGCAATTTAATAGATCTACACACAGATACTGTATTTGCGGCCTTTGCTTTAACATTATTCTCATATTTTCGTTAACTTCATCAGCCTGCCGATAAGTACCGAAAGCTGCCGATAACTGCCGACTCCACTTGACATAATTTTCAACTCGAGTATATCTTCACCAATAGCGCACTATAACCTAAGCATGCACTGGTAGAATAAGCGTACCCTATAGTTACCACTCGAACACCCCCTTGTACATTATGTCGGCAAACACCGGCACAGCTTTATAAACAACCTTAAGTGGCCGATAATATCCGCCGTTGCTCTACTGGTTATATTATATTGTTTTAGCGTAAAAGAATAACGTCTTCTCCACTGTATACATATACATGTTCCGAATGTTATACATTTTTGTATTTTGTTTTTATGAGAACAAAGTCATATATCGTTTAACCTGGATGACTCGTACTTGCTCAAGTAAAATATACCGTACTACTAAAATAAGATTTTAATACCTATAATACTCTCCTAACCCTTTCTTCCATAGAAGCGACTTTTAGCGTATTCAATATATTCCTCCGCTGAAGAAAATAGTTTCAATTTATACCCTTATTAACAATTGCCATAACAAATATTTTATATAGCCTAGCAGATGGTAGTTTAAAGCAGGCTGAAAGTAAAGAAGAATGTGCCTTCAGGCACATTCTACTTTACTTTCAACCTGCTTGAAGTGATCGCCTGCATTAACGGGTTATAAACGGGTTATCGGGTAAAGGGTTAAGTCGAACATACATGTATCCGTCTGTCAAAGCACATGGCCTTACCATTTATTAACTTTGAAACACGGATAATGTTGACTTAAGCGAGATCGAGTTTTTACGACTTGAGTTTACATCACACGGCAGATCCTTTTGTATACCATTTCAGCTCTTTTACTGCCATACTCGACTTTAAAAACATTTTGGACTAAAATCAAACGCCTCGTAGCGCTTTTTCACTTATAATTCAAATTTCTAAAGTCATAGCTTAAAACATTTGGAATTCGCATGAAATTGCGTACGATAATTTGTATAAGATGGGTTTTTTTATCTATGAAACCATTAAACAGGTCAAAAATTTGAAGGTGAAGAGTTAACAAGTGCAATAGACAAGGCGTTTAAATGCAATAAAACGTAGAATAATTACTGTAGTTATTTTCTCATAGAAAATGTCCTGTTAAATTGAGTCTGTTTTATTAAACAACATCCGAGTGCTATCCAAATATAGAATTAACCATCTACAATACTGTTCCAATATGGACTGAAGTCATGTTTCTGTCATCAATGTCCCAATACGTTTCCATAAAAAGAAGCAAAACACTAACTCCATTAATCCGTATCATGCTAAATTTCCCTCTGCTTCAAATATATCGTCTGCGTTTGGATCCAGATCAGACACCGTAAAAATCATAATTAAAAGTGTGGCTTGTAGACACGCAGTTTGAAAATTAACGTAATTTGAGATAAAAATTACATTGCGTTAGCAATTCGGGCACCGTAACGCAAAATGAAAAACCTTTTCAAATAACATTAAATATTATTGGCAGCATACCGTGATACTAATGGTTGTTTCATGCAACCCATTTGCAGTGTTTCTGCAATGTGTGTATGTTTGATCATACTATATTTTTGGTGTGTGACTTTTCATTCGCTGTTGGACTGGTTGTGTGTTTTTATCTTAATTAAAGGAGAGTTTTGACTGTGTATGTAGTGCTGTACGTTGACATAACATACTATGTTGGTGTTTTCTGCCATCAAACATATAGGATGGCTTAAGTGTTTGTAAAAACGCACTTTCCTTTTATAGAGTCTTTATTCATAAATATGTATTATCGTATTAATTAAATGTACTGAACTATCAAATACGCCATCGCTACTGGTGTCTTCTGGTCATATACTAGCAGGGGTTTTCTCATTATTATATTTCCTCTGTAGACGTTTAGTTTTAAGCTTCATGGTTATTTATATTATGACAGAATCTAGGACCTTATTGCGTCCATAAAAGTCATGACAGATAGTTATATAAACCAGATTTCTTCTTATGTTTTAATTGCATCCTGTTTGGTGTAAAGAAAGAATAGAAAAAAGTTTTCTTAGAATGTAACCTTTTTAAATTTGTACAGTAAAACGTAATATAATGGCCCCTTATTAAAACAAATAGACAAGACAGACAAATAAATATTTTATTTATGTCTCACTTTTATATATGATAAAAGATACAAAAATGTGTAAGTAAAATGTACATAACTATTCAAATATGAGTTATGAGAGACAGTGTAAATCTTAAAATATAACAATTTATTAGATTTACAAACCAAAAATAATGCAACTTAACTTACGCTTATACAATACTATAAACAATCAGACGTCCATCACAGAATGCTTAATGTTTCAAAATACGACGGGTGATCAGCAAGTTCGCGGAAAGTGTTCTAACTTCCCTATTTGACATTGAACACCATGGACATTTTAAAGTGGAGGAATAAACTGAATGCGCGTATATTTTAAAGTTACAGGGGTGAATAGTTTCAGAGTACTCACGACAATGACAGCACTAAAGTTGCAGACAAAATAAATATAACTGCTCCGATGTTCTACTAGAATTGGACATAACAGTTCGTTCTCTAGTTGTTTGAACTCATAACTGTGTGTCCATTATAATGATGCGGTTACGGGTTCTGCAACGGCAATCAGCGACCGTAAGTTCAGAAATATATACAATAGCACCTTTAAATATGATATCTGATAATGAGATTTAGAATATTGCAATCGCAGTAATGTACTTATAAAAGATATTTGGGAACAATTTATAGAACTTTAATGCATGCTTACTTTTAAATGAGAGTAAGTGTTTAATCTTTCAGGGGTTTAGTTGCAAATGCCTGTTAGTGTCAGACAAATAAATGTGATAATTATCAATTGCTTGCTGTGTCAGATTCAGTTCTTTTCCTCTTCAACAACACCCAAATGGAGATAACGTTTGTGTCTTTTGTTCGTATGGGATTGCTATAAGGAGGAACATTTGCTTTCAATTGCAAACAGATTGAATCCAGATCAGACGCCGCGTTACGTGGCGTCTGATCTGGATTCAAGCTGATTGTCACTCGTCATAATGTGTTATTTTTCTTCCTAAATGTATATGTGACTTTAAGAAAACCAGCATACGATATTGACAATGTTTGACATAATTGTCTTGTTTTGTGAACAGCAACAAGCGTTGTTGTAAGGTGGATGACGTTGCTCGGATGCTGGTTGTTGGGAAATAGCACTGTATTTTTTTTTTTACATTCAGTAGTGGTTATTTATAAGTAATATAATTATATAGAATATTGTATGTTTTAATGGAGGTACAGTGGAGAATCTGTTATTCTTTCCCGTTTAAACGCAAACGTACGCAAACGCAAAGCACTAAAACGTAGAAAAGAACTATTTTTTGACAATTCTGATAATTCTTGTTTATCTTGGTGCCAAACAGTTTGGAGCCTGATCAGACGCCGGGTTACCCGGCGTCTGATCTGGCTCCAAACTGTTTGCACTGGAAATAATAGTTTTAGCGTAAACGCGTTTATTGGGAAAGAATAACAGATTCTCCACTGTATGAAAAAATACCTGGTCATACATACTGTGTGACCAGATTTTCCTTCATTGGTTTTTATTAGTCTGAAAAACCTTGTCACGTTGTATGCAATTGACCAGAATATTGTTTTAAAATCTAATACATTATTATTTATATATAACATTTATTTCCAGAACAGTGGCAGACGACAATTGCTGCGGACGAAAAGAATGCCCAGCATGCAAAGAATAAAGGATTTGTTTTGATTTTACGTCGCTTTCAACATTATTTCAGTCATATCGCGACATCCAGCTAAAGGAAGTCCTGTTGCCGGATGTTTCAGTATACTTCAATGGAATCAACAAGCACCAACTTCGAATCCGAATCTTTGTTTCCTTTTATCTTTATCTAGTTCACACCTATATAGACAGTACCTTACTCCAGAAGCTACAAAGGCCTTGATCACTTCTCTGGTCACTTCAAAAATTGACTACTGCAACTCACTGCTATATGGGATTCCCCAAAACTCTCTACGAAAACTACAGCGAGTGCAAAATACAGCAGCCCGCATCATTACCAGGACTCCTCCGTACACTCACATCACTTCAGTCTTGAAGGATCTTCACTGGCTTCCAGTTCAACACAGAATTGAATTCAAAATGCTGACACTTACATACAAAGCCATGTGCAATTTGTCAGTATGCTTGATGTGTATAAACCTCGAAGAGAGTTGCGGTCTGCGACTAAATCAGTATCGCTAGTTGTACCGAGAAGTCGTTTGAAAGAAGTTTTATGCATTCAGCCCCAAAGCTCTGGAACACTCAGACATTAGAGATTCGAGCTCAGTTGCAGTCTTCAAAAAACGTCTGAAAACACACGTCTTAATAGTGTACATTTGTTATTAGAACACTGCTACCTCTGGGCTATGTTCTGACTGTAGATGCTGTGGGTCTAAATGGGAGTTATGGAGTATTATCTGGTTTATGGTCTCTTATAGACATTTTTAGTTATTGTCGCATGCTATTTTTCCTAGTTCTGTTGCATTAGGCGGCCGGAATTTGGCGCTCTACTATTATTTCTATTGGTCGGCAATCTTTAGCCGGTCGGTTTATTGCTGGTTGATGGGGGTAATGTTGGGGGCTGTCTTTTGTATGTTTATTCATGTTTATTTTAGATCTAATTGTAGTTATTTGTCTTTTCTCGGCGGCCTGCATTGGGTGCTCTACTATTATTTCAATTAGTCGGCAATCTAGCTGGTCGGTTTATTGCAGATTGATGGGGGTATTGTGATCGCCGTTTTGGGGACTGTCTTTTGTATGTTTATTCATGTTTATTTTAGATCTAATTGTAGTTATTTTTTATTTTTTCGCTTTGTAGGTACATTTATGTAATTTCCTTTGAAACGCTTTTGAACGCTCAACCCCTGTGTGAAAAGAGCGCTATATAAATCTGGTATAATAATAATAATAATAATTTGACCTGGCTCCTAACTGTTTACAATCTGCTGCTTTCTTTTGATACAAACGAAGGGAATAAAAGTTTTACACTTTGTATAAAAATGTTATTAAACCCCAATAACTCAAACTCACTTTACCCTTTTCCTCATACAGTGGAGAATCTGTTATTCTTACGTCATTGGTGACGTCATACAGTGGAGAATCTGTTATTCTTTCCCGTTTAAACGCAAACGTACGCAAACGCAAAGCACTAAAACGTAGAAAAGAACAACTTTTGGACAATTCTGATAATCTTGGTGGCAAACAGTTTGGAGCCTGATCAGACGCCGGGTTACCCGGCGTCTGATCTGGCTCCAAACTGTTTGCACTGCAAATAATAGTTTTAGCGTAAACGCGTTTATTGGGAAAGAATAACAGATTCTCCACTGTATCAGCGCCTTTTAGAGCATCTAATTTATTCCCCCACAATGAAACTACAAATGTACCTCCAATTTATACAGTCATAAACGTGTACACAACTAAATATTATCTATATTCTTGCAGATGACAACTAAAACAAGCCGAAAGTAAAGTAGAATACTCCCTAAAGCGCATTCTGCTTTACTTTCAACCTGCTTTAAGTGGTCACCTGTCTTCAAAACTAAACGCAGACTTTGTGGTAAAGGGCTTAACCGGACCTACCCTTATGTGTTAAGTTAAAAATCGATAACTCAAGCCCCTATTAGTCAAACATACGCTTTTTTTAAAAATTAAAACACGGTTAAGCCACGTTTTAAGTTTGAAATACACGTTTGAGATTGACATACGCTAGTTGGATTTATCGCGTTACGACTGTAGTCTACATGTATATTGAACTAAACGAATAACGATACAATGATACATGAACATAATTATACGTTTCCGTCATAAAATTTGTTGATCGTTACAGGCTACCAGATTTTTGGAGTAATTGCTCCAACAATATATGTAAAATGCTGAATCAGCAAGTAAATGTGAATCACTTATTCTTTCCCATAAAAACGAATTGCAAACGTAATTCAATAAACTGTAAAAAAAATAAATTAAATGCTTTAAAATGTCTAGCAATTTATTTAAATCTTAGTGGCAAGCAGTTCGGACCCTGATCAGACGCCGGGTTACCCGGCGTCTGATCAGGCTCTTAACTGTTTGCAATTGAAATAAAGATATTAGCGCAAACGAGTTAATGGGAAAGAATAATGTCTTCTCTACAGTAGTTATTCACCTACAATATCCTCGCCCGCATTGTCGTTTGAACAGTGGAGAATCTGTTATTCTTTCCCAATAAACGCGTTTACGCTAAAACTATTATTTGCAGTGCAAACAGTTTGGAGCCAGATCAGACGCCGGGTAACCCGGCGTCTGATCAGGCTCCAAACTGTTTGCCACCAAGATAAACAAAAATTATCAGAATTGTCCAAAAAATGTTCTTTTCTACGTTTTAGTGTTTTGCGTTTGCGTACGTTTGCGTTTAAACGGGAAAGAATAACAGATTCTCCACTGTATTTGTTATAAAAATTAGATATTAACTGAGGAAACAATCATGTAGTTTCAAAAGTGTGGAAACTGATACGACTCGGATAAGCATGACGTTTGAACTAGATCTACACTGACTGCAAATGTTAGTGAAACACAAATGGAAGCGGAAGCTTTAACCCTTTCAACCCTGTAGAGATTACTGATGACATATGCAAACAGTGTAGACCCTGATAAGAGGGCTTCTATTTGGAGCCCTCTGATCAGGGTCTGCACTGTTTGATAGTTTCATTGGTTTTTGTTGTCATACCAAAAATGTAACAGTAAACTGGTTTAAAATGCCTATACTAGAAGAGTCCAAAAGGATCATAAATGACCACAAGAGAAATTTAGTGTGGAAAGGGTTAATGGACACATATGGCTTCTTCAGTAAAGCATCACACATTCATTGCAACCGTGAACACTACTGAGGTTTGAAATAATAGGGTATTTTGTTTAGTAATGTAAGATTTGCTTATGTGTCGGTTATGTCTCTTCAACAATGACGAAAAAGATTGTTATCACATATATTCAAACTGTCGACGTATGTGCCTCAATTACAAATGTTTGAATGTTTAACCAAAGAAGTCTGAAAACGGATGGCAATAAGTCTATTAGAACAGGGCTGCCATTTCTCCGGAGTTTTCCGAAATCTTCGGATTCATTCATATTAATTTCTCCGGACCTACATATTTTTTACCGAAATCTTTATATTTCTGCTCCTACTTTTAATATTTGGTATTTTATGCTTTTTTAAATTCGGAACGTTGATATGAGTGTCAAACAATTTAGATCCAGATCAGACACCTGATTATGCGGCGTCTGATCATGATCTAGATTGTTTTCTCATTTATATTAGTATTACAGTGGAGAAAACGTTATTCTTTCCCAATAAACGCGTTTACGCTAAAACTATTATTTCTAATACAACCAGTTTGGAGCCAGATCAGACACCGGGTAACCCGGCGTCTGATCAGGCTCCAAACTGTTTGCCACCAAAATAAAAATGAATCATCAGAATTGTCCAAAAGTTGCACTTTTCTACGTTTTAGCGTTTTGTGGTTGCGTTTCGTTTCGTTTAATCGGGAAAGAATAACAGATTCTCCACTGTACAGATCCTGGCAGTGAAAGGGTTAAAGGTACAAATCCTAGAATCGCGCTTGAAAAATTGGAAATCTGGGGATTTTTATGAGCAGCTTATGTTAGTCCTGTTAGAAGCCAAGTTATCCGGGGTCTGGTCTGTGGGGGTACAATAGGGAATATTTTATTGTTTCCCATTGAAATGCAAACGCAATTCACTTAAAAGCAGAACATTTTAGTTTTTTTAAATTACGAACGACTTATTGTGATCTAGTGGCAAACAGTTTGGAGTCTGATTAGACCCCGGGTTGATTTCGTTCAATAAATGCGTTGTTTTGGATGATAAGGATACCAAATTCAATATATACTAGCATGCAATTTAATAGATCTACACACAGATACTGTATTTGCGGCCTTTGCTTTAACATTATTCTCATATTTTCGTTAACTTCATCAGCCTGCCGATAAGTACCGAAAGCTGCCGATAACTGCCGACTCCACTTGACATAATTTTCAACTCGAGTATATCTTCACCAATAGCGCACTATAACCTAAGCATGCACTGGTAGAATAAGCGTACCCTATAGTTACCACTCGAACACCCCCTTGTACATTATGTCGGCAAATACCGGCACAGCTTTATAAACAACCTTAAGTGGCCGATAATATCCGCCGTTGCTCTACTGGTTATATTATATTGTTTTAGCGTAAAAGAATAACGTCTTCTCCACTGTATACATATACAGGTTCCGAATGTTATACATTTTTGTATTAACAATCGTTTTTATGAGAACAAAGTCATATATCGTTTAACCTGGATGACGCGTACTTGCTCAAGTAAAATATACCGTACTACTACAGTGGAGAATCTGTTATTCTTTCCCAATAAACGCGTTTACGCTAAAACTATTATTTGCAGTGCAAACAGTTTGGAGCCAGATCAGACGCCGGGTAACCCGGCGTCTGATCAGGCTCCAAACTGTTTGCCACCAAGATAAACATGAAATATCAGAATTGTCCAAAAGTTGTTCTTTTCTACGGTTTAGTGCTTTGCGTTTGCGTACGTTTGCGTTTAAACGGGAAAGAATAACAGATTCTCCACTGTAAAATAAGATTTTAATACCTATAATACTCTCTTAACCCTTTCTTCCATAGAAGCGACTTTTAGCGTATTCAATATATCCTCCGCTGAAGAAAATAGTTTATACCCTTATTAACAATTGCCATAACAAATATTTTATATAGCCTAGCAGATGGTAGTTTAAAGCAGGCTGAAAGTAAAGAAGAATGTGCCTTCAGGCACATTCTACTTTACTTTCAACCTGCTTGAAGTGATCGCCTGCATTAACGGGTTATAAACGGGTTATCGGGTAAAGGGTTAAGTCGAACATACATGTATCCGTCTGTCAAAACACATGGCCTTACCATTTATTAACTTATATTTACATTCACTCTGTAAAGTCCTTATGTAATCCTATTAAAAATTTGCAGGTCATCCCTCGATGAACCTACGCTTCGAATCTGGTTTTAGCCAGTTCGGATTTCGCCCGTGATATTCGTGGACTTCTTCAAATACACTACATCGGGCACTTAACACTAAGCTCCCATTGGTCGACGGTCATATGACACTAGCGGAGTGATACAGACCCATAGGTCGTTGCCATCGCGTTGCTATGTGTGTAAATGGGTTAAGAAAACAACCGCGACCTGTATTTTTAGAATGTACTTTGGCAATAGATATTCAAGTTGCACTGTTATTTGTTTGCCTTGTAAGTCTTTTCCATTCACAGAGAGAAAGTTTACTGGAAAAAATCCTGAATTTGTAATACAGTTACAGTACATGTAGTTGGGACTACTTTCTCACCATATTTAGAAACTGGAATGGCTATTACATCGACATTACATCTATCAAACCTCTTTGACCGGTATATGATAAATTCTTATACAGAAAAACAAATCTGGCAAATAAACACATTAAATTGACAAGACAGAAACTATAAATATAAATATAAGGAATAAACAACATCTCTTTGCCGCTCATGACGGTATGACTACATTAGCTTCGGGGGTAAATTTAACGAAAACGCCCTTCGGGCGTTTACGTAATTTACCCCCTGCGAAGCTAATGTAGTCATACCGTCATGAACGTCAAAAATATGTTGTTTATTCCTATATGAAACACGGATAATGTCGACTTAAGCGAGATCGAGTTTTTACGACTTGAGTTTACATCACACGGCAGATCCTTTTGTATACCATTTCAGCTCTTTTACTGCCATACTCGACTTTAGAAATATTTTGGACTAAGATCAGACGCCTCGTAGTGTTTTTTCACTTATAATTCATAAGTCCCTCTCATAACAGTACAAAATAGACTTTACTTAAGCTTTTGATTATGTCGTATGGGAAAACCTTTGGTTGAAATTATTGAAATTTGGTATAAGAGGTAAAATGTTTGATGTTATAAAATCAATGTACACTAGTGTGAAATCAAAAGTGAAATATGATAACGTTTTAAGCGAACCATTTACGTGTTATTTGGGTGTAAGACAGGGAGAGTGTCTCTCCCCTTTTCTGTTTGCAATGTATCTGAATGATTTGGAGCAAGAATTTTATGTTAAAGGTCTAAAAGGTATAGAGATCGATATAGTTAAACTGTTCTTAATAATGTATGCAGATGATATAGTTATACTATCCGAAACAGCAGACGGCCTTCAGGAGGGTTTAGATTTATTAAATGATTATTGCCTTAAATGGAAACTAACGCTGAATACTAAGAAAACAAAATGCATGATATTTAGGAAAAGAAATGTAACCAGAAGGGGTATACAGTTCTATTTTAATAACATTGAACTTGAAATAGTTAATACTTTTGCGTTCCTTGGCATTGTTTTTTCATCTAATGGTTCATTTTCTGAAGCACAAGAAACGCTATGTGGTCAGGCGCAAAAAGCAATATTTAAACTTCATAAATATCTTTATAATTTTGAAAATATACCATTAAAACATTATCTTGAATTATTTGATAAATTAGTTTTGCCTATACTCTGCTATGGCAGCGAAGTGTGGGGCTTTTGTAAAGCAGATAAAGTAGAAAAGGTTCACCTTCAGTTTTGTAAAAGATTGCTAAACGTTAAGGTTAGTACACAGAATGACCTCATATATGGGGAACTTGGACGATATCCGTTACAAATTAACCGTTTCTCTAGGATCATTAAGTATTGGTTAAAAATAGTTCAATGTCAGGACACTAAATATATTAAACTTATATACAATACACTAGTAAATGATCTTGTAATTTCCCCAGAAAAGAAAAATTGGGCACTTTTAGTAAAAAATCTACTCTCGGAATTAGGGTTTTACGAGGTCTGGTTAAACCAGGGTGTTGGTGACACTAAATTCTTCATGTTCCTTTTTAAGCAACGTTTATACGACACTTTTAAACAGAATTGGCATGCAAGACTAAGCGAGTCTCCAAAAGCACGTTTTTACATTCTATTTTCGTCATTCGGTTTTAAATCTTATTTGAATTTGATAAGCATAAAGAAATTTAGAATAGCCCTTTCTAAATTACGATTATCTTCACATTGCTTAGAAATTGAACGAGGCCGCTATAAAAAGCCACAGTCTACACCAATTAATGAACGAAAATGTATCCATTGTGATAAATTGGAAGATGAATTCCATTTTTTATTCGAGTGTAATATATACCATGATTTAAGGAAACGTTACATTGATAAGCGTTTTTGGCAAAGACCAAACATTCCAAACTTGATAACTCTTTTAACAACAGATAGTCCAAATGTAATAAGGTCTTTAGGTAATTTTGTATTCAAAGCTTTCCAAAGAAGAAATGATACTATGTTATAATTTGGAATGCACACCGCTTTTGTAATTTTGTAATGTTTGAAATTTTCTTTATTCTTGTTTTTATCGATGTTAACCTAACATCTTGATTATGTCCTTTATAGAATTATGCCATGGCATATTTGTCATTATTAGGTGTATGTGGACGCCAAAAGTAATGAAATATGCACAGATATAGTCTGTTGCGATTAAAAGCGCGAGCGATCTTACTAAAAAGGGAGCTAATACATAAGAATTAATATGAATCTTATAGATTACTTCCCCTTTTCAGCTCAGCTTAGCTTCATAACTTTGGATTATTATTATTATCATTATCCAGTTTACAATTACCTCCCTTTTTAGCGAGGACGCTACTGTATAATTGTACTGCATGCTATGAATACTATTGTGTAAGAAGCGTGTCGAAATGATTGCCTGCCATACAACTTGTTATTGCATGTTATTGCTCATGGACATGTTATGTCTTTTGCTGAATAAAACTTATCTATCTATCATATTTCTAAAGTCAAACTTCAAACATTTGGAATTCGCATGAAATTGCGTACGATAATTTGTATAAGATGTTTTTTGTCTATGAAACCATTAAACAGGTCAATAAATTGAAGGTGAAGAGTTAACAAGTGCAATAGACAAGGCGTTTAAACGAAAATGCAATAAAACGTAGAAACTGATTCAGTCTATCTAAGAAGCAAAATGTATCCCAACTGTTTACACTGTATATAATTGTTTTAGTACATATAGGCGTGCTTATTGGGAAAGAAAAACGCATTATCCACTGTACAACAGTCTATAAATAATTACTGTAGTTATTTTCTCATAGAAAATGTCCTGTTAAATTGAGCCTGTTTTATTAAACAACATCCGAGTGCTATCCAAATATAGAATTAACCATCTACAATACTGTTCCAATATGGGCTGAAGTCATGTTTCTGTCATCAATGCCCCAATACGTTTCCAAAAAAACAAGCAAAACGCTTACTCCATTAATCCGTATCATGCTAAATTGCTCTCTGCTTCAAATATATCGTCTGCGTTTGAATCCAGATCAGACACCGTAAAAATCATAATTATAAGTGTGGCTTGTAGACACGCAGTTTGAAAATTAACGTAATTTGAGATAAAAATTACTTTGCGTTAGCAATTCGGGCACCGTAACGCAAAATGAAAAAACTTTTAAAATAACATTAAATGTTATTGGCAGCATACCGTGATACTAATTGTTGTTTCATGCAACCCATTTTAAGCGTTTCTGCAATGTGTGTATGTTTGATTTTATTTTTATCAGACCTGGGGCCCGTTTCATAAAACTTCGTACGACAAAATTTTAATGTTGTCGTTAGTCAGATTATAAAAGTCTCAAGTATTATTGTTTTCTCCATCTAATCCTGTCTTGTGACATCTCTTTGGAATCGTCTTGAAAAGACGATTCCAAAGGGTTGTCACAAGACAGGATTAGATAGAGAAATCAGAAATTAAATGTGTTTTAAAATTTTGATTTACGACCGATTTTGTCGTACGAAGTTTTATGAAACGGGGCCCTGGTGTGTGACTTTTCATTAGCTGTTGGACTGGTTGTGTGTTTTAATCATAATTAAAGGAGAGTTTTGACTGTATATGTAGTGCTGTACGTTGAAATAACATATTATGTTGGTGTTTTCTGCTATCAAACATATAGGATGGTTTAAGTATTTGTAAAAACGCACTTTCCTTTTATAGAGTCTTTATTCATAAATATGTATTATCGAATTAATTAAATGTACTGAACTATCAAATACGCCATCGCTACTGGTGTCTTCTGGTCATATACTAGCAGGGGTTTTCTCATTATTATATTTCCTCTGTAGACGTTTAGTTTAAAGCTTCTATATTATGACATAATCTAGGACTTTATTACGTCCATCAAAGTCATGACAGATAGTTATATAAACCAGATTTCTTCTTATGTTTTAATTGCATCCTGTTTGTTGTTAAGAAAGTATAGGAAAAAGTTTTCTTAGAATGTAACCTTTTTAAATGTGTACAGTAAAACGTAATATAATGGCCCCTTATTAAAACAATTAGACAAGACAGACAAATAAATATTTTATTTATGTCTCACTTTTATACATAATAAAATATACAAACATGTGTAAGTAAAATGTACATAACCACTCAAATATGAGTTATGAGAGACAGTGTAAATCTTAAAATATAACAATTAATTAGATTTGCAAACCAAAAATCATGCAACTTAACTTACGCTTATACAATACTATAAACAATCAAACTTCCATCACAGAATGCTTAATGTTTCAAAATACGACGGGTGATCAGCAAGTTCGCGGAAAGTGTTCTAACTTCCCTATTTGACATTGAACGGCCATGGAACTTTTAAAGTGGAGGAATAAACTGAATGCGCTTAAAGTTTAAAGTTTATGGGGTGAATAGTTTAACAGTACTAACGACAATGAAAGCACTAAACTCGAAGACAAAATAAATATAACAGCTCCGATGTTCTACTAGAATTGGACATAACAGTTCGTTCTCTATGTGTTTGAACGCATAGCTGTGTGTCCATTATAATGATGCGGTTACGGGTTCTGCAACGGCAATCAGCGACCGTAACTTCAGAAATATATACAATAGCACCTTTAAATATGATATCTGATAATGAGATTTAGAATATTGCAATCGCAGTAATGTACTTCTAAAAGATATTTGGGAACAATTTATAGAACTTTAATGCATGCTTGCTTTTAAATGAGAGTAAGTGTTTAATCTTTCAGGGGTTTAGTTGCAAATGCTTGTTAATGTCAGACAAATAAATGTGATAATTATCAATTGCTTGCTGTGTCAGATTCAGTTCTTTCCCTCTACAACAACACCCAAAGGGAGCTAACGTTTGTGTCTTTTGTTCGTACGGGATTGTTATAAGGAGGAACATTTGCTTACAATTGCAAACATATTGAATCCAGATCAGACGCCGCGTTACGTGGCGTCTGATCTGGATTCAAGCTGATTGTCACTCGTCATAATGTGTTTTTTTCTGCCAAAATGTATATGTGACTTTAAGAAAACCAGCAGCCGATATTGACAATGTTTGACATAATTGTCTTGTTTTGGGAACAGCAAGTAGTGATTATTTATAAGTAATATAATTATATAGAATATTGTATGTTTTAATGAAGGTTTGAAAAAACACCTGGTCATACATACTGTGTGACCAGATTTTCCTTCCTTGGTTTTTATTAGTCTGAAAAACCTTGTCACGTTGTAAGCAATTGACCAGAATATTGTTTTAAAATCTAATACATTATTATTTATATATAACATTTATTTCCAGAACAGTGGCAGACGACAATTGCTGCGGACGAAAAGAATGCCCAGCATGCAAAGAATAAAGGAAGTCCTGTTGCCGGATGTTTCAGTATACTTCAATGGAATCAACAAGCACCAACTTCGAATCCCAATCTTTGTTTCCCTTTATCTTTATCTATTTCACACCTATATAGATTAACCAATCGGAAGCTCCTATTTCTACCACGTGACGTTACAAGAGAAACGAGTTTGTACCAAATTGTAAAAGTGCGATCCCAAAAAGCCATATTTTTTCATATCGGGACTCGAGTCCCGGAAATCCATATTTTTTCGTATTGTACTGGACGCTCTTCAGACACTTACCCTTGAGAACAGCTTTTCACGTTTGCAAGTGTGAAAATTGCCGATATATAATGAATCTAACACCACCGTGAGTGTCAGATAAGAATATCCCACCCGAGTTTTGAAGATATTTTTTGGAACACGAGGCTTTGCCTCGTGTTCCAAAATCTCTTCAAACGAGCGTGGGATATTCATCTGATACTCAACTGTGGTGTTAGATTTATTTTCTCACCTCGTCAACCCTAAAAACGCGTTTAACTTGCTATACAGTGGCGAGTTGTATTTAAAGGCGCTAATTCATGCATGACGACGTCATGACGACGTCATGACGACGTCAAAACAACGGCAATAACATCCAATCATAAGATAGTTCCATTAGTTTGGCTTGTCTGTCCGGACAGATAAGGTTATCTCACACCCCCTAGATTTCGGGATACCTCTGTCCGAGAGGTGAGAAAATTGTCTGTTCAATATAAATAATTCAGCACATGTTACTTAATTGTAATCAAAGGAATGACATTCATTTAGCCACACAATCAAAGGGGATAAAGTTTATCCAGCGTCACGATAGACTAATATTGTTGTTCTTTCATGAAATGCTGTAATGTCATTATCATTATTAGAGAAATAATGTTTCGTTATTTTTTATTTTATGATGTAAAATAAGGGTCATTTAACAGTGTTGAGTCCAAATATGGACTATGACTGATGTGTACTCGTCCAATAGAATTCATTATTGTACCAAACATTGTTAAATAACCTCATAATAATAGGAAGGAAATTGCTGATAAACAATTTTCCTTCCTATCACAGAAGGAACTTTTACGAATTAGGTTGAAATGAGATATCATAGGGAAGCCTTAAAAGAAAATTTATGGTGTTTAACCTTCGCCTGCTGATCCGCAAATTTACTGGTATTTGCAAACAGGTCTAATCAGGATCATAACTGTTTGACACTCATAATTATGGTTCTTCAATTTAAAAATGTATGGATTTAAATTTTACTAAATGTGCACACGACAATTTCAGCGCATACGATATTTCGACAGGGGAAGAGTTTATACTCTAATTTCGACTCCTAGAATTTACTATGCAGACTTAAGAGGTTTTAATGCACTAGGGGAATTTGTAAGGATTTTTGCAAGAAGTTATTTGTTATGACAAAGTGACGGAAAGACAGTGTGTTTTGGGCTTTTCCTAGACAAATTACAGTACTTCCAATCTACAACAACATCCGTTGGAAGACAAGGTTTGTGTGTGTTGTTCAAGAGAATTGTTACTGGGACGGACAATGAAGATTTGGCTTTCATTTGCAAACAGTTTGAATTCAGATCAGACGCCGCGTGACGCGGCGTCTGATCTGGATTCAAACTGTTTGTCACTCGTCATTATATTTCTTCTGTCAAAAGGTCCATACATATGTAAATTTGAGAAACAACAGCAGACGGCAATTTTAAGCAGACGATATTGCAGCAGTGATAGTATTAGAAACATACTGGTCTTGTTTTTCGAACAGCGGCAGGAATTGTTGTAAGGAGGAAATAATTGTTCGGATGTCCGCTGTTGGGAGGCGGTACTGTAGTTGTTTTTGACAATTATGTTTGTCAAGGCCGCTTTTTTCCTTGGGGAAATTTAGCATGGTTATATAACTGTACTTGTTGCGCATATGACCAATTAACCTTCTGATCGCTGCTGTTGCAATTGTTTTACTGTTTCAAACAGTTTTGATCCAGATGAGAATGGCCTTTTATATCTGGATTCAAACTGTTTGATATTCTTATGTTATTTTCCGAAAAATAATGCCTTCAAAACAAAATTGAGAAGAAGTTTATATTTTAAAAATAATTCAGTTTTATCTAATAGAATTTTAAAACTAACCGAGTTTTCCGTTTTTAAGGAATTGATACATTGCTCCAATAGCCAATAGTGTTTTAATGTCAAACGCGGGTTTTTGGACAAAATAAGATCGTCTTAACCCTTTCGGCGCCGACGTCGCATTAAGTCGACTTTGCAAATAATTTAGATCCTGATCAGACACCGCATCGGATCAGAATCCAAACTGTTTAAGACTGGTATAGATATTATTTAAGTCATACTACATTGAATATTACCTTGAAACGATATTGCAAACAACAATATTAAAGCAGACGACAACAAAGCGATGAAGAGGTAGAAACCTTAAAATTATTTTGGGACCTAAAGGGTTAAATGTTTGACACCCAATACGTCCTAGTCAATACTTAATTTGTCGCCATGGTGCTGCATGAAGTCACCAAATGTAATAATCAACCTTTATTACACTGAAAGAGAAAAATGTTATGTCGCCTAATATTTCTTTCTTACTTAGGTATCAAACTTTCTAAGTACAAAAAATGAAGTATCGTAAAGTTTGGATCCGTTTCAAACACTGAGCAATTTGACTATTGATTGAATTCCAAACTGTTCGAAATTTCATGTAAATGTATGGTGACCAGGACAAAAGTCAAGAACAAATCTGAAGTATTCTCTTGATATAAACTCGCTGCTTTGGACAATTCACACAACGCTACACCAGAATTACAATGGAGAAGGCGTTTTTCTTTCCCGTTTAAACGCAAACGAAGCGCAAACGAAACGCAATCGCATTGCAATAGAATGGAGAAAAATACAATTTGTCGACAATACTTATTATTTATTTAAATCTGATCATCAAAAGTTTGGAGTCTGATCTGACGCCGGGCTACCCATGGATATATAGACGACTGTTTCCTAATACAAATGGACGAAATGTCGATGCTAGTGGATACTTTGATTTCGAAGATTTCGGGCTATGGCTAGTGATGGTTGCAAAAACTATGTTTTCGTTTTTTTAAAATAAGTAAGAAGAGGGAGGGCTAATGGGATAAGAGAATTAAAGAAAATAAAATGAGACGAGAAACAAACATATAAAAGAGAAGAAAACGATTAAAGAACAAAGAAGTAGAAGGGAAAGAAAGAAATATAGATAAAGATATAGAGTATACAGTGGAGAATCTGTTATTCTTTCCCAATAAACGCGTTTACGCTAAAACTATTATTTGCAGTGCAAACAGTTTGGAGCCAGATCAGACGCCGGGTAACCCGGCGTCTGATCAGGCTCCAAACTGTTTGCCACCACGATAAACTTGAATTATCAGAATTGTCCAAAAGTTGTACTTTTCTACGTTTAAGTACTTTGCGTTTGCGAACGTTTGCATTTAAACGGAAAAGAATAACAGATTCTCCACTGTACTCGTCATTATCATACAATGTTCCTGTAAAGAGTACGCGTTTCTATGCAAACAGTGTAAGGAGACCCCTGTGATCACGATACTTCCGTGGTTAAAAAAAATCGTAAAAGGTCATGAATTGACTAGATTTATTGGAAATTGGGACTATCCTTTAAAAGTTTCAGGAATGAACAAGTTAAGAATAAATTAATGTCTGCTGCACGGTAACTTCGGTTAGAACTGTCAATCACATGTGTCATCAGACGAATATTATGAAATGTTACAGTGGATAATCTATTATTCTTTCCCGTTTAAACGCAAACGTACGCAAACGCAAAGCACTAAAACGTAGAAAAGTACAACTTTTGGACAACTCTGATAATTCATGTTTATCTTGGTGGCAAACAGTTTGGAGCCTGATCAGACGCCGGGTTACCCGGCGTCTGATCTGGCTCCAAACTGTTTGCACTGCAAATAATAGTTTTAGCGTAAACGCGTTAATTGGGAAAGAATAACAGATTCTCCACTGTACCATACTAGAACTGTTCTTGACACTTATGGAAACTTCTTATTCTGCTCAGTACTCAGTGGGGTTTTCAGGGACTATATACAGTGGAGAATCTGTTATTCTTTCCCGTTTAAACGCAAACGTACGCAAACGCAAAGTACTTAAACGTAGAAAAGTACAACTTTTGGACAATTCTGATAATTCAAGTTTATCTTGGTGGCAAACAGTTTGGAGCCTGATCAGACGCCGGGTTACCCGGCGTCTGATCTGGCTCCAAACTGTTTGCACTGCAAATAATAGTTTTAGCGTAAACGCGTTTATTGGGAAAGAATAACATTCTCCACTGTATATGTATGTAAATGGTTCCTGGTACTCAGTGTGATAAGAAATATTAGCCATAATTATGCCTTCCATTTAACGACGAATAGAGACGCATTCACGTGTCATGTTAGAATAACTCATATAAGAGCTGATTCCAAATGCTATTGCGCCTGTAACGTAGAGCACATTTAAGCTTTTTTCGTTTATTTACAATCTGTCGTATGTCCTTGAATGTGTTTATTCTACAGAGTATGGTCAAATCAATGGTAACCTTATAGATTCCAATTATAACCGTTATTATTCCTATGGGACTCATGATAAGTGTTTTGTAAAGTGTGTGAATCATTTGAGACCACACATATCACGACTTCTCATTATGGTGAACGTTAGCTGATATTTTTATCAGAGGTTAAATGAACTTATATAGTTTAAATAAGTCATGTATTGAACAACAAGTGTACGTGCACTGGCATTTCCAAATATATTGGATCAAGATCAGACGATCGGTTCTTCGGCATCTGAATTGGAAATTAACGTTCTGAAACTGATTCGTATTCTTTACACTTAACCCACAGAATATCGTTTGCATTGGTAATGTAATCTGTGATACTTTTAAAGGCAGATTCAGGGCTGTTTTGAATGAACAAATGTCGAAACGAGTGTCAAACAGTTTGGATCCTGATCAGGATCCAAACTGTTTGCAAAGTCGCCTATTGGCTATAGTCTGCTTCAAATTGTCGTCTGTTGCTTTTCAAAAAGTTATATATTGGGATATTTTTACAGAAAAAAACAACATAAAGACGAGTGGCAAACAACTTGAATCCAGATCAGACGCCGCGTTACGCGGCGTCTGATCTGGATTCAAACTGTTTCTAAATGTAATCTAATGTCCCCATCTATAACAATTCCCTCTGAACAGCACACGCAATATTTGTCTCACATCGGGTGTCGTTGTAAAGAGGGAGCACTGTATGAGCAATATTACATTTGAATGTGAGATCTGGTAATGAGAATGCGAAATATTTCAGTTGCAATTATACCCTCTCGAATAATGCAGGGGAAGAGGTTTCCAAACATTAGTGGAAATTTAACCCAACCAAGAAAATGAAAGTTTTTCAAATTTTGTCGAACCGTTCTATCTGACTGGCAAACTGTTTTGGGGACGATAAGACACATTACAACTTATCTAGTTCAAAACGTTTTAGAATAGGCAGCGTACAGGCCATAGAGCAATGTTTTTATTTGAAAGATTGTCATTTGTCCTTGATTTTGTTTATTTCACAGAGTACGGCCAAATCAAAAGCAATGTTATAGATACAAACGGTAACCTGGGAATTTGTATGGGTATTTAGCAAACTGTGTGAACCTATTTGTGCTAACAAGTACCACAGAGTCTCATTTCGATCACAACATGTTGTTATTTTAACCCTAATCCTGCTGCAAAAACATCTGCTTCGAAAGTGTCGTCTGCAAAAATGGTTAAATCAATATATATATACATTTTAAGTAAATAACCCAAAAGACGAGCGTCAAACAGTTTGTTTCCAGGGTCTAGATCCAAACTGTTTGCAAAACATAGTAAAGTCACGACCAGCAGGCAAAGGTTTACGTAATTATAGTCAATTTTGTATAAAACGATCACTTTAACCCGTTAGCAGTATTTAGTACATGTGTTTGCTAAATGCACTATAAAATGATACAGCAAGCTTTCTGCATAGTTTCTGTATTGCATTGAGCATTAACCTGTATACATTACAGATTCCCGTGCTAACTTTAATATATACTCATTGAACTCTAAAATCAGTATACCAATCATGAACCTATTTGAGCTAACAAGTATCGAAGTCTCATTACGATCACAGCATGTTAATATTTAACCCTTTCGGCTCTAAAGTCGCATACAGTCGATTTCTAAACAGTTTCGCGGCGACTGATCAGGACCAATCTGTTTGACACGCGTATCGATATTGCTTAAGTCATACTACATTGAATCTTACTTTGAAACCATATTGCAGACAACACCTTTGAAGCAGGTGACAATAAAGCGATGAAGAGGTAAACCTTGTTGTACATGTAACATATTGTAAGACACATCAACAAATAGTCAAAAATTGGTAATTGGAGTTTTCATTTGGAGTTATAGGGAGAAATACACGTTTGATAGTATAGTTGTAATGAACTGATCGCTTAATTCTTTCACTGCCAAGTGTAATCGTCTGTTTTAACAATCTTGCCGCCAAAATATCGTATGCATTGGTAGGGTAGTCTGCAATAATTTAACAACACATGTTAAATGGGCTGATCTTGGTAAAATCATGGCATCCTTTAACGTCTATCATAACTACACTAAGTATTTGTGTCGGGATTGCGTAACGCAAAATGCCGTATGAATGTTAACAAGTAAACTTCTCCAAATCTATACTATTTTATTCAAAGTCTTCGTAATTAAGTCCATCTTGTATTCTTACTCTCAAAACATGTTTATTGTATATAACGTCACGTACATGACGTAAGGACATGTGACGTATTGGCGGTCGCGCCACGACGTCGCTCGGCGTTACGCAATCTCGACAATTTGCAAGCAGAACATATTTAGCTACTATGAACTTTTCTAAGATAATGATCTTAAAATTCAAGCACTCTTTCGTTTGCTTTCCGTTCAATCTAAATTAAATGAGATTAACATGATTATACACTAGGCGATTGTGTTAGGTTTAAGCAATTAGTATTGAATAATGGCAAATGAAAAAGCATGAACATCACTGTCAGATACCATACCGGTAGAATCTCAAAGACTCTCCTACAGGTTTTGAACATAAAAGGCTTTTGATTATTTGTTTGATATCAAAATTGCGTTTTTATTACAGATAGTGGGAGATATTACTATTTCCCGATAAACTCTTTTGAACTACAGTGGATAATCTGTTATTCTTTCCCAATAAACGCGTTTACGCTAAAACTATTATTTGCAGTGCAAACAGTTTGGAGCCAGATCAGACGCCGGGTAACCCGGCGTCTGATCAGGCTCCAAACTGTTTGCCACCAAGATAAACATGTATTATCAGAATTGTCCAAAAGTTGTTCTTTTCTACGTTTTAGTGCTTTGCGTTTGCGTACGTTTGCGTTTAAACGGGAAAGAATAACAAATTCTCCACTGTATGACGTCACGAATGACGTCAGAATAACAAATTCTCCACTGTACATGTAAACGAACTATGTAAATGCCCATTAGATGTACATACAATGGAGAAGAATTATAATAACATTTTTATAATCTTAGTAATTATATAGAGGATATTTTTTTTTTTTCAGTATAAGATTGAAACTTAATCCATTGAGCGAACATCAGACGTTGTATTTTCACGAGTGGCGAAGCCACGAGTGAAAATATAACAGTCTGATTTTTAACGAAATGGATTAAATTCGATCTTATACTGAAAAAATACAATTATTCTATTTATTTATGCTTTTAAGCCACTTTTTAAACGAAATTGTTCGACAATTGTGAAAGCGAAAGTACATGATTTACCCCGTGTTGAGCCCCAAGTTTACATCGAACACATTAACGAAACAGTTTCCCGTACGATGACGTCACTTATTTATTGATTTGACGTCATCCGAATTACGTCGTTGCTCCCGATTTTGGATTCGTGTTCTTCCGTTGAGTGGTTAGCGACAAATCTGACTGCCGGAATTTAACGATAAGACACGATTGACTACGATTTTTGGTGAGCCCTACTATACGGGGAAAACGGCGATTGGTGATAATCCACTGCAGTGGATTACCAAGTGATAATCCACTGCTATTTTCCGGTAATCCACCGAAAAGCATAAATAAATTGAAATAATAACAAGTAGTGTATCTTTACTTTATTGTAAAATGTAGTTATGTTTATTTTCTTACTTTGTATGTATATTTATATGATTTCATATGGGCGCTTTTGAACGCACAACTACAGTACTGTATGCAAAGAGCGCTATGTAAATCTGGTATAATAATAACATTAACAAGTGGATATTGCTAAATGCAAATGCATGTGTACTACCGGCGAATGGAAATAAAAAGTTGAGCATAAACGCGTTTATTGAGAAGGAATAAAATAATGACTATTGTGGTATCAACATTATCCTTATTCAGGTTTGCAACAACAATCAATGTGGGGATCGGGGTTTACAAACTTAAACCATGGCTCTCTAAAAGAGGAACTTTGATACTGGGATTGAGATCTAGATCAGTTGCAATTATACAGTGGAGAATATGTTATTCTTTCCCAATAAACGCGTTTACGCTAAAACTATTATTTTCACTGCAAACAGTTTGGAGCCAGATCAGACGCCGGGTAACCCGGCGTCTGATCAGGCTCCAAATTGTTTGCGACCAAGATAAACATGAAATATCAGAATTGTCCAAAAGTTGTTCTTTTCTACGTTTTAGCGCTTTGCGTTTGCGTACGTTTGCGTTTAAACGGGAAAAAATAACAGATTCTCCACTGTACGCCTTTGAACGATACAGGGGATAAGATCTTTAGACATAAATGTAAGTTTATCAACAGTCCCCTATCGATGAAACCAATCTGTCTGTCAGTCTTTACCTTTGGTTAAAGTTTTGTAATGGCTTACCGTTTGACCAATTTACCATTGAAACGAAAAGACACAATTATATACTGTTTACGGATGTCTGACAGTCTGTTTCTGATAAGAGGCTCAATAAAAATATAATTGTTAAGTTGATATTTACTGTGCTTTTTATAATATCAAATTAAGATAAATTTTAACGGTACTCAGTGGCACACATTCGATACGCACTAAAGTGTGTTAATTAAATGAATTATTATCATCAGCTATGCTTGCAAGTCATCTAAAATTGCTAGCAAAATTGTGAAGCCATGCATCTGTCGATACGCTAGGTATTTACAGTGGAGAATCTGTTATTATTTCCCAATAAACGCGCTTACGCTAACACTATTATTTGCAGTGCAAACAGTTTGGAGCCAGATCAGACGCCGGATAACCCGGCGTCTGATCAGGCTCCAAACTGTTTGCCACCAAGATAAACAAGAATTATCAGAATTGTCCAAAAGTTGTTATTTTCTACGTTTTAGTGCTTTGCGTTTGCGTACGTTTGCGTTTAAACGGGAAAGAATAACATATTCTCCACTGTATCAAGTTAATGTCAATAGTAAACATTGTTTTACCATTTCACTATCAATTGCGACAAAACTAGAATTTGTAAACATGCCAATGTCTGTGCGTATGGCAAGAATTAATTGAGCAAGAACTATTATTAATTATTTCGCTGCCAAGTTGTATCGTCTGCTTTAACCCTCTTACTGCCAAAATATCGTCTGCATTGGTAGTGTGGTCAGCAATATTTTTTAAAGTCAGCTTTAGTGCTGTTTTGACTGAAGAAATTTCGAAAAGAGTGTCAGATAGTTTTGATCCTGAGGCGTCTTAGCAGGATCCAAACTGTTTGCAAAGTCGCCTTTTGTCGATGTTGGCAGTGAACGGGTGAAACTAATAGATCATAGGTACATGCATGTTGTTCGCAAGTTAACCTAACGGTACTTACAGTGGAGAATCTGTTATTCTTTCCCAATAAACGCGTTTACGCTAAAACTTTTATTTGCAGTGCAAACAGTTTGGAGCCAGATCAGACGCCGGGTAACCCGGCGTCTGATCAGGCTCCAAACTGTTTGCCACCAAGATAAACATGAAATATCAGAATTGTCCAAAATTTGTTCTTTTCTACGTTTTAGTGCCCTGCGTTCGCGTACGTTTGCGTTTAAACGGGAAAGAATAACAGATTCTCCACTGTACATAATTATTTCCGTTCAAACACTACAGTCGAAAATCTGTCTCTGAACTATAATATAGTCTGTTCAAGAACGTTACATGTAGCTATAGGAATTGATGTTTCAGTTATTATTTTTGTTCTGGAAATAAACGTTCGAAATAAATCGGTTTTCACTGCTTTATGCATCCCAACTGCTTCCATAGAACCGTGTGCAAATGGTTTGAATTTGGATAAGACTCGAAGTAACTCTGGCTTGGATTTCAAGGATGTTTGATACCCAGATGAATTGTTTTGTGAATGTTTCCAAAAACTTCTCTTAGTAACTTATGAAACAATGAGGCATTTAAGCACACCAAAGTGTTAGTAGCACAGAACAATTTACCTGGCACAATTGTGTAAATACCATATCAATATGTTTTTTTAAACACAAAAACATGATACGTAAACAAAAATTTAAACGTTATCTTATTGAAAATGCAAAAATCACGTATAACAATGTCTGTAAATTTTAAACAATTTTAATGGATAGGTTTTTCGGAAAATATCGTATAATTTTAAAAATGTGAAAATTATTTCTTAGAAAAACACGTACGTGCAGTTTTTCATCAGTCTTATACGCAATCCACCGAGATGCTAAACCTTATTAAAACACTTAAAAATGTTTTTCAAATGCAAAACATGGCCTTGGTATAAATGCAACATATGTCCTTGGTAAAACTGTTTTGAACGAATTTATTCAGTTTTTCTCTCTCCTGAAATGTTGCAAAACTCGTCTTACGAGAATTTTGAATAGAAGAGACGATATAAACAACGCTTATACTCTAATATATATATTCAGCACGTTTAAGTTTTACTCTTGTTCTTTGATTTAACAAGAAGAATAAAAGTCTAACCAATCGCCTCACCATTTTAGTGCCATAAAACGTCATTACCTGTGTACAGTGGAGAATCTGTTATTCTGACGTCATTGGTGACGTCATACAGTGGAGAATCTGTTATTCTTTCCCAATAAACGCGTTTACGCTAAAACTATTTTTTCCATTGCAAACAGTTTGGAGCCAGATCAGACGCCGAGTAACCCGGCATCTGATCAGGCTCCAAACTGTTTGCCACCAAGATAAACATGAATTATCAGAATTGTACAAAAGTTGTACTTTTCTATGTTTTAGTGCTTTGCGTTTGCGTACGTTTGCGTTTAAACGGGAAAGAATAACAGATTCTCCACTGTAACAGTTTTACTGCAATAATATAGTCCGTTTTAAAACATCATCTGCTTTTATTTCTTAATTTTAGAACTTTAACCAATTTGACATAAACAACATTGATGTTTAGTGTCAAACAGTTTGGTTCATAATCAGACGTCGCGTTACTGATCAGGATCCGAATCGTTGCAAATTTCACTGCAGACTGATTTGACAGTAAAGGGGTAAATAACGTCCAGTCATTAAACTAAATAAAGGGTATTCATCCTGAAAAGCAGCTATTTTCTCCCTGAAAACATACCCTGCAGAAATAAGGTCAGCTACTTATATAGATCAAGCTGAATTCTCGTTTGTTTTAAAAGTATCATCTTAAAGTTTAAACTCAAAATATATGCCATTTTCATTTTTAGAAAACCTGGTGTCAAACGGATTAGACCATATAAATCATAGTATATATATTATATCGAAACTTTGGATCCTGGTAATATACTAAAACTGTCTAGAAATGAAACTTACTCCTGTTTAGTACAGTAGGGGTTAAGAAATCAGAATCAATCTCTTCAAAAACAAATTTTCCGGCCGGATAAAAAGGTTTTCCTGTCTTTCTTCCTGACCTGTGAATAAAGTAAAGAAATAGGTCAAACACAAAAACCGTTTATGTAAAGTATGGATAGTTAGATCAAATCATCGTTTATGAAGGTTTCGTAGCAATTACATTCATTTGACTTTAACCCCTCCACTCCCTTACCCCGAGTACAGTAGTTATTTGCAAACAGTTTGGATCCTGATCAGACGCCATGTTACGCGGCGTCTGATCAGGATCCAAACTGTTTGACACTCGTTTCAATATTTCTTAATTCAAAATACCTAAAACTTCTTTTTTAGAAATAGAAGCAGACGACAATTGTTTAAATGTGATGACGTCATGACAGTGAAGGGGTTAAACCCGTGTCATGCCGTAATATCGCCTGCTTTGCAATTGTCGTCTGCAAAAAATAGATCCATACATTAATGAAGTATGGAAACCTAAAGACGAGTCGCAAACAGGTTGTTTCCAGGTTAGACACCGCGTTAAGCCGTGTCTGATCTGGATCTTTACCTTTTCAAAACAAACCCAATGAAGTCGAAAAGTGCTCCAGAGCTTGTTATTTACGATCGAACTTCAACATCTCGAATGTCTTTATGTCGAACGTATCCGTATTTAAAAGTTAAAATAGTTTCAGTTTCAGTTTCAGTTTCAGTTTATTTTCATAAATCTAGTGGGCTTGAAAGCCCATGAGGACAACATTAAGCGTTACATAGTTATGTTATAAACATACATGTACATACAAAATGTATTATAAACAAACAAATATAATAATATGGCGACTATATAAAGGTGTGTCAAGTAATTACTTGAAGCTTACATAAACCACACTGATATCACTACAAGTAACGGTAACTTCAAACAGTGCAGCCCAAGATAAGACGTCTCTTACATGTAATAGAGAAGTCCGATCGTGGACCGCCCTGTTTGCTACGTGATGTTTTATTTCACCTTATTACTCCACCTTTTTCCTGAATAATTATGTTTTTATCGTAACAGGGGACACCCCTAGAAAACTAAATCACTAACCGTTTGTTTGTGTTGGAGAAGGCATTTAAACCGTTTCTTCTAGTTAATAAACAAAATTAAACAATTCTATACAATTAATTCTAAGCCACCTTTGAACAACGTGTACGTTCGACATTAAGCGACATCTAACAAATGAAATAGAATTGTAGAAACACGAGTACAATGCTTTCTTCCTACTACGGCCTTCCGAACAACGATTCCTCCTTACAACGACCCTTGCGGATGTTCCAAAAACAAGACAATTATGTCTAACGATTGTACTGCTGCAAAATCATTTGCTTAAACTTGTCGTCTGGTTTTTCGCGAAGTTACATTATTAGTGGAAGTTTTGATAGAACAAATATAATATTATATAATGACGAATGATGAACGGCTTGAATCCAGATCAGACGCTGCGTTACGCGGTGTCTGATCTGGATTCAAGCTGTTTGCAAACGTAAGCAAATTCTTTATTTTCTTTCCCTATAGAAACTCCTTCCGAACAACACACGCAATATGTGTCTCCCATTGGACGTTGTTGTAGAAAATTGGCACTGTAAGTTTGAATTAGGCGAATTCGAGACATTGAGGTTTGACTGTACTAATTTATTTTATCTTTGATATTACAGTGGAGAAGACGTTATTTTTTTCCAAAAAAATCGCGTTTATGCTAAAATTATTAGTTCCATTGCAAACAGTTTAAGGCCAGATCAAACGCCGGGTAACCCGGCGTCTGATCAGGCTTTGAGCTTTTTGCCAATCTTATAGAAAATAAGTATCAGCATTGTCTTGAAAATGGTAATGTTCTACTTTTATTGCAAAGCGTTTGCGTTTCGTTTGCGTTTAAACAACAACAACAACAACATTACCTTTATTTCATCTCAGGCACCGAAGTGCAACATGAGGAAATATATACAATAGTTTTGCAAAATACATGTATCAAAGTAACATTGCAGAAAATAGGATACAGTGGAGAAAACGTTTTCTCACATAACTACCCCTGTTTTCAATAGCGAACAGCGATCGCGAATATTCTTGTCTCCAACATGTGTGAGATCAATTTGAATGACGTCACTATAACGTCACTATTTATAACGGCGTTTCAAATGACGTCAACGGGATTCCAAAAATGTCTATTGCTTTAAAAAAAAAAAATTAAAATCGTTTGTTATGTGAGAAAAAGAATCTGTCACTCGTCGATGTTTAAGACAAGCTGATCTCAAACTCGTCTAGAATAGAAAAGTTATTAAGCTCGCCAAGGCTCACTTAATAATATTTCAATTCTAGACTCGTTTGAGATCAGCTTGTCTTAAACATCGACTCGTGACAGATCCTATATATTCTTTCCCAATAAACGCGTTTACTCTATTATTTCATTTACAAACAGATTAGAACCCGGCGTCTGATCAGGATCCAAACTGTTTTCCACCAAGATACAAATGAAACAAACGGAAAAGAATAACATCTTCATTGTATATGGAAACAATGTACTTATAAAATGCATTTTTATTTTATGTTTCAAATTTATTGAATTGAATGTATTCCCTCTGAACGGGGTCGTCTGCCAATGATAATAAAAGTTTAAATAGTTTTGACTGACAAATATCAAACAGTTGTACTCTGATTAAAACCGAACAACCCTGTTTTATATTGACGCAAACATTTTGAAAAACATTAGTAACTCGAAATCAGCATTATAAAGATAAGAAATAAGAATAACTATCTTTCAAAAACAATGTTTTCCGCTTTAATGACGCAGTCGGCCAATTAGTAGAATATATAGAAGCCCTTTTCCTGTTTGTTATCCTGTTTTGTGAAAAAAATAAAGAACTAGGTCAATCACAGAACTGCTTATGCAAACTTGAGATATTTAGGTCAAATTATAGTGCATGATGATTTTGTGGTATAGTTCATTACTAACTACAGTAAAACCTCTCTATGAAACAGCGGCTAATTGATTGTAAACAAGACAGATAACAACTTAAAGCAAGGTGACAGTAAAACAGATCTGATTTACTGTCACTTTGCTTTAAGCAGTCACTTGTCGTAAACATCCAATAAGTAACACAATTTAATGATCTAATAGACAGTAAGAACTGTACATTATCAATCTTCTACAATAAACGCGTTTACGCTAAAACTATTATTTGCAGTGCAAACAGTTTGGAGCCAGATCAGACGCCGGGTAACCCGGCGTCTGATCAGGCTCCAAACTGTTTGCCACCAAGATAAACAAGAATTATCAGAATTGTCCAACAGTTGTTCTTTTCTACGTTTTAGTGCTTTGCGTTTGCGTACGTTTGCGTTTAAACGGGAAAGAATAACAGATTCTCCACTGTACCATGGAGAGGACGTTGTTCTTTCCCGTTCGAACAAAACAAAACGCAACGTACACTGGCACACGAGTTATAGACTTCTTTTTTAGTACTACTTTGTTGTATGTATATCGATATTTATTATATACCTACCAATGTTCTGCCCGAAATATTTCTGTATTTTATCGAACAAATACACCTTGACGGATTGAAAATTCCGTATTACCCATGTACCTTGTGTAATGGGAAAAGAACGTTTACTGTGTAGTCGGAAGTTCGGAACTACAGTAAAACCTCTCTATTACGACCACTAAATTATGTTAAGTATTAGGGTGTTTACGGTAGGTGACCGCTTAAAGCAAGGTGACAGTGAAACAGAAAGCTCCTTTAGGAGCTTTCTGTTTCACTGTCACCTTGCTTTAAGCTGTCACCTCTCTATTATTTAATCAATTAGCATTCGTTTTAGTGGTCGTAATAGCGAGTATTTACTTTCACGCGCCATTCCCCGAAGTGTGACGTATGGGAAATCCCGTTTATTTATAGAAACGCTCGAAACATTTCTATCGCTTTTCATTTTATTTTTATTATAAGAGGTATATAATAAAAGGAACATTACTATACTTTGCATATCTTATGTACCGGATCACTCTCGTTGTGTGTGTAAAGGCTATATCCAACTCGACCTCCGGTCTCGTTGGATATAGCCTTTACACACACAACTCGAGTGATCCGGTGCATAAGATATGCAAAGTATAGTAATATTCCGTTTATATGGGAATATTTACATTCGCCCCATTCAAATCGAACAAATGACGTTCAATTCGTGTAAAAGCTATTTTTCGAGAAGGCGGGACTTGTGGATAAGTTTCGCAGAGGAGGCGGGGCATATGCACTTTTCATTCGCGAATTAATCTTTTGAACTCGAACAGCAAACATTTGGCGAATTTTTCAAATCATTGTTCTTAAGCGATGTTTGCTTTCTTATTAGCGGAAACCATTTTAACCGACTAAAATTCTTCTTTATTAATGAGATAAATTGCAAGAAAATTATTAGTATAATTAGACACAGAGATCATTGAAGTAGGACAAATATATGCAATTTTATTTGGAAATGCATTATTTTTGTGGCGACCATCTTGAAAAATAGCCGCCATCTTGATTTTAACTGGCTACCTGGTACAAAGAAGCAATTGAGAAAATTCATGGTTCCAATCTTGAATTTTACAAAATTATTTTTGATACAAAATCAATGATATTGGACATGATTTTGCCATTTTATTTCGAAATGCATAAATATCTGTGATGGCCATCTTGACAAAATGACTGCCATCTTGAAGTTTCAAGTAGTTAACGGTACAAGGAAGCCGATGCGTCACTCTGTTGCTCCAAACTTGAATTCTACATGGTCAAAAATATAATTTCAAACAAAGATCATTGATATAGGACAAGTATTTGCGAATATATTGCAAAACCAAGTATTTCTGTGGAGGACATCTTGAAAAGGCGGCCACCTTGTATTTTTTAAGTGACTAACGGGTAAAGGAAGCTATAGAGCAATTTGATGGTTCAAAATTGAATTATACATAGTCAAAACTCATTATTTGACACACAGATCATTGAAATAGACAAGGTTTTGCATATTAATGGCGAAAATCAATATTTCTGTATATGCATGCCTTGGCGGCCATCTTGAAAAAATGGCGGCCATTTTGGATTTTCAAGTGGCCAGCGGATTTTTTCAAAAGAACAACCCTAAGGAGTATGTGTGCCAATTTTGGTGCTTGTTTCCGGAAGTGAAAGACTGTAGCTCCGCTACGGTCATATCAATCTTTCTTCAATCGAAACTTTAAACAAAACGAAGTTTGCTTAAAACTGCAGACGACACATTTTAGTAAACGATATTTTGTAGGCAAAAGGGTAAACGCATATTGTTAAACAAACCTTGTTTTCGAGTCTGGTTTTCCTGTATACAATAGCGCTTATAAATGTTGTTTATCTTTTTAACAGCCGAGTTTAATCGTCTGCTTTAACTCGATAGTCGCCAAAGTATCGCCTGTATGAATAGTGTCGTTGAAAATATGTTTTTTAAAGTCAGATTGGAGATTTTTTTCCAAGTCAGATTTAAGGCAGTATCATCGAAGAAATGTTGATATAAATATCAAAAAAGTTTGGAGTCTGTTAAGACGCTGCTATAAGGGCTAACTGTTTTGGCGCTATTGGCAGTAAAAATAGTTCAAATGAATAGAACCCTCTAAATGCCATCAAAACATATGAAACCTTACAAGGTCACAACATTCCGTTGCGTCTGTCCTAGATTAAAACTACAGTTCTCACTCTCTACAACAAAGAGTGTGTGTGTTGTTCAGAGAGAGTTGACATCGGGAAAGAAATTGGCTTACATTGCAAACAGCTTGAATCGAGACCAGACGCCGCGCATCGCGGCGTCTGATCTGGATTCAAGCTGTTTGCCACTCGTCATTATGTTTTTTTTTCTGTCAAAATGTTTAATATGTGACTTTGAGAAAAACAGAAGCGACAAATCTAAGCAGAATTGAAGAATTTGCAGACGTGTAAACATTGGACATACATTTTAATTGTCTTGTTTTGGGAACAGCAGCAAGCGTTGTTGTAAAGAGGGAGTCGTTGTTTGAAAGAGCCGTTGTAGGGAGGGAGCACTGTATTTGCAAACTCTGTAAATTCGTGCTTAGCGTCATTATTTTGATATTTACGACTTAAACTCTAGCAAGAAGTTGGTAGACAGCATGTCCTTGAGTCGTGACGGATGCCAGTTCCTGATGCCAAGGTTGTAAAGCATTTACGTTGAATATGAGGTCGTTCTCAAAGTTTTGATTGGTCAGAATTGAGTGAAGGCTCAAACGCTTGATAACCTTGGACCCTGTCCTTCAAGTATTAATCCATTTACCCCCAGAAACTGCGAATGGTACTTTCCAGTTTCTAATTTCGTCTAATTGATTTTGACTACTTATAGGTCTTCTTTAAAGAATCAATTCCAACAAAGCACACAGTACAGACCCTCGGACGTTCGTTTTTACTTTCACGTAAGAAACTGTGTTTTTGAACACGGCGTTTGATTATTGTATATTACAGTGGAGAATATGTTATTCTTTTCCGTTTAAACGCAAACGTACGCAAACGCAAAGCACTAAAACGTAGAAAAGAACAACTGTTGGACAATTCTGATAATTCTTGTTTATCTTGGTGGCAAACAGTTTGGAGCCTGATCAGACACCGGGTTACCCGGCGTCTGATCTGGCTCCAAACTGTTTGCACTGCAAATAATAGTTTTAGCGTAAACGCGTTTATTGGGAAAGAATAACAGATTCTGCACTGTATGCTGGTTGCTGTTTTAGAACATCTGTTAGATGTTAATTGTAATTTAAAACCTTCCAATTCATTGTTAAGAAATTGCGGTTTTCAAACTATTTTAAACGCTATTATTTTAAAAGGATATGATACATGTAGTACCTCTTCTTTTCATAAAGCTAGTGGGTGTAACAACCAAAAGACAGAAATTCTTTTGGCGTTTTATACGAATGAAAAGGCCATTGTACAGTGGAGAATCTGTTATTCTTTCCCAATAAACGCGTTTACGCTAAAACTATTATTTGCAGTGCAAACAGTTTGGAGCCAGATCAGACGCCGGGTAACCCGGCGTCTGATCAGGCTCCAAACTGTTTGCCACCAAGATAAACAAGAATTATCATAATTGTCCAAAAGTTGTTCTTTTCTACGTTTTAGCGCTTTGCGTTTGCGTACGTTTGCGTTTAAACGGGAAAGAAAAACAGATTCTCCACTGTACTGTAACCCAAACACTGCCTTTGCTTAACCGTATTTTATTTCTCAATACATGTATTGTTCGACAATATTGACCTGACGTTGAACTTTATGCATGAATAAATTATAAAGCGATGACACCGTATAAATCAATATTCGATAGCCTACGTACAATTTCAGGTTGTTTCGACTGATTACGAGAATCTTGTTACAGTTGTGATCCTCAGTGGATTAACACTCCACATTGAGCAAGTTCAAAAAGTTTTTGTTGATAAACTATTATTCCCGAGTCTCCTAGTACAATGTACTACATGTAAAACGCACCATGTTGCGCTTTCGAGTGGGTTTTAATCCAGGTAAGATCATCGATGTTCTCACCTGCGACTCTTGCCAATATATACCTAATTTACAACCCCCAGATGTAACTAATCTCCAATAGGTGTGTCGTTAGAGCAATGGCTTTGTAACATCGAGGTTCCGGGTTCGAATCCCGATAGAGGGGAAAATATTTTTATTTTATAAAACGTTAGTTTATAGACCAAACAGACGCTATGACATAATGTTTTTAAAAATAACAAAATAATCGTGTTCCAATCGAAATAGATGTTGTATGAAATAGTATAAATTATAGAAAAAGTGAAAAAATGTATGAGTATTGCATGGGATTCGAACCACTGACTGTACGGAAAAATAATGTATAGTCGTCTCCCTTACCACTTGCGCTAAATACCTGTCGATATTTGTGGAACCGGGCAATGCCATATTTTCTCGGTGCCGATGTGGTTACAATGTGCGTTCTCGTATAAATGATAACGAAGTGTTCCGAAGCTATATTTAGAAATGCAACAAAGTGTGAAATTATGCTAAAAGAGGTCACCAACGTCAGGTCAATATTGTCGAACAATACATCAGTTTTATAAACAAATACATACATCAACGTAAAAAAGGATTATATCACTGCCTTACCCCGAGGTAAAACAATATTGGCAAACAGTTTGGTTCCTGATCAAACGCCGCGTATCGCAGCCTCCGATAAGGATCCAAACTGCTTGACACTCATTTCAATATTTCTTAAAGATATTTCCTCAGTCCATTGATGGAGTCCCCCCCCCCATTGTTCTCGATAGGCGAGAAAAATCATGCAGCATAAGCTGCCAGCGGGTATACCAATCTGAGTTTACCTGGTGAGGCCCAGATAAACTCAAGCTCTAGAGGCTTTTCAATGGTTATTTCTAACCAAACTATCAAATTTAAGGTCGGGTCTCACATGAGACGCTTCAATGGTTCTTTGCTACCGGTATGTCCACAAGACACATGCTTTTTGCAAGGAAATTGTCTGGCAAGGCGTTATGACTGAAAGGTCGCCAGGAGATGTCTTTAAGTCAAAGTATCTAAATTTTAATATTTAAAAAGAAAGCAGACGATAATTGTTTTAACTTGTATGACGTCACGGCATTGAAGGAGTTAAAGGGAAAGGATACAACCACGATTTTTTCCATGTATACAGTGGAGAATCTGTTATTCTTTCCCAATAAACGCGTTTACGCTAAAACTATTATTTGCAGTGCAAACAGTTTGGAGCCAGATCAGACGCCGGGAAACCCGGCGTCTGATCAGGCTCCAAACTGTTTGCCACCAAGATAAACAAGAATTATCAGAATTGTCCAAAAGTTGTTCTTTTCTACGTTTTAGTGCTTTGCGTTTGCGTACGTTTGCGTTTAAACGGGAAAGAATAACAGATTCTCCACTGTATCTACCTTTTGGCTGTAACAACCAAAATACATGTATAGGGTTTCTTCGATATTTTAGGTCACTGTACAATAAGGAAAACCAAGAATTTACTTTATTCTTTTCTTGAATATTTTATGTCATTCTAGACGTGGCAGCTTGATTTTCTTGGATTATCAAAAATTAATTGCTATATAATAATTATACTGGAGTTGCTTTAGATTTCTTAAAGGCAATCAAGGTTAAATAACTATCCCACAACCTCCTTTCAATTAAAAGATATGTTTGCCATTTCCCAGTTGATTTCATGTGTCTGCAGAAATTTTTTACATCCAGTCTAGAATCGCATACACAATAAATTATGGTCCTTAAATTGAGACTTTAAATCCGAGTTTCCATGCATCAGTGCTAGATTTATACACCAGGCTAAAATAATTAATGTCTTTTGGGGGCGTCCCCACCAATATAGGTCGATGTTGACCTTGAGAGACGTACAATGCCTACTCGCTCAGTCGTTCATAATGGACTGAAAGAGATAACACGTGGTTCTTTCTTAGTAAACGCGTTTGTGTGCAAAACAGTAGCATGTAAATTAATTTTCATCTGCAAACAATTTGGAGACAGATTAAACTCCGAGTGAGTTGGCGTCTGATCAGGCTCCACACTATTTATAACTCTAATCTTAAAACATTGCCACACGTTGGAGAACAGTTTCAAGAACCTGCCATTTTCTACATGTTAAATTGTGTTATTTTGCGTTCAATGTCAAACCGATAAGGTGTGTGAAGTTTGCACGACATTCGACAATTCGACATTCGACCTTTCACAAATGAAAGGTCGAACAGCTGTCGAATTTCGACTTTCGACAATTAAGCTTTTACATAATGTAACAAATTTTGCCAATCGACAAATCAGCTTTGCCATAATGTCGAAATATTGTCGAAATTCGACGTTCGACATTCAACATTTTTAAAACCCATTACTTTGTCGAACTGATGTCGAATTTCGACGTTCGACACTTATACAAAGTCGGGAAAATGTCGAACTAGGGTCGAATTTCGACGTTCGACAAACTGCAAGTAAGGGAAAAAGTCGAAATTTTGTCGAAATTCGCCGTTCGACATTCAACATTTCTTAATCACATCACTTTGTCGAACTGATGTCGATTTTCGACGTTCGACACTTATACAAAGTAGGAAAATTGTCGAACTAGGGTCGAGTTTCGACGTTCGACAAACTGCAAGTAAGGGGAAATGTCGAAATATTGTCAAATTCGACGTTCGACAATCAACATTTCTTAAACACATTACTTTGTGGAACTGATGTCGAATTTCGACGTTCGACACTTATACAAAGTCGAGAAAATGTCGAACTAGGGTCGAATTTCGACGTTCGACAAACTGCAAGTAAGGGCAAAAGTCGAAATATTGTCGAACTTCGACGTTCGACATTCAAAATTTCTTAAACACATTACTTTGTCCAGCTGATGTCGAATTTCGACGTTCGACACTTATACAAAGTCGGGAAATTGTCGAAATAGGGTCGAATTTCGACGTTCGACAAACTGCAAGTAAGGGAAAAAGTCGAAATATTATCGAAATTCGCCGTAAAACATTCAACATTTCTTAATCACATCACTTTGTCGAACTGATGTCGAATTTCGACGTTCGACACTTATACAAAGTCGGAAAATTGTCGAACTAGAGTCGAATTTCGACGTTCGACAAACTGCAAGTAAGGGGAAATGTCGAAATATTGTCGAAATTCGACGTTCGACATTCAACATTTCTTAAACACATTACTTTGTGGAACTGATGTCGAATTTCGACGTTCGACACTTATACAAAGTCGGGAAAATGTCGAACTAGGGTCGAATTTCGACGTTCGACAAACTGCAAGTAAGGGCAAAAGTCGAAATATTGTCGAAATTCGACGTTCGACATTCAAAATTTCTTTAACACATTACTTTGTGGAACTCATGTTGAATTTCGACGTTCGACACTTATACAAAGTCGGGAAATTGTCGAACTAGGGTCGAATTTCGACGTTCGACAAATTGCAAGTAAGGGAAAAGTCGTAATATTGTCGAAACTCGACGTTCGACATTCAAAATTTCTAAAACACATTACTTTGTCGAACTCATGTCGAATTTCGACGTTCGACACTTATACACAGTCGGGAAAATGTCGAACTAGGGTCGAATTTCGACGTTCGACAAACTGCAAGTAAGGGAAAAAGTCGAAATTTTGTCGAAATTCGCCGTTCGACATTCAACATTTCTTAATCACATCACTTTGTCGAACTGATGTCGAATTTCGACGTTCGACACTTATACAAAGTCGGAAAATTGTCGAACTAGGGTCGAATTTCGACGTTCGACAAACTGCAAGTAAGGGGAAATGTCGAAATTTTGTCGAAATTCGACGTTTGACAATCAACATTTCTTAAACACATTACTTTGTGGAACTGATGTCGAATTTCGACGTTCGACACTTATACAAAGTCGAGAAAATGTCGAACTAGGGTCGAATTTCGACGTTCGACAAACTGCAAGTAAGGGCAAAAGTCGAAATATTGTCGAAATTCGACGTTCGACATTCAAAATTTCTTAAACACATTACTTTGTGGAACTCATGTTGAATTTCGACGTTCGACACTTATACAAAGTCGGGAAATTGTCGAACTAGGGTCGAATTTCGACGTTCGACAAATTGCAAGTAAGGGAAAAAGTCGAAATATTGTCGAAACTCGACGTTCGACATTCAAAATTTCTAAAACACATTATTTTGTCGAACTCATGTCGAATTTCGACGTTCGACACTTATACAAAGTCGGGAAAATGTCGAACTAGGGTCGAATTTCGACGTTCGACAAACTGCAAGTAAGGGAAAAAGTCGAAATTTTGTCGAAATTCGCCGTTCGACATTCAACATTTCTTAATCACATCACTTTGTCGAACTGATGTCGATTTTCGACGTTCGACACTTATACAAAGTCGGAAAATTGTCGAACTAGGGTCGAATTTCGACGTTCGACAAACTGCAAGTAAGGGGAAATGTCGAAATTTTGTCGAAACTCGACGTTCGACAATCAACATTTCTTAAACACATTACTTTGTGGAACTGATGTCGAATTTCGACGTTCGACACTTATAAAAAGTCGAGAAAATGTCGAACTAGGGTCGAATTTCGACGTTCGACAAACTGCAAGTAAGGGCAAAAGTCGAAATATTGTCGAAATTCGACGTTCGACATTCAAAATTTCTTAAAAACATTACTTTGTGGAACTCATGTTGAATTTCGACGTTCGACACTTATACAAAGTCGGGAAATTGTCGAACTAGGGTCGAATTTCGACGTTCGACAAATTGCAAGTAAGGGAAAAGTCGTAATATTGTCGAAACTCGACGTTCGACATTCAAAATTTCTAAAACACATTACTTTGTCGAACTCATGTCGAATTTCGACGTTCGACACTTATACAAAGTCGGGAAAATGTCGAACTAGGGTCGAATTTCGACGTTCGACAAACTGCAAGTAAGGGAAAAAGTCGAAATTTTGTCGAAATTCGCCGTTCGACATTCAACATTTCTTAATCACATCACTTTGTCGAACTGATGTCGATTTTCGACGTTCGACACTTATACAAAGTCGGAAAATTGTCGAACTAGGGTCGAATTTCGACGTTCGACAAACTGCAAGTAAGGGGAAATGTCGAAATATTGTCGAAACTCGACGTTCGACAATCAACATTTCTTAAACACATTACTTTGTGGAACTGATGTCGAATTTCGACGTTCGACACTTATACAAAGTCGAGAAAATGTCGAACTAGGGTCGAATTTCGACGTTCGACAAACTGCAAGTAAGGGCAAAAGTCGAAATATTGTCGAAATTCGACGTTCGACATTCAAAATTTCTTAAACACATTACTTTGTGGAACTCATGTTGAATTTCGACGTTCGACATTTATACAAAGTCGGGAAATTGTCGAACTAGGGTCGAATTTCGACGTTCGACAAATTGCAAGTAAGGGAAAAGTCGTTATATTTACGAAACTCGACGTTCGACATTAAAAATTTCTTAAACACATTATTTTGTCGAATTCATGTCGAATTTCGACGTTCGACACTTATACAAAGTCGGGAAAATGTCGAACTAGGGTCGAATTTCGACGTTCGAAAAACTGCAAGTAAGGGAAAAATTCGAAATTTTGTCGAATTTTGACGTTCGACAATTGGCCGGGCCAGGAAAAAATAAAAATATTGTCGAATTTCGACATTCGACATGTAAACAAAGCAGGTAAAGTGTCGTATTTATGTCAAAATTCGACATTCGACAAAATGCCAGACAGGGAAATAGTCGAAATATTGTCGAATTTTGACGTTCGACATTGTCCTTTTACCAAAATGTCGAAAATTTGTCGAAATTCGACGTTTGACTTTCAACATATCTGAAACACATTTACTATGTCGAATAAATGTCGAATTTCTTCATTCGACAATTTTCCGCGCCTGTCAAAATTGTCGAATTTCGACATTCGACATTTCAACAAAGCCGTTAAAGTGTCGAATTCATGTCGAATTTAGTCATTCGACTAATTGCCAGACAGGAAATTGGTCGAATATTGTCGAATTTCGACGTTCGACTTTGTCCTTTTACCAAAATGTAAAAAGAATTGTCGAAATTCAATGTTCGACAATTTGCCGGGCTGCAAAAGACGATCAACATTTCTGAAACACATTCACTATGTAGAACTTATGTCGAATTTCGACGTTCGACAATTTTCCGGGCCGGGAAAAGTTCGAAATATTGTCGAAATTTAACGTTCGACATTCAACATTTCTTTAACATATTCACTAAGTCGAACTTATGTCAAATTTCGACGTTCGGCAATTGGCCGGGCCGGGGAAAGTCGAACTATTGTAGAAATTCGACATTCGAAATTTCTCAAACATAACATTCCGAAATATTATCGAAATCAGAAGTCAACTCTCTTAAAACACCACAGTCATGTGCGGATTAGATATTTAAACATCTATGAAAATCCTACAGTCAAACATGTGTCCATCGGTACTAAAAAAGAAGTGCATAATGGACATGTGTGTATTTTGGTGCAGGACAAAAGAAATGCAGAACGCTGCCATAAGGTCTATCTGCATCACTTTTGCTCTGCATTAAACAGTCACGTGTTTAATAAAGTGCATGTTTTGTGTCAGTCCCACTTACAAAGTTATAACTGTATGAAGTGTGTGTCTATTTAGTTGAAAGATTGATAAATGAAGTTATTAGGTTTGCATGCAGTTTCAACCCCGTGACCACTTAAAGCAGGTTGAAAGTAAAGCAGAATGTGCTCAATATAGTCTGCTTCTAGTTTTGAACACACTTGACCACTTAAAGCAAGTTGGAAGTAAAGCAGAATGTGCATAAAGGCGCATTCTGCTTTTCTTTCAGCCTGCTTTAAGCTACCATCTGCTAGGATAAAACATTTTACGTTGCATATTCATGAAAACGGATTTAACCCATTACCCCATAAACACGCACTCCTTCAAATTTATACAGTGATGAATATGATTATATGTATTGTAAGAACTATTTTCTATATTCTAGCAGATGGTAGCTTAAAGCAGACTGCTTTATTGTCAACCTACTTTAAGTGGCTCTATTTTCAAAACTAGAATCAGGCTATGGGGTTATGGGTTAAAACCCGTTATTCACGTGCGTTTGTGTTCAAAGACATCTTTGAAAAACAATATACCACACCATTTACAGTCATGACCTTGATATAAAAACGTAGATTGTCAATAAAAGCCGATCATTTCAAAAACATTTCGCAGCTCCGTAGCACTTAGAAATTAAGAAAAATGCGGAAATCCTGACAGCTGATAATTTGAAGAAGCACAGCTCCAAACTCGCACAATGTCGATGTGCTGCTGTAAATGACATTTGACCAAAGTCTTCACTGATTTTTGATTGTATGAATAGTGTAGGACTTTCTTAACAAACGTTGTGTAATGGGAAATTAAACCGAACAGTCGTTGTGTAGCAAATACATCATCTGGACAGGGTATGTTGCTATTGTAGTGGGAATTGACTGAAATGCTTAATTCTTACAACTGACACATTCCTACAACAGACAAAAGAGGAAGACACTTAACATAATCGTAAACTAAATTTCTACAAGGGACATTTTCAGAGTTATCTTGGTGACTAGTTATGCAGGGTTGCTATAACGTGATCATGAAAATTCCTAAGATTTCCCAATTTTTCAAACGCGAATTTAACGCTATAGTCATTATCTAAACACAAGGGAACTTAAAACAGATATTGAAAGTAAAGCAGAATGCGCATTTAGGCGCATTTTGCTAAGTTACTTCCAGTCTGTTTAAAACTACCATCTGCTAGGATACAAATCAGAAGATTTCGGAAGAAATCCGGAGAAATGGCAGCCCTGATTTATAGGATGGGGTTTAGGTGAACAGCGACTAAGATCGTTCAGGAATGTTAGAAATGCACAATTATATGTATTACATCCTTCTCATACAAAACTGTATAATTATGGCATCAATGAAAAAATATCGACAAGTTCAGCGGCCTCAGCCTAATTTAACTTTTAAAAAGATATTACATGTACCTTCTGATCAAATCTACGAAGGATTCATTATTTTTTCTCCCCTTATAAATTGGCCTCTTCTACTTTGCATATTCGAATTATTATGCAGAAACACTTTCTGTGGGTCACTTTGCCATGTGGTCATCTAAATTCTGAATAACAGATTAGAATCAATACATGAAGTTGACCTTTCATTAAACTCCTATTTTACAAAATACTTATAGGGTGGTCTTTGATTTTTACTTTATTCTTTTGCCTGCGAACAGACTTTGCCCATGTTACATGTCCACTTTCTAGGCATTGCTGATTATAATGTCAAGGAGGTCCTGACTTATACATGTATGTCTTTGAATTACAAGTATTGCTTATGTGTAACTTATTGTAAGCTGGATACTGATGGATCAGTACTATGCAAACAATGTAGACCCAGCTCAGATAGCTCATATAAAAGCATTCTGATCAGTGGCTGCACTGTTTGTCATAGCAATCCTAAGCTTTAATAAGAACTGAAAGTTCTACGATGTTCAAAGGTAGATGGTGTTTCATAATATAATTGAAATACAATGGATGAACGTCATTTAAAAGTTTTATCTCCTGTGCCTTTAAAGACAGATATAGCAATATTCAAAATGGCGAATTAAATTAGTTTAAAATTATAACAATGCTCTTTTCTGATAGTTCGACCTCTAAATGCATTTTTCAAAGAAAACCATGTCGGACATAATTTTCTTTGCAAAATTTCCTTGGAGGTCGAAATATTGGAATAGAGCAATGCTATGATTTTGCAGTGCCTTTTTATGTTAACCATTTACTCCCTAGATATGCCGTTTAACTCTGTTAACTAATTCCTCCTAATGAAGAAAATTGGTACAATTCACACAGTCATGAATATGTATCATAAGAAATAGTTCTATGTTCTAGCAGATGATAGCTTAAAGCAAGCTTAAAGTAAAGCAGCATGTACCATAAGGGACATTCTGCTTTACTTTCAACCTTCTTTCCGTAGTCACTAGTCTTCACAAATAGAAATTGGCTATGGAGTAAATAGTAAATGGCTCTTCTTTCACTGGTCCTTTCATTATTAAGGTTTTAGAGTCATAATAGAAAACATCGAACATCGGTATGTACATGTAGCTTCAACGTTCGTGTAGTAAGATTGTGCCGGGCATATTACAGAATATGCGGAAACGGTGTTCAGATTTTCGCATTATGAATCTATAACCTTAAAACATTGTTTGCTCGGTTTGTCGAAATAATAAAAAAGTTAACATTATCAAATTTTTCTTATTTTATAATGCCAATTTTAAACAAGAGCCGTACACGGCCCTAAATCGCTCACCTGGAACCGTTGACGTAAATGTAAATATCTTGAAAAGCTGAGAATTTTTGACAATATGACAGTGCCTATTGTTGAGTAGATGATGCTGTGTGCCAAATACCTAAGCTCAGGGTACTGTGGTGACTATTATGACAAGAAGAGTTTTTGAAGGTTTCATTGAAAAAAATATTTTTAGCTCCTGTGACATAGATATGCAATGGGCCGCTTGAATATATTGGTAAAGTGCTTCTAGAACTTTCACCATGCCAAGTATCAAAGCTCTGGTCATATTGGTGTTTGAAGTTTCACTATATAACTATAGTATACCGTACCTACGTACGCTCCTCCTTTATCTTTGTACAAGCTAGTGGTCACTATTATACGACTAAGCGAGGTTGCGTCATATGATGACTGCGTTATGAAATTTGAAATAACTGATTTAGGAAGTGTTAACGTGACTTTAAAGACTTTTCCTCAGTCCATAGAGAGAGTCCACCCCCCATTGTTCGGGAGGTGTCAATGTAACTGTCAAATCACGTGCATCACAATCTCAGTTTACCTGTTGAGATCCAGATTATACTCATGCTCTAGTGATTTCCAATGGTTATTTCTAACCAAACTATCAAATATATAGGTAGAGTCTCACATAAGACGATTCAATGGTTCAATATACACAGGACCCATGCTTTTTGCAAGGAAATTGACAGTAAATAATCTGGCAAGGCGTTATGACCAAAAGGTCGTCAGGAGATGTCTTTAAACAAATATTAGCCTTTTTGATATTATGTCCGAGTACTTGTAGCTTAAATGTGAAAGATAGATCTATTTTGAAATTTATCTATGATAAATCTACAGTAGTGCAACGATCGGAAGGCGTTGTTTACAAAACATTGTGTATGTAAACAAAAAAATAACGATAAATACCACTGCGACTTGTTGTATTGGTAAATCAAAGCAAGTAGCTTGTGTGACTGTTTGGTGCAGTGGATAAGCGTGCTGCCTAGTAGTACTTATTACTACATGTAGTTACTTTTGAGGGTCGTGAGTTCGAACCTAGAGAACATCACTTTTCTTTTTTTTTCTTTCTTTTTTGTATATTTCACTGATATGCGCTAATGTACGTAGTTTAAAATAAACATGGATAGGATGAGTAAGTCAAGTGGTATCTCAAACAATAAAGAGCTACATCATGTTGTCTTTGTACTGATTACAAAGATGTGTTTTGACCCTATTACTGCACGATGTAAAAATGCAACGATAGTGAAAAACAGACTCAATAATATAACTAACGAATCTGTGAGAACGAAAATCTGTTGGAAGTGAAACTGAACGTCGTTAATAAGAAATTAATAAAAAAAAATCTCCGAATGTGGGATTCGAACTCGAGACTTCTGCGTGAAAGTCTAACAGCATAACCACTACGCCAATACAGCATATGCTAGTATGGTTGTCAAACTTGTACTTATCAGTATTTTAACTAATTTTCTTTGTTTACATTCGCACTGTTTTGTAAACAACGCCATCCGATCGTTGTTCTACTGTAAGACTCATAGAGATTAGTTGTTGCTATAAGACTTGATCTTTTTTGGTCTTATAAACGTTTACATTTACAAAATGTTAGCTTTGATTGTTTGCGATTTAATCAAAGATCATACACTAGATTTTAAAAATCAATTTTACATTATTAGTTTCATAATATGGAAAGTGTAGATTTAAGTATACACAAGGAAGCTTACTAGTTACTACCGATGCAAAAGTTTATTAAAGGGAGGTAATCAATGAACATAACGTAACTCGAAAATCCACAAATCTTTCGATTTACTATTGAGTTCTAATTGCAGATTCGCGGGTCTGTCGAACACGAAAACTCAAGAAATCATAGATATAAAAGGGTTCAATGAAGACGAAAGAAATATAAAAATTCCAGTGCTTAGATCTTAATAATTTCAAGAAGTAGAATCTAGAATCAATAAATTTGCTGAAAAACTGCGTAACATTCAGCAAATCGTCTCTTTAACTTTTACTCAGAAGTTAGAAAACGAAAATGAGAAACCTACGAATTGAGCTGGATGTTATGCGTCAAAACAGGTTTTACTAGATTCATATAAACACGTTGCGAGGTTGATAGATCTAGTTTACTGTAGATAAAGACTTTTATTAAAGTTCAAACAAAGCTTAGTATAGATGTTAGATCTATATAGATTCTATATTTGGTTTGGAAAGATGAAATAGAGGTAGAGCTCTAATTTTATTATTGATTTTGATAAAATTTCCACTATAAAAATTGTTCCCGATACTTTTGTAAGTCTGATCACCGATATTGAGTAATTCAAAGGGAGATACTCTCGAGACGACCATTAGAATTTTACGTTCGAGAACTGCTTTGATCAAAATTAGAAGTGCGGTATACTATATAAAATAGTACAGCCCACTTCGGGCGTCCTTGCATTAAAGTGACCTCACAGTCAGCCCCAAACTAGTTTACGGCCCTCAGCCTTCGGCTTCGGGCCGTAAACTAGTTTGGGGCTGACTGTGAGGTCACTTTAATGCAAGGACGCCCGAAGTGGGCTGTACTATTTCTTATCTATGTAATTTTGTGACTCCCGGGTGGGCTCATTTTTTACCCATGGGAAATAATTTGAACATTCTTGACAGATCAGTAGATGATGCTTTGCGCCAAATATCTAAGCACAGAGTATTTTAGTTTAAGAAAAGAAGTCACACAGCAGGTTAGACAAGTATAAGTGTCCGGCAAGTTGTCAAACGTCGAAATTCGACATAAGTTCAACAGAGAGAATGTGTTTAAGAAATTTTGAATGTCGAACGTCGAATTTCGACAATATTTCGACTTTTGCCGGGTCCGGCAAGTTGTCGAACGTCGAAATTCGACATAAGTTCAACAGAGGGAATGTGTTTAAGAAATTTTGAATGTCGAACGTCGAATTTCGACAATATTTCGACTTTTGCCCTTACTTGCAGTTTGTCGAACGTCGAAATTCGACAATATTTCGACTTTTGCCGGGTCCGACAAGTTGTCGAACGTCGAATTTCGAAATAAGTTCAACAGAGGGAATGTGTTTAAGAAATTTTGAATGTCGAACGTCGAATTTCGACAATATTTCGACTTTTGCCCTTACTTGCAGTTTGTCGAACGTCGAAATTCGACAATATTTCGACTTTTGCCGGGTCCGGCAAGTTGTCGAACGTCGAAATTCGACATAAGTTCAACAGAGGGAATGTGTTTAAGAAATGTTGAATGTCGAACGTCGAATTTCGACAATATTTCGACTTTTGCCGGGTCCGGCAAGCTGTCGAACGTCGAAATTCGACATAAGTTCAACAGAGGGAATGTGTTTAAGAAATTTTGAATGTCGAACGTCGAATTTCGACAATATTTCGACTTTTGCCGGGTCCGGCAAGTTGTCGAACGTCGAAACTCGACATAAGTTCAACAGAGGGAATGTGTTTAAGAAATTTTGAATGTCGAACGTCGAATTTCGACAATATTTCGACTTTTGCCCTTACTTGCAGTTTGTCGAACGTCGAAATTCGACAATATTTCGACTTTTGCCGGGTCCGACAAGTTGTCGAACGTCGAATTTCGAAATAAGTTCAACAGAGGGAATGTGTTTAAGAAATTTTGAATGTCGAACGTCGAATTTCGACAATATTTCGACTTTTGCCCTTACTTGCAGTTTGTCGAACGTCGAAATTCATCAATATTTCGACTTTTGCCGGGTCCGGCAAGTTGTCGAACGTCGAAATTCGACATAAGTTCAACAGAGGGAATGTGTTTAAGAAATTTTGAATGTCGAACGTCGAATTTCGACAATATTTCGACTTTTGCCGGGTCCGGCAAGTTGTCGAACGTCGAAATTCGACATAAGTTCAACAGAGGGAATGTGTTTAAGAAATTTTGAATGTCGAACGTCGAATTTCGACAATATTTCGACTTTTGCCCTTACTTGCAGTTTGTCGAACGTCGAAATTCGACAATATTTCGACTTTTGCCCTTACTTGCAGTTTGTCGAACGTCGAAATTCGACAATATTTCGACTTTTGCCGGGTCCGACAAGTTGTCGAACGTCGAATTTCGACATAAGTTCAACACAGGGAATGTGTTTAAGAAATTTTGAATGTCGAACGTCGAATTTCGACAATATTTCGACTTTTGCCCTTACTTGCAGTTTGTCGAACGTCGAAATTCATCAATAGTTCGACTTTTGCCGGGTCCGGCAAGTTGTCGAACGTCGAAATTCGACATAAGTTCAACAGAGGGAATGTGTTTAAGAAATTTTGAATGTCGAACGTCGAATTTCGACAATATTTCGACTTTTGCCGGGTCCGGCAAGTTGTCGAACGTCGAAATTCGACATAAGTTCAACAGAGGGAATGTGTTTAAGAAATTTTGAATGTCGAACGTCGAATTTCGACAATATTTCGACTTTTGCCCTTACTTGCAGTTTGTCGAACGTCGAAATTCGACAATATTTCGACTTTTGCCGGGTCCGACAAGTTGTCGAACGTCGAATTTCGACATAAGTTCAACAGAGGGAATGTGTTTAAGAAATTTTGAATGTCGAACGTCGAATTTCGACAATATTTCGACTTTTGCCCTTACTTGCAGTTTGTCGAACGTCGAAATTCGACAATATTTCGACTTTTGCCGGGTCCGACAAGTTGTCGAACGTCGAATTTCGAAATAAGTTCAACAGAGGGAATGTGTTTAAGAAATTTTGAATGTCGAACGTCGAATTTCGACAATATTTCGACTTTTGCCCTTACTTGCAGTTTGTCGAACGTCGAAATTCATCAATATTTCGACTTTTGCCGGGTCCGGCAAGTTGTCGAACGTCGAAATTCGACATAAGTTCAACAGAGGGAATGTGTTTAAGAAATTTTGAATGTCGAACGTCGAATTTCGACAATATTTCGACTTTTGCCGGGTCCGGCAAGTTGTCGAACGTCGAAATTCGACATAAGTTCAACAGAGGGAATGTGTTTAAGAAATTTTGAATGTCGAACGTCGAATTTCGACAATATTTCGACTTTTGCCCTTACTTGCAGTTTGTCGAACGTCGAAATTCGACAATATTTCGACTTTTGCCGGGTCCGACAAGTTGTCGAACGTCGAATTTCGACATAAGTTCAACACAGGGAATGTGTTTAAGAAATTTTGAATGTCGAACGTCGAATTTCGACAATATTTCGACTTTTGCCCTTACTTGCAGTTTGTCGAACGTCGAAATTCATCAATATTTCGACTTTTGCCGGGTCCGGCAAGTTGTCGAACGTCGAAATTCGACATAAGTTCAACAGAGGGAATGTGTTTAAGAAATTTTGAATGTCGAACGTCGAATTTCGACAATATTTCGACTTTTGCCGGGTCCGGCAAGTTGTCGAACGTCGAAATTCGACATAAGTTCAACAGAGGGAATGTGTTTAAGAAATTTTGAATGTCGAACGTCGAATTTCGACAATATTTCGACTTTTGCCCTTACTTGCAGTTTGTCGAACGTCGAAATTCGACAATATTTCGACTTTTGCCGGGTCCGACAAGTTGTCGAACGTCGAATTTCGACATAAGTTCAACAGAGGGAATGTGTTTAAGAAATTTTGAATGTCGAACGTCGAATTTCGACAATATTTCGACTTTTGCCCTTACTTGCAGTTTGTCGAACGTCGAAATTCGACAACATTTCGACTTTTGCCGGGTCCGGCAAGTTGTCGAACGTCGAAATTCGACATAAGTTCAACAGAGGGAATGTGTTTAAGAAATTTTGAATGTCGAACGTCGAATTTCGACAATATTTCGACTTTTGCCGGGTCCGGCAAGTTGTCGAACGTCGAAATTTGACATAAGTTCAACAGAGGGAATGTGTTTAAGAAATTTTGAATGTCGAATTTCGACAATATTTCGACTTTTGCCGGGTCCGGCAAGTTGTCGAACGTCGAAATTCGACATAAGTTCAACAGAGGGAATGTGTTTAAGAAATTTTGAATGTCGAACGTCGAATTTCGACAATATTTCGACTTTTGCCCGTACTTGCAGTTTGTCGAACGTCGAAATTCGACAATATTTCGACTTTTGCCGGGTCCGACAAGTTGTCGAACGTCGAATTTCGACATAAGTTCAACAGAGGGAATGTGTTTAAGAAATTTTGAATGTCGAACGTCGAATTTCGACAATATTTCGACTTTTGCCCGTACTTGCAGTTTGTCGAACGTCGAAATTCGACCCTAGTTCGACATTTTCCAGACTTTGTATAAGTGTCGAACGTCGAAATTCGACATCAGTTCCACATTTGTGCCCACGATCCCATAGATGGGACATAGGCAAACAGTGTAGACTCTGATCAGACCCCGCATTATGCGGCGTCCGATCAGAGTCTACACTGTTTGCTCATATGAATTTCAAAATAAAACAAAATGAAAATGAAAATTTTGACCAGGCATCCCTTTGATAAAAAATGGACTAATCCAATATAAAACATGGAAGAATCCACTGGGTATAAATGGGTTTAACAGAGCCAATTTATCTGCGTTTTGCGGACGGGTTTACTGTATGTTACTTACCATGTAAAGCTACATGCAACCTTTCCATTCGAATGCAAAGTTCGGATCCAGATATGACGTTCCTGATCTGCATCTAAGGCAAAATAAAAAAGAGTACCTGTGTTTCCGGTAACCCGACCGACTCTGTTTTTTCCCCCGACCCTAAACTTTATTTTCACTTTTCGAAAAATGTGTTGGCCAATGTCGGTCATTTTTGCGACAATCGTTTTTTGAGGAGCGTGTAATAGAATATATTCTCTATTAAATTTTTTACAAAGCTAATGTATAGACGTTTAAGTGTTTAAAAATTGATTTTAAATCAGATTTAGCAAATAAATCGAAGTGAAATGTGCTCTAATCTATCATAAAGTAGCTTCCTTGAAGATGTGACGTGCTAGGTAGTTAAATATAAACACATTCAACATGCAGCCGGTACATGTCAATGACACATTTAACATGCATACAACACATTTCAAAACATCATTCATTCAATCTGTCATATAATGTCACTACTTTGCCGTCTTGGTATATAGATATTATAAAAAATCATACCGGTTTAGATTTTTTAGAAACTTTTGGTAAAGGGACCTACATGTATCAATAAAATAAAAAAAAATATGGATATTTATAAGATTTGTTATGTATGGCCCAGGGCTTTGCACACTTGAATACATTCATGCATGACCATGTAAAAATACTCCATCAGAAAGTTATATGTATTTTTATTGAATGTTTAATAAAAATATATTAATAATAAAAAAAAAATCCGACCGTCCGTCCCTAATATTTTGGGCATGTAATAGGAAACACAGGTATTTTCTTTATTTGGCCTTAGCCCTTTTAGATTTGATTTAAGAGTCTTGGATTAAAAAAGATATGGAGATGAAAACAATTTAGCAGACAATGTAATGACAGGATAAAGGTAACAGTTAAAATAAGCTAATGGAAACTGCTACAAGGCTGTATTAAATCCATTCATCGCTTAATTACAAGCGAGAAAATATTAGTCTTTCCCATGTTAACGATATAAACGCTAACGAATTTGAAAATGACAGCTTTTGAAATGTCGAGTCAATTTTTTTATCTTTTCTACTGAACTGCCGATTTCACTTTCGTTTCAAAGGTTATATTTAAGGCAGTTTGACTAAAATGTCGATAAGTGTGTCTTTTCCACTGAACTGCCGATTTCACTTTCGTTTCAAAGTAATATTAAAGACAGTTTGACTAAAATCCCGATATGTATGCCAAAAAGTTTGAAGCCTGATTAGACGCTAGGTAACTCGACGTCTGATCTGGAACAAAACTTTTACAAAGTCGATATAAGTCGACCTTGGTGGCGAAAGGGTAAAGCACAACACAAACTAATAAAAAATGTAAACAGAAAATACACACTAAAGAAATAACAAAATAAATGAAAACAGCTTAGGCAAAATAAAAAAATACCTCTGTTTCCGGTAACCCGACCGACCCTAGTTTTTCCCTCCGACCCTAAACTTTTTATTTTTCGAAATATGTATCGGTTAGGAATGTCGGTCATTTTTGCGGCGCATGTGTGTAATAGAAGTTATTCTCCACATAATTCTTTAAAAGGCAACTTTAAAGTCGTTTAAGTGTTTAAAAAATTGATTTTTAATAAGATTACGCAGGAATCTAAGTGAAATTTATATCTAAATTTGTCATAAAGTACCTTCTTTGCAGATATGATATGCTAGTTAATTAACCATTGACAGTCAACATGCAGGTAACACATTTTATTGACACATTTGATATGCATACAACACATTTCAAAACATTATTAATTCAATCTGTCATAATTATAAACGTCACTACTTTATCTGTTAACAATCATACCAGTTTAAATATTTAAGGTAATTTTGGTACTGGGACCTATCAATTAAATCAACAGTTTGAATTGATATTTCTAAGGGGTTTTATGTATGGTCCAGGGCTCTGCAAAGTAAAATACATTAAAAAAAAAGAAGATTTTCCGACCGTCCGTCCCTAACTCTTTTGGGCATGTAATAGGAAACACAGGCAATTTTTTATTTGGCCTTAAGGGTGTATCAATGTCATGAATTTGGGAACTTTTCAAAGTATATGAAAACACTCTATGATGGTTTTGTATTGAAGAGCTATTTAAGATGAATGAAAAAATAGAAAAAGTGTACATTTTGGTGAACAACAGTTGGCTCCATGACCATTTAAAATTTACCCCACCCACTTCCTCTAATTTTGTCCTTTTCAAACAGCCCGCTTCAATAAAATCCATTTTAAATGAAAACAAATATGATAATTTGGTTTTGTGTTATTTATTTCCTATCTATGGTAGTATTTCTTCATACAAAAACTAGTTTAAGAAAAAAAAGGCACCAAATGTGAAATTTATAAAGCTCTAAATATCATCGATATGGTACTTTTTTGTAAATTTTGTAAGGGGCGATAACTCGTTTTACTTTAATAACTCAAAATTTTCAACACTGACCTTTCAATTTCTTTTCATATTTTGAACTGCCTTAGTATGGGCTTTCATCTGGTAGAATATAAGAAAAAGTTTAATACTAGAACTATTTCATTTTCAAACTTTTTTACTTTTCTTCATAAAATAAAAAATCTAATAAAATCATGCCCTATATAAAGCATAGTTTTGATATTCAAGGATCCATATTCTTCAAACCTGGTGCCTGCTTTGTCTAAATTTGGTTTATATATGTGAACATACCACCATAGACATGAAATAAATAAAGAAACCCCAAATTAACATTTTGTTTTGTTTTGAAATAGATTTTACTGAAGCTTGTACTCTGAATGGGTAAAATTTGAAGAAAAAAATCCAAATTTGACATACCTTTTTCAAATCGCTGTAGCTCAAAAAAAAGGTCACCACCATATATATTTTTTTTCATTTTTTCATTCATCATAAATAGCTCTTCCAAAAAAACAATGATAGAAAAAAAGTTTAATACTTTGAAAAAAATGGCTCATGACATTGATACACCCTTAATACAGAAAAAATATGAAAAGTAACGCTATCCTTTCCAAATGAATGCGCTGAAACTAAAGCTATTATGTTCATCCTAACTGTTTGCCTATCATATTTAAAAGAATAGTCAAAAGTGTCACAAAGTGTCAGTTTTTACATTTTTGCAATGCGTCATTTCCGCTGTAGCATATAATATGCGGATCTAGATGTCTTTGGCCAGAGAAGGGGGTCCGACTGAATACCATTCCTCTACACAATCGCCATTAGACGCCCTTAAACGTCCTTCAAATGAATAGTCATTAATGATGCTTGGTACAGATGGCATCTTAAAGCGAATGAGAAGTAAACCAAACAGTTCCTCTAGAAGAAGTTTGCTTTGCATCCATATTGCTTCGAGATTCCCCTTGTCTGGAATACGAATTGGATATTGAAGATTTTTCTTACCGTACATGTACAATGGTTATTTGCAAACAGTTTTGATTTTCATCAGACTCGGAATGATGTTGCATCTGATCAAGATCCAAACTGTTGGACACTCATAAAGATATCATTTAAGACAATTTATCTAAATTTTACTTTTGAGAAAATGAATGTAGACGTCAATTGTTGAAAACAGGCGACCGTTGTGTAAAGCAAATGAATCAGTAACGGTTTAACACTTACAATCTCAGCTTTGCCCATTTACATATACAGTGGAGAATCTGTTATTCTTTCCCAATAAACGCGTTTACGCTAAAACTATTATTTGCAGTGCAAACAGTTTGGAGCCAGATCAGACGCCGGGTAACCCGGCGTCTGATCAGGCTCCAAACTGTTTGCCACCAAGATAAACATGAAATATCAGAATTGTCCAAAAGTTGTTCTTTTCTACGTTTTAGTGCTTTGCGTTTGCGTACGTTTGCGTTTAAACGGGAAAGAATAACAGATTCTCCACTGTATCAGATAACCAAAGTTTCAGTTAGAGTTCGAGAGACATTCGGTGTCCCCTTTTGATATACATGTATACATGGTGCAACTTCGTGTCATGTCAAGGACATTTATTCCTATATAATCTCGTCAAGCTGTTGAACAAGGCATTTTGCGTATCAACTTACACCCGATTTTAGCCATGTTCTTCAGGACCTGCTCGACACTCGTGCTATTCTTCACATGTATTTCTGCACAAGGCGGAAAGGTGACAGAGAACTATCCACACCACGTCGTGCTTAAAGCTGGGAACTTCGAGCTATTCTGGAAGGTTAATACAACTACAATCGTGTTCGAAGTCCACGCCAATACAACCGGCTATGCAAGCATTGGATTCTCCGATAATGGTATGATGTTTCCAGGGGATGTCGTGATAGGATACGTTTCTGCTGATGGCAAGGGGCACCTCAATGTAAGTACAGTGCTCCCTCCCTACAACGACCCTCCCTACAACGACCCTCCCTACAACGACTCCCTCCTTACAACGACATTCGCCGCTGTTCCCAAGAAAATTATATCTAATGCTAGCACTGATGCATCATCGTCTACTTAAAATTGTTGTCCGCTGTTTTTCTTACATAAATGACATTTTGACAGAAAAAAACATAATGACAAACAGCTTGAATCCAGATCAGACGCCGCGTAACGCTGTTTGCAAATGTTAACCAAGTTCCCTCCCTATAACGACTCCCTTCGAACAACGCGCATATTTGTTGTCTCCCATTGGGTGTCGTTGTAAAGAGGGAACACTACAATAGAGCAGCTTGTTGAATAGTTCCCAGAATATTTTGTCTCCAACTGTCTTATGTCCGTTTCTTTGAGATGTTAAATTGTCTACAGTGCAGTGTGTATTATTTCTAAGTTTGGGGTTTTCGATGCAACAGTGTGCAAGATTATTTAAAAATGTGTTGGTGTCTGAATTTAACAAATTAATGTACCCACTCGGGCGGGTTGAATAATACAGTGGAATGTGTTTATATATTTCTAATACGGTTATTCAAAAAGCAGTTTACTATATAGAGGACATTGAACGAGTGTGTTTTCAGTATAGTATTTATTGAACGAATTGGATAAAATAATATGTTTCAACATATCATTTTATCCAGCGAGTTCAATAAATTCACTGCTGTAAACACACTATTCAATATTATATGTATTACATAAACAACAACTGAGGAAAAGTCCGAACGTTCTTAATTTCGATTCGTCATAAGTTTTGTTAGGTTTTATTCATTCATTTGTAAAAACACCTATCAAACTAAAAATAAAGAAAATCGACATCAATATGTTGTGAAAAGACTTCTCTGATACCATATTCAAATTTTAAATTAAGATTTAATCGAAAAGTGTTCTAACTGACTTAAAATGATCATATGACATTTCGTTTTCAAAATTATGTCAGTTTTGCAACATGACGTCATTATTATGGTAACGTCTAAACTTCTAAAAAAGTTTGTTCTGCGTCACTGATCTCTATGTAGCCTGATTTGCAGCCTGCATTTGAGAGACTGCTCGGGAGAACTGTTTAGCACACTTCGAAATGTTTCAAACCCTAGTGGTGATCTAAGTTAAAAGAAACTTTGTCTAGATTCTATTTACTGATTTACAGTCGGCGGAGTTGTACAAGTGATTCGAAAATTAGTATAAAATATATGCACATTACGCTGTGCGATATTTACAGAAATCTATATTTTGCACGTTTATGTGATAAATATATATCTCTGAGGCGTTTACTAAATTAAGGGCTTGTATGTTAACTGATTCTGGAAAGGACACACATCTGCAAAACCACCTGTTTGAAAAAAGTTTCTCATTTTTTATGACCAGTTTGTAGCTATGTTATCGGTTAGAAACATCTGCTATAGTCCGTAATATACTCAAACGCAATGAAACGCACCACTCGTAAAATATGAATATATTTTCCACCTAGGTTTATTTTCTGATTTTCGTTATTACACACTGCTGAACGTTGTTTTGTTTGTTATGTAACAAAACAATGGCGTCAACGTGCCGCCCGTGCAAATGCCCATATTTGTATTATCGGTGTAGCATACATGTGTATTGATTCATTTTTGTCTTAGAAACAAACTGTCTATACATGAATAAAAGTACGCGAAAATTGGATACCAACGTCATCGTTATGGGACATTTAAATTACCCCAACGTCAACGTCACCCCTGTCTCATGATTTTACAGCAAGATAACGCAACATTGCATTCAGCTAGAATGACTACAACGTAGTAGACAACTCCAGTTTAGAATAAAGGCTGGTCCATTTGAGACTATTTAGGGTTGGTTTTTATAATATAAATTACAAAATGACAAACAGTGAAGGCCCTGATAAGAGGGCTCCTGCAGGAGCCCTCTAATCAGGTTCTTTACTGATTGCATTAGACAAGTATACTCTTCACATGTACACTTTTGGTAGGGCTCAATGAGTTAACCGATAAAATAACGTTTTCCCTGCTTTATTTGCAGGACTACCACACAGTTGCCCACGCAGCACCTGTCAGGGATTCACACCAAGACTACCAGTTGTTAGACTCTAATGTGAACCACAGTGGGACCATGCTGAAATTTTCCCGATTATTAGCCACTTCAGATCACGACAACGTAGTGCTAGAGGTGAGTTCAGCCAAATCAATAAATATAATCAGTTGGGGTTATGTATGCCAGAAATGGAGTTACAATTATTTTCTGCTTTTTTAACCCTGCTTTAATCACCTACCAGCTGCGAAGCAAGACCATTTTCATAAGGCTCTTTATTATCAGGACATGATAGAAGCATATAATGGCATTACTATTATGAATAGGCAGCTGTGTCAAAAACGACGTCTATAGAGAAAATGGTGAACATTTTTCCCAGTTTATTGTAAATGGTTATTTTCCGTTGCAATAGATGTGAAGAGCCATCCTCGTTATTTCTTTAAATCACACACTATGACATGGAACTGACTGAAACAGATTTCCAGGGACACATCAAAAAAATTTTTTAAACCCTTTACCCATGGCTTGTTTCTAGTTTTGAAAACATGTGACCACTTAATGTTGGTCGAAAATAAAGCAGAATGTGCCTTAAGGTGCACTCTGCTTTACCTTCGGTCAGCTTGTAGTTAAGGATAAAAACCTTTGGTATGGTGCATATTCACGATTGAATAAAATGGCACAGTTTCATCAGTAGGCGAATGAATTTAAGGCGTAAACTAGAATTTATGGAGAAATGGGTTCAGTTCCACAGAGCGTGGGTCAATGATTGTTTTGGCATTCTTTCGATTTCTTTTCCGTATTGTTTTAGCCATGAACACAATCATTTTTTCTCAAGAAAACATTCTAGTGACGAACGAAACATGTGACTTTCAAACATGTTCGATCCTGATAAGACTTTGAGTTACCGGACTTAAAATTGTTTGCAAATTGCATGTTACTAACTCTAAGCATGACGATTGTTAAAACATACTACTCCCTCTCTATAGGCTGGTGACGTGCACGTGATCTGGGCGTATGGCGAGATTGATCCAGCCACAGGGGAACCAAAGTACCATGCCACTAGAGGTTCTACGGTACTTCAACTGGTTGATGGTGGTGTGGCCGTCGGAAAATGAACATCTTTTCAATACATATAACATTTCATATATTAAAACATTTAAAATAAACAAGTCTGGGCTCATTTTTATGCCCCCGGCATCGATAGATGCGGAGGCATATAGTAATATTCCTGTCCGTACGTGCGTGCGTGCGTGTGTGTGTGTGTGTGTGCGTCCGTCCGTAACAAGGTTATGTAGAGTTTACATTTCCGTCTAGCATCAACACCGCTTACCCAAATGATTGGATACTTATACAGTTGTTGCCTTGGACCATTCCCTATCCACCAATACCACCAAACTTTGATTTTGATCTAGACCTAAATTGAACTTAGAATATTTTAAATGGGCTCTTTCTCGGTTAACTAGATTTTACCGTTTCGTCTAGCATCAGCACTGTTAACTACAATGCTTCGATACTTATACAGTTATTGCCTTGGACCATTACCAACTCACCAAATATACCCAAGCTTAGTTTGACCTTGACCTTGACCTAACTTGGACTTAGAAAAGATTCAGAATATATTGTCAAGGATGCCATCGGGGGCATAAGCGTTTATTGAACGCGCAGTCTTGTTTTCTATAAGTAACTGTTTTACTAGCAATATGAATTGACATAATGGTCCGTCTAACACTGCCACATTTATAATAGCTTCTAGTTTTATTTAGAAAATTTGGAAAGTCACTCTATTTTCGTTACTAAAGAAACATTGATATGAATGTCTAACAGTTTGGATCATGATTGAAAGCAGCTCTTTTTCAACAAGTACGGCTTGGCAGTGGAAGGGTTAACAGCACTGTTGTATCTGTGTTGTTGTTTCTGCTAAGGTTTAGCGTCCCACGTATGGACCGATTTTATTGACCTGGCAGAGCGGAGTTTCGATGCGGACCTTTGCATTTCAACTTTGGGTGCGGCAGCACGCTCTTTTTATTATCGGAATTTACCGTAGATGTCTGCCGATATTTTCTCAACATGACTTATTAGTGGTCAATTTGACAGAAAGAATATAATGAAGAATGACAAACAGCATGAATCCAGATCATAAGCCGCGTTACGCGGGGTCTGATCTGGATTCAAACTGTTTCCAAATGTAAGCCAAGTCTTAATTTTCCCTCCCAGTAGCAACTCCTCCGACCAATGCACGCAATATTTGCCTTCCATAATGTGTTGTACATAATGTAGAGAAAGAACACTGTACATGCCGTTTTCACATGGATATGGATGCATGCATAAATTGTGTTTCCCATATTGAAAGTATCCGACAAAAACGAAAAAACACGGAACTTTACCTATCACCCCTTAAATCAAAAGTAAATTAATTCATCTTTCCCAAAGATTAGCTCCGCCCTGCAAGGTGAAAAAATCGGCCTTTTTATAAGCATTTTAGATGTCATCAACATTTTTACACTGGTCAGCAGCGTGCCTATTCCCGAAGGGACGTAAAATATATAGTTCTCAGTCACGGAGTGTTTTTATCCTGATCAACTCTTTCAACACTAAGTATCTCTTGTGGGTTATTAGGTTCCCTAGTGGATCATTTTAGTTACCAAAACGTGAACCAGTCTACTTGGGATTCTGTGTACAAGTTATATACTGATCTACATTAGCAAACAGTGTAGACCCAGATCGAAGAGCCCCTATAGGAGCCCTCTGATCTTGATCCATACTGTTTGCAATTGAAATAAGTTTATTTTAAACAAGTCCATGGTATTGAGAGATAAATATCACATTAGGTTTCCACTTCATGCGGTATACATTTATCCGGCGCTCATTATTTCCACATTATTGTATTTATTCATGGATGTACAATCGCCGATTCTGCAGAATTGTATCATACAGTGTATAGGCACGTCCGATGTATAAGAACTATTGATTTTTATCCCCAAGAACCAATTACCAATCTCACTACTAAGATGTCGCCGAGTTCAATAGTGTCGTCGGTGATTTTGCTGTCGTATAAAAAATATAGATACATGTAGTACCTATACTGAAGAAACGATCATACCAGTTTCAAATTATTTTGTCTCCGGAACAGATGCCGTTTTTCGCCGTCTGATCTGGATGCATTCTAAATAAAAGTCCAGTTGTCGCCTGGCTTAGCAATAAAGTGATTCATCACATACAGTGGAGAAAACGTTATTTTTTCCCAAAAAACGCCTTTACGTTAAAACTATTATTTCTATTGCAAACAGTTTGAAGCCAGATCAGACTCCGGGAAACCCGGCGTCTGATCAGGCTCCAAACTGTTTGCCGTCTAGATTCAAATAAGGATTTAGACTTGTCTAAAAGTTGTAATTTTCTTCATTTTTTTGCGATGCGTTTGCATTTCGTTTGCGTTTAAACCGGAAAATATAACGTTTTCCACTGTAGCTGCGAGAGATATGACAGCTTCTATCTGCTATGGTGGACTAGCGAAAATTTATTTATTCTTTTTTATGCCACATTATTGTTTTCATTTAAACTTCGTCGGCAAAATAACTCGAAATCATGTCAATGATTTTTGGTTAACTCTTTTAACACCAAGTAACTCTTGTTGGTTATTAGGTTCCTTGTGGATCTTTTAAGTTACCAGAAAATGAACTAGTCTACTTAGAATTCTTGGTTTTAATAAGTATTGCTATAATTTAGCGAACTGTGTAGACTCAGATCAGGGCTCCGATAGAAGACTTCTGATCTGGGTATACACTTTTTGCAAATGTATTGAGTCTATTTTAATACATGTAGGTGTTTGAAAGAGTTGCTTTTCTGAAATACGTTCTTTCTAAAGACAGCCTTAAAAATTAACCTTCAATGGCCTTTTGCCAAAGGTGCAAACGTTCATTTTGCAGTATTTAGCGTACAATTGAGAAGACGTTCTTCTTTCTCAATGAACGCGTTTGCGCTCAAACTATTATTTCCATTGCAAACAGTTTGGAGCCAGATCAGACGTCGGGTAACCCGGTGTTTGATCAGGCTCCAAACTGTTTGCTACTCAGTATTAAAAAGTCAATAGAAATGTGTAAATATTGACATTTTCTACATTTTATTACAATGCGTTTGCTTTTCATTTGCGTTTAAGGAAAAAATAACGTAGTGGAGAATCTGTTATTCTTTCCCAATAAACGCGTTTACGCTAAAACTATTATTTGCAGTGCAAACAGTTTGGAGCCAGATCAGACGCCGGGTAACCCGGCGTCTGATCAGGCTCCAAACTGTGTGCCACCAAGATAAACATGTATTATCAGAATTGTCCAAAAGTTGTTCTTTTCTACGTTTTAGTGCTTTGCGTTTGCGTACGTTTGCGTTTAAACGGGAAAGAATAACAGATTCTCCACTGTATATAGACTCATAGTTGTTTGATATTCTCTTTATTCCCGCATATCAGCGAAATCCATTACTTTATTTTAGCAGTTTCTACTAAGGTGAGGTATTGGACATGTCTTTAAACCGAAGTATTTCACCCTGAATGAATGCCTTATGATGAGTTATCAGCACGTAGCTGATCTGTCTTGTAGATTTACGCAAATTCGGTATGCATGTACAATGTAGTACAGATGTCGAATGAATGCCCTTATAACTGAATCTGTTTAAAAACTACGAGCCTCAAGGCTGAAGACGACTCTTTACTCTTTTAACGCCGAATTTTATCGTCTGCTTTAAATCATTAGAACCGTGTGTCTGTACTTGTATAAGGGCTTTGTTCGTCTCATGAATGGATTGAAGTTACTTTTGATGCAGATTTTAAGACGTAATTGATGTCATTAACTTTCTATTTACGTCTCTACAGGTTCTTGCAGTCTTCACATAATGACAGGAAGCCCTTCAATTAGCCCTAAGATAGATAATTAATCACGATCTTACTTATGAAATTTGCCCACAGTCTGGAAAAAGATCAAACATCAGATACTCCGAATTTGATGTGGGCCCAGGTTTCTTAAGGGATGTTATCATCTTAAGAGAAAACATTGACCTTTATGAACGCTACATGAAGTTGGAATTATCAAACAGTTTTGGATCTTGATAATACGTCGTGTTCACTGCATCTCATCAGAATCCAAACTGTTTGACACCCGTAATTGTAATTTCGTTGGTTTTGTTTGTTTGTTGACATTCGTTTCTGCCATCTATGGACTAATTGGACGCCCCAGAGAGAGGGGCGCGGATATAGAAAATCGGGGCTAATGTCATACTCTTATTATTGACAGAGTTCAGTGGTACTTTTGGTTGTCCAGTGTAAAACACTGATGCATCGGACCTCGGTTTCTATAAAGTCTAATCCGAAGGACTTGGTCCGGCGGGGGATCGAACTCACGACCCCTGGCATCGTAGTCGAGTGTGCTATCACAAAAAAGTAGTTTGCCACTCAGAACAAAATGGAATCTTTATAGATTTCTAAAAAATAGCATTTCTTACATTTTATTGCTTTGCGTTTGCGATTTGTTCTCGTTTAAACGGAGAATTATAACATCTTCTCTACTGTATTATACAAATAGCAGAGAACATCCCAAATATAATTCTTTATACAGTGGGGAATATGTTATTCTTTCCCGTTTAAACGCAAACGTACGCAAACGCAAAGCACTAAAACGTAGAAAAGAACAACTTTTGGACAATTCTGATAATTTTTGTTTATCTTGGTGGCACACAGTTTGGAGCCTGATCAGACGCCGGGTTACCCGGCGTCTGATCTGGCTCCAAACTGTTTGCACTGCAAATAATAGTTTTAGCGTAAACGCGTTTATTGGGAAAGAATAACAGAGTCTCCACTGTAGCAGGATTTGTGATAAACATGAACTCTCGATGTAAACCATACAGTACGACTATATCTAGATTACAGCAATCAATGTTGACGTAGACGGTCTGATGACAGATTTGGGGTTACGGAAATAAATGTAAGTCCAGACGATAATTATAATAATTAATTTTGAACTTTTGTGGAAAAAAAACTATATGAGTGGCAAACAACTTGGATCCAGATCAGACGCCGCATTCCGCGGCGTCTGATCTGGATCCAATCTGTTCGCAAATATTAGCCAAGTTTCGCTTAGCACTATAAGGGTTAGGTTGGAATATGATTGTCGAAATTGATTTTGTACCAGACGTCATCCCTTCACTGCCTTGTCCAAAGTACAATGGTTATTTGCAAACAGTTTGGATCCTGGTCAAACGCCGCGTATTGCGGCGTCTGATCAGGATCCAAACTGTTTGACTCATTTCAATATTTCTTAAGTCAAAATACCTAAATGTTATATTTGAAAGATAAACGCAGATTACAACTGTTTGAAATTGATGACGTCATGGTACAGTGGAGAATCTGTTATTCTTTCCCAATAAACGCGTTTACGCGAAAACTATTATTTGCAGTGCAAACAGTTTGGAGCCAGATCAGACGCCGGGTAACCCGGCGTCTGATCAGGCTCCAAACTATGTGCCACCAAGATAAACAAAAAATATCAGAATTGTCCAAAAGTTGTTCATTTCTACGTTTTAGTGCTTTGCGTTTGCGTACGTTTGCGTTTAAACGGGAAAGAATAACAGATTCTCCACTGTACTGAAGAGGTTTAAAGTGGTTCGTTTTGAACGACTGTGTGGAACCCCAGATACATTCCTCATTGCAATACGAAACAAAACGCAAATACAATGCAATAACATGCAGAAAATGTAAACTTTTCGAAACTATTATCGATGACTGTTGGTCTGGGTAAAACAGTTTTGAGCCTCACCGGATGCCGGTCTACCCGGAGCTCAAACTTTAATCTGGCTCCACACTGTTTGCAATGTTTTAAATAGAAACGCATTTATTGGGAAAAATACCGTCCTCAATGTATCAAAAAACATGCGGAGACACAAGCATGTACAGTGGTGAATCCGTTATTCTTTCCCGTTTAAACGCAAACGTACGCAAACGCAAAACACTAAAACGTAGAAAAGTACAACTTTTGGACAATTCTGATAATTCTTGTTTATCTTGGTGGCAAACAGTTTGGAGCCTGATCAGACGCCGGGTTACCCGGCGTCTGATCTGGCTCCAAACTGTTTGCACTGCAAATAATAGTTTTAGCGTAAACGCGTTTATTGGGAAAGAATAACAGATTCTCCACTGTACTAAATTAGCTGTCAGCAAATATTACTGTTCTTCTATCCCTACTGTCGTAGGCTTGTTAAACCTGTCACTGTATTTTTGCTGCATATCTGTCACTGATGTCCTTGGCATAGAATCAAACTCAATATATGTTTTGTATTAGAATGGTCTTTTGTTATAACTGATTAATAAAGTACAGTTCAACCTTTCTATTGAGACAGTTAAAAGACGGCTAACTGAATGAATTAAAGACATGTGACAGCTTAAAGCAAGGTTAACGTAAGCCGGAAAGCTCCTTAAGGAGCTTTCTGCTTACGTATACAAACAGTGTACATTTAGAGACTACACTTGCCATATGAAAATAATTTAGCATCAAATCAGAGGATTCGTTCATGAGTTGTTTGGCGCTATTTAAATAGTTTGCAATACACAGCAGAGCTCTGAAAAATAGTCAGGAAATGGACTTGACTGGATTCGAAAGAGGAATAAATTTCATCTCGTCCAATCTGTTTGACACTCTGACCCTGTTGTGAAGAGAAATTTTGAAAAATCTTTTTTTTGGAACAATTGCACACGACAATTGCTTCCAGACGAAAATATTACCCAGCATGCAAAGAGTTAAGAAGTCACTCAATATATTTCCAAGCTCTTCACTGATTGGTTGCCAAAGGCGACTAAAATTGTTTTTTCAAACAGTTTGGATCAAGATCAGACGCAGACTAACGCGGTGTCAGATCAGGATCCAAACTGTTTGGCACACGTATCAATAATTCTTCAGTCGAATTTTTGAATGTTTCATACATTTTCAGACGACAAAGTTTAACAGACTAGACAGTGTTGTAATTGATTGATTGATTGAGTTAGGTTTTACGGTTCCGCGAAACATAAAATGGCTACCAAATGGATAAATCAGACTGTTTTGCTTTAGCAATGACATTTTAACATTTTTCTTGCCGATCGCGACTAAGCTGTTTATTGCATAAAAAACTTGGACCCAGTTCAGACGACAATTACATTGTAACTGTTTGACACTTGTCTTAAAGTTTGTAAAATCTCAAATGTGTTATGTTTTGTTGACAAATTTTGCTGACGACAATTCCAAACCAGACGATTTAAAGGGGGGATTAGGGTAAATACAAGATTAGTTTTATGCACACGTTCGCTTTGTTATACAGAGATGGACAGTTGTATAGACACACATAAAATAAACAGACAGTCAGAAAGGAATACGAACAGGTAGACATTCCGACAAACTCACAGAAACAGTGATTTAGATGATATAGGAAGACGGCCGGTTTAAGAAAGGTATAGCTATAAGTTCAGAAACACAGGTGGATAGCAGGGGTCTAGATAAGAGGGAGCAAAATGAACAAGTCAATCATTTTCTTAATCATTCAAGCACCAAATCCTATGGTGTTACTACTCATTAGAATAGAATCATCTCGCAGAGACGATTCTAATAAATAGTGACGCCATACGGTTCAATGCAGAAATAAAGATTTTAGTTTTGAAATACTCCCCTTACTGGAGCTCTGGGATAGACAGACTAAAACAGCCATGTATATACAGATAGAGAGTGAGGAATTGAGAGAGAGAAAAAGAGAGAAATATCAGCAAATACAAGAGAAGGAAAGATAGAAACATGTCAATACAGAAAGTAATACCAAGGAATAAATAATATACGTAGTTTTACATAATTTTATTGAAAATAGATGCTTTTATGACAAATATTGAATGCATTTAGTTCCAACAATTCCACGTGACATTTACAAATGTGCAATGTTAGTTGGTTTGAAACAAGCCATGTTCTTAAAGGCGTGTCGAAAATCTTTATTGAAAAATGAATATATTACTGGATTACATGCAGAATTAAAATACCCAAGCCATATAACAGTCTTTTCTAGCAATGGGTGAAAGTAACAACTAGTACAAAATGGTCTTAAAATGGCAACAATGAAAAATGGGAGCCAACAAAATATAAAACATCCCATAACTATTCCTAGAGTTTTAGCTGCCCGCTTCTCCTGCGACAGAGCGATTCGTTTTCGCTTTCTAGAGTTTCTATGACGAAATGTGGATGATTTCAGTTTCTTGGCTCTTTGTTTTAATGGAGGTCCGTCACTCTCCTCATCATTCCCCTCGTCAGCATCACTTCGAGTGATAACAACCTTACTCTTCACATCAGTTCCTTCCTCCTCCTCGTCTACCTCAGCAGTATGTGCAATAGCTAGTTCATGTATAACCTCCGCCTTTAGACTGCTGTGTCGCTGACTAGAGAGCCTGTGAGGTCTCATTACACTAAACCGTCGCCCACCCTCCGTGGACACACTACAACTCCTGCCACTACACTCCGTACTTATACTACTGCTTCTGTCACTGCTCTCAGAGAATGACGTCGTCGTCGTGTGTGAGGAATCAGTGGACGACGACATGAAAGTAGACCCGAAACTTGATTCTGTCACGGTAGAGCAATTCCGTTTAGACCGTTGTCGTATTTGATATATTGCTAACAGTTCTGGTTCAATACTCTCCCGTCTAATTTCTTCCTCGGGGATTCCCTCCATTGCCATATCTTTATGTTCTGAAATTGCCCCAGCAGTGTCACCCGCATCTATAGATGTCTGCGCGATGATTTTAGCGTGAGTTTGATTGAACTGGGAGTTGAACGGGAAACAGTTACAGCATTTATCCTGTGAGCTATTTGATTGTGGTGATGAGTTGACAGACGAGCGATCTATTAATCTATTACTGCCCGAGCACTGGATCCACTGGGCTTTCCTAGTACAGGATGCACGGTATATCTTGAAATAGAAATATGACATGAAGCATAATGGTAGATAAAATGCACCTATAGTAGAAAACAGTGTGTATCCCTTTTCTCTATTCACGTGGCAAGCATTGCTATTATACATTTGCTTATTGGCGTCACCCCAGCCTAAAAATGGTGGCAGCGCGATAAGAACGGAGTATATCCATATAAAAGCCACAATTATCCATGCTCTTGAGAATGTCCGTCGTCTAGAGTACTTAATTGGGCGTATAATGGCGTTACACCGGTCGTAACTAATGGCGCAGAGGTTCAATATACTTGCCGTGCAGCAGATTACATCCATAGACACCCAGAAATCACACAAAGTGCGACCGAATATCCATACCCGTCTTATGTCGTAGAAAATAGCTAGTGGGCTAACAACAAATCCTACTAGACAGTCACTCAGAGCAAGGCTTATAATGAATACGTTGCCCACTTTCCTCAGCTTTTTCTCACTGATCACTGCTACTATTACTAGGGTATTTCCAACTAAAGTCGCTAATGTTATGATTATACCCAATACATCGAATAAATAATGAACAAAGTCCAAATCGTCAATAATAGTGTTTGAAGAATTATTATTCCTCCAATCTCCAGACATCGTGAAATCAGCAGAAGCGTTCTCCATTACGGTCACTTTATAAATTGACAATCAGCAAACTTGACAAGTTTGTAAGCACGATTTGTTCCCTTTTCATTCTAAATCGAACGATAACAAGACTTTGTTATTTTATAAGTTTAAAACACAGGTCCAAAGCAATTGTATCTCGCTTATTAAATGTCAGGGTAATTTTGACTTGATAAAGATTTTTCACTTTTCGTCCACTCAGTAACACGCTGGATATTTCGCAGCTCTCACCTGGACTTGTCAAAGTGAGACAAAATGTTCTGAGTGCTACGTGTCCACGTCTGAACTCAAACACGATCTTCATAATTCTAGATACCTGTTGTAGGTTACATGGTATTTATATCGAGCTTCCTCCGCACTTGTTGTGTCACGATTCTTCTAAACTAGTTTTCCTCCCTCTACCAAAACCGTTTATTACTGTCAGCTGAATTCCCCAAAGTGTTCTGTCTGGCTACAAATTTCATAAACACTCGTAATTCTATCTGTTTACAACTTCATTGATAAATCATGTATCCCTCAGCGAAACAGCTAGCAAGGCAATACTATTTTCCTTAGCTCTGCGCATTCCCCAGTCGCTGTCTCGAGCATCAATGACAGGTCTAGAGCGTAATTCATCGTAACGTCTCAGTTTTCATTCAGTAGCATTATGCTAAAGACCATTCATCCCACTTATTCGTGACGTGGTGACCACGTGACATTTGAGTCTCTCTCTCTGCTAGTATGAATGAAACAAATCGATACGTTTCCAGTCACTACAAACGTCGGGAAATTGGAATCATGTATTTCCCTTAAAGGAAATGATCAACTATGGTTATGTCAGAGGACGACGAGAGAGTTTGAGAGAATTATAGCATATGTGGGAGGGTTGTGGCAGACGATAGCTTAAAAATTAAATCACGTAGAAATGGCGGATAAACTCTTTAATCATCTGGCATGCACCCAACCCTAAACTCCAATAGTATTCTTCTACTTATATTTATTGGAAAATACGTTATTAGTTCCCGTTTAAATTCGACATTAAGCGAAACTGCAATACAATATATAATGCAGAAAATGACATCTAGTGAAATATCTTAACATTTTTTTTATCTGAGTGGCTAAAAAATTGGTGCTGGGTCAGACGCCGGGATGCCCTCGTCTTGCCCGGCTCTAATTGTGTTTGCAATGTAATGAACTGTCTTAACACATTCAACCCTAGCGACGAGTATACTACAGCGCTCCCTCTCTACAACGACATCCAATGGGAGACACAGATAGTGTGTGTTGTTCGGAGGGAGTCGTTATAGGGAGGGAACATTTAGACTTTGCTTACGTTTGCAAACAACTTGAATCCAGATCAGACGCCGCGTAACGCGGCGTCTGATCTGGATTCAAGCTGTTTGTCACTCGTCGTTATATCTATTTTTTCAAAATGTCCATTTATTGTAACTTTGAAAACAACTGCAGACGACAAATTTAAGCAGACGGTATTGCAGTCATGAAAAGGTTGGACAAAAATTCTTGTTTGGAGAACATCGGCAAGGGTCGTTGTAAGGAGGGAATCGTTGTTGTCAGGGCCGTTGTGGAGAGGGAGCGCTGTACAAAGTTGAAGCAGACGACATTGAAACGGGGAAGGGGTAACATAATCTCACGGGAACTTTGACAGTGAAAGGATTAAGCTTTTGCAATGGAGAGGCGTTGTTCTTCCCTATTTAAATTAAACGAAACATAAACCCCATGCAATTAAATACACAAATGCAATGAAAATGACAACTTTTCAACAAGGTTGATTTGATTTGATTTGTAATGATTTTACGTCGCTTTTAACAGTATTTTAGTCATATCGCGACGTCCAGCTTATTACAGGTGGAGGAAGACCCCAAACGCTCTTTAAGCACAGTTTCCGACACAAATCGGCAACTGGGTAGAACAACCAACCTTCCGCAAGCCAGCTAGAAGGCTTTCTCACATGAAAAATCCGAACGATCCCACAGGGATTCGAATTCACAGCGCTGAGGAGCTTAGTGATATAAGTCACAGTGACTATACCACTAAGCAACGTTGACAAGGTTGAATAGTTGTTAACGTCCGGACGATAATGGCGCAAGCTGCGGGATCCTAGAACGTTGGGATGCGGCAGCTATTAGACGCACGAGGGACGCTAAACCTTAGCAGAACAACAGTTGAATAGTTGCTTTTATCCGAGTGGCAAACCATTTGGAGCATGATCAAGTGTAAATCCGGAGTCTGATTTGACTCCAAACTCTATGCAATGGGCAGAAAATTGTAGCACTCTTACAGTACCTACTTTTAGTCCATTAACTCATATTTTCTTGAAACAAATGTAGGACAACGTCTGGTAGAACTGTTTATCTGTCAACGATCGGATTTTAAATTACTTGGTAGTAAACATGTTTACTTTCGTTCATGCTAATAGATAGTATTCTTTGCAATCATTGTTTGTATGTTTTTAAACAAACATTAGCAATCGATTCACTTGTCGTCTGCAAAAACATAATACAGCGCTCCCTCTCTACAACCGCATTCAACAGGGCACAAACATTGTGTGCGTTGTTCGGAGGAAGTCGTTATACATGTACGGACGGAAATTTTCAAACCGCTTAAATCCAGATCAGACGCCGCGTCACGCGGCGTCTGATCTGGATTCAAGCGGTTTGTCACTCGTCATTACGTGGTTTTTTGTCAAAATGTCCTTAATGTAAGTTTGAGGAAAAGAGCAGACCACACTTTTATGCAGTCGAAATTGCGAAAAGACATGCTTGTACTGTTTAGTGAAGTGCGACAATGGTCGTTGTAAGGAGTGAGTCGTTGTGGAGAGGGCCGTTGTAGGGAGGGGCCCTATAATCACTTTCAGAAAGCCTCATCGGCGTGTCAAATAGTTTGGATTCAAATGAGAGGCCGAGTTATTCAGTGACTGATCTTGGTCGGAAGTGCAACATTTACTATATATTCGTTCCGAACGTGCTGTAGATTAAACAACCTGCTGTTGTTTTGCTTAAAAGACTTGCTTGATATAACTGTCTTAGAGCGATAATATTTCAAATGCAGACATTACTAATCTAAATCACCAGCGTGATCATGACAGTATGTACAATGATACGTGCACAAGGGTTGCGACTGAATTAGGTGACAAATCCTACTTTCCTTGTAATCGTTTAACTCTTAAGATACTCACTGTTAACGCATTTAATGTATTCCTACGCTGAAAATAGGTACATGTATAATATATATCCATGAATATGTATCATTAGAAATGTTTTCTATACAGGCGACTTCTACTTTTGCTTTAAGTGTTCATTTGTATTCTCAATACTAGAAACAGGTTACGGTGAAATGGGTTAGACGTGCCGTCTGCAGCAGCTAACAGGGTTAATTTCTTTCGGAATATCAGAATGTCAAACATGGTTGGATCAAGATGGGGCGCCAAGGCATAAACTCTTTCAGAACTTATTCAATATTTATAACATAAATTGGTTTGTTATTTCAGGTTTTAAGCAACCCGGAAAATAAATTGCCTTTGGCCAATTACATACAAGCATAGGTGGTTCTGTCGAAAAAAAATTTTTCTCGAAGTTCTATAAATAGATAGACTACCAACTCGAGAGAACCACCTATGCATACAAGTACATATATATAGCAGATTACATAACATTACCAAATAAGCTTGTACAATCAGCAATGGTTTAAATAATACAGTGGAAAAGCTGTTATTTATTCCTTGTAAACGCGTTTATGCTAAAACAAATACGCTCATTACAAACAGTTTGGAGCCAGATCAGACGCCGGGTTACCCGGCGTCTGATCAGGCTCTAAACTATTTGCAACTCAAAGTAAAACGAATGGTGATTATTTTTTACAAATTTACATTTTCTACATTTTATTGTAATGAAGTTGCGTTTCGTTTAATCGAGCACAATTAACGTATTCTCTGTAAAAGCATTTGTATTCTGTAAAACTTTACAAGAAACCCATGTATTGCCATGACGTCATCAATTATAAACATCAGATTCTGGCGTCTGCTTTTATTTCTCAAATTTAAGTTTTAAGTACCCTGATTAATGTAAATCGTAAGAAATTTTAAAAGATTGTAATTTTCACATTTTATTGCGAAATGTTTATGCTTATTTGCATGAAAACATAACGTCTTCTCCACTGCACTCTGTTTGTTCCTCCCTATTCGTCCTCTCGCTCATCGAACCCTTGGAGCCACTCCTGAACACATTTGCATTCCGAACAAATCCAATTCCTAATAAGGTTTACTAGTTATCGAGTGTCCTAGATGTGAGCATTGTATCTGTATCTATATGGGGAAGTCACTGTGCGAGGTATACATACAAATAAGAACATGATCCTAGCAATTTCCTCAATTAACTCTTTTGCAAGTTCTTTCCAGAAATGAACGAGATTTTGTGGGTTTATGAGAGTATGAACCTTATAGCTGAAGCTTTGCGATTTATAACTTCATGAGCCACGGAACATTGTTTAATTCTTATATTTACATTTCTTCTAATGTTTAAAAAGTTCGGATTAAGAAGATTAAGTTTAAACGATTTATACAATATTCATTTATACGCACCGAGTGCGACGGTAAGATGTAAGGGCAGTTGACTATGTTATGATGATGAGCCTGCATGCTTAAGTCAAATAAAACATATGTTCTGTTCTGTTATGTTCTGTGTGATGTGCTCGACTATACTATTACAGTAAAACCTCTTTATTATGACCACTAAAAAGAATGCTAATTGACTCTATGAGAATCAGGTGACTGCTTAAAGCAAGGAAATAACTGTTTTACGTTCACCTTACTTTAAGCAGTCACCTGCATTCAAGATTTGATATACATTGAAGGTCGTTTGGTGGCTCTGGAAACTTATGTTTTCATTAATATCTCTTTAACTACAACATCAAATATCACCAAACTTTGTACTTTCTTTTCACAACTTATCTCATATTTGTATGATAAATGAGATATTTGGCAAAACGTTAGTTTCCAGAGCCACCAAACGACCTATAACAAACACAGTTTAGTGGTTGTAATAGAATTTTTACTGTATATCCCACATGTCATTCTATGAATTTTAGGTCTAGCTTGCGAACGTTTTCCTCACTGATGTTTAAATGTGTACTTTCCAAGTCATTTAACTAAAAAATGCGTGTTTACGGATACAATTGACTTACCTAAAATGCTGTCGATTACTACTGATTAATTATACTTGTATACTGTTAGTAAACTTTTATTTTTCGAAAATACATTCATGATGTATGTTGTTCCAATTGACGTCATGAATGCGAAGTCATACTTATTTCTAAATGAAGTTAAATGTAACTTGCAAAATGAATACGGGAGGTAACCAATGGACATGAATAATTAAATATTCGTATCAACTGAAGTTTTATATTGATTAAAAAGGCTAACATATTTTAAAGGGACTCGCAACCGGATGGTGTACTTGTCAAAATAAAATAAAATAAAATACTCAAATAAAAGCAAATTTGTGGCATTATTTGGCTTCTGATATTAACAAAGTATGATCAGTCCAAAAAAGTCTCAAGAATCGTCACCGAATCTTAGTTTGTTAAATATTTTCCATCGTTTTTTCTATAGCGTCAGCTGACGGTATAGTTGTTGTTGTTGCTTCTCTACACGGGCTCAGACATAAACCCGTGCCGAATATGTATAAATCAATCGCTACCAGTGAAGTACGTTAATTCGCTACCATATAGATAGAGAGCCCCAGTAGCCACGTGGTTAAGGCGTTTGCCTTTGTTTTCAAGTGTGTCTCCGCATGGAGGGTCACGGGTTCGAATCCCACCAGAGCTTCTTCATTTTTTTTTTTTGAAATGCATTTTTTTAACAGAATTTATTATCCAAAACTAAATCTTACCCATTTATATAAGCTTTTGACATATATTTACAAATTACTATTTTTAATGCTAAATCCGGTTGCGAGCCTTTTTAAATTGGCTGCTACACATTCAATTGTGGAAACTAAAACCAGTTAACTAGTAGTTCTGTAATACTGCGTGAAAAGTCAAAACAACAATAGGCATGATGCTGATCATTGTCTCAACCATGATTATAATGGGATGTCGCATCTGAAAAGCTTAATATATGTAGGACTATATACCCTAGCAACAGCAGCAACAACAAAATTACTGCGTGGTTATCATGTTTGCAAACCGGATGGAACCAGTTTTGAAGTGAACATTTATGAACAAATATACCTCACTGTGTTGTTTTGAGGGAATAGTTTTAGGGAGGTAATATCCATACCCTTAGAGTACATTTGCAAACAGTTTGAGCCCAGATCAGACGCCGCGTAACACGGCGTCTGATCTGGGTTTAAACTGTTTATCACTCGTCTTTATGTTTCTTATATCAAAATATCCAATATGTAACTTTGATAAAAATAGCTTCATCAAAGTTCAACAGGCGATATTGCAGTAGTGTAAGCTTTAGACATACAGTGGAGAATCTGTTATTCTTTCCCGTTTAAACGCAAACGTACGCAAACGCAAAGCACTAAAACGTAGAAAAGAACAACTTTTGGACAATTCTGATAATTCTTGTTTATCTTGGTGGTAAACAGTTTGGAGCCTGATCAGACGCCGGGTTACCCGGCGTCTGATCTGGCTCCAAACTGTTTGCACTGCAAATAATAGTTTTAGCGTAAACGCGTTTATTGGGAAAGAATAACACATTCTCCACTGTAAGTGTTGTGTTTGAGGAACAGCGGCAATCATTGTTGTACGGAGAAGAATCGTTGTAAGGATGGCCGTTGTAAGGAAGGAGCATTGTAATTTGCAACGAAACTTAAAGACCAAGATGTGACATTGCATTTTCCGTCGTCTCAGATATTCTGTCTATATTGTTTGTCCATGCCTGCTTTAGAAAAACTATACTCATCATTGCAAACAGGACAGTCCCTATCAAGACGCCGCATTGATGGTGTCTCATCTTGGACTACGCTCTTTGCTATTATATGAGTTTTTGAACAATGGTCATTTTCACCATTATCTTGTGGTGATACCGTTTGCTTTTAAATTTGTAGAAGTACGATTTTTATTGGTTTTTTTTTTTCATTTTCAGAAAGAAGAAACATAAAGACATTCGTCAAAGAGTTTAGATTCCGACCAGACGCAGCGTTAATCCTCTCACTCTCAATGACGCCTTAAAGCGCGTTTGTAAACAGTTTCGATCCTGATCAGACGCCGCGTAACGCGGCGTCCGATCAGACCCAAACTGTTTGACACTCTTATCGATGTTTATTATTTCATACAATCTTTTATCACATAAACGTGCAAAATATAGAGGGCCGTAAAAATCGTATGGCCCACTGGGCACATATTTTATACTAATTTTCGAATCACCAAAATAATGTACTACTACGCCGACTGTAAACCAGTTAAGAGAATATAGACAAACATTGATCACCACTAGGTATTGAAACATTTCGAAGTGTCCTAGAAACATTATCCCTAGCAGTCTCGCAAACTCAGGCTGCAAATCTGGCTAAACTTAATACTACGTAGACTTTAGTATTAACAGTGACTCAGACTGTTTTTCAAATTTAGACGTTACAATGATAATGACGTCATGTTACGTCTTGACGTTATTTTGAAAACGAAACTAGATTCTTTATGTCAAATGATCATTTTTAGTCAATTAGAAAAACTTTAATTTAAATATTAATTTAAAATTTGAATATGGTATCAGAGAAGTCTTTTCACAACGTAAAGGAGTTGATTTTCTTTACGTTAATATGATTGGTGTGTTTATCTACGGATGAATAAAACCGAATAAAACCTATGACGAATCGTTTACCTAAGAGCCGAGGGCAAAAATGAAAGTAAGACCGTTCGGATTTTAGTGTCATTTGGTGTTTATATGATAAATAGGATATTAAATTCGTGTTTTTTCAGTAATAAATTTATTGAACTCGTTGGATAAAAATGATATGTTGCTCGCCAAGGCTCGCAAAATATCATTTTTATCCAACTCGTTCAATAAATTCATTACTGAAAAAACACTCATTCAATATCCTCTATAAATCTATCTTTGAAACGTTTCTTTCTGACAGCAGAACTGAAGCAGACGACAATTAAGCGGTGAAGTGTTAATATATCCCGATTAATTTGATCATGAAAGAGTTAAGCGGTGTCTGGTCTGAATCCAAACTGTTTGCAAATATCGGTCAAGTCTTTGCTCCGGTGGGATCATGGTTAATACGTTAAGCTCTGAATACTTAAATTACTGACATTTGCACAAGATATAGCCTATCGGTAACACCCACGGATCAATTAGTGAAAATTATTTCAGAGGTTTATTCTTTAACGAAATGGGAATGTCAGCCAGTGTAGTTATAATGTTGTTACAAAAATATTTATATTTACGGCAAGTTAATACTAACTAAATATAGTTAGATCTATTCTATTTTGATATTTCGGCCAGTGGCCTTTTTCGAAGAAAATGACAATCCTAAACTGGCCGAAACTTAGTTAGACGATGTACCTTTGGCCAAGAGAAGGTTTAAATTGGAGAAGGCGGTTTTCTTATCAAAACACGTAATTTTTAACAGTGATGAACGTTATTCTTTTCCAATAAAAGCGTCTATGCTATAATGCTTATGAAGGTAACAGTATTCTAAATATGGAATTGAAACTAGTATTAAATTAGAAAATTACTCCATTCTAATAGTTAGACCTCTATGGTCCTTTATCAATGAAAAAACATTTATTCCTTTGATAAATGCTCATAGAGGTCGAAATATTTTAATAGAGCAAATTTATAATTTAACAAAATCTTTATGTCCATTGCAAACAGTTTTTAGCCAGATCAGACGCTGGATAACCCGGCGTCTAACCAGGCTCTAAACTGATTAACATTCAAAATGAATTAAATCGCTAGAAATTCCAAAAGAACATTGTTACATGTACAGATGACAGCACTACCACCGACAGATACAGTGGAGAAAACGTTATTCTTTCCCGTTTAAACGCAAACGTACGCAAACGCAAACCACTAAAACGTAGAAAAGAGCAACTTTTTGACAATTCTGATAATTCATCTTTATCTTGGTGGCAAACAGTTTGGAGCCTGATCAGACGCCGGGTTACCCGGCGTCTGATTTTGCTCCAAACTGTTTGTACTGCAAATAATAGTTTTAGCGTAAACGCGTTTATTGGGAAAGAATAACAGATTCTCCACTGTAATCATTTAACCCTTTCATGGTCAAATTATTCGGGAGAATTTTACCCATTCACCGCTTTATTGTCATCTGCTTCAATATTGTTGTCTGCAATATCGTTTCAAAGTCAGATTTAAGGCAGCATGACTGACGTAAGTTCCAAAACAAGTGGCAAACAGTTTTGATCCTGATCAGACGCCGCGTTACGCGGCGTCTGATCAGGATCAAAACTATTTGCAAATGCGCTTTATGACGTCATTGAGAGTGAAAAGGTTAAAGGGCGGTGTAATGCCTTCAGTAAAACCAGTCATTAACTGAAATATAATGCTAATGGGGCTGTCTTATTTAATTCATAAACGCTGTTATCTTAGAGTACAAACATATTATTCTATATTTTACTGTATTAATGGGGCTTGTTTTTTTGTCTTAACATTATATTTTCAGCCACAAAACATTGTTATAGACAAAAAGTTTGGCGTATAAATGGCTGTTTTGCTAGCGCTTTAACTCACAAATGATATATTTAGTGAGAATCAGGTTTTGTTCAAGGATTTGTTTGTTTTATATTTTGTTTTGTATTTGAAATACATCCGTGATTTATAATAAGCTATTATGATGGAAGTACCACCATAAACAGTTTCACAGTATAATGTATATGTACCTGTTGACATATTCATCAAAAAATGTGTTTTCTTCAATGCATATAAACTTTCTAAATTAGTTTCGTCTCGCGTTACATGTAATCGGCAAGCTGATGATAAAAAAGTAGTAGCCGCTCAAAAAAGTTATTTTCCCGTTGTAACGACACTTCATTGGTGGTGTTAAAGAGATCTGTAGTGAATGACCGAAACACAATATGCTTCAGAACGATGAAATATAGTCGACTTTTGATATCGCTTAACTTGAAATAACATTTTTCTACAGAGAAGTCGCTCTAGTCGACCATAAAGGTATATAAAGGAATTGCAGTCTTTCCACGATACTCTCAACTCGCTAACATCAAACTTACCAATATTTCAAAGTTTAAACTTGGCTAAGTTATGAATATTAGTTACGAATATTAAAGGCATGTAATACAACGCAAGTACTGAAAATGTACACCCGTTTCATTTGAGTCTGTTCAGCAATACTGAAAAGTGAGTGTAACGTTGTTACTCAGTCCAAAGGCTTTAAACAGAATTGAAGTTTCTACTGTAAGGCCCGTTTCATAAAACTTCGAACGAAAAATGCTGTCTTAAGTCAGATTATAAAATTCTCAATTATTATTTATGTCTCCTTCCAATCCCGTCTTGTGACATCTCTTTAAGAAATAAATTGAATTTTTTTCGGCGTTCAAGCGAAATGAACGACAGAAAATTATCGGCTACATTGTAATACCATGAATCGCCAATAATTTTCTGTCGTTCATTTCGCTTGAACGCCGAAACAATCTGTTCATTTCTTATATTTACAATGTATTTGCAGCAATTTTTAATATTAGATTAACATTTTGTAAGTATGCATGTATGTTTAATCCATATTAGAGGTTGATAACACGAGTAATGTGTACCCTATCAGGAACAGCCATGGCCGCATTACTGAAGCTGAGTACATGTACATTCGAAAGCAAAAAATTAAGTTCCATTGTTAACATTCTAAAATCAACAACTTTGACAGTTTGGCGCGAAAATGCCGATTTTACGTCATTTTGAAGTGACGTCATTTTTAAAATAGGATAAATATATCGGTTTGTTTTGGCATAAAGGAATGCAGACAGTTGCTGTTTATAAGGCATGTCAATTTTCTTGCAATTTATCTCATTAATAAAGAAGAATTTTAGACGGGAATCATGGTTTCCACTAATAGGAAGGCATAGATCGGTGAAGAACAAATTTTGAAAAATTCTGCCAAATGTTTGCTGTCCAAGTTCCAAAGATTAATTCGCGAATGAAAACTGCATATGCCCCGCACCCTCTTCGAAACTTTTCCACAAGTCACACCCTCTCGAGAAATGGTGTTTATACGAAATGAACAGCATTTTTGTCAATGGGATTGAATTGGGCGAATGTCAAGTAATTACAGTTGCGAAGACGTCATTCGTCCTTGCTTAATTGAAACTAAATGCAAACACAAAGCAATACAATAAAAAAAATGACAGGGATTTTTGGGGTATTTTTTTCTCAAAATTCTAAATACACATGTTGTTTTTTTAATGTGAATTGCGTCTGGTCTAGTTCGAAACTGTTTGCACTGAGTATTATTGATGGAGCACAAACGAATTAATTGGGAAATAATGAAGCCTTCTCAACTGCAAATTAGACGATTAGGCGTTTTCTGTTTCTTTCTTCTAGCTTCTAGTAGAGTAGTGGTGGTGGTGGCGATAGTAGTAGTAGTAGTAGTAGTAGTAGTAGTAGTAAATGAAGTAGTTGTAGTGGTGGTAGTGGTAGTGGAAGTAGTAGTGGTGGTGGTAGTGGTGGTAGTGGTTGTCGTGTTAGTGGTAGTGGAAGTGGTAGTGGAAGCGGAAGTGGTAGTAGTAGTAGTAGTAGAAGTACAGTAAAATATCTCTATTACGACCACTAAATTGTGTTAATTATTATGTGTTTACGACAGGTGTCTGCTTAAAGCAAGGTGACAGTAAAACAGAAAGCTCCTGTAGGAGCTTTCTGTTTAACAGTCATCTTGCTTTCAGCCGTCGCCTGTCTTTTAAACATTAGTTAGACTTCGTTTTAGTGGTCGTAATATAGAGGTTTTACTGTAGTTGTAGTAGAAGTAGAAGAAGTAGTAGTAGTAATAGTAGTAGTAGAGTTTCGGTAGTAGTGGTAATAAATAGGTTGACCTTGTAATATCAGTAATATCAGTTGCAATAGACGTGGTAATACACGTAGTAGAAATAACAACAGCAAATTCTATTTTCAGTCCTAATAAACGTAAATGATTGCTCTTCCGACTAACAGAAATAAGATAATAACATTGTATGAAAGCTTTCTATTTCGAGAATCCTTCTTATTACCGAAACAATGATAACATTTAGTGAAACAAAAAGTATTTTTTTTTAAACCTTCGCCGCCTAATGTAACTGTTTTTGTTTGAACCATATCGCAGATAAAATATCGGCAGATAAAGTTTGTAGTCTGTAATTGTACTGCATTTTTTTAATTTTAGAAAGGAGAAATATTGATATGAGTTCAATCGACGTCAGGGGTCCGTTTCATAAAACTTCGTACGACAAAACAGTCGTAAGCCAAAACTTTAAAATACATTTTTTTTTAATTTCTGATTTGTTTATCTCTAATCCTGCATTGTAATATTTCCTTGGAATCGTCTTTTCAAGATAATTCCAAAGAGATGTCACAAGACAGGATTAGATCTGTTTGCCACTTTTTTTGACATTACGTTAGTTATACTGCTTTAAATCTAACTTTAAAACGATACTGCAAACAACAATATTTAAGCAGACGACAATATGGCGGTGAAGGAGTAAATATCTCACGATCAATTTGATCAAGAAAGGGAAATGCAATATGACTGTTTTACCAAAACACATTTATTGGTACAGTGCTCCTTCACTTCAACAACATCCGTTAGGAGGCAAAGATACAGTGGAGAATCTGTTATTCTTTCCCGTTTAAACGCAAACGTACGCAAACGCATTGCAATAAAACGTAGAAAAAGACAACTTATTGACAACCCTGACCGTTTATTTTAATCTGTGTGGCAAACAGGTTGGAGCCCGATCAGACGCCGGGTTACCCGGCGTCTGATCGGGCTCCAAACTGTTTGCACTGTAAATAATAGTTTTAGCGTAAACGCGTTTATTGGGAAAGAATAACGTTTTCTCCACTGTATGTGTGTTGTTCGGAGGGAGTTGTTATAGGAAAAGAAATTGGTTTACATTTACAAACAGCTTGAATCCAGATCAGACAACGCGTACCGCAGCGTCTGATCAGGATTCAAGCTATTTGTCACTCGTCAATATGATTTTTTTTCTGTTAAAATGTCAATATGTAATTTTGAGAACAGCAGCAGACGACAATTTTAAGAAGACGCTATTGCAGCCATGAAAAGATTGGACATAATTGTCTTTTTTTTTAGGGGGGGTAGGGCAAATCTTGTTAGGAGGACATCGTTGTTCGGGCGGCTGATGTAAGGACGGAGCGCTGTAATTCATTGCAAGATAATATGACATGTTTATTAAGAAGCCAGTTAACGCGAGGGTTGGCGAGCGGTGTCACTACAGCGCTTCCTCTCTACAACGACACCCAATGGGAGACAACAAATATGTTCGTTGTTGGGAGGGAGTCGTTATAGTGAGGGAAATTGACTCACATTTGCGAACAGTTTGAGTCCAGATCAGACGTCGCGTAACGCGGCGTCTGATCTGGATTCAAGCTGTGTGTTACTCCTCATAAGGTTTTTTTCTGTCATAGAGTCGATTATGTATTATTGCGAAAATTAGCAGAAGACAATTTTAAGCAGACGATATTGCAGAAGTTAAGGCGTTAGACATAATTATCATGTTTAGGGAAATGCGACAAGGGTCGTTGTAAGGAGGGAGTCGTTGTTGGGAGGGCCGTTGTAGAGAGGGAACGCTGTAGTTGCTCATCAAGCAGAATAAACCAGTTCTATCTAATGCAATGACATATCATTCGATTTATTCCGCCATTGAATGATTTAAGCCTTTTAAATTCAAACTAACACCATATATGACAAGTTTCCCATAAGCTCTGAGACAATGCTGACATATAGTAAATAACAATAGGGGAGCGACAGAAGTTCGCGTTGTTTTATGGGGATGCTATATGATAATGAAACTTATTTATTGCGCCTGCAAATTGTAGAATGAAACATTTCCAGTAAAATAGTTCCGGTGTCAGATCAAATTTGGACCCCCGTAAAAATTGAACCCCGGGTCCAATTTTGAGAGCGAAATATGGACCCCTCATAAATTTTGGACTCCCCCCCCCCCCCCCCCTCAAATTTTGGCAATACTTCTCGCTAATGCCAAGTATTGGTTACTTGTGTTCTTTTATGATTATTTTGATATTATTTTGTATTTATGCATCATAGATACTTTGATTGAAGGGGCTTCAGAGAAAAAGCTATTGCCTGAGAATTGGGATTGATCAAATGATTTACGCCTTCAGTGGTGCGTAAAGGAGCTTTGGCTGCCATCATGCACCGGGAAAAGACGCTACAGTGGAGAAAACGTTATTCTTTCCCAATAAACGCGTTTACGCTAAAACTATTACTTCTAATGCAAGCAGTTTGGAGCCAGATCAGACGCCGGGTAACCCGGCGTCTGATCAGGCTCCAAACTGTTTGCCACCAAAATAAAAATAAAATATCAGAATTGTCCAAAAGTTGCACTTTTCTACGTTTTAGCGTTTTGCGTTTGCGTTTCGTTTCGTTTAATCGGGAAAGAATAACAGATTCTCCACTGTAGTAGTACAGTGCTCCCTCCCAACAACAGCCGTCTGAACAACGATTTACTCCGAAAAACAACCTTTGCATTTGTTCCCTTAACAAGACCATCATCTCCAACCTTTTCACGACTGCAATATCATCTGCTTGAAATTGTCGTCTACTGGGGTTTTCTTAAAGTCACATATTGGAAATTTTGACAGAAAAAAGAACCATAATGACGAGTGACAAACAGTTTGAATCCAGATCAGACGCCGCGTTACGTGGAGTCTGATCTGTATTCAAGCTGTTTGCAAATGTTAGCCAATTTATCTCCCTATAACGACTCCCTCCTAACAATACACGCAAACTTTGTCTCCAATTGATTCTTGTTGTAGAGAGGGAGCCATGTACAGTGGAGAATCTGTTATTCTTTCCCAATAAACGCGTTTACGCTAAAACTATTATTTGCAGTGCAAACAGTTTGGAGCCAGATCAGACGCCGGGTAACCCGGCGTCTGATCAGGCTCCAAACTGTTTACCACCAAGATAATCATGAATTATCAGAATTGTCCAAAAGTTGTTCTTTTCTACGTTTTAGTGCTTTGCGTTTGCGTACGTTTGCGTTTAAACGGGAAAGAATAACAGATTCTCCACTGTACATGTACAGCCATTTCTCTCTTACTCAAACACTCAATCAAACACTATACTTCATGGTAATATGGACAAGAGTCAGTTTAAAGCAGGTTTAAAATTAAGCAGAAAGCTCCTATATGAGCTTCTATCTACATCTATAAACAATACTGACCACCTCCATCAAGTTGAAGATTGTGTAAAACGTGTGTGCAATTACGCAAAACGGGTGACAATGCCGTTCATTTAACAAACTGATTGATGATTTAAAGCCAGCTGTTGATTGGATGGACGAAATATCAGGTCGCAGAGAATTCCAGTCTAATATAGTTCTAGGAAAGAATGTGTGTTTTACTTTCAGCCTGCTTTGAGTCCGACCAACTTCAAACACGTTAACTATAATAATTATTAATTTTATTGTGGTTGGAATGCTATACTGTGCATACTAAAACAAATCAATAGTTTTAATGTTATCAACACGCCTCTTAACAGAAATCCCAAAGGATGCGTCTTTTTCCTGAATCTGATCTGAATTTTCCAAGGAAAGCTCCAGCCTGGGAATTGGGATTGATCAATTACATTTACGCCTTCATTGGTGCGTAAAGGGAGCTTTGGCTGCCACCAGACACCGGGGAAGACGTTACATGTAGATGTACTTTTCCAATTAGTGTTCCAATTACAGCGCCCCCTCTCTACAACGACAGCCAACGGGAGACAAAAACTGTGTGCGTTGTTCGGAGGGAAATTTGCAAACTGCATGAATCCAGATCAGACACCGCGTAACGCGGCGTCTGATCTGGATTCAAGCTGTTTGTCACTCGGCATTAAGGTTTTTCTGTCAAAATGCCCATTATGTAACTTTGAGAAAAGCAGCAGACGACAATTTTAAGCAGACGATATTGCAGAAGTGAAAGCGTATGACATAATTATCCTGTTCAGGAAACTGCGGCAAGGGTCGTTGTTAAGAGCTGTGAACTGAACTGTTGTTAAGAGGGCCGTTGTAGAGAGGGCGCATTGAATATTGTTAAACGAGTTCGTGTTAAACTAGTAATTTCCTCTGTAAACAGACTGGAGTCAAATTGGACTCCGAGTAACCCGGAATTTAATCAGGAGCAAAACTGTTTGTCACTCAGATTAAATAAAATTGTCAAAGTTGTCAAAAGGTTGTCCTTTGCCTTAACAATGTGCGCAATTTTTGACTTATATGTACTCGTATATATAACCACAGTATAACAGAAAAGATTCCATATTCCGACCAATCAAACCAAGTTTTTTTTGTATTAAAAGAGTATGCTAACTATAAAGCAATGTGAATTTATATTAAAAAGCTCCAAAGGGAGTTCTGTGCTTTACCTTCATCTTCTTTTAGCAGACTCTTGTGATATGCACGGCCGTTGAGTCTAGTTTTGAGGGAACCTTGTCGTGACGTTTCCTGCTCTTGATTGTGGTAGATAATAACAGTGGAGAAGACGTTATACTTTCCCCGTTTAAACGCAAACGAAACGCAAACGTATTACAATAAAACGTAGAAAATAACAACATGTTGGCAATCCTGACTATTCATTTTAATATGAGTGGCAAATAGTTTGGAGCCTGATCAGACGCAGGGTTACCCGGCGTCTGATCTGGTTTCAAACTGTTTGCAATGGAAAATATAGTTTAAGCGTTAACGCGTTTATTGGGAAAGAATAACAGGATGTTCAACTCTGTTAGTAAACTATGTCAGGAACAAAATAATTTAATTTACTTGGAAAGAAACCACATAATTTCTTATGTCAACCGCATGGCGACTGAAAATAATAATTTAGCTCGTTTTCAATTTCTAAGACAAGTGGTTGCTTAAAGAGGGCAGAAAGTAAAACAAAAAACGTCTTTATGAGATTTCTCCTTTACTTTCAGTGTGTACTAAGCATCAACTTTATACAGTGGAGAAAGTGTTATTCTTTCCCAATAAACGCGTTTACGCTAAAACTATTATTTGCAGTGCAAACAGTTTGGAGCCAGATCAGACGCCGGGTAACCCGGCGTCTGATCAGGCTCCAACCTGTTTGCCACCAAGATAAACATGAATTATCAGAATTGTCCAAAAGTTGTACTTTTCTACGTTTTAGTGCTTTGCGTTTACGTAGGTTTGCGTTTAAACGGGAAAGAATAACAGATTCTCCACTGTAGGCATAAGTACATGTAAATGCGGCGCTAAAAGTGCGGCTCTCGTAATTGCCACTTCTCTAGCAGAATATTCATACATATCCCTATTCCACTATGGGCATACATACATGTACAGTGGAGAAAATGTTATTCTTTCCCGTTTAAACGCAAACGTACGCAAACGCAAAACACTAAAACGTAGAAAAGTACAACTTTTTGACAATTCTGATAATTAATGTTTATCTTGGTGGCAAACAGTTTGGAGCCTGATCAGACGCCGGGTTACCCGGCGTCTGATCTTGCTCCAAACTGTTTGTACTGCAAATAAAAGTTTTTGCGTAAACGCGTTTATTGGGAAAGAATAACGTTTTCTCCACTGTACATACATACAGCGGAGAAGACGTTATTCTTTCCCGTTTAAACGTAAACGAAACGCAAATGCATAACACTAAATCGTAGAAAATGCCAGTTTTTATATACTTGTAACAATTCATTTTAATCTGAGTGGCACACAGTTTGGAGCCTGATCAGACGCCGGCTTACCCGGCGTCTGATCTGAATCCAAACTTTTTGCAAGGGTAATAAACGTATTAACGTAAACGCCTTTATTCTAGGGGAAATAATAACGTATTCTCCGCTGTATATCGTCTGAATTATATAAATATATTGACACAATCCTAAGAGACAGGTGCTGACTCGTACAAGATAGATAAACTATTTGAGAAAACGGTGCAGGCGGTGATCAAACAGCTCATCCAGGAGATGTCTAATCT